>JAWNMD010000157.1:3801428-4435000 GCA_035044365.1 Drosophila neotestacea | reverse complement strand
ATCACAAATTAGTTTTCCATAAGCTAAACTGCATTTTTATTACGCATGAGTAAAGAATTCTGCGATTGCTTCTTAATTTATTTATTTAGTTTATTATCTCTGAGAAAGTCATGTATGTATTTTAATAATGTAAATAAGTAATAAGATTTTAAGATCTGTCTGTGATTTACTTACCATTATTGTTTATTCACTTAATAGCTTACCATTGTTGTTTGTTCACTTAGTTATTGAGAAACTTACAGATAACAAATTAATTTTCCATAAATTTGACTGAATTTTCATAAATTATGATTGGGCTATTTAGCGCTGTTATTCTGGGAATGAAGACAATCAAGTGACAGAGTATGAACCAAGTTGCAGCTGTTTGGCGATTAAGCTCTAAATGTCACTTAAATGTCATTCGATTACACGTGAATGTATCACGATGAAGACTCTCGAGATTGCAATGGCCAACAGAGCTTAGCTAAGCTTTGGTGTTTAGTGTTGTTGGGTTGTCAGTAGATTGGTGTACAAAAGGTGAGCAAAGGTGTGTAATTATCGGCACTTAAGCATGGCAAACGGTTGGCATGTATGGCTATCGCCCAGTTGTTGTTGTCCAGTTGTCCGTTAGAGCGGAAGTACCTGTCCTGGGCGTTTTGGGAGGATTCCAGAAATCGTTGGCATAATTTAGCTGGCAGCCATCAGAGCGCAGCTTCATTTCCTGCTGCTTCGAATGCAACTGAGCGTACATAATTAATTATTTGTGCAACTGCATGTGTGTGTGACAGTGTTTGAATGAATTTGTGTATGTGTGTGTGTGGTGTGTGTGTGTTGCTCTGTGTTTGTGTTTGTGTTTGGCTATGCGATTTACTTTTCTCGCACAAACACACATTCTCTCCCACCCGCTCTCTCTTTCTCTTGTGTGGTCAATTAACAAATGTTTGCGGTCAAAATTGCATACAAATTGAATGACTTGGCTTCTACACTGATTAACTGACTGATTGATTGATTGATCAATCGATTAGTTACTGAGTCTACGCAATCTAAGTAGATTTTAAAACTAATCACTTTCGTATTATCTGCCTGTCTGGGATTTCAATTAGAAGAAAATGCGTTTGTTTACATTTCATTTCAACAAGTTAAATAAACAAGACTTAATAATAAATAATAATTATTTCATTAATACTCATATTAACATTTTTTAACTAAATGTTTATATACTTTAAAGGAGACATAGTTTTAATTCTATTAATTTTTGTATGGTAATAAAACTGGATATATTAAGTCTATAAATACAATTTATTAAATGTGCAATCACTTTTTTTAACACTAGTATTAATAACACGGTCGCCAGTTTAAGAAAATAACGATTTAAGCTTTTCACTGATTTCAAAAAGACAATTTTATAATTCTTTTAATAATAACATTGTAACAAAACAAGAGATACTGGAAATAACTATAAGTCGAATGCATTAGTCAATAATTAAAAAATGTCTTAAGGGAACTTATATTGTTAATAATCTTAAATATTTAGTTTGGGTCCAAATAGATCAACTTTTTCAAGAACTGTCTGGTATTCATGCCTTGAAACTGTGCAGCTGATGACATATATTCAGCTCAAGTCTTATTCCTTCGTTTGGACACATAAAATAGACGCCAGTGGGCAAACGTTTTACAAGTTGCAATTAATGCGACTGTATGCCTTGGATTGTCCTTTGCACATAAAATTTTGCGGCACATACGTGACCATAATTACAAAACAGACGAAAACTGACCGTAAAACAACAAAATAGAGAGAAGGAAAAATAAACATAAAAAGTAGTCGAATCTGAAGTGGAAGCAGACCGCAAAGTCTCTGAGGCTGAAGGCGACATAAACAACGAAATGGCGCAATGCAGAAGAGAAGTAGAACGTTAAAGGGGGAAGGAGGAGGCAGAGGAATGAGAAAAGAAGGCAATGGCTCAGACTAAGACCAAGACGAAGACGAAGACGAAGACGATGCATATAAAAATGCAGGCAGTGGGTACATAAAATGAGGGATAACAAGGATTTACATTAATTCAGTGGCGACATCGTAAAACGTGAAGACAGTAACCACGTTGGGCGCCAACAACTTTGTATAGTATTGCGCCCAACGTGGGAGTAAAATGAAAACTTTTTTAATTGAAAACTAGTCGACTCTTCTACTATGCCAGCTGTCATCGTGTGCTCTGTTGCGATGGTGTTGGTTCCAAGAGAAAAGTGCGGGAGGAAGGAGGGATGGTTGGTCTATGACCCAAGAAATTAATCAAATGTGGCTGTGATAAACTTCAAACGTTACGGACCCACATACTCGTATCATGCTAGGCAATACAAAACCGCATTCATTTATTAAACTTCTCAGCTGGCGAAAGCGTCAGAACGACAGCCATCAATCAAAGCTCAAGTGTTTTTGGCCCTTTTGCGCCTTAAAGTTGGCAAAACACGAAAATATTTTCAATTTAATAAGTGCTGGCCGTTTTACTTACGCATTTGACAAGGAGTGATGTCTCATCGATTTTCCGCACCAGACTACTGTCCCAAAGATGTTCCCAATACCAAACTCACACCCCACTACCTTTATCTACAACCCTCTTGGGTCGACTGTCCAAAAATCCACTCAAGTGTCACTTGGCATTCAAAGCTTTGGCACGTCCAGTGACTTTTTTCTCTCACTGTGCGTAGCAATCTCTTGCTTTGCTGCCATTCTTACGCTCCTGTCTCTATCTAAACAAGGCGAGACACTTTAAAAACGTTGTCAAATACACTGACAAAATCAAATAGCTTGACTTACATTTAAGAATATCATTGTTTAACAATTAATTTAAATCATGAACTTTATTACTATTTCCCATAATATTTTGCCAAGTTATTGTTAAATTTCTATTATTCATATTAGAATTTACTACCTCTTTTTCTCAGTGCATTGTTTGCATGCTTTTAGGCGCAAAATACTCAAGCAAATGGTTTCATCTGATTTGTTGTTGTTCGCGTGAAAACTTGACAAAATTGATGTTACAGATTTTGTTTACTTGTCTCGACTTACGTTTCTTTTGTCGCATTTATTCCCTTTTTTTGGCCAACGGCAACTGTATTCAATGGCATTGTAATTTTAACAGTTTGTTTAGATCTTGTTGACTTGATAGAAATTTCTTTTTTATATTTACAAATTGTGTGACTGATGATGATGATGAAAGTTGGCCATAAGTTTGAAACAACATATATGTAAGCGTTTTCTAAATTCTTACAAGATGTGTAATTAATGATGAAAGGGCGGTTAGAACGTGAAAAATTTGATAGAAGAAAAAACTAAGAACAACATAAGTAATGATTTAACTAAAACAAGTGTTTTCGGAGTTTCTAACTACATACAAACTGATTTCTGATATGTGTAGTTAGTTTTGTCTAAGTAAGTTAGTTAAATATGGAAGCAACTTGATGCATACATGAAATACTTCACTTAAACTCTAATAAAGTGGTTTAGCTACCTTTGAGGTAATTTTTAAGATAGTTTTTTGGTTCATTCTTTTCTATTTGTTCAAGAAGACAATCTCAATTTTGTGGTATCCACTTTAAGGATGCCCACTTCAATTGCACCTTGTTGGTTCTTCACTTCGTCCATTTTAATTTCATTTTCCTCATTGCATTTTCTTTCTGTTCAAACTTTTTGGCTACTCCCCCATCTATTCCCATTCTTCTCTCCCTCTCCTCTCTCTGTGTGTACTGACAAAACACAAACGAGGCAAAAGTTTAATTTTCGTGGTTACTTTGGCTCGAAAACTTGCGGCGTATTTCATTTGTAAATAGCGCAAAATGGCAACAGGATATTGATGCAGCCTCCAGCAGACGCAGACGCAGAAGCACAAGCAGGAGCAAAAGCAGCAGCTGCATCCTTTGGACCATTGTCTGTCTATTGTCTATTGTCTGGTCCAGCTGCTTCTGCTTCGTTGTCTTTTCCATCTTTTATTTCTTGTTCTGTAGCTCTAATGTGTCCGGACTCTGCTAGTTGGCAACTTTTCATTAAACACACCTTAAGGCAGCGCAAATGGCGCAAACTTTGTCCTAGGCGAGCAGGACACATGTGTCCTTTCTTTTCGTTTCCCCTTTTACTTTATTTTTGTGTTTGTTATATTTTTTCATTTTGTTACCCCACTAAAGTAACTCAAAAGGAATTCTTTTCTTTATAGCAAGGTATTCGGTAGCTTTCTCATACCCTATGCCTTGGTATTTGCCTTTGGCTCACACTGCAAATAAAAGCGGAAATGAAAATTGTATGCCTTCAAGCTCTCATGCCAAGTTACTTTCCTCAAGAGCCACTCACAGCCTCGAAATAAGTTAAGGCAGCTAGTTTTTAGCCCTCTCCTTACCACTCTCCTTCACTCTTTTGGCCATCTCCTTAGCCTGCTCAACGCGTCGTCCTTTGTCGCTGTTACATTTCATTTGTGTCACGTCGTTTTCCCTTTGACAGTTTTGCAGCAGGTTGAAAAAAGCGTGCAAGAAATTGCTCTAAATAGCTGCGAATGTTATTACATTGCTGCCTCGACTCAATGGGGGATTTCCCCTTTTACTATTACTTGCATTTTTCTTCATGCATTCTACGATTTGTATCTGTGTCTGGGTTTGTGCTTTTCTCTCAGCTCGGCTCAATTGGCCATTGATGAAAGGAGCTCCGCATTCTTTGTAGTAATATATATGTATACTCTTTTGTATATAAATGTACAAGTATATCAATAACAGTTTCATTCAATCAACACATGTATTCAAACCTAATCTTACTCATATGCTGAATAGTTATTATATATATTCGTCTGTGTCAGTTTCAACTATTTATATTTCAGATTGAATTAAATTGTATGGAAATACGTGTTCTATGTATGAAAATTGGGTAAATATTTTCTTTTACTCTTAGAAAAGACTTCTGAATGAAAACTTGAATGAATACTGAGTGCTCAGTGGGTAAGAAGTTTTTGAATCAAATATAGTAACTCAGAAGAGTGAATAGAAATATCGAAAGTCTTAATATTTTATTTATATATCTTGTTTCAGTTGCTCTTGTTTATCAAATTTGTGTATTCAATTACTTATAAAAAAATGTTTATTAATTATTAACGCATAGCAATTATTTCGTTGTCCGTGCATTACTTTAATAAATGATTGATAATAACTTGACGATTGATTGATGAATACCCAAAGAATATCTGTTGGGATTATAACTAACAAAATATACAATGCCAGCAGCTGTTTCAGCTCCATATTTTTAATATGCACCAAAATGATTGATGATGGAATTGAAGCATACTTCTCTTTGATTTAGCAAACTTTAACGTGTCTTTAAAATCAAACAACTGACTAATTCCCGAGTCTGTTTCCCATTCTATAAATAAATTTACTAAATGGCTTAACAACCCCACAGAATCTTCAAAGTGCATGCCTAATGCAATCTTGGCTAACAAATTCCAATCCCCTAGACACAGTCAACAGAAAGGCAGAGAGGTAGACTGACAGATAGGCTTACCTCAATAAGAGGCCGGGGTTGTCTAATTGAACCCCTGCCACATGCCTACATGCCACTTGCCACATGCTACAGTTTTAGCTGTTTCTGTTACCTGCTCAAAAGCTAGCCCAAAAAAATGAGGGTCCATTCAATGTCGGCCCATTAATAGAGCATTAGTGCTAATAACTCTGATGACATGCAATGTCGAGTCTCTACTCTGTGAAAGGAGATTCTATTCAAAGAGCAATTCATCTCTCTGTATGCCTCATTGGGCAGCACCACGAACCACAAAAAAAAAAAAATCTGCTGATAATCGGCTTATAGTTTTCGCTCTGGCCAATTTCTTTACCCATAGCATAATTTTCCGCACACACACGGGATGGAAAAGAAAAGCAAAACGTAAGCGTGTAATCATTATTTTCAATAGTGCAAACAAAGGCAGCCAGAGGAGCCTGTCGTAAAGTAGCATAAGAAAGCATAATGAACCCTAAATAAAAGTGCGCGCACATCGAAACTTTGGCATGAACTTTTCCACGCTTAACACTTTTCCGCAACAATTTATCGTTCTTGTCGCTCGACGGAAGTGTTTGGCATTGCCAAAAGATAATGCTTCCAGAACTACTGCAGCAGCCCAGCGAAAGGACCAAGTTTTTTGAGACCCGGCAAATCCTTGGCGGCCGTATTAGAGCCTTCTACATAGACAGAGACAGAGACAGAGAATTGGAAGGGAGAGAAGGAGGGGGATAGGAAGACTACTTGCCACGCAGCTTGCATTTCAAACAGAAAACTATCGCCAAGTTGTGGGTGCTCCGTCTGCTTTTGGGAAATCAGTGAAAATACGTAAACGAAACCGCCATATTATTTCGACATTGATTACAAATGGCGTCAAGACCCGTCCCCAAGAACAGAAGCAGCGACAACTTTGAGAAATAAGACCAAAAGCAAAAGTAAGTTGAATTTAATGTGACAATGGATTTGCTTTCTTCTATTTTTATCAGCTGGTTAATATTTCCGCTGCATATCTGGGAGAGAGAAAACCTTTAGATGGAGTTTTGCTTGATTAGTTTTTCTTATTCCGCCAGCAAAATCAATAAAGAAAGTCCTTAGTCGAACTTAAAGGGAAAAGTAGAGTTTATCAATTTTTAAATCTATCATTTTTGCTTGCTAAATTTAAATTGACTTGTTCCAAGTAAATCAGTGCATACGTATACGCAACGTGAAATATAATATAAATGCACGGGATTTGCTGTCTGTCTGTCTGTTCAGTTCAAATCGAGGCTAACACAATTGGATTGACTTTGCTTTCAATGCTAAGCTACCAGACGAAGCAAGCCTTTTCTTAAAAGAATGGCAGAAAGGAGGAATGTGGGGCAAAGTGAGAGGAAAAGGTAAAGCGGATGATTCTCAACTGCATAAAAATTGACTTAAAGTAAACTTTGCGACAGCGTCTTGAGACGCAATCAGCACAAATCAAATATGTAAGTGCTGCAAAGTAATCGAGATGTGAGATACGAAAGACTCGTATTACTTATATTCGAAATGGACTTGCCAACCAGTTCAACTTAACCAAAATTTCTCATTCCACATTAAGGCGAAATTTCGCTGTGATTTTGCTGCCAAGTGAGGATAAAAACGCGTATAAATAAATAAAAATGTCGGAGAAAAATATACCCCAGAAGTCATCTAATAAAAGATATTCAAACGCCAATGCTGGCGGGCAACAGGCGGCCAATATGCTATAGCCCACAGCCTCCCAAGCCACTGAGTCGAATAGTGGGCGTGGCACAAGATTCAAGACGAAGCGCCAACGCGTAAAAGCGTTTATTACTATAAATATTAAAATGGGATTATCAAACAAACGTACTTCAGGTTTTTATTACATTCAGCTAAGGATGCTGCCAGCAATTCAGACGTGCTCGTCTCACTCTCACTCTCTCTCTCGCTCTGCTCTCTCTCTCTCTCTCTAGAGATTAAATGGGTGGAGTTGGCCTGGAGCAACTCATTCGCAACGCTAACTGCACGGTTGCAATTTCGTCTGTTGACTTTTCCGTCACTTTGACTTTTCGGCTGCACTGGCACGTACCAAAGAACAGAGAAAGAGAGAGAGAGAGAGAGAGAGAGAGAGAGAGAGAGAGAGAGAGAGAGAGAGAGAGAGAGATCTTTGAGATTTACTTATGAAATATAAATTTGACTTTCTATTTCTCCCTTTTCTCCTTTCTCTGCTCTTATTGTTGCATTTTCTTTGCCGCCTTCTCAATAGTTCCATTCGCTTGTTATTTATGCTCGCCCGCGCGTTAATCTTTAAATGGAGGTGGCAATGGCATCGTGCCCAGTGTTGGGTAACTGCACAATTTATGTGCATGCCGCGGCGGAAAGGTTAAAAATTATGCTGCATACCTCTCGCTTGCTGCACAAGTAATGCGAAAATTTCTATACCCAAGCTCCTCTTTGCCTCTTAAGTGCAGCTGCAACATCACAAAGTGTGATTAAGGTCTGTACATATTTGAAGTGGGGCAAAAGTTGGGTGGATATAGATAAATTGCAGTGTAGAAGCATGCAAAGATGAAGAAAAATATATATAGAAATAGAGAGGGAAACGGAGACAGAGCTTGTGAGAAAGAAAGTGTGAAAGAGGAGGAGTTTGGAGCAAAATAGTCTTCTTCTCGGATAGTGTTAGCGTAAAAGCAGAAAGAAGCATTAGGGAATGTGTTTAACGCAAACCTGATGCTAATCAAGAGAAATTTGTTTTCCAACAAGGATAAATTAGGATCGTGGGTTAAAGGGAGGTTAAGTATCTGCATATCTTGTATGGTGTTTTAATAAATGCACCTTTAACAATTAGTCAGAAACTCCACAGATTGATGATTACACTTTACATTCTTCACAACTTCAACACCAGAGTCCTTACAAACTATATTGGTATCGAATAAAATACAAAATGCACATTGATATCGATCCTAGTATAGAAGTTACAGATTTTCGACAGGAATATAAGCATTCCTTTAAACATAGAGATCTGTTAAGAAACAAGTATATAGTCGCTTCCTCCACACCTATGCTATAATCAAAGGCTGAGCTTTAAGCGAAAATTAAATCAAAGAACTTTATTACATTAGACATATCAACTTACCTTTAATATGGCGTTCTCCTAAAACAGAAATCATTGACAATAATTACAATAAAAAAGCGAGTGTATAAAACTTGAAAATAAAGCCCAAGGACTCAATGTATTCCGTATTCAGTCAGAATGATATGCTTTTAAGCGTTTCCACTCGAAATTTGAGTACGACCCCGGCATACATTTAATTTTAACCTTTATTTGGTTTTTAATGATATTTTGCTGTGTGTATACGTTTTTATGTGGCCAGCAGCAATTCCCTTACCAATTAGAGCAACAAAAGCCCACAACGAATGTCAGTTTATGGCCTAAACAATAAACTCAAACTCAGCCCGAGTTGGCACATTTTGGCCAACTCAATTTAAAACTGAGCCACGTGACAACACCCAACGCTCGAAGCAGCTTGAACACAAAAGCATTTGCCAGGCTTCCTGGCTGCTAACATATGCAAGCCGCAAAGGACACACACGCAGGCCACGTGTCCTGTGTGCGAACCACACCTTAACACACACTCCCATTAACAAATTGACCTTGACTAAATAATTGAGATAAAAAAGAAGAAGAAACAGGGGAAAATAAAACAAATTTACTTAACCACACAGGAAAGAGGAATATCAAGTAAGGCAAGAGAGACATAGAAAGAGGCAGCGAGTGCGAGATATAGAGAGAGAAATGACACGGGATCGCAGACTGCTGACCAGCGCTAGATAAAAGATAAAAACACTGAGAACTCACACACGCTAGAGAGAAAGCCGAAAAGAAAAGTTTTAATTTTAACACATGCGAAAAGTTTTCGGGACATGAAAAGCGTTGAGCGCTAAGCGTCGCCGACAACGGCAATGGCAACGGGCAACGACACACGAAATAAACGGAATAACTTATTTTCGATGGGGAATTAAGGCAATTTGTAGCATACTTTTTAGGGCTGGGCGCTAGCAGCATTTTCTCTGCTCTGATGCAAGCGACAGGAAGAAAAACACCAACGACAGCTTTATGTTTCCAGCAACAACCAAAACGGACATAACTAATTAAATTCACGAACAGACACACGCTCTACGCTCTTGTTAACTCTTAGCCCTTGCTTTGGGTGTATAAAGTTTTCTAAAAATGAGTAGAATAGATTCTGAAAAAGTATTTGCTAAATAGCAGTTGTATTTTAATTATCAGATTATTATTTTCTCTAAAATGTAAGCTGATATAATTCTTCTAATGAATAGGTTAGAAAAATAATTCATAAAAAGCTGTGATACTTTAAATGAAGACAATCAAATTCTCTGAAAATGTGTAGAATATATTCTGATAAAAATAATTAACAAAGAGCTGTGATAATTCGAATATATGCAATGACGCTTCATTTAAAATTTATATTAAAATTATACTCGTTCTGTTGATTGAATGAAATGACATGTACAAAATGTGTGATTGTAAAATGATTATTCTTTATTTGATCAACCCATAAATCATTTTCAATAAAATTAGAAAAAAAATAAGTTTGGAATACAGGGTGTATAATAAGCCAACTAATTTAGTTTTATATACAACATTATAATCAAAAGCTAAGCATTTTGGAGCCATATTTGCTTAGCTCCTGTTGTGTTGGGTTTTCACTCTTGACCACAATGTGATTGCCAATGTGTGTATGTAAATGAGTGTGTGAGTGTATACATTTTATACTCTCTCACTCCATAAGCATATTAAATACTTCACATATGTCTGTGTGTTCAAGTTTGTTGCGTGTGTGTCGTGCAGCAGGCTCATTTTGCTGCTCGTTTTAATTTAAAGCATGCATTCAGGCACACCTCAACCTACAATAGGTCGCTTTTCTCTCTTCCTCTCTCTGTCGTTAGAACTGCCGTGAGCTGCCTGCATTTTCAATTTAATTTTTATATAAAATGCAGGTACTCTAATGTCGTTGGAAATCGCCGACGGCATTTGTTTGGTTCGTGTTTGCTGACCATTTAAATTTAATCATTTTCTTGTGTAAAAATGATTTTAATTGTTGTTCAACACATTAAAAATTTTGTTTTGAAATGTTGTCGTTGTGTTGCTAGTTGCCTGCTTAATGCTGTTGCACTTTTCATTGCTTGATTGCATCAAAACAAGGCATAATCATTTGCAATGTTCTTTTTTTGTTGCCATTGATTTAAAACAGCGGATAAACGTATGTGATTAATGTATGCAAAAGATTTATGTTCAGCTTGAGAACAATTAATCTAAAGCCTTTAGATTGTCAGATACTAAAGGGTAGTTACAAAAGGAAGTTGAGCGAAGTAGCTTAAATCATTGAATAAGTCCCGGAGAAAAGAACCAAATATTAAAGCAACAGCATTTCACAATCGTTAACATCTTAAACATAGACATTGTAGCTAGCACGAATTTTATTAAATATAAATCACAATATCACAATAATATATTCGACAACATTTTTTTCACAATAAATGGTTAAAACAATTGTATTTCCTTTGTCTGAAATTCATTTTAGACCATAAAGAGCCAGAGGATCTCTCAAGTTTTCTTAACGAAACTTTTGCCACAATGAACACACTTCAAATATAACAACAAGCTGTGATGGCAAGTCAAAGTTTTTTTAACCTTGCTCATAATAAAATTTCAAAATATATTTCCTGTGGCATCTGTATGGTGTATATATGAGTTCCCTCTCAACCAGATATCTTTAAGATGGTTTGGAATTGAGAAATTCATTTTGTGTTTGGTTGAAATACCTCTAAATAAAAAGAATTCTTTTACTTGTAACTCTATTTCCAATATAGTTATCAGATTCAGTGAGCTCTTCAGACTTTATTAAGTTAGCTTTCAAAATGGTAGACTGGTAGCCTTAAAATCTAGTCATCCTGGTCATGAATATATTTACTTTATGGGGTCTGTCACGTCTCTTTCAATATACGTTATAATACCCTCTAAAAGGGTCTACAATTTAATTTTATTATGCTGATCTCTTATCCACTTTCCAATTTAATTTCCAATTTGGAATTTAAATTGACATTTAGAACATTTAAAATTTCTCAAGGGCAAATAATGCTTGCCTGTTCACATTTTGGCAGTACGCCCAATAAGCCACAATCTCTGGCAACCTTCAAAAACTATCCCCACCCAGTTTAGAACCAACTCTGACAGGCAAAGGAATTTTACAAATTCTTAAAAGAGTCAACGCCAAAATCAAGTTTTTGTTTTTCGCTTTGATGAATGTGCGATTTGTGCGCGCTTTTATGTTAGACGAAAGATCGGAAGGGAAGTGATGGGCGGAGGGAATAGGGGCAAGGAAGGAAGGGGAAACCCAAAAACGTGGCACAAATGTGCAGCCAAAACGGACGCTGGTGTACACAGGATATGACTTTGAGCCACTTCCGGCAATGCATATGTATGTGTACACACACACGCACATAGAAGACATATGGTCGACTGCCACGCCCTCGGATATATAAGCTGGGTGAGAAGGAAGTGGAGGGAGTCCCGCTTAAAATTGAATGGCTGCCGCCTGCTGCTCAAGGCTATTTACGCGCTCTTTAGACAAATTCAAATAAAGTAACAGCAGTGCAACAAAAACAATAACAAAAGAGACAGAGACTTGGCCCACAGGACACACAAAAAGCAAACGGAAAATCTTTTAAAAAAAGGAACTTAGATAGTTGTGAAACCAGGCAATAAAGTTTATTGCGTTCTCCTTTCCAATTTTGTTCTTTTTTTCTTATTAGAAATTTAGTATACACTTTTTAAACGAACTTGATTGACTCTGATTGTGGTCTTAGTGGGCATGGCAATAGTAAGGAGAAAAACTTTGCCTTGATTCAAAATAATAATATATCTTTCTATTAAAATATTTGTATATTGAAACTTGGTTAGTTTTTGAAAATATTAAATATATATCACAAAGATGCCTGTGAAATACCCAACTATGAAACATTTCGACGCAAATCCGCGAAAGTATCGTTTGTCATTTTAAAATGTATTTTTTTTCACTTATTGAAATAGAGATTTTAAATTCAAATTGTTAGAAAACTTCTGTCTCTCAATTCTGAAAAATATTATAGCTTAAATGCTTACAGATCTGTATATTGTGCCAATTCAAATACTTGCAAGCCCAAGCACAGATAAAAAGAAAAGCCGCTCTCTTTTAAAATTTATTTATATGACATTCGATACTTTCGCAAACATGCGTCGATATCTTAAGATTTTTACATACCATTCAAAATTTATACTTTCTCAAATTTTAGTTACTCTTTCTTGATTTTTATAAAATATTTAATCGGGTGTGTTCCACAAATCTCTTGAGATATTTACAAGAATTACGTTTGATAACTGCTGTTGTGAAACTGGGGGTTTCTTGAATCTCGGAGATATTATTTTTTTAATTTTTTCGAAGGCTGAAAATCTAGTACCATTAATTTAATTCGAGCTTCTACGCAATTATTGCCATGTTGAAACAGTTATTTGACATTCAAGAGCATTGGTTACTTGCTTTGAGGAACTCCAAAACTTTGTAGAACACGCTTTGCTTTCAACATCTGTAGATTAATCTGTATTTTAATATGGAAATATTAATATTTTATGGTAATGTACACAGGTTTTAAGCTCTTTTTGTCGATTATTAACAGACAATTAATTAAAAAATATTCATTAAAGCGGAAAGAATTGTTGAAATACTCATTCTCATTCTCAACTTGATCGAAAATTTGACTTTTCCACTATTTATTTCAAATGGTTTTTGGGTTTTTGCAATTGCTTTTGCATATGCTACACTTAACTCAGCTGCCAGTTATATGGCAATCTATTTTTCGATTGTTATGCCTGCACTACAATTACAAATAGTCAGTTTATAGAAGAGCTCCACCTACTCCATTATTTACAAATTTTTTACTTGTTGTTGTATTTGGTTGGTAACGAGTTGGCTTTAGCTTTAGCTTTTTGGATTGGACTGGCACTTCCGGATTTGCAAGTCCTGTGTCTGCCTTTTGTTGCCAATTGCACAAAGTTTCTTTTTTATTGCTTTTGAATGCTATCTAATTTGGGGCGCACATGCGAAAATTTGACTGGCAACGCCTAGGAGAACTAGGAGAACGACGCTCCGAAGAAGAAGAAGTTGCAGCTAACGAAATCGATTCGTTGTACGACTATTTTGGCCCAAAGCATTTATTTAACTTGCTTTTCGGCTTTTTCCTTTTGCTTTTGTGGGCGTGATGGCGAAGCAAAAGTTTTTCGACTGATTTCAATGCACGCGTGTTTGAGCTTAGCAGCTGCTTTTAGCCGCTACTTGCCGCTATTCACTTTGTGGGCGCAATGTGGGCGTGTCTATTGCCAATTTTCCAATTTAATCAGCTTAGCGAACGCCGCAAAGTATGCTACAAAAAGCCAAAAATTTCCTCTTACACTTTAATAAACATTTTTGGTCCGCTTTAGTTGTGTTTGCTTTGTGTGCTTTCGATTTGAGGTTGAGGGTGTGGCATCCACACAGCTGACAAAACTTTTATTCGGTATGCCATAAAGGTTTTCAATTATTGCTTTTTAAATTGTTGCCTTGTTTACACAAGTTTCTGCTCTCGACGATGCTGTCCGACACTTTTCTAAGACGAAGCGTTAAAGAAATCACAATGAAAAATGAAAGAAATTTTTGGCAAATGACGGAAAACGAAAGAAAATAACGTTGAACAAAGCATTTAATTTTTCTCTTTTCCCTTTTGTAGCCCGCTGGCGCCGTCGTTTTCTCTTTGCCTTGTTTGAAATTTTGAGCACTAGAAAAATTCTGTAGCAGAGATTGCGACAGTTTGAGAATACTGAAAAAATGTGATTGATGTTGATGAACTACTGTATGAATCAAACAACTGAGCAAAAAAATTAGAGTGAAGAAATTTGTTCAGCAAGACTTAAGGAGACAAACATATTTTTAAAAACAAAATAGCTGCAACTAGCTACAATTCAACCATTCAAAAATTATTTTATTTGATAAGCTAGGGATTATTCATTTGATACAGCAAGGTAAATAACGTGAATGAAGCAGCTATCATGTAAATTGATTATATTGTAAACATGATTAAGATTTCAACTACTTAGCTGCACCTTCAGTTTTAGAACTCGAACATAAATATCTTGGATTAATATGAACAAGTAAGTGAATCTATAAAAAGAGTGAATATTCTTTATAACATTAAATATGTCTATAGATTCAAATATTCCCTTAACTATGAACATAATTGTTCTTGCTTTGCGATACCAAATTCTTGATCAAATGTTAAGCAGTAATATGAGTAAGTTGTATTGTAAGTTATTTTATATGCAATTGAATTCAACTTAAATTTAATTTATTTTTAATGTTAATATTTCATAACAGTTCAATCTAAGCAAATTAAATTCATTAAACATATAGCCAAACTTGAATGTCTACTTCTGGAGTCAAAGTAATAATCAATTGATTGATTTCATATGAATGAAGGATTACCTTGTTAAAATTCCATGTTCGTATAAAAAAATATCTGTTATATATTTTCACAGTTCGCAATTTGAGTTTTCCACTCAAATGAACAACTGGTTCCCATGCGAAGTATACAAATCTTGAACAGACGCCTATTCCGTTGGCCATGAGAAAGCAAATCAAAAGGGAAATCTGTCAATGGCACTCAAAATGGCTGCCCAAGCAATTGTACAGCTATCTCTGTATTGCTATTGATGACTGTGGATGTGAGAATATCTGTGTGTGTGAATGAGTATGAGTGTGTGTATGTGTGTGTGTGTTGGGCTATTGTATTGGTATATGCGCGTGTCAATGCCAAACACTTCTTGTTAGCAAGTGTTATGTGTGTTCTCGCCGCTTTTTCAATTTTTCCCTTTCCCTTTGACAAAAACGGAAGTTTTGTGTTTTGTTTTCTGCTGCGTAAGCATTTTCATGGATTTTTGTTTCCTCAGTTCTTGTTATTTCTTTCTTTTTTCTTGATGTTGTGCTGTCGATTTTTGCGTAATTTTCCAACGCCATTTACTTCAGATTTCTTGTCGCCTCAGACTCTGTTTATGTTTGAGTTTTAGCGCCTGTAAG
The DNA here is from genome assembly GCA_035044365.1 of Drosophila neotestacea. NCBI lineage: Eukaryota > Metazoa > Arthropoda > Insecta > Diptera > Drosophilidae > Drosophila > Drosophila neotestacea. The sequence continues at coordinate 4,419,349 of JAWNMD010000157.1, read as the reverse complement.
TGTGCTTCAAAACTTCTCCTTGCCAGCTAGATCTTCTCCTACGACATTTGCCCTTCCTTCTCTCTTTCTCAATTTCCCTCAGTGTCAATAGTCAAGCACTCGCACGTGTCTCGCGGCTTCGTTCGCGTCCTTTATGGTTATGGTCCCTGCCAATGGGCCATTGGGCAGCTTTCCGTCCTGGACGAAGCTCCAGCCGTGGCAACATCATGTTTGTGCCAAGAAGCTTTAGTCTAATAGTCGCAATTGTAGTCAAGTGCTGGGGCGTTCCTGTAAGTGCTCGGCTTTTATAGTTTTCGCCATTTTTTTGTGCCACGGCCTTGGTCTTTTACCCGCTTGATTCCGGCTGAGATTCGCAGCCTCCGTCTCGGCTGAGCGGTCAATTGTTTCAGCCTCTTGCCCATTCAAAAGTGAATTTTGCTACCACAGAAAAAAGGAATTGAAGTGTCAGAAAAGTGGGCAATTGTTACGCAACAGGAAAATGGAAAGGTGTAAAGGCAAAGAACTGAATGAAAGGTGTAAAGAAGTGAAGTTGTCTGTTGAATTTTCTTAAAGAGATATATAAGTATTTAAGTTATTTTAATATTGAATTTACTATGGGGATGTGAAGAACAAATCTATTTCGGACCTACTTGACAGTCAAGTACATCAACTATGTTATATTTATTAATTCTATAAATTGGCGCACTATTCTATTTATAAATACAACTGCCTAATTGAGTTATCCGTTTAAGTAATGTCAAACAAATTGCCAAGTCATTTTCCATTTCAATAATCATGCTTTGGCTGTCATTTCGAATTATTGCTGTCAATTTCTGTTATTTTTGCTATTGCCTATCTCAGCTTTTATTATCCCCTTCTCTGCTTATCAATCAGTTAACCACACAACTTTCTTCAAACTTTCACTGCATTTCAACACTCATAGTATTTAAATTGCACCCTTGGGACGCATTTAACCCACAAATTTTCATTCACAATTGAATATTAATAGACCATAAACACACACATCCACACATAGGAACCCAAGCCGCATCATTTATGGGCCTCCCTCTAAACTATTTCATTAAGGCGGCCCTAAAAACGAACTTTTCCCGTGGTCGTGTCCCCCTTACCTTTTCTTCCCCTTCCTCACCATTTGCGGCTGCTGTTCAAATCATCACATTGCGCATACGCCACGTGTGACAGCAGCAACAATGTGAACATGTCAATGAAGCGTCTGCCTTATTGCCGCACGACCGCTTAACCAAACACACACTCACACACATACACATACACACCCACTCACTAGCCCACATATACACATACACTCGCACTTATACGAATACTTCAATAAACATCAAATGCTGTGTAAATGTCAGAAGCAATAAAAATCTGTAGGCGCTGTGAACAGACTCTGAAACTAGAATTGAAACTGAAACTGAATCTGTGACTTGATGAGAGTACCGTTAAGAGTTTTGTTGTTGGCGACAAACTGTTAACCAACACACACTGCTCCACCTCTTCCCACTTTCATCATCCCCTTCTAAACCTGGAAGCCATTTGCAATTGTCGTAGTTCGCATCTAATTGCGAAAATTTTTGGAAAACTGTCAAATTTTGCAGCAATTGCTAAACCGCAGGCTCTGGTCTCGGTCTGGTTCTGGTCTAGCTACGAGTTTACTCTTTCTGCGTTTGGGTGTGTGTGTGTGTCACGCCCACACGTGTGTGCGCCTTTTGAGCGTTAACTTTATTACGCGTGCGGTTTGCACGCAGTCAGGTAACGCCAAAAAGTACGCGACTTTTACTTTTTACCCCTTGGGTTCTCTCTATTTGGTTTTCGAGGTTTTCCAATAGCGCTCTCTGTCAGTTAGTCTGTCAGTTAGTCAGCCTCCTTCTATTCTCTTCTCTCACTTAGTTTCGCTTCAGTATTTTAACTTCAGCTTTTAGCCGTGGTGCTGGCATTTTGTAAAGCTTTTACTGCTGCCTTTTAATGGCAAGCGGTTAATGGTTCCTCACAGCGTTCGATTTTGGCCCCAAAAACTGAAAATAGTTTTGGCTTTGATTTATGCTGTTCACTTTTATGGCTCTTGCCTGCTTAGGTTTATTGGGGGAACAGCTTTAAAATGTTTTACATCGACGTTGTTCCAGTTTACGGTTTTACGACAAATTTGCTACGTTTTTGGCTGTTTTTATTTAGATCATTAAAGAGATTGTTATTTTATTTGAAATAATACTTTAGAGCAAAGAATTTCATTCCAAAACAATTAACAAAAAACTTAAAATTATAAATTCGATAAGGTTAAAGTTATAATTTGTAGTTTCTTAACATAAGTGAAAGGTGAAAGAACACATTGTATTTAAAGAGTGAATATAATAATTGAAAACCGGAACAGGCCAGATAAATGTGCTAAGCTAATTATCGTAAAATTGATGTCATTAATGAGAAATTTTCCTTGATTTTAAAGTTGTCTTAAATTTGGTTAGAGCTGTTTTTTTCTTACAAATTCAATGCAAATGTCTCACTTTGGCAACAGGACTCAAGCGCTGAGCAAAAGGATTTGCATTTACCTAAGCTCTAGAGACACGCGGCAACATCGCCTTCCGCCGACACTGAGATGGAAAATGGAGAGTGAGCTGAAGTAACAGGAAACTTCTGGGGATGCTGAACCGCCAGAGAGTGCTCCGGCATACTCGGGAGCTTGGCATTGGCTTTGGCTTTTGTAGCGCGTGTCGTGTCGTCTAAAGCGGAAATGGCAGCCATTACACAGCAAGGACGAAACTTTGACGTCAGTTGCTGTTCCTTGGCTTACATTTCATCAGCGCTAATGATAAGAAAACAATTCGACGACGAAAGCAAAAAAAAAAAAAGAGAAGGTAGTAAAAGACGAGTAGAGAAGTCAAATGGCAACAGGACACAGACAAGCCAAAGTTGAGTTGAGTTGAGTTGAGTCAGGGGATGTTCCTGGCTGCTTAGCGAGCATAAATATTGTAATAAGCATGAAAATTACAATTTCAGCTGCAGCTTGAACCTGACTTGTCTGGCATTGCAATGACAACGCTACTTGCCACTTACCACTTGCTTCTTGCTACTTGCTACTTGCCACTTTTGCCGTCACTTGGCATTGAAGCATTTTGTAATTTACATTTAATTAGGGGATTTTGTGCAACGAAAATTGCAATGTCTCGTGCGAAGATGGTGGCAGGCAGGAAGAACGACGGAATCGCCAGGATGTCTGGCCCTTTTGTTGAAGGTGTTACAAGCTGCAGTAGCTAAGTGTATTTACATAGGGGAGACTGAAGGAAGTGAGAGATGCTAGAACTTAAAGCCACTCAAAGGATTTGCCAACGTGCTGCGCTTTGCTGGCAAGATTGGCTTTGTTCGCCTGTACCCACGTGTCGTATGAGCAACATTTAATTAAGTGACTTTGTACACTTTTGTGTTGACTTCTTTTTTATGCTGTGCTAAACCCCTTTCATTTCTTCCCCCGGCAGCTGCATTGCGTGTGTAGCCAGAGACTGAAAGCATAACTACGGCCAGGTTATGACTGGAAACAGGAAATTAAGTTCTAAACCGCTTGCCGTTGGCCATAAGGAAGGATGGGAAGGGGGAGAAGGGTTTGTTATAAAAGTAGCAGTTACATGACTTACCACGATACTTGCATATGCTGCGTCGGCATGTTGAAAGCATAATTGAAGGCATTTGGGCGCAGCTTAAGTGATTTTATTGTAGCAAATGGAATTCAGATTAGGCTTTGCATTGCCAACATGAGCTTGTGGTCTTAGTTAAAGGGAGCTATTATACAGAGCTCACAATATTTTATTATTGCAGACACTGAAGAACGGATCGAGTGTGCTCTTGAATTAGTTTTCTTTCCTCGAGTTGCAGGGGCGAAAGGAGTAGCAAAGCAAATTTAAACTGGTGATGCCTACAACTTTTCCAGGATCAATCCTAGATCTGTCTTGACTCAAGAACACTATGAATTCATTGCCAATGATATTACTTTTTCTGATTTATATAATATTTACCATATTTATTTTACATAATAAGTAGCACTTACAACCCAGAATGAAAGTAACATTTTAAGAAATAACTCTAAGTAATTATAGAATTACAGTATCGCATAAAATTGATTTAATAACAAAAAAAAGAGTTCAACCAATATATTTAACTACAATCTACTTTTGTAAAACACAACTGTTTAGAGCTTCAATGCGCATACATTTTATTTCTTTAAGTAAGAACTGAGTAGAATAAATAAATAAAATTGATAGGAGACAGGTTGATTACCAAATCGAACAGTTTTTTTTATTTAATATTATTCAAAAGTAGCTATTAAAGTTATCATTTTAAAATACTATGCTGGGCTTTAAATTATTTAATAAAATTATGCTTGTCACCTAAAATAACATGATAACTGGGAATATACGCAATCCAAAAAATGACAATCAGGCCGCCTCTCCCAACACGAAAATGTTAACTATGTTCATAAATTTTAGCAAAACTCTCAGTTAGCCTTGTCTAACATTATTAACCAAAGACATTTGGCCATCAAAATAACACAAATACCCAAAGTGACACACAAATATGTCAAAGGGCTGGAGAGAGGAAAGAAGGAATAGTCTAAAATCATACATGCTTGAAATTGAGCAGGTTGTCTGTGTGTGGGTTAAACAATTTTACAATTTGTATCTGGCATTATTAAAGTGGCTAACGAAAAATATCTCAAAGATGCGCGAATTGCAAAAACTTTAAAAATGTTTTGAGCTGCACAAAATGCTCGATTACTTATATGAGAATGGCAGCTGACAAGCGACAGAGTCCTTAAAATATGCGTAACTGTTGCTAAGCAATGTCTTTGAGGTGTATACACTGTATGTACACTATACATGAATGTGTGTGTGTGTGTGTTCTATGTATGTTTGTGTTAAAGCATTTTGTACCCTCCAAAAATACGAGAACATTGTTGATAAAATTTCTCATGTTTTACTTGTCTCTCCTCCTGTGTGTGATGTGTAATGCAAAGTGGGCAGCAATGTGTACAATAGAGGGGAGAGTGTACAATAGAGGGGAGAGTGTATGATATAGAGAAGAGTATATGGGGGCGTGGACGTGGGCGCGTGCTTGAGGCTGCGTCTAAGTAACCACATGTAGGAGGCGTGGTTGTAAAACATTTTGGCTTGCGACAACTGAGCACAGTTTAAATTCACTTAAAATTCAGCTTCGCTTTCGCAGGCGTATCTTTAAGATACGTAATTTCAGTTGAACTTGTCAGATATTTACACACACACACATACAACTGCATAGCAAACATTTGTATTAGAAATTTGAGGCTTGATTGTAAGTCTTAAGCATTATTTACACTCAATTCACCTGCTGCTTTTGATACGCTTGAATAAGATTTGACTCAAAAAGTAAATTCATTTTAAATTCATTTCTTTACAGCTTGTAAACTTGGCTTTTTATATTTGTCCACCCTTTTCAATTTCTCAAATGCCATTTGCCATTTGCCATTTGATTCGCATATGGTTGGTTAAACGCAAAATACTTATTCGCAAATCAATTGGAACACGACTCTTGCTACAGTATTCACTTGAAACATAAAGGTAAGAATATTTTGAAATTGATACTCTTTATTAAATGTCATGAAAATATGTAAATAATGTGGTGAATCAATTGAAATTTAATTTATTAATGCATATTAAATGTCCTCATAATAAAATTAAAAGTAAATGTTGTCATGTGGTTTACTTTAAATAAAACGATAACAAATAGTGTCAAATGAATTAAAATGTTTCTTCAGAACATTAAAGTTAAGTTCTTAAAGTAAGCTTGAATATATTGAGTCTGATATGACAAAAATATTACAGAGATCTATAAATTTATCAGCTGTTATTATACCTAAATAATATCGTACCTTAAATTCCAAATGTTGATAGAAATGTATTTTTTTTAATGCTTGCAGAAAGTTTAATAATTGTGTCAAGAAATTTGTCCGTCTGCTGTCCGTCTATTTTATGCAAACTTGTTTCTCAGTTTTTCAGCAATCTTGATGAAACTGTGTAGAGAACATACTTATGTCAGACCAGGTCAGATCGCTTCACTATCAGCTTTCAAAGAAACAATTCGTCAAAGCTCAATCTTTATTACGGAATAAATTTCTGCTTTTGAGGTATCTCAACTAAACTCACAGATTGTTTATACACTGATACATCCTGACCAAATTTGAATAAAATATGACTACTAGCCATACAACTGAAGATGGACCGATCGGCTTAAACTCAACTTTTAGTGTATTCCTTTTCTTCTTTGCAAAATTAATAAGGGATCTTTGTAAAAGTGGCTTAGGCTTAAAAGTTGAAGTGTTTTAGAATTTTGGTACCATAATAAATTGACAATCTTACACTATATTTATACATATTTCTTCCTAAATAAAACTATTTAAATATTCTAGGAAATTCGTACAAATTCACATGATAATAAATCTATTGAATTATAACTAATAAGCTTTAAGCTTGAAAGAGAAGAAAAGAATTTCCTTCGCTTTAAACTTTGTTATAATCCTATTGGCTTTTGTAAAAATTTGTAAGCAAAGAAATCTTATTAAAGTTTTTAAGCGAATGACCCATAGACATAAATTTTCAACACATGATAACATGCATACTAAAGAGAGAGAAAGAGAGAGAAAGAGAAGGGAGCTGAAGAAGGATAAATCTGGCTTTTATCTCTGTTCCAGCTAATTCCTGCAAATTACTAAAGATTTGATCTGCCGGCTTCTAATAACTACATGCCTTGTTATTATAAAACTTTTCCATTTTATAAAAGTTTTCGCATGGAAATTCGCTTAAGGAAAAAAAAAAATAGAAGTGGGGAATGGAAAACCAAGGACACACGCACATGAGGAAAATGAAACGATCAAAATGTGGAAAAAGTGAAGCAATTTACGAGAACACGTCCAGCCATTATGAGCGCCATCCAGAGTGTGGGAAAAGTTACTCCTTTTAGAAGGGTTAACGTTAAGAGTGGGAGTGGGAGTGGGAGGTAAAGGAGTTGCATAAAGAGTTGGGTGACTTAAGAAATTTCATGCAAATGCAACTTTTGCCGAATGGAAGACAGAGAGAGTTTCTGAAAAGGTTTTGATGCTGCTGGTATTTCCCGTTAAAGTTTTAGTGTCTTGGCTACAAACATTTCTGAGAGTCCTGTGTGTCCTACTCTGCATTTTCTACAAGTCTGTAGTGTCCTGTATCCAGGCGCAAACTTACAAGGACAGCATTTGAATTTGAAATTGAAAACAAGTTTATAACGTGAATTGGCAAATATAGCGCACAATGGCGTTAGGAGGAAGGGTGGAGGAAGAAGGGATTTTCCTACTGCCACGCACGAATGACATTGTCAAACACACAGACACACATTCACACACACACACACACACACACATATTAAGCTGTTCCATATTGACGCACTTGCTACTCAAGTAGCAACTCTCAAAAGGACTTTGGACTCTGGTCTGTTCTGCTTTCTGGGCTTGGACTTGAACGACTTTTGGACGCTGCAGGCGGGGACTGGCGTTTGCTGTTGTTGCCAACACAGTTTGTAACTGTGTCGCACACACACACACACACACACATATATATATAAAGAAGGACACACACACGCACACACATTTGCCTTAGCAACTTTCATTTGCGTAAGTCGTTTTGAACGTCAACGCCGTGGGGTAAATTGTTTGCTCGCCTCGTTTTTCCATTCAAATTGCTTTCTTTTCGTCTATATAAATATAAATATGAAAGCACCATACATACATATGTGTACATGCATATTTGTTATATAAAGCATATATGCATTGCTGATTCATGTACATTACTCGTATTGTGTTCCATTTACCTAGAGAAATGCAAATGTTGTCGATGCAGTTGCAGCTGCTTTTAACTTTATGGCAAATACAGGTCAAGTTTCTTGTTCTCCAGGTGTAAGGGGTACACTGTAACTTATTCTTAACAAAAGTTTTCGGTGTGTTTCAAGAAGAACAGAGATGCTTAGATTTTGTTAAACATTAACTGGTACAATGTAAACTTATGTTTGTCAGTACTTTATTAGGTATTGAATCCAAAATATTATCAAAAATTTAAGTTATTAAATATCAACTTAGTTAATCTTAGTGTAAACAGCTTTTAACTTGGTCAACTGTTGCGTTGACTGTAGATGGACAAGGTGAAAAACGTCAGTTGACGTCAAAATTTGAAGTCACAATTGACAACCTAACATTAATTTGACTTCATGTTTATTATTTTGTTTTGTGTTATCAAGCTTTATGTACTTATTGGAGGTGGAAAAACTTCGACTAGCCATCCAATTTAAATAATGTTGTCTAATTATTTGTTTCAAGTGTGCAGTTTCTGAAAAACAAAGAAAAAATTAATAGTAAAAACCTAATTAAAAGTGCATTTTAGTTTATTTATTTACATATTTTTTAGGCTATATTTCAGTATGGAAAGTAGTCCTGCTTTGGTTTTTGGCGACAGCGACCGATTATAATTAATTAATGGTGTACTGATGATTAACCTACTCAAATTACAAAGTTGTGCATTTCTTCGTGATCCGAATAGAGTTCTAAATCTAGAAGTATCAGTAATCATTATCAGGTATCACACTTTTTTTACGATACATTTTTTGTGATACCGATACCAAATTTGATTGCCGAATGTAAAAAGTAGTAATCAAGTGATCAGAATTACTTGCTGAATGCCCTCAATATGTTCATCACCATTTATTTAATGTCTATAGTATGAAGAAGTGTTTAGACATGTGAATAGTTCTTAAGGTTCAATTATAAACTGATAAATAGTTTTTAATTGATTACGCACAAATTTCTAAGAAAAATTCTTACTAACAACAAAAATCAGTGACTTTTCTCGTACTGGCATATTGTTTGTATTGACACCAACTGTTAATTTAATTGATTCGAAAACAGCTGAAAAACTACTTAATAAAGACTCTCGGGTATATAAATAGGCAGAACTTCAGTACAGGATCCAGTTCAGTGCAAACAGAGCAATTGACAACACAAATTTAAAGTTTATTTCTTGTAACCATTTGACTTTTCTCAACATGAAAACCATTTGCGTGTGTGTTTTTGTTGCCGTGATTGTTGTCGTTCTGGCCGATCATAGTCATCATCAATCTGGTGCTAAGCCTGGCGATGTAGTTCATTGGACTACATCCAATACCAAGGGAGCTGCCACATTAAATCATACAAGTCATGCCAAGCAGGAGGCAGGACCAAAAACCACAACAACAGTGGCAACAACAACAGTAGCTGCTGGCGAAACAACAACTGTAACAACTGCAACTGTTGCCGCTGGACAAACTGCTGATGAGGCAAAGCCAAATGATCAGGTCAAGGTGCCTACAGCTCCAGTGTCTGCCAAGGACACGGATGATTCTGTGACCAGCACTGAGACTTCAGCCACCACAGCAGCTGCTGCTCTGGAAGCCAAGGATGCCAAACCTGCTAATCCAAAGGTCACCACTAAATAGGAGGATTTAGAACTGTACAATTGATATGATTATGACAAGCACATTGACTAACTGAAAGGAAGGGTGTTTTATACACACATGTACTTATTTTAAATAGAGCTTTAGCAATTATATTTGAATTAAAAGCAAATAAATTTATAGATTCAAAAATCAGAAACTGGTTCATTGATGGTTTTAAAAGCGGATCGATTACATGATAAAAGCTAATTCGATACACGCCGTCTATTCATCGATAAGCAATCAATCGAAAGTTAAACATAGAAAAAAAGTAAGCAGAACGATATCAACAACTAATCGTCTAATTGTTGAACTTGAAGATACGGTCTAATATCTACGAAATGCAAATGTTTGTCTATTTATTGGTAAACAAGAGAATGTACAAAATCATTATTTGAATTGCTATTTAAGCTGAAGTAGCTCAAGAGCCAGACAGAAGTTCTCCAATAAAAAATATCCTTAGGAGACGAAAGATAGCCAATTTAATGTATTAAATATTCGAAAATAATAAAGGAAGTCCATCATACCACAAAAATGGGCATTTGGACCCTGTCCACTTACACTATTATGTCTTAGAACTGGGTAAAACCTGTTGTAACCACTTATGGTAACTATATAACTCAATCTGATCGGACGTTTGTAGCAAAGTTTCCATCTTTTTTTATACATATATGTATATTGATAGTCGCCTTTCGCGCCCTTTGTGGTACTTCGTCACTAGCGTGGACTGCAGTCCTACAATGACAAAGTTGGTATTCCGTTTACAAAGTTTGATTTTTATTGATGTGTTACAATTTTATATTATTTTGAGAAAAGAAACGAATTTTCTAAATGAGGCTGCTCGACAAGTGTGCAGGGAAAGGCTCTTGCTAACAGAATATTGTGAAAGAAAATGGAAGATTTTGAATTTTTCCAAGTAAATTTCACCAGTCGAAAGACTTGCGGTGACACTGCCTGACGCATCAGAATTTTATACCACAAGTATCCTGCACTGTTAAGGTTCATTATATGGGACATAGTTCCCGAAACATGCGTTGCCTTGTTAATCGTTTGATTTCATTCTTTTTATAGAACTTGTGTATTTTCTTTAATACCTGCTCTCAGCTATTAAGTACCTTACAGTTACGTATCCAAAGATATATAGTACATATGCAAGAGTTCTGAAAGAATCCAAACCGCCAATTGCAATCTATATAATAGCTTGACATGTATTTGGGCCGCAAGGACAACACGAATCCTTTTCACTGCAATAAACACCAATAGCAGCAATAGCGATAAGATAGACGGGATAAATGCTGCACAACCGAAGAACTAAAAAGCAACTTAGAAAAGCGGCATGTGTCTGCCATTGTATCCTGTTGTCCTGTTGTCTCAAAGTCATTTTGGCCTCTGCGTTTACCTGCAGCATCAGTTTGCTGTCGCCATTGCGGACAACTGAAAATTTAACAAAACCAATTATTTGATTTAAAATTCCATTAAAAGATAAAAAAAAGAATCGGAGAATGCAACAGTGAGCAGCACGGACGCCAAGGACAAGCTCCTGGATTGCCGCCTGTTGTGGCCGCCTGTTGACACGCCAGGCCGCCCTCAAGTCAAGGAGCAATGGCTTTGTCTTGGGAGAGATAAGCTGAACACAAGGAAAAAAACTCGAAAGGGTTTAGCACGTGCGGAAACAGCTATAAATAAAACTCGCACTAGGTGCTTGGGCAAACACAAAAAGAATGGAAGAAGGACCAGGACTAGGACTCTGGCTGGGATGAAGACATGGCTAACGATGTTGACAGGCGCCCGGCATTTGAGACAGAAGGACACTTCTGATAATGGCTGACAGCCAATTGTGGCGTTTGATATTGAAAGTAGCTAAAAAACTATAATAGGTTAATCTTTTACTTATAATTACATTTATTAATACAGAACTGGTGTAACAAATAAGAGTTTGTATATTTATTTTACTTAAAATAGTTGAAGTACAAACTATGTATAGTTTCTTAAGATAATTAAAATAATGATAAGCTTTTTTGTAATATTTAAAATTCTACCTTCAATGGGTAGTATGTAGTCCGACCTATTTTCTATCTTAATGTTTTCACTATTATTTATCTACCATCAGAGCAAGTTCTTCACTTTTCCAGTTGACATATGACAAAGACTACAGCGGTCCTTTCTTTCTTCCCTCTCTATCGCACGCACTCTGGGTGTGTCTGTCTCTGTCAATTGCAGCCGTGTAACTGTTGGTAAAATGTCAACAATTTATGTGCAAGCTTCTTGTTTATTAGCAACTGACAAAGGGATAAAGCGTTGGCAGCTGACTGTACAACGGGGCGTATGAGTAAACTGGACTCCAATTAGAAGACAGCAGATGTAAGCAATCTTTCTCGCTCTCTCAAATACAACAAATACAACAATGTCATGACATTTTACAATGTGTGTAATGTTGGATCGACCACGCCCCCAGCATACGAGATTTCTTACTTTTTGCTTTGATATTTTTGCTGGTCTCTTTATATTATTTTGCTGGCACTTTGCTTCGTTCTTTGGCTCATGCCTCGCCAGCTACACTTTGCGCCAAAGTGTAATTGAAATGCACATTGAAACTTTGAGTATAATGCTCTTACAAGTTTTTTTTTCTTCTTTAGCAAAACTATAAAATACATTTTATATGGGAGGCAGCAGCAAAGTACATAAGTAGAAATTATGTGCGCATGAGGATGAAACTGATGCAGACGGCATAAAAGTCAGACTCTGACTCCGGCCCGACAACAACAAGGTGGAGAGGAAAATATGATTTAATAGTGGAAAGTGCTTCTTCTATGCTTCGTTCGCACTACATCTGTAACTTTTTGCCAAGCTCCTTTCTGGCCGTAATTTTGTTAGCGAGTCAACTCAAGTCAAGTCAAGTTAAGTCAAGTCTGTCTGTGGAGGGGCAACAAGGACTCCCTAAAGTTTCTGCGGTGGCCAGCGTAGCATCTGACAGCCTGGCTGTCAGTTTCTGTGGCTTACAAAATTTAAATAAATTGATGAACGAGGCTCGAGGCTGACTATGAAGCATCTCTTAGTTCACAGTTCTCAATTCTCAGTTCTGCCAGCAACTCCAGCAACTGCAGTTTCGCTGCTGATTTGCTTAGCCGCTGGGGCTGCTAAGATCCAACGATGAGTAAATTTTTTGGGGCAACTGCGCTGAAAACTTGCTGCAAATTGTGTTATAGACTTGATGGAATTCAGCTAGCATTGCCCGAAGCGAAGACGACTGCAACTGCAACTACAACTGCAACTATGGCTAAATTGTATTATTCATCAGCAAATGCCAAACACAGGCATCCAGTATACCAGGAACCTGGCACATGTTGTTTGAAATGTGGTAACAGCTGTCAGTTGGCTAAAATGCTTACTGGTTGTGTGCTGACTTGGCTCTTAGTCTCGGCCTAAACTTCAAGTGGTTTGCGGTTTCATATACGCCACACGCAGTGTTACTATGATGTCATAAGCTCTGAGAAGGTAGACTGAAGAATAGTTTACCGTAGATTAAGTTATCGATACATTTATATACAGAAGTCTCCTATTTGTATGTATGTACGCTATTAATCATTCGAGTGTAACAATGTGTAGAGACTTGTTATACTGTTAATATTTATTAATTTTATAATAGATGGTTATATGTTGATATGTATTAGCAAACTTGAGGTTTATTTAAGGCAAATTTCCAAATAATTTGAGATGGTGGGGATTTATAGTTTACGGTTTAGAGCGAGATTTTGATTTGACTTACAAACCGGTTTGTCTAGCGTCACTAAACCTAAGGTTTTGGTTCAAAGCCTAGTTTCATTTAAACCATAAAAATATTTATATTTTCTTAACGTTTTGCACATAACGTTACATTCACGTATGCAATTAAAATCTAAAAAGTTATTTTATTGATTTTTAAATCCAATAGTAAAGCATTAAAATAAATTTATACAGCATTAAAACAAATGACTTATTTCAAATATTTCGGCGGGAATGCCCTATCCTGCCTGAAGTCGGGGTAGGAATTTTCAAATGCATCAAGTGAACTTAGCCCTTAATTAAAAAGCTGACTATTGATTCGTACATTTTGACTAAAAATTTATTTTAAATGATTTTTACAACACGATAGAAAATTGAAGCTCAAGAGGGTTAACTGTCTTTCGTGTCTTCTTATTTTTTGCTCTTTAAAAATTAAAACTAAATTGATGAATTCCTTGAACTGAAGCTTCTTATTTAGAAATTGGTCCAAGCTCCATGTTTAACGGTTCAGTTATTCCAAAAAACTTACAGTATATTTCTCTAGTTGGCTATTTCCAAAATAGTGATTCTTTTAGCATCTCGCATCCATAGCTAGCTCATTGCTAAGGCTACTTACTCTGCAGTCCAAAACTTAAATATTTCGGGCAAATTCCTTTTACATACATATGCACCCTAAAACTTGTCAATATTCCCTAAAAACAAATTGAAAAGGAATAGAGTCACTGCAGAAGTTTATTTGAGTAACAGCTGTGTTTAAAACAAATGTTATTATGCAAACAAATTATTTTAAGACCAAAAACTATTTTTATTTTCCTCAACAATTTTCTTTTGTGGCCTTTTTTCAATCGGATGTTTTTTGGTTACAAAACTCCCGATAAATTCCTAAATCAAATCGATATTTTACCTTGTCCCCTTATTTATATGTTGTATGGACATTGCCTCAAAATGCATCTCGACTTCAAAATCGTCAATTTAAGCTTAGATGACCAGACTCTACACTGCAGCACTGTCACATAAAAACTTGACACAAAGTAAACCTAGCATTTCCTTATTCAAAAATGGACGGCTAGATACTCTTTCCGATATGTTATCAATATACTTAATTACTGTGCAACAAGATCAATAATGTGATTAAGTCTGAACCTTTTTATTTATCACAGTCATTTAATGTACTCCTCGTCACACAATATAAGAAAATTTCAATGGATACATCCATGCCCGTAGTGTTCTATAAAACGCCTTTTAATCGAACGTGTCATTAAACTTTCCATCAATTTGTGACGCACACGAACAAACCGTAAAATGTCGTTGACAATTTTATTTTGTTCTTTTTTTTTACACTCTTCCACTTTCAAGTTGGATATAAAACTTTTTTCCACACACACGCGTTTATAAACAATTTAAGTCATACATGTGTTGTTTTTTCAGCACAAGACAAATAGAACTGAACTTCCCCTTTACCCCTCCTTTACTTGACACCCCCGCTTAACAGTTTTGTGCAGCCAAAACGTGTTTATGTCTGTTCATTGTCACATTTACTTGTAAAGTTTTCTTTTTTTTTTTTCTTCTTCACTCCTTCCTCAAAGCCCGTTCCTCCTTGGGCATCGAAAATGTTGCTCCTGTTACTGCCACAGTGCCACTGCCACTGCCACTTTGAGCCAGGCCAAGAGTATGCTCCTTAGACATGTCAGCGACACAACAGACACTTGCAGACTGCACCAGAGTCGAGCGCGATGACACAATGATGGCAGAGGGTCAAAGGGAGGGGGAGGAACTGGGGCAAAAAATTGAATGCCACAACGAGGCAAGGAGCAAAACGGAAGCAAATAAGCACAGCAAAGACGACGATTAAAAGTGCAGACTTCGCTGGGACATAAACAAGGCAGGAAGTTGTAAAAAACACATAAACAAAGTTGGCAGGCAAAAACTAAAACAAAAGTTGTCTTCGACCTCAAGCTCGCTCCTTCAGCATTTCCAGCTTCTGTCTCAGTCTCCATCCTTCGTCTCCGTCTCCGTCTCCATCTTCGTCTTTGCCATAGTCTTAGTCTCAGTCAGCCATAAGGATTTTTTCTCGTTCACGGCATTGTCGTC
Source organism: Drosophila neotestacea (assembly GCA_035044365.1). NCBI lineage: Eukaryota > Metazoa > Arthropoda > Insecta > Diptera > Drosophilidae > Drosophila > Drosophila neotestacea. Next base: position 4,403,989 of record JAWNMD010000157.1, on the reverse strand, counting down.
GTTAACTTCATGCCAAACTATATACGCAGACATAGACAATCGGCATGCTTACAGGATATGTTTGGCGTCTGTCGATTCGCAGTTCAAGGACCAACAATAACAGCTAAGAAATGAACACAAAGACAAAGATTGTAGACTCTTTCTTTTTAGAATATTTAACTTTCAATTTGTTTGATTTTGGATATGTTCTTATTTTAATAAAAACATATATTACCACGGCGACTACATACTGGATTATTGCACTCCATTGAGAGTTAGTGGCAGGAGAATTAAATAAATAAATGCAACTACATTTAGAAAAAACTATTTGCTTTAAATTTTTAATATTGTCTTAGGAAATCTAGAAAGATTTTTCACTAACAACTAATTAACAAGACAATCCAAACAGTGTGCTTAAAATATAGTTTTAAATTTATTTGAATGTTGTTATTAGTATTTTTTTTCATAAAAATATTTGCAAAAAGTGTCTAAGTATGAAATTCGAACTAAATATAACAACAGATGTCCAAAAAAAGTTATATATAATGTGTTGCCAACTTGATCGACTTACAGAGTTGTCAACTTAAAAGGCAGATGAAAATTCTTTGATTTCTTAATACATTTTTGTTAAGCCCAGTTCTTATCTAAACTATGATTCTTTAATGGTATGACATGGAAAACTTAACTGAATTTCCTAAATTGTTAACATAATCTGATCAAATGCACTGACAATATGTTTATGCCCTTTTATTGTGCATTTGCAGAACGATCGTTGTTGTTATTTTGTACTTTTTATTTTTTTAGGTTGGCAGCCAGGAAATGTCTGCTTAGCGGTTGCATTTCCGCGTGGGCATCCTGTCGTTCTCCTTCAGCTCCTTTACGGCAAACTCACATACACATGGAGACGGAGACACACTCACAGCCAATACGAATATATAAATATGCATACGTGCGCATATGCCCTTTCTCCCTCTCTCTCCGTTCTTTTGGACTGTCTCTCACTCTTTCTCTTGCTGCTTCAAGCACTTCTACCCACTTGAGAAATAAGGATTACAATTTCATTTCAATTTCCTGCTTCTCTGCTTGTTATGCACACAAACAAAATGCATCCGAGAATGGCACTAGCTACTTGCCACGCCCTTTCCAAAAGTGGGCGCTCTCCTATGAGTGTGTGTGTTTGTGAGCGTGTGTGTGCGTGTTGTTTACTCAAGGCTTAAGGTTTAAAATGGATTTGTTTGACTGGCAGCAAGCCGACTTGAGCACGACTACACACTGAGCAGATAGACCCCCCTTTTCCTCAGAATATCCCCTTTTCCCCATTTCCCTTTTCCACCTCCTCGTTCCTCTCTTCTGGTGAACACATGTCGTACACGCTCAACGCCATTTAAGCTATTTAACAGCTTCCTTGAGCTGCAGTTTTCCTCTTTGCTTGCCTAGTTTTCAATTTACTTTAGTTTTTCCCTTGTCTTGCATTTTGTTTTTGTCGTTGTCTCTCTCTCTCTCTTTTTCTTTATCTGTGTGTATGTCTTTGTCTGTGCCATGGCAATGGCTTAATTAGCTTTTGTTGGCTTGGAAAAAAGTTTCTTCAGTATTTTCGTATTTTGTTTTGTCTGCTTTTGGCCTTTATTATTATTTTCAAGCGTTTTTTAATTTGTAATTTTTATGCCGCTTCTTTTCTGCTCATTCCTTCTTATCATCCTCATCATCATCATCATCATTAGCATCATTATCATCATTGTCTTGTTCTTTGCCTTGCTGCACATTAAGCGGCTTCTTCTTTAGCTGCAATTGAGTTTAGAGTGTAATGGCCAAAGTTTAATGAGATTTGGGTAGTTTGTTGGCATTTAAGTTGGCTAAGTGAAATCGTTTGTGGTTCAGGATCGTAACTCTCAGCAGAGTGAAATGGAGAGATAGAGAGAGAAATACTTGAACAATGCATTTTCCTTTTAATAAAGTGGTTTAAAAGACCAGAAATGGTTCTATTTTATTCTATACCGTTTTGTTAAAGGTAGTTTGCATAAGTCTTTCAAAGTATTCTTGAATAGGACAGACCAGATGCTTTGTTGTCCAACTTTGCAAACATTTGTATTGCTTTTCTTCGTTATCTATTTGTCAAATGACTGTACGTTGTTTCTTATCAATGTCTTAGTTGAATTAATTCCAATAAAAGCCCCCGGAAGAACTGTATTTAGCTTAGACAAGTCTTCCGATGGAAGTAAAGACGTGGCTTTCAATTTGTGTGGGGCTTGTTGTGGTGCTACAAACCACACAACGCTCTCCAGATATTCCGGGATTAATAGAAGCGCAAGTTTGGAGCTCGAATAATGTAACCAGAAGACGTAGCCTGCCACAATTTCCAGGTTTAAGGGATACCCAGGATTGGAGCACTCAGGGCTCAACGGTAGATGAACCAGAAAGTGCTAAAGAGTCAGATGAAAAGATTCGAAAATCGAAAGCAGTATCTATTTCTACATTAGCACCAATATCAAATTTGAATCATAGGAGAAGGTTGAGAACTACACCAACTACAGAAAGGATGAACATATACCCAAGAAAAAGGAAAACGAGAAAAACAACACCAGGAACTACAACAAAGCGGACCAAAAATGGCAGGAGAAAGAAAAGGAAACTAAGAAAACAAACAACAGAATTAACTACAATTAAAATTCATACAAATCCAATTGCTAGAGATCATAATAGAAAACGATCACAACCAACAACAGAAAAGCCAAGAAAAAGAAGAAGAAATCCAAAGAAAAGCCGAAAAATTAAATGTGATGGAAATTGTTGCAAGAAAATATAGTAACAAATTAAGATGTTTAAATTAATCGAATCATGGGTATGCAAATATTTGCCAATAAAAATATAAATACGAATAGTATATTTTTAAAAAACTAAACATCTTTTATAAAAAAGATAAATATTTATTAATTTAACTTTAAGATAAATACTTTTAGTGTAGCTTGTATAAATAAACTGGCACTTATTTGTTATTTTCACTATTTTATCTCAATTAAGAATATTTAGATAACAATAGATTGGAATAAATTGCGTTTGACAGTTACTTTAAATTGATCTTGGCGTCCTTTTAATACTTTGAGCTTAAAGTTGAGGTGCTTGATTTGCTTCCAGAGCAATCTATTTATTATTTTGTAATTTGAAGACAGCAAGAAAAGCTTCACACACTCAATTCCATAAATATTCATTGACAAAAACCAAAAGAGGGAGAAAAAAACAAAACTCTTTGTCTCCAGTGAAGCAACAAATAGAAAAATAAAGCCAAACGACACATAAAATTGTTACACTGCATTGGGTAAAATTTGCTGTGAAACTCTCTGGAAATGCCTTTTGTTTTATATTTGCAGCATGCTGGTGGCATGCAGCATGTACGGTATGCAGCATGTAGCATATATTGAAATGGAACACATTTTTATGCAACAAATATGAATTGTGTGGGGAGTTGGTGGCAACATTTTGTGGCGCTGAGAAATCGGGCATTAGCGTTTGTTTGATTTAGGTCAGTGCAACTTTGTAGACCCTACACCACGTCCATTTTCAATAGAACTCCCGCTTCCACTCTATATTCCATTGGCAGTTCCCTGAGAATCAACGCTCACAGATCCTGTCGCACGGCAATTTCCCAGTTGCCAAGGCGCCTAAGGATTGAAAGAGAGAGAGAGAGAGAGAGAGAGAGGTTTTGGGAAAGGGAGAAGAGTTTATCCTAACGAATGTGGCTGCGTTTCATTTAAATTTAAATGAACAACGTTGTATTGTGTTTTGAGGCATTACAATTTGCTGTTTGCAATGTTGAATGTTAGCTATGTTTGTTGTTGTTGTTGTTGTTTTTGTTGTTGTAGTCATTGTTGTTGCTGTGCTTTTAATCTGTGTCAAAATATTTTCCATGTGTGTGCTTTCCTCGTGTTTCCTCTGCGTTGCATTTTAGCGCTGGGGGAAATGTTTTTCGACATTCATAAAATATACCGTGTACTATAAATTTGTTTTTCCACATTTTCCCCACATTTTTTTTTTATTATGCTTTCTCTCTCTTCTTCTTCTATTAAACTGGAAAATTTATTTATGTTCGAGTTTTACGTTCAGGATATTTTTGCTTTTTGTTTTGTTTTCAATATTTGAGCAATTGTTGGCGCTTCTGTGATTTGTTAGTGTGTGTTGTGTATTTCTATATGTGTTTTATTTCTAGGGATTAGTTGCTAGCAGTGCCAAAATATGAATTGCAAGTATTAAATTGCTGAAGCGGTCGTTGAGAGATCATAGGCTTTCCCATAGATTTATTGATGTGGAAAATTCAATGAGTTCATAACAAGTTAAACGATGACTAAGAAAAGGCATTTTAGAGGCTTAATCTAAAGACTTTCATTTGTTCTTACTTAGACTTAAAGAGCTATTGATGTAGACTTACTGGATATAAATACAAAGTCTTGTTTGTTTCAAATATAATAAGAAACTATTTATTTGCTGTATTTCACGATTGTTACAGTCAGGATTGACTGGATATTAAATACAATACTATATTATAATACATTTTTAATTCATTCATTTTTTCTAAATATATTTAAGCAAACTCTATGTTACTCAAATGATTTGTTTGTCCTTTCAAAACGACAGCAATGACACCATATATCTTAAGAGTTTATGTATATATCCATACCTTATCGAGGGTTTTGTGTGCATTGCATGTTGTTGTTGTTACTTTTCTTTATTTGCATTTGTTGTACAATAATTTATGACTAAAATAGTTAATGAATTGAAAAAATGGCATGTGTCAGCACAACACATGAAATGTTTTTTATACAATTGTCCAGGCTTGTGGTGCCTGGTGACGATATGTGGCTATTTCTCCCCTATCCCCAATTTCCCCATTCCAGTTGGTCTGCTGCTGTTGTTGTTGTGCGGTTGCCTGGCTGCCTCTGTGATTGGCAGTTGCATTGATAAGTGCTTTAGGGCCATAAAAATGCGCATAGCCAAAAGGCAGACCGGCTGTTGATCTATATTCATACTACTTCTATATACATATATCAACAATTCAAAGTTAGGTCTGTTGGCATGTTGCCTTTCAACAACAACAAAACCCGACAAGAAATTTATGTAATGGTCAAAGAAAAAAGGCAGACAACTGTTTCTTTTTTTTTGATTGGGGGTTATTGCAAAAAGGTGTTACTCACTGAATTCTGCCTTCAGTGATTATCTTCGGAACTTCCCTTAGGCTCTATAAAAGTTGGTAAAACATTTTGTAAGCCTCATTAAGCCGTAAATCTTTCTTCAATCACAATGTATTGCATTCGGCTGATGTTGCTGATATTGCCACAACTCATTGCCTTCTCAAGAGCACAGGATTCAATTAACAGTAGCCTTCGATTGTTTCGGGAAATAGCCTCAACACCTACGATTAACTACACCAATAGAGCCACCCAAAATGATACCAGTACCAGCACTAGTGAAAGCACCACCAAAGCTCCTTTTACCACGCGATTTACAACCGAAGCATCGACTACATTTAGCTCGACAACCAACGTCTTTCAAAGATTCCTTACCAAGTCGCAGTTTGGACATCAAACCACACGATCTTCAGTGGAAAATACCACGAGGTCTTTTGACAATTTAAACACCACGGTCAATACAACCACCGAAGGATCGTGGTTCATTAGAGCAACAGTCAACAAAACAAGCACATCGAGTGCTCCATCAACATCAACAAAGCGTAGCTATAGACCAACTTATTTCAATATAATAACCAAATATACAAAAATACCAGTAGCAACAACAATAGCAGCTGAGACAAGAGCAACAATGTCAAACACTACTACTTCTATACCAGCAAGAACATCCACTAAAGGTTCATCAACCACATCTACAACATCTCGGAAGCCAGAATTGAACCTTTTCTCAACTCATCGCCATGTTCATCACTTAGATCATCATTTGAGCACTACAACAATCAGATCCATTGCCAAATCTGGGCTTAACACCTCTAATGGCTCCGTCAATCCAAAGCTACATTTATGTATATCTATTGTATTCTTGATATCCCTAGGGAGTTACGAGGCGTTTAACGCATTCATTTAAAGAATTTCGGCTTATGATATTATAACAAGACAAAATTTTACGTTATTTATTTACTTAAAGAGTATACAAATTTATGAGAGAAAATAAAAGATTAAAATTTGCAAGATTTTCTAATTTAATTGAATTTATTTTTAAGAATTATGTTCTTATATTATTTGGAACTAATGCAATAAGTCGCAATTTTGACAAAATTAATAGACAGGGAGCAATTATTAAAAATTTTTCAAGTACTTATTATTTTCAATATAAATTTTGTTCATTATTTACAGATAATAAATGGGAATCAATAAAATTGTTCATAGTTATCACAAAGAAATTTTCAAGTTATCAAAGCTTTTTATATTACAACTTGAACAATATTAATTTAATTTTTACTACTACCAATTACACTTCAATAAAGGCATTTACTAGCCAAATAGTTAAATACTTGATTTTCAAATGTAGAGCTGAAATATGAGTGATGCGAGCTGCATTGAGTATGTGGGAATGAGGTTGTTAATAGCATTTTTAATCTTAATTATATATAAATTATGTTTGCTTAATGTGCATGACATTTTCAATCAAGCTCTAGTTCATATTCATTTACATTTTCATTATGATTTTCATTATTATTTATATGCTGCGCTGGTGATGGAAAAAAATGATTAAGCTGCATAAAAAATGTGGAGCACAAAATTGGATTAAAGCAACGGAAAAAATTAGCCGAAAAAAAAGCTAAATCGATTAAATATATGTATGTATGTATATGTGTGTGTATTGTTTTTTTTGGCTAGAAGCTGTGAGTATTGTCAATATATGTATGTGAAATAAAATATGTCACAAACTGTTCATAAATTCATTTAGCGCATAAAATTGGCGCCGGTTGATGGCGCTCTGCGTGTGCAATTGCCAGTGAATTATTTAACATTTAAAAGTGCATTTTATATTTGTTTCGGGGCGACAGACCAAAAACGAAAACCAATCTATGCATGTATTTATATATGCAGCGGGTTTATATGTACATATATATTTGTATATGTTCTCACTACTATACTATTCAACTATAAGTATTTTATGCACGTTTGCCATTAGCTGGCGCGTGATGTCATCGTCATCGATGGCTAGTAAAAGTTTCTGCCTACAACAAAAGCAATACGGATTGTGGAATGTCAAGTTCAGCACACGAGTTGTGAAAAGTTGCAAGTTCCTGGTCTAAGCGACCATCAAAATGCTATACGACACACGGCACTTGACAGTTGCGTTACGTATACGCCATGTAAGTACATAAATACAGAAGTTGGATAAATAAACACTATCAGCAGACTGATGATTTAATACCCTAGCAGATAGATTCGTTTCATGACTTTTATTTTCATATAACTATTTCTAAGATTCCCTTAATTATAATAATCTTATTATCATTACTTAAGAATCTAAAACTTAAACAAATTTAAAGTTATACATCAATATTTCACTGGTATTAGCTCTATTTCTAAATAATTCTATATTTATTTTCCCTACATGGAAATAATTATTATCAATGCTTAAAAAATATCCTTAGAGCTCCAAAATACCCTTGAATAAAGCACAAATAAATTTGAGACCAGCTGTTGCGATTTTCACCTTGTGAAAGTTTGCATTTGCTTTGCCATTTTCAGACGTCAAGTTCACACGCTTTGCTCTTGGCCATGTTGACACAGCTGACGGCCAAGAGAAGGCAACAGAAATAGAAAAAGATATATACATACGAGTTTTCAAAGATAGAAAGAGAAATAGCAACGAAATCCAACAGCTGCAACGCTTGAAACATGAAAAAGAAAAGAAAGTTGATTTAAAACTTTCCTTAACAGACGGCGCCAGAAACTTTACCTAAATGAATGTTACTATGGTTTTGAGATTTTAAACCGTGAATACTTTAAGTAAATGCAATTTATATTTTAATGCTAATAATCAGTTTGGTTTACTTATTGTTGGAATAGTAATTAAATGCTTCCCATTCATATTGATCACCAAGGGTTGGATTTGTTTTTTGTAACTCAGACAACATCGGAGATAATGAACCTCTCTCTGAAACTATTAAAGACTTATCTGAGCCATAGAAATAAGAGCAAAAAAAGACAAACAACATATAAAAGAATTTAATAAACAATTATCTTTTCCTTGAGTATAGAGAGAGAATAGAGAGAATAGAGTTGTCACTGTTGATGAAATGTTTGAATTGGCATCAATTTTATGCCTTGTGGCTGTCTACACCTTCTGTTTTCTATAATTTAAATAAAACCTAACATGTTGATTTTAATGATATTTATGTAAGCATAAGTATGTTATGTTGTTACGATTTATTGTCTAAGAAACTTAAAAGAATGATCTATGAAATGATACGATACTAGATTATGTCATTTTCAGAGTAAAAAAATTAATAAATGAAAAGCTAAAATTTTTTTTAAATGTGATAAAAATCTTGGAATTCTTCCCACTAAATGTACAAATATAATCGATTGAATGAGAAGTGATAAAAAAGTTTTGTGTGATGTAAAATTTCATTATTATTTAATATTCTTTTAAATCCCTGTAATTGATTTTATATTTTTACCTGAACCCTTCTTATTAAGAGTTTTCATATTTAATAGTGAATGTAGTCTCAATTCTATTCATAACAATATTGTGGTTTTTATTAACTAAATACATCTCCTCTTTAAAAGATTGCAGATAGTTTTAAGGAGCATCTGCTAGACAATCACTCTTTATTGGTAAATTGGTTCAAATTCCTTTAAATTTGATTATTGTATTTATTTTTCAACATTTTCAATAGGATTTCAATTGAATAATATCGACTTTTGTATATGTTTATAAGATGCTAGATCTGTGTCTTGTGCCATGACGCTTCTTCTTTTTCTTGTCCTTGTTAGCCTTCTTCGTTGTTGCCTCAGTAGTTGAGCCCAATGTGCTGCTTGTCTCTGGGGTTGTTGTACTCAGAGCATCACTCTTCAGATTCTCAAAGGCCATGTTATCAAAACTAATGAAGGGCACGTCCATAGATTGTGGTTCTTCATTTGTGGACTTCATAAAAATTGACATAAGGCTCTGATAGGGCTCAGACTTAGCTACCATGAAGCTCATTGTGAGAATTACAGCAAATGTTATAGTGTTCATCATCCAAATATATGATTAACTTGTTAAAGCTATAATAGTAAGTCGAACTGTGTGTTAGATTTGTTGACTCTTTCTATTTATAAGCCAGGGTGAGAATCTGTTTTTATACAAATGAATATGTTTTCGGATGTCATGCAATTGTCATGATTTATGAAAACAGTAAAGAACAGTTGTTGATTACCAAAAGGTGAGTCAAACTGTTACCCAGCTGGATGTATTATTATAAAAGCTGAATAAGTTTGCAACTGCAATTCAGTTTGTTCTGCACAGTTCTTGTGAAATAGTTAAGATAAAGGATAGAAGAAATAAAATGCGTTTTCTACCTGCTTTAACACTTGTAACTGTGATTACGTTGGCTTTTGTCTCTTTACCAAATGCAGTGGAAGCAGAAGCAGAAGCTGGGCCTGGAGCTAAAACCTTGCCTGAAGCAGCACTGCCAGAGAACACTGATCTGAAGAAGCCTAAGCCAATAGAAACTACCACAATGTCGCCCCGGGATCTATTCCTAATGCATGCCCAACAGTCAACTACCAAAAACGGATCCCAGAATCGTAAAGTGGAATCATCTATAACAACAACAGCTGCAACTACTCCAGCAACTCCAGCAACTATGACAACTACAACGCCAGAAACAACTTCAGAAAAGCCCAAGAGTAAACCAAGTTCCAAGTCCAAATCCAAGAGTAGGGGCCGGGGTCATGGCAAGGATAAGGCATGCAAGACAAATCAGAAGAGCAATCGGAAGAGTCGAGCCGATTGTCAGCATTCACATCACAACAATACAGTTGGCACACACACAGAAAAGCACAAAACCAATGGCACAGGTATTTCAGATGCTGATCCAGTTGATCCTGCTCTATCTACTCCAGTTACAACTGCTGCTAATGGAGCACCTTCTGCTGTTGTGACTACTATTGAGGAAGGCGATTTCACTTGGACTACAGCTGCATTGATACCGGAGAGATCGGATAAGTCAATCATGGAAATGGCGGCTAGTGAGCTACGGTCAGATACTGTGTCACTGGATAATCCCAATGCCACCTTTATATCGTTGGCCAATGACACTCTGAAAGAGGCCCGGACCAAGGCCGATCTAATTGCTCTCGACAGCGTCAATGGAACCAACAATGAGCCAAACGTTTTCCCTTAAGACATCAGCAGATAGATTATCATTATTATACACATGATTTTTACGAGTATTACTTTAACATTATGCTTAAAAACAAATAAAGTACATTTAAAATAACAAATTAAGTGTCTGCATTGCTTTCAATAATTAAATGTAAATATTTCAGGGAATCAAACCGAAACAGAACCGAAACAGAACCGAAACCAGATTTGGCTACAGTTTGTCGGAATTGACTTCTGTTTCGTTCTTGATTCCAATATTTTCACTTCCTGATTAGAATCGAAAACGAAACAGAAGTCGAAACCATAAACTTTAGCCGCAACTTGTTTCGGTTCTTTTTCGGTTCTGTTTCGTTTCTGTATCGGTTTGATTCCCTGAAATATTTTCAAAAAATCAAGTAGTCAATTTGTGAGAGCCCTGCTCTCGAATATGACTCAAACATCTTATGGGCAACTTCAGAATGCGTAAAATTTAATATTCTCAATTTCCACACTATTCAAATAAAGTACACTATTTAATTGAAGCTTGCTCAATTGTTTATCGCAATGAATTCAAATTTTTGAAAAGCACAATTGCAGAAACTCATTAGCATTAAAATGCAATTAGGGTCAATTAAAACACTTGAAATGTCCAAATTGTACAAGTGAAGTAAAATCTATTGATAATAAACATGCAATGGCCTCGACATGGATACATAGAAAATGCAAAATGAGAACTGCAAATGCAAAATGCAAAATATTCTAACTGTTATGCACAAGTTATGCGCGGTTGAAACCAAAATTTGGATAACAAAAGCAAAAAAAAAGGCAAAAACTTTAATAAATGCTGAAACGTGGCCATAATTTCCAGTTACTTTTCTAATCTGCTGATAATATTAGAGGCCATAAATTTTCGCATGCTTTCATAAATTGTTCGTGCATGAATTCCTTCGCTGAAATCTCTGCTACTGCCCAATTCTCCCTCTCTCTTTCTCTCTCACTCTCAGTCTCGCTTTGGAGCTTTTTTTTTTTGGTGCAATGAAAATATTGTTGGGTCCTGCAGCAGCTTTTCAAATATTCATTCATGCAAATTCATTAACATTTTTTTTACTTCGCCATCGCGTTATGAATTCAAAGGCTGCACATTCAGCAGGCTGCAAAAAGAATATTACGTATACGTATTGTGTATTACGGATACGCCACCGCAGAGAGAGATAGATAAAGAGAAACGGAGAGAGCGGCTATGTAAAGTGGTTTGTTTTTTATAGCCGCTTCAGACGATTGAGCTTTCTTCATTTTGTTTGCCTATTTATATGTGTGTGTTTCTGTGAATATGTATGTATTTTTTATTTGTGTGTGTTGGTCGACCGCCATTTTCCACGTAGGCAACTCTTGAGCATCGCGGAAAATGCTTGCAAAATGTGTGTGGTAAAATAAATTTGAAGAAAAAAGCATCTGCCTCTACTTTTTCTCTTTCCTGCTCATCTTCCTGATTCTGCTCCTTCTCCTGCATTACTACCCCTTTTCCTACGCCTTCTAGTGTTATTAAAAATACAACGTAGTAAATTAAAAAACTGCAGTTGAAATATGAAAAGAAAAAGCGAAAAATGTTAGAAAAACGCAACAAAAGCCGGTGTAAAAATATCCGTCTGGACCGTCGACGTCTTGGCTGCGGTTTTTTCATTCGCTCCGTTCTACAAACATTCGTAGGAGCTTCACTTTTATTTGCATTTGCCGTTTGGTTTTGCGTCTCGTTTCGTTTACGTTAATTTTTTTTTGCTTTTGTTTTGTTTTTTTCTACTTTCCGCGCGCATTTGCCGCTTTTTTAATTTTTCAACAAGCTTTTTGACGTCAAAATAAGCGTTATATTTATTTGTACTCGGACGGAAAAAGAAGTGGTAAAAAGAAAACAAGAAGAAAATTATGTTTAGCAATGCGGAAGTAAGCATATTATTCCGCGATTTTTACTACACACTCTCTCTGTTTCAGTCTCTTGCTCAGTTCATGTTTTTAGTTATGTATATTTCTCTTTTGTTGTTGTTTCTGTTGAGGCTTTACCTTTTAATTATGCAAGTGAAAATGTAAATTTCCGTGAAGTGTAATAAGCATAGTTGAAATTGTTCGTCTTTGTTTATGAGTTGCTTCTGATTATTTAAAATGAAGTGCAGAAAATTAATGCAATGCATATAAACCTGTATACTTCTTGAAATTTGCATAAACAAAATGTTAAAATAAACACAACAATTTTTCTTTTTTTTTCTTTACAGGTGAGTTCTTGTCTGAGGAAGTGTCGAATAAGTGAGTCTATTAAATATTTTTTAACAGAAAAATCAGATAAATTTATAGCTTAATGCAATTTCTGATCAATTTGTTTGAATTCCAATTTAATTTTTAAATGAAGTTTATGTGCGTTCCAAAAATATTAAATTACAAAATATATTATTCTATTTAATGCTGAGTTTGTCAACTCACAAAACCTTTTTATATCAATTCAATTCAATTGCTGGCTTTAATTTCATTTATATTTGTCAAATTTTATTGTTCATTCAGAAAATCTCTGTTTGAATTAAACAAGTCATCGACCAAAATGTTTATTACCCTAATAAATAAATGATTACCACAAGTTTTTATAAGGCTGTCACTTGTCTATAATTTGGTTTATAGTTGGAAATGCTTGTAAATTTGACTAAATTTACTATGGCTTTATCATTTTTAAAAACCTTTTCAATATATTAACTGTCGGATGGGGACCAAAAATGATGCCACAAAAATGCGAGCAAAAGTAAACGAAGTCAGACGATTGAGATAAATATCGTGAATAAATATCATAAAAGAAAGTGCCATAAAAACGCGCTGATTATCTTAGAATATGGAAGGATAAGGCTTTGACTATGAGGAGGCAAACTTTGAGTTTAGAGATATCAGTGACAGTTTATCTCTGGGCAATTCTTGTGGCGAAAAGGAAGAGAAGGAGACACCCAGGCAGGCAGAGGCCATGTCAAGGCATTATGAAAAATGTGGCACGCCTAAAAATATGTTCGAGCAGCAAAAATGCAAAGCAATTTAGCGTTAAGAGGCAGCAGAAGCTAACTAATGGAAAGAAGAGAGATGAAAGGGAGAGGCTGGTAGGAAGGCAAAGGCAAAGGCAAATTTCGAGTAAGTCTGCTGGAAATGTTGGTCGATTGTTGCCTGTGCGGAATGCCTTTGTGGCGTGAAGGCTTTCAAATCAAATGAGTGGGCACAATATGTGGGGGCACCATATGATCAGGGGTAACAGGAGGCAAGGAATGTGTCGGAAGAAAGGATGGTGGAGGGGGGGGCTAGATTGTCATGTCGAGGCACAACGCACGCCCAAACTAATTTATTACTTTAATTCGCGTTCAAAGTGGCTGCCGTTTGTCTGTTCCTGTTTTACAATTTCTGTTGAGTGCCATGTTATAAATGATGCGTCATTCAGGACTTAGCCAGAGCCTTCTCCATCCTCTCACTCACTCTCCTTCTGTCTCTCTTTACTATATCATATTATGCGGCAGCACGGTATCGTAAATCGCTTTTCAAATGCTGCATCTATTGGCATTTGTTGTATATTCTTAAAATGTGTCGTGTGTGGGGGAGCATTTGATTTTTATCAGTTTTGTGGCATCATCTAACCCAGTTTCCATTCTGTTGAACTAACCTTGTAAGCGTACACAAATTTATGTGTATGCAGGCTATAAAAAGAGGAGGCGACTCTGGTCTTCCTTCTTTTGAATCCCTCCTCGGCCCTCGGCCCTCATCACTTCAATTCTATTCTTTACTGTCTGAGTCTTTGTGTTTGCTGCGTTTGCTGTGATTTATTGCATACTTCTTGGCGGATTTTGCTGTTTTGTACAAGAGTTTTTTTGGTCGTCGTTTTTCCTTTCTTTCTGAAAGTTGATATTTTATTTTATTTTTTTGCCATACTGACTTTGGCAAGCTGCAAAAGGCTTAAAGAGATTGCTAGTTTGTAATATGTGAATGTGTGTGTGTGTGTGTGTGAAAGTATGTTATTGCTCTTGATTTACTGTTTGTTGTGATTTAAAAGTTTCTGTGGGAGTTGCGAAATAAAGTTGTCTTTTCATGGTCATTCGAAAGCCAAAAAATGGACTCAAAATTTTCGATGTCACTGCACTTAAGGGATGTCTTTAAATTTCAAGAATAATATTAGGCAATAAATAAATAATTACTGGTGCCGAATTCATTAGCCTCTTGTTTTAAATTTATAATAGAAATCAGAAATAATTCCCATTTTTTAAATATGTGTCCAGTCTTGTTATACACTTACTTCCTCTCTCCCTATTTGTAACCGCGTTGGACATTAATGAGGGAAACGTAAGTCATAGATTCGACTTTAAGTGTGGCTCATGTGTCGTATGCTTAATATCAGTATAAACATAATCTAATGCAAATATCACTTGAACTGTCACCTTATGTCCCGTCACACACATTTCGCAGCCCATCCGCAAGCTGCGCTCTAGACCAATAACCACTTAGCACGTACATGGTATCATCGTCCTCTCGTTGTCCCTGTCGTCCTTTTGCTGTCATAAGCGCAAACAGCAGCCGAGCACAGCAAAAACGTCGATGCTCCAATAGCAATCATACGCCCCATTGTGCAGCGCCTGAATGAAAACAAAAAAAAATAACAAAATATAAAAAGGAGAAAAGAAAACTGAAATCAAATTTTCAACCTTCATTAAACTCGTTGTTGACACCGGAGCAGAAACTTTAAACAGGTTGCCGTGTGGCCCTTGTGTCTCCTTGCAACTTGCTGCTGCTACAGATGCTCCTTGCTGCTGCTTAATACTTTTTATCATTTAATCCTGCGGCCGCAACAGGACAATGCCAAAGCGGCTGACGTTTGCGCCGAGTCAACGGTGGCGTGGTAATAAATTTTAAGGACATTAAATTTGTTAACAGCAATTTAACTATTAACGACAGGCAGAGGACACAAAAGGATAGTCTCCAAGCTGACTAACAGAGCAGACTACACTACTAAAATAAATATAGCGAAAGCTATATAAACGAGATTTTGGATTTTTAGATAACTATTTTATTAATTATAAGTACTCTCATTAGCGTTTGGATTATCATTATTATGAGATGAGTGTTTATTATTACCATGTGACATATGACTATTGTTGGTATTTTTATTACGTTCATATTATGTTCTAGCTAGTTTTCTTCGAGTGTATTCGCTCATCCATTAACGAGGATTACCTCCATTTCCATCTCCATCGGTTCCATCAACCTATGCTCTCTGCTCTCTCGCTTTCTTTCACTTTGGCTTGGCCAAGAAACCCGCTCAGCTTATGTGGAATTTTAATTCGATGCAAAAGGCGGAAGTAGTCAACCAGACCAGTATCACCAGCATCCGCAGCTTGGACGGAAGTGGGTTAAAAGCAACGCACACAGTCCCATATGCAGATGTTTGTCTACTGTCTGCCCTCTCTTTCTTTATCTCAGCCCCTTGCTCTCTCTACTGGTAGCTGTGCTTTGTGGCTGCTGCTGCCATCTTGTAAGCCATAATATCGATTAAGGATTATGATAATGATTGTGTGCTTAAGTTGTAATTGCAAAACTCAAACAGCTACCGATGCACACACACACACACACTCCAATTCATATGAGTATGCAGACAGAACCGAGGTTAGACACACAACCAGTGAGTGTAAGGGTGTGTGGTGTGAGTGTGTGTGTTTGTGTGTGTGGTGGGAAGTGTGTGAGGTTTGTTGTCGCGCAGGTTTATATGCATGAATAAGTCGTGAAGATTGATTAGGAATTTGTGTCATGGTATTAATGCGCTTGTTGTTGTTGTCTTTGTTGTTGCTATTGTCGCTAATAATTGCTCAATGCTGCGTTGTCGTTGTCAAGCTCATGAAAACAAAACACACATACACACACACACACACATACTCATTTATGTGTTTTCCACACACTCATATGGTAGCCGGAAAATCCGCTTTTTGGTTAATTTGACAGCAGCTTAAATTTGGTAGCCTTCATATGCTCCGATGTATTGCATTCTCTCTCTTTGTGTCTTTCTCTCTCTCTTCTCTTCTGATGCTGCCTGATGTGTTTTAATAATTTATAGTTAATTGACTGTTGACTAAATAACGATTATCTCTAATTTTGTGTCTATTAGAAAAGCAATGGTAAATTGAGAAACAGTTCGCTTCGATTGTTTCTGATATCAATTTCATCAAATAAATATGAAAAAAATAGTTGCAAAATATAATACAGAATTTCAACAACGTATTAAGCATTAAGTATTTAATAAGCTTTTTTAATAGACAGATAATATTAAAAACACTAATTGAAAATTTCCAGCCCGTCATTGCTTTTTACTCGATACTTGTGCTTTTTTTTGTCTTCTCATAACCTTTTACTCTGTGCTTAATCCAAACATACTCCCCACTTTTTATCTTAACTTTGTATCTACGCTTATTTTTAATTTTGTAACCTTACTCATTACCAATTAGAGTTGTCTTGATGTAAATAGTTTGAAAATGCCTGGGACGCAGCATTTCTCTAACAATTCTCAACATGGTTTCACCATTTATGCAACTTTCCTTTCTCTTCAGAGGCTTTTAGCTACGTTTTTGTTAATTTTTTTGTTGCTTGATTTTCTGGCTCTTGGTTATACACAGATCAAAAAAAAACAGTAGCAAAGCAACCAACTGACAACTTCTTTTGTCACTTTTTGCTTGGCTTTTGGGGCTCGCGTGAAGAACGAACCGCGGGGAATTTCATACAAAAAACCGGAAACTTTGTTGCTAAACAGCCAAACAAATAGATATGAATATATGTGAGTTGTTGGTATCTCTTTCCCTCTTCTCTCTCTGTCTCTGAGTGTGCTGCACTTTTTTGCCCTAGTTTATCTGAAAGCTGGTTTTAGAATAAATATTTTCTTCTTTTTTAGTTTTGATTCCATTTCCGTCTCACTACTGCATTGTTTTTCATTAGGCATTAAAAATTGTTTTCCCTGCGTTGTCGACTTAATGCCACGACTTTGTTATGAAGCGCATTTTTCACAACATTTTCATTTTTCCGATGAACAAAAGATATACCGAGAGGCAGAGATAGAGAGAGACAGAGGATAAAAGAGTGTTAAGGTTGCAAAGAGCTACGTGTAAAACTCTCTGGGTGCATGTCGGGCTAATGCATGCCTCATGTGCTTGTTGTAGTTTCCTTTTTTTTTATTTATATTTTTTTTTTTCCTATTTTACCCCTGTTCCAGAATGTTGAAACTGCTAGAGTTTTCTTCTTTGCCAGTTGGCAACTGTCTGGCTGGCTTATGATGATGCCAGAAGCTCTTAGCGGTAATTAGATGCAGGATAAGGCATGTAAATTTTGTTAACAGCCCGTTGCGCTAATTTGTGGCAGCTTAGAGCATAAAAGTTGCCACATGTGCTGATTCCTCGGAGATTAGAAATTATTAACTTATGTTCTGATATCTGGAAACTGCATGTCATAGAGCTGAGGGCATGTCTAAAAATTTTTCGTGAGCTCTTAGGAATAATTTTTCTTTTGCCATTTGCGAAAGTTTATTAATGTGTACAATATAAATAATTAAATTGCCGTCACATTGCCTTTAAGGAACTTAATGAAAAGAATATTCAAGCTACAAGGTGAGTACTTTGGATTTTTTTATTCCTCTTTTAGCGATAGAGAGCGAATAGAGATAGAGATTTCAAGAGGCACTATGAGATTTGTTTTGGCTTATGTATAGATTTCCAATAATATCTATTTCTCAAGATTTCTGGATGAATATACCTGTGACCAACTTATAACAAGCCTTCGTTTACCCTGTGAATAAACTGTCAGAAAAAAGAAATCAAAAATGCTGCTTGAAGGTCCCAAATGTCCAACAAGCTTTGAGTTATTTAAAAAACGGTTACAATGTCTTTGCACTGAGTACAGTGAAGCGCCCCTAAATGCCAGCACGTGCTTGACATACGGTAAATTATATCGATTGCCGGGGAGTGAGAGAGAGAGAGAGAAAGAAAGAGACAGTGAGTCGAAGCTGTGGGAGCCTAACAAAGGACACCTTGGAGCTTTAAGAGGTAGCCGACTGAGCGAGCTTAAATAAATAAAACTTCAGAATTTATTTTTCTTTGCGCGAGTGAAAATCCCTAGAATCCATTTTGTGTGGCAAAATTCAGGCTGAGAATTTGAAATGCGCGTTGAATTCTAAAAGCAGAATCAGCTTAGATGATAAAATATCGCATAAAAATATTTGCTTTATGAATATGCGCTAAAATTTCCTACTTGACGTGTCTTTGTGTTTTCTTGCGCCTCTTTTTTTTTGGCGAAACGTCGCATTTAGCAGGTTCCCAAAAGGTAAAGTTCCTCCGACCAGTGGGGAAAGGGCATTGTGTGTGCTTGTGAGTGTGCAAATATTATGCTATTTCCGGCTAAAGTGGTTTCTGATAGTCATCCAAACCAACAACTTCCTCGTTCTCATTGTCGTCAACGTGCTCGTCGTCCTCGTTCTCGTCGTCTATGGGCCCACTTCAAAATATCGATTTATGTCTTGAGTTGAGCCGCAAAAAGTTTTTTCTTTGTTTGTTTGCATACTGAAAATTCAAATGGCTGGATTTAGCCACAGTCACATTCACAGTTAGCTCGACTTGGAGCCATGGCCAAGTGCCAGCTTCATTGCCAAATCTATTGATGAGCAAAAGATTTTTACTTTAGAGAAATTTTCTGCTGCACTTTGCACGTCCTCTCAGTGTATTTGCTAATTTGCTCAATATGCTGATGGCTTTTGGCCATTTAGTAACTGCCGAATGCATCCTTTTGGCATTATAGAAACTACATTTTAATTCTCCACTCTAAATGCCAGGCACGTGTTGACTTTTAAAACTTTACTCGCCAAATGGCTGACAAAATGTGTAAAAAGTGTTAACTACAAAAAATACCAATAACGGAATACTCTTAATAAAAGATAAATACTGATTGCATATGAATATATATGTATAAGATTTAAATTGTAACTTTAAGTTCAAGTTCTTTTTATCCTAACGGAATTGAGTCTAAGTTAGGAAATAAATAAGTTTGTATAGAATTTGATATGTTTATCAATTAAATTACTAAGCAAGACTGAAAAATAAGTATAATACATTATAATATATCTTGGAATTACATTAAAAATTACTAAAGAGCTGTAGTAAGTAAATGAATAATCAATTGATGTTAGATAATTGTATAATATAATATAGTAATTATGTGGTTAGATCCAAGATTACTTAGATCTAGTAATTATGTTAACTAAAATAGGGTAATTCCTATTCAAGTTTGTTACATATTCTTTTCGAATGTTACAAATTGCGCGACTATTTCACAATACACCTCCAAAAGCATGGCATAATTCCACTTATTCGCACATATCCTCGTAGCTAAAATGATGGCAATTGTAGCAGTAGCAGTCCCAGGAAGAGAAGGATCAGTGAGAACCGCAGTAGAAACAGATGCAGGAGCAGACAAGGACAACAACTGTTGGCTAGGACGATGATTCTCAACGGCGGCGACTTTGTGCTGCACATTTTTATCACGTATTTCTAATTAGCACATGAAATGCGCCACTGAGCCCAGAAGCACAGCTTCAGGAAGCTCTTGCTCCTATTTCTACAGAGGGGGGATATTAGAGAACGGAATAAAATAGAAAGATGGGGTAAAAAGTGCGCCAATAGCGATGGGGTTGCAATGGGGTGTCGGGAGTGCTGACATTAGAGCTGCAACGCAACTGCGGCACACGCCAAATACTATCAACGCCATTTTGCAATTTTTGACATTAAACTCAGAAAAGAGAGACTAAGAGAAAGAGAGGCAGAAGGTAAGAGAAAGAGGTAAATAGAGTGAATGAACCGTTGGCAATGGCGTTGGCCAGGACGTGCTTTAACGCTTGTCTTCCAGCTTTCAAGTTTGTTTAACCCATGCAAGCGGCGACTGTTTGCCGACAGAGGATCAAGTTTGAGTTGCCGAAGCCCTGGCACGTGTCTGCCACACACGAGGCATGCCACATGGTAGCTTCTAGCAGCTTCTCAGTTATTTTCAAGGGAATTTAAAGTGTTCGACTCTGTTTAATTGCTTGCAAATTGACCTACAATTGTCAATTCCCCTTCCAAGCCGCCATCCAGCCGCCAATCAATTTTCATTGATTTTATTTAACAAATAAATAAACAAAATAAATTATGAGGCTCTTTATAATACAAATAAAATAACAGTCCGTTAACTTTTATTGTATTTACACAATTTACCATTGGAAAAAAATGCATTTGCTTGCCAAGTTTATTCAGTGTTCCGAACTCTCCTTCCTTTCCCTCCTGTCCATCCAAACATTGCCTGCATGTGTTGTGTATATATGAAAAACAATTGGCTTTTCGAATAAATAAGTTATTTTGGCAAAAATTGCAGCTGCCTGTCACGTGTTGCTGTTCCTGTAACGTTTACTGTAGCTGTAACTGTGACAGATAATGTCAAACTCTGTGCGTTCTACATGGCGACAGCTCTTAAAATTCTGTTGCAAAAACTTTAAGGCTTGAATATTTTATTAATGCATATATAGAACATTTTTTTAAATTTCAGTAATAACAATAATAATTAACAGATGAAGGATAAATACTATACTAAGACTTATGTGCCAGTGTGATCCCAATATCAATATAATTAAAGTTTTTTCATTCGTGAATTGTATTTTCATCACAAATTTATGCATCGATTTGATACAATGGAACATGGATTCTATCGGTTTTTATGATTATATTAATCATAGTATTGAAAGTGTATAAATATATAATCATTCGAAGTATGCAAACTACAAAGTAAAGAACCAAATTTAAATGTAATAAGCCTTAAGATGCAAATCAAATAATTAATGAAAATGAGTGAACATTTCAGAGAAAAATACATACATATCATAGAAAATAATAGGTGTAGAAAATTAAACGTGAGGTAGCCATATATATGTATAATTATGAAATGCGCAAATTTTATAAATACATATATTTACATCCATTCATATTCTGCATAATGTTACCTATTTTAGACACACGCAACTGAAATTGTGAAATTGTGCCCCAAATAGTGTAGCATACTTTGCAGCTAAAAATTTTCCAATTGGCTGAGCTGCCTTTGCTACCTTTGCTGTTGTTGTTGTTGGTATTTTCCGTTGTTGTTGCAGTTTTCCACACCATCAATTCCAAATCAATCAATGTCATTTCCCTATAAATCATGCACATTAATAAAGGTGTACAGAAAGTTTTGTTAGCAATACACTCACACACACACGCACATACATATGCATCAGAAGCAGCTGCTGCATTATATATTATTAATAATAATGCGTCCCATGTGTAGATGTGTGTAAGAATATACATGTGTGTGTGTGTGTGTGTGTGTGTGTGTGTGTCGACCATTTCCATTTTAAAAGCAGCAAAACTTTGTCTACCAAGATTTTCACCAAGTTCCTTGCTACGTTTGTGTGTGTATGTGTATGTGTGTGTGACGCATTTTCAATTAGTTTCAATGGCACTCAACACGTGGCGCCACACGTTTACTTTCCAGTTTGCCTCGTTGGGAAATGTATCAACGTCACTACGAAGACACAAACGCCTTGATAGTCGGCAAATAGATTGGCAATAAATGCACCATTAAATCGGCTCCATTGTGGCCAGAACCGTGGCAAGTGGCAGCGGTGCAAGTTGCACCGAATGTTCATGTCATTTCTTGCAAACTTTTGCATGAATAATGAGCTGAACAAAATAAAAGAAAACGTACATGTCTGTGGAAAATATTATAGGGGAAAATACTCTCAGAACTCTTTTAATTTAGCATGAGCTTTGTGGTTTGAAGTTTCTTCGAGGATAATAGTTTTTTACTGCTGTCAAAAGGTGCCTGCGATATGTGAGATAAGCCATAAGCGATAAGAAGAGCCAAAATCAATCATTGAAATGTGTTGCCAAAGAATAAACAAAGCGTTTTTAAGAATGAAGATATTAGCTACTGAGTAAAAGAGATGGACAAGAACAGAGCTAAAATTAATTTATTGAGAAAACTAAATGGGATTTGAAAGGGAGTTTAGTGAGAATTTAGACGAAGGAATAACAGACGACAGGAAGTAACAAGAAAATATATGGCAATCTCATCATTTCCGTCTGAATCTTTTCTCTTTTACGTTGTCCTTCTTCATCTACTCCCAGCCTTTCGCTCTCGCTTTCTCTTTATCTCTTCTCTGTTTTTTGGCGCTTTCCCTCTTCTATCTGACTGAATCTTTAGCTCTCTTTCTCAGTTTTTGTTATATCTATGTTGCTGTCTTCTCGTGTCACACTCTTTCAGCCTTCTTCTTCATTTTGTATCAAGCTTTTCCAAATTCACTATTTTCATCTCTCTTTCCTTTACATAAAAAATAACTCTCAATAAAAGTTTTTAAACTGGCGCTTAATTAACCTTTTAAGAGAAAAAGAAACAGCATTTTGTTAGCTTTAATTTCATTTTGTAATTTGGCCCACATATTTATGTAGATATTCATGCACTGCGCAAACATTTTTTATCTTTTATGTTTAAAATGTACTTTTAATTAAATTTCAGTGGAACTGAAAACTGAAAAAAGAATTATATAAATAAAACTACACACACGTGAGCAATGAAAGCTTATGTGTATGTGTGTGTGCTTGTTTAAGGGCAGCTCAGATCACATAAACGAAGAACAAACTGTGTTTTTCTTTTATCATACATTGAATACATTTAATTGTGTGTTTTTTAAATTTATTTTTAATTTATTTAATAGTAAAACTTAAAGTAACCTTTGATATAAAATAAAATTCGTTTTGCATTTTTGATCATTTTTTGAAAATGTCTCAATGGATTTTAAAAAGTTTTTTTTGTCGGTAGCTTAAAAGATTACATTCGTGAAAAATGTTTAACAAAATATAAATTGCTTGATCTTTTTACATTAACAACACGTTATTTACATACTATTATTTTTTAACAAAATATTGGTATATTTTCTTATTGTTTAACGGTATTCTGTATGAAACCATGTTTGATTAAAATGGATACGATAGTACTGAAAAAACACAAAGGTCAAGAACGATCATTCTTTTGGTAGCTATATGAAATACATATTCGACTGATATGAAATAATTTTTTAAGCGTGTGAAACGCATTTCATAATACACAGCCTATGGTTAAGATATCTCAAGGAACAAATTAAGCTATCTATGTCTGTTATAGTTGTTGTTTAATCAAGAAAATATCAGGACACAAAAAGTTTTCTATGCAAAAAATGAATTTTATTATCCGATCGCCTATGACAGCTATATGATATATTCTATTAATTGTCCAATTAAATCCAATAAAAGAACCAAAGAACCACAAAGGTTTATATTGTAATGGTGAAAATCATTGAAAATAGTACTGTTAGTATAATATGACATATATATAAATAAAATATCAAATTGTGCTGCTTTTTCATCTACCCATTAAGGTGAAAGTAAAAGGTAAATATTGTTTTTCTTTCGATTTTTATTTGACTCTAAAAGCATTGCTTCAAAATTATTGATTTCAATAAATAATATATTCATAAGCCTTTAAAAAGCTTAAAATAGGTTGCGACTTTCTCAAGAAATTGTCAATAAAAATAGCTTCAAATGTGCTAGATTTTCCAAGTTAACTTTCTATAGAAAAATGTTAATTATGGTTATTTTGATAAAGATTTAAGAGAAATGCGGTATCATTTCTATAGAGAAACCTTTATGTTGTTGGTCTTTTTTTTTAAATTTTTCTTTACTCATTTCCACGAATTCGTTGCGAAAATGCTTTTAAGACCGGCCCAATAATAAATCGCAAATAAAAAGTTTCTTTTATTTGAGATCAAAAGGAAATCATTTAAAAAATGCACATAACATCAACACATTGACGGCATGACCCGATCCCAGTCTGGGCCATTTGCATGAATCCGTTTACTCGCTTTCAACGTGGCCGACGTAACAAACAATATATGCATTTAAATGGCCAGGCATGCATTTAATAGCCGTGCAGTTATTTAATGTGAAAAATCGGACGACAAAAGCCAACATACGGAAGAATTGTTTTGTATATTTATGTAAAATATTATGCAACACTTGGAAAAAAAACTAGAAATTTACATATATGTGTGAGTGATTCTGGAAAATTGCCGGTAGACACTGTACAAAACGAGGGATATAATAGGAGGTGAAAGGGAGTGCGAGTGTTTGGCAGAGTATAGGGTGTTACCAATAATATTGATAGAGTAGATTTTACTCTAACTATGTATATGTGTTATGTGCTAATTAATATGATATCAATAAATTTGGTAAGTAAGCCAGATGTAAAGATTATTTCAATATTTTACCGGTGTAATGATGTTTCCTATTTTACAATTAATTTCGGTATTCACACTTGGTGTTAAGCTTTGCAATAAACACTTTGCCTGACAATGATCATATTTTGTATAGAGCAATCGATAGATTCTATCAATATAATCAATGGGTTTTCATTTGAGATACTAAAAATGTTTTCTAAGTCAGCTACGGTTTAGTTTGAGAGATTTGGAAACCAGCTTTGAGCCAAAATCTCTTAGATCTCTGTTGCACCCCTGATAAACTGAGTTTTATTGGCCACCATGTAACTATTTAATAGTAAATTGGAAAATGTAAGGTAACCATATGATTATTTAGTAAAAAAAATAATCAGATGGCTCTCATTGCCTTTTGTTAATTTTATATAAGTTCTTTGTGAAATCATGTATGCCTTTTTCATTGTTTTACTTCTACTTCCAAAGGAATCCAGCTTGTGTTTTAATATCTAATTTCGGGGAACATTTTAGTATTATTCTGCAATGGAAAATATAAACAATATCGGGATTTAAATATCATTGACACACAGTTTAAAGTGCCTAAAAATGCTTAGTTGTGAGTTTTAGAGTTGGTTCAACATTGCTCAATCCACAGTCGACATCCCACGGGTCCACGGTTAATAAAATATGAGAAGTTTCCTGTTTCTGTGCTTCCGGCAACTGTAACGTAGGACTTTAAAAAACACGCGTCGTGTGGGAAAATGTACCCAAAACACAACACGCACTGACCCATAGCCCACAGTGGAGAAAAGATGGTGGTGATAGAAGGAGCGGGGAGAAACAGAAAAACCGCCAACGCAACCCAAAAAAGTATTCAATAAAATAATGAAAATCTAAGCAAAACTTTTTGCAATTAAGCGACATTTTTATTGCTTCCTTCATGAGAGACTCACAAGGAGACAAGCAGAGAAATCGAGATAGAGAGAGAGAGAGAGAGAGAGTGAGGAAGGGCGAAAACGTTGATGGCGATACAAATTTTTATTACATTTTCTTGCCATTTCGCGCAGCTTTTCATTGACAAGCGGCAAAAGGATCCGAAAACTTTTGTGCCTTTTTTTTTGTTATGTGTTGCGTTGTCCCTTTTGCAGCTTGACACTTGTGTTAGGATGTTGTTAAGGATGTTGATGTTGTTATCGTTGCTGTTGTTACTCCCAACTAGTTGAGCCTTTTGGCGGGCTGTGAATCTGTCCAGGACATGGTCCACTTTTTGTGTTTAATTTGCACAAAGTGCTCATTAAATGGCAGCCAGATTTTCAACTCCAATTGCAGGCTGTCTGACTCTTTTATTAATTAAATTAGTTCACAAATACTTTTTCAGTGAAAAAAAAAGGAAACAACAAGGAACATAGATACCTCCTTACGGATTGTGCTAGCTGATTGTTTAAGATTTTTTAAGATTTTTTAGCGACATCTGTCAAAGACGATTAATATACATTTGAGTCATGCTGAAAATGGGTTCAAGGTTCACGGCTTACGCTTCAGGGCTCACTCACAATTTGCTCACAAATTGGCCAGACACTTGGGCAAATTAAATAAAGCAAAGTTTTGTGTTTGAACTTTAAAAAGAATTTTAATATCGATATAGAAAACAACATTGAAAAAAATGGAATAAGTGGAATGAGAAAGCTAATAGCAAATGATGAAATCGAATCCAATAAATATTTTTTGGGTTGTTTTATCCAAATTTTGACAAAGAATGTGTCCCAAATCAAAAAAGTTGTTTCAACATTTTATAGAATGGCTAAAAATCAGTGTTCAGATGAAGACTAATACTTGAGAATATTTGTCTGTATAGCAGCTCTGTATTGAATGGACTCAAAAATTAAGTATCTACATTGAATGATGAATCAACTTTAACCTTTTTAAGGTAGGTTCGAATTGGTTGTACAAATTTCTTTCTACCCAAGCTCTCCCCACAACTGACCAACTGAAAGAATCTACGATAAAATCTTTGAAGCCTTTAGAAACAAATCTTATTATTATGATCTGGTTGGTGTTCGGGTTCAAAAGGGAAACTATTTATATAGACTTATTTTGGAAAATTTTTTAGTCACGACAGAAACTTGCAATTAATCAAAAGCTCGCATCTTGTGATACTTTCTTTAAGAATTAAAATACAGTTACTTATTAGGGTATTATTTACTAAGTAAATCGGCCATCCGATCTTACCGATTGTGTGCTTGGTATCGTTTTATGCAAGCTTAGAAAATTTGGATAGATTCGAAGTTAAATGCAGGTCTCGGCAAGGGTATGCAATCTTTTGCGTGGCAAAGATAAACTTATCTTATATTTTAAGCTTTTCACAAAGCAAAATAAAATAAAATAATAATACAAATATTAATAAATAGTAATAATAATAAAAGAACTTTGTTCAATTCTTAAATTCTTAACTCTAAGTTTATTTTGGGCAATTTATGAACTAAGTCTTCCAGGGCACTGCAAAATCAATAGTTAAACTGGGAATACACACAGAGTATGGGAGAACGGGAAATAGTATTAAACGTGGTGGTACATAAATATAATTTCGTCGTTGTCGTTGTCGTCGTTCGGATCGTTACTTCAATGTAACAACACACAAAAACTGCGCTTTCACTTCCGTTTCCGTTGTTTAGCCACACTTTGGAGAACGCTGAACTTCGTCGAAGCGTTCACTTGGCTTGGGTTTGCCTAGTGAATGTGTCTGGCAATGGTCTAAACGATTATCAGCTGAATAAAATGAACGGCACACGAAATCCCGTTAGTTAGTTAGTTAGTAGTCGTGGTGCCTCTCACGCATACCTACGAGAACAACAATAGCAACAACAACGAATAACCAATACCAACAACTACAACAACAAGAATAGGAGAGTGACCAAAAAGGGTTACAGAACAAAAGCCAAACCCCAAAACAAAAGGCATAAAAACGTCTGAAATAACTTCCGTTGACCTGGCACGCACACAAACTAAAGTGGCAGCATAGGAGGGAGGTGAAATGGCAAGGGGTGGGGGGTGTTGCATAGCTAATACAAAACATACACACAAAACACCAAAGACCATTAGGCAGCCACCTTATCAGATGGACAAAGTGCAACAGCCTAAAACTATGCAGCACACGCAGACAGAGAGAGTGAGAGAGAGAAAAAAAGGGAGAGAAAGAGCTGGAGTCAAGGAGAGCGAGACAGGGAGAGTTGCAGGCCAGGCACAACAAATGTTGCAATCTTTTTGGCGTGTGGCAGCCACTAAACGGGTCAGTTGCAGTGCTTAAAGAGTAATTGCTGTAATATATTTGTGAAACCAGCCAAAGCTAAATTTCTGTTGGCAACTTTAAGGAGTTTCTTAAGGAAATCTAAAAAATTTTTGCATCAAAAAATAAATCCGCAAAATAAATCACACGAGAATCCTGACCTATACAAATATCTTTACAAATTTTTAAATACTTAAGTAACACATAAAATCCTATGTTCTCATCAAATTATATGTACATAGTTATTATGTACCATTGTTACGTTAGGTAGTTCTGCGATTGTTGTAACTTGTTTAATGTAACTATAAATTTTCAATCTGCTATAAGAATTAAGGTAAAAGGTAGCAGAAAACGTTTTTATGAATAATTAAATACAAACTTAAAAAAAGAGATGAATATGTAATTTAAATATTAATAATCCAGGGATCCTTCTTTTAATTTAGCCATATAAATTATGCCATTAGGTTTACTAGGTAGATGCATATATGTTTGTTTAAATAAAAATTATCCAATAAAATTTTAATTCAAATATCGTTTGAAACAAGTGGTTTATTACAATAATTGAATTATTCTCTCGATAAGACACAACATCAACAATATTATAAGAAGATTTTAAGTCCGCTAAACACTTAAATATTTACCAATATACCAACAAAAGCATTTTATAAATGGTAAAGAATTCTTGTTATTTTATAAACTTAACGGACTTACATAGTAGCCACACTATTTTGGTAAGCAATAATAGGCATACACACTTAGTTAAATGCAATAAAAAAGCAGGACTTCGGTGAATCAGCTTCAGTGATACTTTGTCAGTTTGTTCTGGCATTAATTGAAACAGTTGTGTACCGATTCATTTGCTCCTTGCTATTAAGTAGCTAGTGTTTGTGTTGTTGGTTTTAGTTGATATTGACAGAATTATTCATTAGAATACCTCGAGGCAGCTAAACTTTCAAATAATACAATAAATAATTTTATTCAAATGTCTAAAAACAAAAATTGGCGTAAGAGAGAAATTATTTTTTTTCGGTGTTTTACAATTGGTTTCAAAATTTTCTGTCGTCAAATTGTCAAATGTTTAAAATAAATTTGTGGCATAATTATAAAGCAAATGTTCGGGGACGCCACATCAAACGTTGTCCTCAATTTCCGGCATAGCGCATACGCCCCATAGTCACTTTAGTCCTTAAATACCGTCCCCTTTACTGTAGACTAATTATACAAATTGTCACTCATTTTGATGGTCTTCTGTGCCGGTTCCTTTTCAGTTATTTGGTACCGCGGCTCTTTTTAATTTTCATAAATGCTTTGGACTAAAAACGTAATTGAATGTCGACCGTTGCGAGCAACAACAAGAAAAATTTACAGCAACAATGGAAAAATTAATAAACACATCACGCACACACGCAAACGACAAACCCAACAGTACAAAAAAATTGAAATGGGGAGAAATTACAAGGCTAAAAATATGTAACAAACCCGTCAAAGGTCAACGCTAAACGACGTAATTCATGACGTTTCACGTGAAAATAAAGAATGGAAAAATAAAGAGGAGTATACTTTTAGGCGTCAACCAACCTGGCAGTTCCAAATTTCAGAGGGGCATTACTTAAACGCCCCCAAGAGCCAACGCTACCCTCGATTATTATTTATTGATGGGGTCAGAAGAATCCTAGCTATAAATATATGTCACAGGCTTACAGCAAGTCTGGCACTTAATTAAGTTATTGAAAGGGTCGAGAGAACAAAGGTTGAATAATTACTAAATATTGAAATAACTTTGTAAGTTACCTAGTACTTTTAGGTTTTCTAAACAATGCTCTTTATTAGTAATAGTTTCAAACTATATTTATTAAATTTTCAATAATTGAAATGCATATTTGTAAGCTTTGGTTTCCATTTGACAGCTTTCCACTCTAGCAGCTCATTCATTGCTTTGCTCATTAAATATTATCAATTTCCGCTTTTATTATTAATTAATTGCAAATTTTCCAGCTGAACACGACTTTATTTGAAATTGTTTGGTGGCCTTTTATAATTTCAATTCAACTAGGCTAGATTTTTAATCAATTTTATTTGCATTCAAACTGGTCTTTCTTTCACTTTCATTCCCTTTTCGTTGCTCTCTGTCTCGCTCTATCTTCCTCTTTCTGTCTATTGATGTGCACTGAAGTATGCGGATTGAAATTAATTGCGCAACTGTAATGCTCAAATGCAAAAACGAAAGAGCCAATTTCATTTTTAATTAAATATTTATTAACAATATATCAAAAGGTGTCTGTTCACCCAAAAGTATCATTTTCAAAATGTGACTTTCAAAAATTAAATGTTTCTGTTTTCTAAAAAGGTATTAAGTTTCTATGTGAAAACAATTTAGAAGAAGGTTTAGTTTGGTTAATGATACTATTACAATCGTATAATTATAAGAATTGGAAGTCTAGGAAGTCGAAGTATATCATTAAGAAGTCTGAAAAGTTTGTTAAAGTCCACCATTGCTCAGAAATTTAATAATGTGTGCTTTTTAAAAAAAATGTTGAGTTATAATTGTTGAGCCCATTTTGCAAGTTTTTGCTGCTAATCTGAAACCTCTTTTTTTTATAATGGTCGTTTTTTTTTAGATACAAGAAAAACCTTAATAATTAACTTTAATTTAATCTCCGTCTTTTTTTTTGTAAAAACTTTTTTCCATTAAGATTGTTAAATTAGCAGCCGAACCAAATTCCTGCCGCAAAATCTCATTCACATAGGCACGTGTATCGTCACGTAGCAAGCCGAAAAGTAGGCAACACAAATCAAAGAAATGTCAGACACACTGTTTTCATAGATGGCAAGAAAAGTGAGAGAGAGAGAGGGAGAGTCGGATCGAGGAAGATATGCTAGGAGCGTTTTCTCTGTCTTGCTCACTCGTAACGAAAATTCATGAGCTGCATACGAAATTATGTTGATGCCTAAAAGTATGTCATGAAATTAAAATGCCACAACATGAAATGCTGGTCAAGAGTCGCACACATACACACATCTTTGTGTGTGCAGTCACTTGAAATAAATTACGTTACATTTTTTTAGCCGAGTTTGTGCCGTTTGCTGCTGACGCGACGCTTCAAAAGCCAAGTCTACGGGACTAGGCCAAACATCACAGTATGTCCCACCCCTACCTTATAACGTTCCCCTCCTGCACATATGCACATGCATAATTCACTTAATTATGTGTGTGCCTACTCACACACACACACACACACAGCCAGTGCACACGTATAGCCTGCAGGCCGTTAACGATTTTAAATGCTGCGGTTTGGCAGCCTTGGTGGACTCACCACCTTGTGCACCTCTTGCTTTCCATCCTTCTTCAGCAGATGAATTTCAAATTAAATTCAAGAGCAAAAAATCTAATTTTAATTTCAAAGCGGCGCTCATTTAGAAATACTTAATGATGTTAAACTAAAAACCAAGCGCCATGAAGTGCGTGCAGTCTAGAGTGCCTCGCTTTTCGTACAAATGGAGCCGCGTTTGAGGTAAACTTTGCACGAATCTTGCATTTTTTGGTATGAAAAGCACGTACACGAAATACCGCAAAGCGCCACAGGATTGAAGAGGGAATTAGAGGCAGTAAGAAACTTTCAAGACGCAACTCGCAATGAGCAAAGATTTTTCACAGCAACTAGAAAAATCGCACGGACTGCACTTAACGGAAGGCAGGCATCGATGAGAGGGGTGGGAAAAGGGAGAGAATGACCAGGTCAGGTCATTGCTTTTAGCGTGGTGATTATTTTTGCACCCAAAAAAGTGAAAGAAGTAGCAGAAGCAGACCAAAACTTCGATGTTCACTGTCGTTAGCTGCCAGCGTAGTGACCAGGCATAAAAAAATGAGAAAAGAAATATCTGTGGAAGGGGAGAAAATTGTTGCCCTTTGAAGTTTCCTATTTCTAGGTACTTTCTCTTTATTCGGTTTGCTAATGGATTTGAGCCAGGAAAACTTAATTTGTGGCCAAATCTGCGAGTCACTCAGTTGGCAAAAATTAAGTGACCTCAGTTCAGCGCTGTCGCGAACTGCAGTTCAAGTATTTCGCTTATCACGACATTTAGTTGAAATGTCTCTGAAAATAATCAATTTAAACCCAGCTCGAATATCGAACCACTGCAATTAATTTATTATTAAAAAACTGTATCAATATTAAACAATTAATCAATCAATAAACAAATTCAAAGTTATGGGAATTTAAAATAAAAATTAATTATGATGATTCAGGGTATCTCATACGACTTCATTCTCTGATTTCAATTAATTATTATGGCATTTGTCGAAGTTCAAAAGTCCTTAACTAGAAAGGGAAATGTTAAACCTGGTTAACCCCTTCAGCACATTCAACTTTCTTTATTAAAACCCTTTTCGAAAGCTCAAATTTTGCGCCTAGTTAACTACGTGATGGAACGCAGGATATAAGGATTAGAAATCCCCCTCAAAAAACATTAATCGCATTCAAACTTAGTTTAAAATTTTCAACTAATTTCATTTTGAGCTCGCTGCTTAAGTTAAAAGAACAACAAAGAATTATAGCGAATATGCTTGCAAAAAATGTGTAGAAAACATTTTTCTTTCCGGAAAAAAGTATATATGTGTTTGTGTGAATGGAATGGAGGCATGAACTCTAACTTTAGGCAAACAATTTTTGTAATAAACCAAAACAGCGAACAGCAAACAAATTTTGCAGTCTAGACAGGCAACAATTTTGATGATGCACTCAAGTATCGCGAATATTTTTATTGTATACCCTAACACAGAGTAATGTAAATTTTAGAGAAGATATGTGACAAGCTCAATTTATTTATAAATTATCTGTCCATATACAAAAATGGAGCAATAAAAATGAATTGGAATTTAGCAATTGAGAACGGCTGTGCCGATTTGGCTCCAATTCTTCTAAGTTGTTTGTAATTCCAGGAGAAGGTTTCCAGAAAAGTGTATTTTGAGACAACATTCTCGAAAAGTTACTAGCGCTTCAACAGATGTACTCACTGTTAACGTATACAGCACTGTTAACGACAACAGTCTGAAAAGTGAAAACTAAATTACTGTTAACAAATTTACTTAACTTTTAGGAAACTTATCTTAGCTTTAATTAGATCAGCATGAAAGCGATAGTTAAACAAGTAAATTTCCTCATAACTACACGCTTTATTGTAAATAATACGTAAAATATATTTACATAAAATTATAAAGGTACAAGTATACAACAGAAGTGTATTTAATCAACGACTTTTCATTATTTTCGTCATCATATATTTGTTCTTCCTTTTTCCTTTGAAATTCCACAGTTTTTATTGCCAAAGTTTAGAGAGCAAGCTCGCTAATCGTGGAAGCTTAAATTGAAAACTTAAATAGGAAATTCTAAAAGCATTCTATGGAGCCCTTTAAGATACTGCAGACAGGCCGGAAAAACTACATAGCCTACTTTGCATCGCATTTTATTGATTTTCGCTCATAACTCGAGAGGGGTATGGAGTGTTTGTCGTGGGCGCAGCCACGCCTCAGCCCCATTTGATTTATGCGCAACTTTCGCCGTCGACCCCAAAAAAGTATGCCACGCTTTTTGTTGGGAAGCACAAACTAATTTTGACCGCAAAATCTATAAAAGGCAGGTTTGAGGCCCCCAAAAGCACTCAAAACAACAAAACAACTAAAAAAAAGTTCAAGTATTTGACCTGAAATAAATTTCATTTCATGTCATTTTATTTTATGTTTTTCAGTTTGTTTATTTATATAGCTTGAAAAAAAATTGAAGTATTTGCCTTTTTCATGCAGTTTGTGTCGATGCATAGTTCGTTTCAAAATTTTTACAAATTTGTGTGGACAAGTCGGTGCTGGGTTTTTATAAAAAGAATGAGAAATAAAAAGAGAAATGCAGTGTAAAGTGTGTGAGAGAGAGAGAGAGAGAGTAATGAACTGCTCATATTAATTGCGATTTGCATTGGGTCCCATTACCCATTGAAGTTAATGGAAAATGAAAATAAATATAATGGGAAAGTCCTCCATGTGCCAACACTTGACGGCGTGAAAGATTAATTACGAAGGTATTTAGTAAAGTTTGCCGACACTTTAGATAATTAACCAAACAGGTTCATGGGAAGTCCTATAACATGTTCATAAATACAATTTAAAAGCTGTAAGGAGACAATATCAAATAGCTGGGTTAATTAAAGCGCAACACTAGAGCTAATAAGTAAGTTTAAAAGTCAATCCATAAACGGAGTTTAGAATACAAAGGACTACATTTTAAACCAAGTTAAGATAGGGCTTTCAGCAAAATTTACAACAAATTTTTTTCTTAGGAAATTTTAAAGTAATTGTTTCCATAATATCGATTGAATACCAACTCATATATACTTATATAGAGAGAGAGAGAGTTCTCTTTCTTAATCCTTCTTAGATACATATATTCATCGAAACTTTTTTGCCTGAGAATAATCATTAATCAAGTGGAAATGGTGGCAAATGATTTATTGTCTGGTGAATGCGACAACGCGAAACAATTAACGAGTTAAATATGCCACTTACACGCTATTTTCATTAATATAAAGCCAACTGAAGTGCAGTTCTTAACGCTAGATGGCGCTGCAGTAAAGGAAAGAGAGTAAAATAAAGTAAAAAGCT
The DNA here is from genome assembly GCA_035044365.1 of Drosophila neotestacea. Lineage (NCBI taxonomy): Eukaryota > Metazoa > Arthropoda > Insecta > Diptera > Drosophilidae > Drosophila > Drosophila neotestacea. Next base: position 4,369,417 of record JAWNMD010000157.1, on the reverse strand, counting down.
CTGTTAATTATGTTATACTCGCAGTTAATCGCTCAAATAGCGAGATGGCCCCTCACACTCAAGTTGCCATTCAGCTTGTTGCCGCATGCCCCATGACGCACAAAATTGCGTGCTGCAGGGCCATAAATTATGAACAAGCGTCTTCATTAGTTCCTCAAGCGACTGCCAATAGAACTTGTTCGTCTTCGTCTTCGTCTTCGCCATTTAAAAAGTTAAATGCCACAAAATGTGGCTGCCTCTTGGCTCAGTCGTTGGCAGGTAAAACAAGCCCTCACACTCCGCAGCCAAATGGCGTGTCCTTTGTTGTGGGCATTTCTAAAAGACGCTTCCCATTCCCCACCAAAGCTACAGCAACAGTTTTCCTTCCATAGCACTCTCTCAGTCATCGTCTTAAGTCTGCCGCATAATTTTTGATAATTCAATTAAGATAAGTTTCTATGGACATTCCTTATTCCTTCGTTTCTCTTTTCTCTCCTACTTTCCTAGTTTCCATTCCATGAGCATTTCATTCAATTTGGCAAACCTTCCACTTTAGGGAGGGACGGGCCGACTTTAAGTTGACATTCGAGTTGAGACATCAAAATTTATGTTTATTCGCTTGTTTTGCATATTAGCAAGCACTTTATTTTAAATTTCTCTTTCGAGGAAATTATTAGCTTGACAAGTTTGCTCAGAATTTCTGTAAATTTTTGTTTTCTAAATTTAATATTCCATTCCAATCTTTTAGACATGTCTTTTTTTGTTAATAATTAATTTAATTTACTTTGAGCATAAATTAATATTTTTGACAGTTTATTTCCAAGTTTGCCTTCAACTTGATTTATTTTTTATATTTTTTACAATTGCCCACCCTTTGTTATGATATGAGGAATATCCATTTACACATACTAGTTTATTTTCTTTACTTTATGTAAACTTTGCCCGCTCAACGAGCCATTTCAAATAGAATTAGCCTAATTAGATTATATGATTTGGATCGCTTCAGTTCACATTACTCCTTTCAGAGCCTTAAGTCAAATGCAAATTCCGGGCCCTGGCTCTAATTACGTATGCCCGATAACGTTACCAAAAAAGCCGCAATAACCCAATGCACGCCTCCCAAATAGTTTTTCCAGCCTTTAAGCATTTTTGTTACAGATTTTTGTGGTTCGTTCGCATATTTGCCACAAAAATCACACACACGCAAGACCCGCTCTCCTTCATTCTCCGTCTGTCCCGTTTTCCTCTGATACTCTGCATATCAAGTTCTATTTGCAGCTGGTCGGATAAGCCAGGTTAAGCCTTTCGTTGAAGCTAAGCTAATAAAGTGTTAATTAAGCGTTCCAAAGTGGCCCCCAGAACGCTTTTAACTAATGCGACGTCCCAGATCCTCCCTACGACACTCTACCTACCTCTCTCTGCGCTTCTCACAACTTTTCTTGGGGTTCGTAGGCATATCTAAATATTTGCTGCATACTTTGCGGCTGACGCATAAAGCACCCTCTATAGCAGCAACAAAAACAACAACAACAGCAGCAACAGAAAACTAACCTGTGTGTGAATAAGTGTGTGCAAAGGCAGGTAAAGTTTTTGGGCTTTGACTCGCTCCAAAGTTTCGTCATCGTTCTGCCCGACACTCAAACATAGAGAGAAAACTGCCCCTGGCGGTAATTAATGGTAGGTAAACTATTTGATTTCCTTGTTCCCTTTTTTTTACGGCTCCTCCTCCTCCTTGTTTTTGTTGTTGTTGTCGTTGGCTTTGACTAATGGCATGTTAGATGAGGAAATGTGTTAATGCAGACATTTGCATACTTTTTCGGAACGTTGTTGAGTGAAAAATTGAAAAATCGCCTTAGGGCAAGGCCAGTGTAAAGAGTTAACCCAGTTGTAATCCATATTAAAAGCGTAATTACCCATTGAAGAGGTTCACAAAGCAAACTAACCAGTTCATTGACTTGCCGTTGCTCTGATGATTTTTATTCGAACTAGAGCGCAAAATGGCAAATTGCCTTACTTAAAAATGTACAACACTATTTCACCAAAAGGATTCTCTCGTAGCCTCCTGACTTGCTACTTTTGGCACGTAACAACTGCAAACTGCATGAAAAAATAAACACAGAAAAAGCAACTGCATATTTATTGTTTTTTCCGAGATTTTCCTTTTAAACTACTGCAGCAAAAGGCAACTAATCAAATGTTTTCTGAAACAGCTGTACAGAATTTTTAGTCGTGATGGGCATAGAAATATGATTATTATGATATAATAGAAACTTGTCAACGGTGTGTGTCATATACAACACTATTTATATGTATACTTTAATTGTCACTGCTATACATGAGTAATTTAGGCGAGACTTTAAATTCATTTACAATAGTCTGGCAACTCCGATGTCGATGCAAGTCGATAACAAAGTAGCTGTTTTTTAATAGTATAAGAAAAATATAACCATACAGTACCATCTTTATATGTGTATTCTATATTAATTAATTTTCTATACACTTCATTTTAAATCTATAAGTAACAATAAAATGCACTTACGCTTGAAATGGATTATTGACAATTCATTATAGATTTTTATCATAATCAGTTTGAGCTCATCTTTCAAAAAGTATATTGAAATTTAACTAATTAAATAGCTAAATTAAAATTTATTAATTTATTGAAAGAGCTCCTCCGGCAGAAAATTTCACTCAATTCTTTTTCAACATTAATACAAATTTGAAAATGATATTTTAATTTAATATTCTTTACAGTTCTGTTTGAGTTTTTAATTAAATTTCGGATCAATTTTGAATTTTCAATGAATTATCCAATTTACAAAATTCGATTAATTCAAAAATGCAATATACCCCTAAAGCATCCTTCAGATTTTATAGAGAATTTGCAGCACTTGAATGTTTAATTTTTGTAATTAAATACAAGTTGTTATTAATTTTCGCTGACTTTGAACACACACAGATGGAGATAGCGAGAGAGAATGAGAGAGAGAGCAGAAAATAAAGAAGAGGGAGATAGCCATAAGTGATATCTAGTTAATTAGTAGGACAAGAGGTTTCCCCTCACTTCCAAACAATCTCGTCAGCTATTCGTCCCGTTTGCTGGTATCACATACATATATACAATCGCACTCACACACACAACTAACACAAAAGTGCTTTTAAGTGCGGCGCACAACAATTTCGAGTTTAATTAACAGTAATTTGTTTGCGCTGCACTAAGTATGTACCAGTAATCCTTGTGGAGAGCCATGGCTAACGTTATCTGGCCAGAACGATCATTAGAGCACACACACACACACACTCGTATGTAGCGCTAGTTAGTTTCCTCTTTTTTTATGACGAACTTAACGATGATATTTATATGTCTATAAAAAGTCGCTATAATAACGTTTAAAGCAAAAATGGACGACGAAGCGAAGCCACCGAAATGCGCTGAAGTGCGCCATTAAAAAAATTGAGGAAAAGCAAAGGGAAAGCCCTATGTATGAGTGTGTAAACAAGCGCGCCCTGTAAACTATATATGAACGGTAAGTTTGCAGTCTACAGTTAGACACTCGACAGTCGACACTCGCAACTCGAGCACATGCACGCCAGGACACTCAACAGGACATTGACTTTTTAGGCAGTTTTCCCCCTCAATCCGAAAGGTGCTCGGAAAAGTTAAGGCCTGCGTTTGAGTAATGACAGACGTAGTCGGAAAGGATGAAGGGTGAAAGGGGGCAGTAGCTGGTGGCAAAACTTTTTGACGACCTGCAATGCCACATAATTTGCACAATATTAAATGCAACTCGTCGGCGACGAAAGAAGTTCAAGGACATCATGGCCAGCTGTTGGGGCGCAAACACAATTCATAGCGTACTTTTCAGCGTTCGCTGGGCATTAAATTATTTAATTTAATGGCTGTCGCACGCATAGGGCAAAAAAGCCAACAGATTCTGTTTCAAAGGCGTTTCCCACAGTTGCCCTCTACACCCCACAGTCCCCTCTTACCCCATATTTACGCTCGTAGCTGCAAAAAGTCAAAGTCACAAAGTGGGTCTCAGAGGGGGCATGTGTCATGCTTTCGAGTTGCTTAATTTCGCTTTGAGCATATAACTCATCATCATTATGACTATTCAACATCATTATAATCATTGCAGTAATCTTCATTACTTTAGGGGCCTTGGGGAAACGGGGGAAACACTCCAAAAATAATAAGCATGAAATTAAGTTTGTAAACAATGCCGAAATTAGAATGATATGCATAGGCTTTAAGTGACAGAAACCTCTCTGGGCATAACTTAATAATAAGTAGAAAGCTTTATACATACAATAAGTAGCATATAAACTGTATAAACTGTTCATACCACATGGAGAATCTGGCTAAATATTATGAAGTAATGCTTAAAATTAATTTAAGGAATTGTACAGAGATAATCTCGTCTCAGACATACCAAGTATAATATATAAAAGTTATCAAAATTTTATGTTCTACAAAGATCTCTTTAAATATTTCTATACTATTTTACAAATAAATCAATTCCTAATATTATTAATGGTAGGTTGAAGAATTCTTAATATCTGGTTATTTTATTCGATTATTAAATAAATAAATAGTATATAAATAATATAATTTACATCTGCTTTGTTATTTGAACTCTAAACTTATACAATTTATTTATTGACATTACATAAATAAAAATACGTCTTATTTAATATGAAAATATATATGTAATATAAGTGAAATAGTTTTAAAACTATTGAAAGGCAGTTTTTCTAGCATTAATAAATTCCTGGTTATATTCACTACACTTGTTAATAGCCCAAAAGATTCTGTTACATAAAAACATGAAGTTAAAATTCCGAGTTGAATCAGAATTAATAAAAATTCTTCAAATCAAAATGGTTATAAATAAGCATGTTAAACTGTTTTATTTGACACCTGTCAATGAAGAATAAGCCCTGATCAGATTTAAGGCACAATATAACATAAATATTGTAAGTTCTTGCAACATTACCAGTACAAATATAAATATGTACTTATGACAATCAGCTAGCAATGAAACCTATTCAGTTTCTATTCACTGCAACTTGGCGTGACACCACAATCTGATATTCCAGTCATTTGCCAATTTCTGCAACAGTTGCTTGGCTTTATTGTTATAGTATCTTGACTAATGTTAGGGCAAGGATTGGCTGAACACGCGCTAAATATGACAAAAGCCGCTGACACATGTCACCCAATTAAAAGATAATAATTCAAGCAGCCACAATCCTTAGACCCCAATATTCTTCGCCCTGGGTCCTTTGGTCTACGCTCCAGGAACTGACCTCGTTGTGGAAAATTGTTGCTTCATTGGCAACAGCGCATTGCCAAGTGTCGAATGTTTTTGTTGGGGCTTCATGTACGTGACGCAGGGTTGAGTAGGAGTCTAAGGAGAAGGACAAGGAGAAGGAGCAGGAGAAGTAGCTGAAGTTGCAGCTGTAGCTGTAGCTCTAGGTGTAGCTTCTATTGGCAACATGTTAATTGAGTGAAAGTTTCGAAGCTTCAAGTTGATTCGGAACGTGTGTTGATAGCTTAAAGTTTATGCACTGCTCCCAGTCCCTTCGGCTTGTTAGTTTTGCTTATACGTGACTCCATGAGTTCCGTTAATTGGACATGTGAGCCCCTCCAGATATGAGGATGAAGCGAAACCTCCAAGGTGCTTTCCTGGAAATAGAGGACGTTGACGTTGTGGACGAGCTCATTAATAAACTCATAAAAGTGTACGACACCTTTTTGCTTATTACCGAGTACATGCTTAATAAATATTAGCGCAAGACATGTAATTACGTCGAGCTACATAAAAATTATAATAAACATTGTGTAACATTACATAATTGACAGTTTCGAGTGCTCCTTGGGACGCCCACAGGTGCCTTCATCACATGGATACTGACAGTCAGACAGACAGACAGACCGACAGACAGACGGAGCAACACAACTTTGTTGCCTTAAGTTGTGTTTATTTTTATGCATGTCTCTTCCTTTGCCTTCGTTCTGCTCCGTTTGCCTCTCACGCCTTGCATTATCCTTTTGGCTTTGGTCCTGGCAACTTGCCATATCGGTGGCGTCATCATCCTTAACGCCTTCGACGTCGTCTTCCCTTTTCTCCTTCCCGACTTCGTCGTCATCGCTTTTAATGTCTGTTGATTTCTTTTTACTGATTTTTAATGCTCCACGGGCTACCGTTGCACAGTGGGACAGATTGAAGCTATCTCAATTCCAAATGAGAAAATTTGAATTATGCAGTATTCCATTAACTATTTGAAATAAAAGAGAATACACGAATGTTAAAAATTACATTAAAACTTATAAAGTATCCCTAAATAATTGAAATATCTATCTGTATATTAAAGATTTAATATTGCGTAATTTAATCTAATCTAATCTAATCTAATCTAATCTAATCTAAAAGAAATGAAAATTTGAAATAAAAACAGAAGATTTACATTTTTGATTTAAATATTGCATATTTAAAATATAAATCTCTTTCTTCGCTCAAAATAGCCATCTTTGCTCCACTGTTCCTTAGTGCTCCTTGCCACGCCTGTAAATCCACTAGAAACCGTGCCTCGTTATTGGGGACTTTGCGCATATGCACACACGCTATATGTTTACCGTTATCTCTGGCAAGTTGTAAGTACGCCATAATTTGCTCAAGTGTTTATGTTGGGTATTGAGCTTTTATTATAGGTTTTATTGCACTGCAAGTTTAATTAATGTTTATGTGTACTCGTTTCTGTTTCCAACTGTTAGCCCATATTCATATAATATACAGTAAACTAATTGATTATACTTATAATATTCCATTTCACAAAAAGTCATTTTGTGTTTTAGTTTTGCCTGGATTGGGACAAGTTAGTGGATTCGCTTGCTGGAAAGGAGTAGAAACTTTCTTTGTATCAACTTTTAAAATTTTTGAAATACTCAGATTTTTGTCGTTGCGCATCTTTTACTTATAATCAAATACGAGTTTGTACCTGTTTGTTAGATATAAAATAAATAAATTGGATTGAGACAAATTTTATTGATTTTTATTCGTTCTTATTTAATTTCTTCCACTAAGGTTTCAAGTAAATGAAATTTTAAAAAAATTGCATATATTAAAAATCAAAATTCTCTTTATAGAAAATGGAAGTTCTGGTTTGCCACAAAATATGAAAGGAGAAGGGTATAAGTGAGGTGCTACTGACGGAGTCCGTGGCTGCCACAAATTAATTATGGAAAACAGCAAGAATTTCTGGTGCTTGCAACTCCTGTTAACTGCACTGTCCCAAAAACCAAACATTTTGCGTGTAATTAGCAAAGTTTTCCGCTCAAAAGTTTTCATCCGAAATTTTTCGCTGTTGTCGCCTTGTTCGCCAAAATATTTCTCTGCATAACAATACCAAAAACGAGAAAAATAAGAGAAAAAACAGCTAAATAATAAAATAAAAATATATAAAAATATGACACCAGGGCATACGAATGAGCTCTGTTGAGCTCATCCCAAAGTGAAACAACCCGCCAGGGGACCTCGCTGTGGATCTGTTTCCATGTCCTCCCTAACTTTTGTGGCTGTAGCTCTTACTGTTGTTGTCCTTTTGGCTGGCCCGTGCTAATGTTATTCTTTCGTAATACCCTATAATATATTGAATTTGCTTAAAAGGTAAAGAAAATGCGAAAGCTAACATTCATCGCATCAATGTCCACTACGCAATATAAATGAAAAAGAATAAACATATTTGAAGGATTTTCCAAAGCCCTGTCTCTCAAATACATTACAGAGTATCTGCTATTCGTCTACCCAGTATATCTAGCCTACTTGCTGTTGTTGTTAGTCTTATTTCTGGCGTCGCCCACAACTCAGCGTTTTCTGTGGTCCCAAACAGTTTCCGCTTTGTGGCGTCCGTTGCGTCGTGTCGTCTGGTCACGGTTCTGCCTGCTCCCTGCCGACTCCTGGCTCCTCCTCATCCTCGACTTCATCCTTCTCATAGTTTCTCATTCTGCAGCAAGCACTTTGTCATTTGCAGCGACTGCTGTTGCTGTGTTGGCTGCGGGTATGTCAAGTTCATTCTTTACACGACGCGGATGGGGCCCCTCTGAACAGAATGCATCCTTTTCAGGTCCTCTGCTGTTTTGCTTAAAGCTGTGCATTGTTTTAAAAGTAAATTGTTCAATTTGCAATTTTCGCTAATTGGAAGCTCGGTTTTTTGGAGTGTTGTCAATTTTAAAGTGCAGTTCGCATAATTATCGTTGTAGAACAAAACCATTGAATAAAGTTATATCGAATCTTAAAGAATAAGTTCGATCAAAACACTCTTAAAAGTAATCAAACGAACTATGTTACTGATTGTAATGTTAGGTACACATTGCGTCGAAGAGCTTGGCAAAGAGCGTCAGGGGTGCATTTGGGCATCTGGACTTCCGACATTTTAATTGCCGATTTTGAAGTCCAGATGCACCCCTGACGCTTTTTACCAAGCACTGTGGCTCAATGTGAACCTACATAGTATAAGGGGTCATATAACATACATATACTACGTTTATAGATACCTTTTCATGTATTATTAGTTTTGCGAAATGAAAATTGATTTTTGTCTGTAAAAAACGTAAAGCTAGTAAAATATACTTTTTTCCAAACGGGTTTAAGTATGATTTAGGCGATATTTCAGAATTTTAACATAAAATTGGTGCATATCCAATGCTTAGCTAATTATATTATTGTTTACATACATATGTAGCTTAAATTATATTAAAAATAGCCTGACTTCGGGGTAAAAGCAACATTCAAGTATTTAATTCAAGTATTAATCGAAATACCCAGAACTTGCTATAAAAAAAATGAATTGGAAGCACTGCCTTAATTTTTTAAGTGAAGCTCTTCTGATTCACGAAATGAAATGATTGCACAAATATCGATAATTTCTGTATATGAATAATAATGACTTTTATCGGTATTTCAATATCGACTAGCTTCAGGGCTGCATAGTTTTTAGCAATGGAGAAACAATTGGCCAATGCGCTTCTTAATCATTTTTGTGTGTAGAAATTAATAAGACAATTGAATAAATGCAATTATTATATGATTAACATTGTATTTTGGCAAATATACCGTTTGCCGTCGGCGAGCAATTCCTGACAAGTTTTATCTGAAAAAAAAAATGAGAAACACACTGTGAGTTTAGTACGCAAGTGTATTATTGTCAACGCCATGAATATGTATCATCGACATTAGTAGAGGCACATGACAATGGGATGTGGAATCAGCTTCATACATCCAAAAGCACTCACAAACCAAATAAAGCAAAATATGCACTTTGAAAATAGCTGGTTGGGTACATATGATAGAAGAAGGGGACCGGATAAAATATGTGCAGACATTGGCAAAATATTTTGGAATGAAGTAAGCGCAATATAAGTCAACTCTAAACTTAAAATTAGACAGAAGAATTTCAGTAAAGATAGTGTTTCTATTAGCATGACGTATCCATATTTGCCTTACAGACAGGGCCAACATCAAGAATATCAAATGATCCTTGCACGAATCTATAATTTTTGGATAAAACTTAGTTTTATGTACATTGCTTAAACTTCCATAAATAGTACCACTATTTAAATTTAATTTTGATACCTTTCACAAAAAGCTTCACTAGCTTCAAAACTTGTTGTTCCTATTTAGTGTAGGCTAAACCTTAATTCCGCTGTTCGGAAAGAGACAAAATTGGCATCAACAAAAATAACTCGAAGCTTCGTTATGTGAAGATAAAATTCTTATAAATATAGAAGATGGACAACTCAGAACAGGTCTGCTAGCCTCCTTATCGAAAGATAAGATGCAGAGTCTGGTTAAATGTAATTACCAGTTACACATAAATCTACAAAGAGAGAAAAGGAAATTCCAACAAAATCTTGAAGTAATCTATGCGCGAAATAATATATTTAATTATGCAAATCGTATAAAATGAATTCAGAGCAATTTCGTAATCCTCAAACATTTGAATTGTGCGATTTAGTTTAATCCTGAGCAATTTTCGTTGTACTAAGCACGTATTAAATTTCTTAATACAAAAGACAAAAAGCAACACACACACACACACGCATTAAACGAGGATGTAGTAAAGGAATGAAGAAGGAGACTGTGAGCGACAGAGAGAGAGGGAAAATGAAGGAGCGAAAGGGAACTTCGAAAGCTCAGCTGCAAAATTATGCTTGTAAGCTTTCGAAATTACCATAAAATGCGTTGACCTTTCAAACTTGCCAAGCAGAGTAAAGTTCACGTGAGTGGGCAAGAGAGACAGAGTGAGAGAGTGGGAGAGAGAGAGACAGAGAGAGTAGAGGGTAAACTCCAGTTCAACTCTTGTCGGCAGCTTTGTTTTTCTTGCTTGTTGTTGTTGTAATACCTTGTGTTGTTGCACTGTTGATGCATCCGCTCGTTCGCCCTAATCCTGACTTGTTACTGAGCTGAACACGTGCGTGTGTGTGTGTGTGTGTGTGTGTGTGTGTGTGTGTGTGTACTCTTGTTGTGCTCAACATCTTTGGCCTGTAATGGAAATAATGGTCCAGTTGCATAGAAGAAGAGAGGAAGACGTTTGCTTCAGCTATGTTGTTCTGTACATTCCCATGAATGCCACATACACACACGGACACATTCGTGAATTGCCTGAATATGGCTATAAACAGCAGGTAGTCTTAGCCTTTTGTTTATGATTTGGCATTGCAGCCTTTTAGGCGCCAACAGCAGCAGTAGCCTCAGCAGCAGCTTTCACCACTCAACGCTTCTGCTTTTGCTTTGTTTGCCCATTTAGCATAACTGTTAATTTACAAGTATGTGTGTGTGTGTGTGTGTGTGTGTATTAGTAGAAAAACTTTTACTGTTTTGCTCATTATTTTGGACTGCTATAAATTTAAATTTATGGTCATGACGACGATATTTTCTGTGCTCAGTCATAAACCGAAAAATGTTTACAGTTTTCACTCGCATAACTTTGTAGCGTCCCCTGCCCCTCCCTTTTCCACATCCCACCCTCTGACCCAAATTTCTTGCATATGGTTATGGTTATTTGTATATAAACAAATAAAAGTAAAAACTTCAACTGAAAAGCAGGCATACAACTATTCTGTGCAAATTTGAGCACACATCACATCCGAGGAGAGAAAACTATTGTAGAAATTCTAGGAACATTCATATGTGTATGGTGAGTATAAATTGTTTTTGTTCTTTTTTTTCATTTTCTTTTTTTTTAGTTGCAATTGCATTTTTCTATAAAATTTATTTTGTTGGTTTGCAGATTTTGTAGTGCAATTTACATTGTAATATTTGTGGCAGGAGCATTTGTGGTTGCTTTGTTCCCTTTTTCATTTGTTGGAAACACGTCTGTGGTTGGTTAGAATTTTTGAAATGTGGACAAATTCTTGGAATGTAATATCAATGAAAAAAAAGAGACACAAAACAATTTATGACATCTTTGCAAGTAATTGAATGTGTTAAAGTTTGGATTGCTTTATTTAAAGGGAGAAAGTCAAATAATATTATCACTTGTTTATTTTCTTATTAAATTATTTAATATTTGAAACTCTTATTTATTGTGTTATTCAATTATTTAATATTTGAAATGCAAACACTGCTGAGTGCAAGTTATCGACCTATCTCATCCAAAACTAACTTGCCCCGTTTCAAGTGGCACACTGAGACAACGGCAACGACCTACAAAAAAATATTTATGGCTCCCACGGCCGCAAATATTTACCACACTAGCACACACATAGTCTCTCTCTCTCTGTCTCTCTCTCTCTCTCTCTCTCCCTCACTATGTGTGTCTCTGGTGCTGTCTCTCTCTCTATACCAACCATTATTTATACGCTGCTAATCTTCCACCATGTGACTACTGTGGCTGGTTGCCTTTTTGGCTGTTTCTCCTTTTGGCTTTGCCTGCACTTTCACACTCGTTGCGCGCCCTGCACTCTGCTACACTTTATTGTTTATTGCGGTTGGCTAACAGTTCGGTCCCTGGCTGTCTGGCTGGTAACTGGTAACTGGTAACTGGTAACTGGATCCCTGTCGTGGCATTGTTTTTGCTCCGGCTGCAGTTTGCTGCATTGCGCCGACTATGAGAATGACCGCAAAATGCTAAGCGTGTTTTCAGTTACAGTTTAAGTTTGCCGCATTTCAGCTAAAGTGCATTCAGTTCCTCTATGTCTCCCCAGTTCTCTTTCCTCCTCCTCCTCCTCCTCACTTAAACCTGGCCCTGCTGTGTCAATTATGGCAATTGCTTTGCACACTTGCCCGCAAAATGCTGGCATTGTGTACCGCTATATAAGATACATTTGCACAGAGAAATCTTAAGAGGGCTTCTATGTATATGTACATAAATAGTCAAGCGTTATTTGTAGAGACTGGCAACTCTGGGACATGGCAAGGGTTGTGCTCCATGAAATTTATGTTCAGTCAACACTCTGATTATTCTCGTATCTTTAGTGTTGGATCTTTGAAAAGTATGTAGATGAAACGATAATTAGCTGACAAGATTGGGGAATTAATTTGAAATATGTAATTTATGTTTATGATATAATTTGATTGAGTAAACACTGTTTTGCCTTATATTTGAGCTGATTCAGCCACATTTCACAACTCTCTTTATAAATCATATAAAGATTTCACTGATTTTAATAAAAACATTATAGCCAGATTCATAACTGCTCTGTATAGTTGCAAAAGTAATTCCCACTTGATTTATAAATTCCATCATCTAACCAGTGTGTACACACCTTAAAATGCTCTCGACAATTTAGCTTATAGTGCTCACTCAGAGGACTCCCTGTTCAAGCATAATTCCCACTTGATTCCTCAGTCTACAAACACTTATTTAGGTAGCCAGTGTGTACAATGTACATACCTTACCTAACAAATACATTCCTGGCAAACCGTATATGTTAATCCCATCACACTTGAGGACCACTTTTCAAACATAATTTGCCATCATCTGCCAACAGTTGAAATACGTCAAATTTGCCATTTGAAATTCTCTCCTATGTGGCCTCTCACTGAATGTAAAAAATGGTCTACAAATTTCAACACCTGCTGACGATATTCTTACTGTTGCCAGAAAGGTTCAAAATTGTTGCTGTTATTGTTATTTGTTGAGAGAAAATTGAAATATACATTCACATATATATTTCTTTTGATATGTATTCGCATTAAATTGTTACAAATTTCAAGAGGGGATTTCAGATGAAAGAATGTTTGAAAGTGCGTGCCAGGAATTTGTTTTCGGGGTCTGAGAGTTGCGCAGATTTGTTTGAAGAAGTGCGAGTGCGAATGTGAGCTTTGCCCAGAAAGATATGAATATGAATGCCAAAAGGTCAACAAACAATTACACTAAAGAGCTGAAACTCCTGGCCAGAGTAGAGTCAAGAAGCACTAACAATGACATGGCCTGGAACAGGGAGCAAGGATACAACGATGCTGGGCACGATACGGGAGCAAAAGCCAAACAGAAAATGAAACACAGGACAACAAACAATGAAAGGCTGCGCCTGGTTGGCAACTGATGACAGCAGGAGAGGAGGACAGAAGAAGCACAGACGGACTAAAGCTAAAGTGCTGCCAAGTACAGGGAACAGTTTGAGGCTTCCGACGAGTCGTCCTGACCGAGGACGAGGACAAGGACGAGAGTCTTTTCACAGCCTGTGCGCTGCACTTGACTGAAATGAATTGCTCGCCAGCTACTTCTCCGCATCCTGCTGTTTTAACTTGGCTATGGCTACGGCCTGTTAACGATTACGTGATGAATTTGCATTGCAATAACAGAGCAGGATCGCGTCCTTCTTTTAACCCTCTCCTGGTAAAAACAATATGCCAGACTTTGAATTCTGCCAATTGGGGTAAGAGGGGAAACATCAACGTCACCGCCAATGTCAGAGTCGCTGTTCCTGTTCCCGTTGCCGTTCCCGTTGCTGTTGCTGCGTGCAAAGTAATTTAACGCCAATTTTACGGCGTCTGGGAGCCCCGAGGACCAAGGACTCCTTCTTGGCCAACATTTTCTTATTTTCTTTATTTATTTATGAATCGGTAGAAGGGTTCAGGGTGTTGGCAGCGTTGGCAGCGTTGGCGTGAAAAATGATTTTATAATACAAATCAACGAGTTGTTGGGAAAAAGGATGGGGAATAAGGGTTCCCAGGAATAGTTCCCCATCAACGCGCATGTTAGCAATCAAACTGCCAGCAATTACAACTGGCAAACCCGGCAAATTGCAATAAAAAATGTACAAAAATAAGAAAAAACAAAATATTGTAGAAATAGAAGGTGAAATGGAATTGAAGTGCTGGTTACAGTTGTGTTTAGTGCGTGCCAAGGCAAAGTTGAAGGCTTGTTTGCCTATCTAGAGGAAAATACGAATATGCACCCCGGAAATGGGGTGTAGGCCATAAAAAATTCTAATTGGATTCCGCAAGGTGTTAAAGTGAGCAGTCGACGTACCAGGGAATTGATGTAAAGATTGTGTATTATGTACCTTGTAATGAAGTGCAAGGTAGGTACTTTCTACATTTATATGCTCACATCAAAATGTTAACTAGCAAATGCAATTGCATCCATAAACACAACAAGCTTTTACATAAACTCCTCGCGTTTCTCGGCCTGTAAAATTGGTAGGTAAAAATCTCTGGTATTATTTGAGTCAAGTTTTTATGGTGTCCAGTAAACTATTTTGTTGCTCTTTTGCTGAGAGCAAAATTAAGTACTTAATAATGAAGAATACAAATTATGTGGGAAATATGAATAGAATTAATTTATATATAATATTTACTTAATATATTTTCTGTCTTTGTTACAGGTATGTGGGCTATAGCAGTTGCTGTATTAAATTCTTTAGTTTGGTGAGTTATACAATATTTGCAATTGCATTCAATTAAATAAAAGACAATTGTCTCCTCATTTCACTTAAAGTATGTATTATTTGTTGTGAGAGTTGGCAACAACTGACTGTTTAAATTTTTCAAAGAAGAAATTATACATACTTAATTTTGGGCGGTTTAATTCTGTTTCTTGTATGTGTATTCTAAGCTGTTCTTCTGTTGTTTCAGGAAATTGCATTAATCATTACTTAAGGTGTCTGGTAATGTCTATTTGATTGACGCTTATTTGGAGCTACAACAATAATAAACCTTATCAAAAGATCTATCGAGTTAAGTGCGCCTTTAAAGATCATGCCGAATGTATCAATTTATTTTGATTGAAGTCGTACAACTTTTAGCTTTCAAAATCAAATCTCTATCTCCTACACATTTTCCCAACTTGACTAACTGAAAGCATAAGAAAATACTCGATTGATTTCTGAGTTTTCCTTAATTAGCCACTAAACGAAGGTCAGCTCAAAATCCTGTGGAAAAGGACATCAAGGCGCTTTCATTATGTGAGTGTTTTCGTTGAGAAAGCAAATGAAATCTCGTTGAACAGCTAAAAGAAATCAGCATTCAATTAATGCTAATCATGTCAACGAAGTTGCTGAAGGGGAACAGGGGAAAAGGCGAATCAACTGCCAGTTAAATGAAGTAAATAACAAACTAAAAGCGGCCAAACAATTAGCAGATGCAAAAGGGAAGGAGGGAATAGTAAGGAGCATTAAAAAGGAGACGATGACGACAAAACAAAACATTGACAATTGCAAAATTCATTTAGCGCTAACGAAAACTACAAAAAAAGAGCTCTAAAGGATAAACGGCATCCTGCGGAGGTGCAATTGACAGAGCCAAGAGCCGATATACAATAAAATGGGGTCAAAAGGGAAAGGGGAGAAGTGTAGACTGAAATGGTCCCTGATTGCGAGCATAAAACAATGGCAATGCAATGTAGCACAGTGTACACTGTGCATTTCAACGCTAATTCAATTATCGCTTATTGACATCAATTTGCAACAACAGAACGAGGGAAGTTGGGAGAGAGGATAAACCTAACCGGGCATTGCCTCTGAAATATCTGCTATAAAAATGGAACCAATTCACGCCATGGCCCCTCAGTGAGCTGAAGTGCAATTGACACTTTTTGTGATTTAGTAGAGAACATTTTAGATTACCAAATGCACAACAACAACTACATACATCTCCCCTCTCTTTTCCTATCATTCTCCGCATACAATGACAGTTGCTAATGCGAATGCAAAATGGAAAATGGAAAAACAGTTGGCAGCAGGTGCAAACATTCCATGGGTATCCCATGTATTCCCATTTGTCCATGGACTAGCGCACCCTAAACTTGGCGTAAATAATTCAAAAGTGCTCAAGAGAAACTCACAGAGAGTCTGTTGTTATCGTTGTTGTTGTTGTTGTTGCTGTTGATGTTGCTGTTGTTGTTGCAGTTCTAGTTGGGGACAACCACTATTGTGGGGTCCCTTCTGGCCCTATGCATTGACAAGTGCTTAGTTCTAATTGCATTAGCTGTGATTTATTTTGTTCGCACGCATCGCATTTGCAATTTCACTGAGTTGTTGTTGTTTTTGGAGCAGAAATTGAGTTGTTGGTCGATAGATAAACTGCATTCCCAAAAGATTAGCAATTTAAAAGGAAGTTTGGCACAAATAGGCAATAATTCAACAGTCCATCAATCAACAATTATAGTGTATTCATGCTGCGGTTATTTCCTAAAAATATTTATATCATCCATATGATGTAACTCGTAAAATCATCTTTTATATTGCATCAATCAAGCACTTCAATCAAAAAAATTACAAATTTAGATACATATAAGATAATCAATCTGTATTTTATAACTCTATCATCAAAGTCAATAAAACTCTACTTAAATCTGGTTAGAAACATTCAAGCAATCTTCATTTAACACTATTATCAAAGAAGACTTGTAATTCTTCCACGACTTAATAGTGTAGATAGTTTTATAAAACCAAATTTTCTAAGATTTCGACCAGTCAATCTCTTTTTACTTGAATTTGTAATCAATTTATTTTTTAATTAATCAAAGCAATCACAATAATTGAAGCTAAGTGAACAAAAACGTCATTCGAAAACTCTAACTATGCTTCTCTTAAAACATTAGGCTTTCCTTGTTTTACATTACGGAATCAACATCTCTTTCAATCACAAAAACAAATTTTTAAGGAGTTACCAAGGTAGGATTTTTGCCGCTGCTCAATCAAAATGTATGCATTGGCATGTCGGCGCCTTCCACCTAACCTCAATTCAATTCCCGTAAGCAACTGGCAACCCACACATACTGAGAAACACACTGCCAACACACACACACACACACACTCACACACACACACACACTCACACACATCACTCTGACCCGTTGAACTGCCAAGTTCAAAAGCAACAAGGTCTTCAGGTCGTCAGGTCTGCTCTGTTGGCTGAGCTAACCAACCCGTCAGTCAATCCGTCAGTCCGTCAGTCAGTCAGTCATTCAGTCAGTTCGCTCATCATTCAGTTGCTCAGGCAGTTATTCATCCAGCTCCAACTCGTGGGCATTTATGCATGTGCCGGAGAAGGGTGTCTGTATATCGTGTAGCCGCGTTCATCCATCGACTGCCAAGCCAGAAGCTTGGTCCTACATCGCGTATGGGTAACGAGTCCTTTTGGCATGCCTTCACCTTGGCAGCAGCAGCAGCGACGGGCCAAAACAAACAAAGCTGACGTGCAACAGTGGCAGGGGCAAAGAGGTAGGGAAAATCAAGGGATCTGGGGGAAAACCGCCGCTTGGTAACGTGAGGAGCTACAGAAACGAATCCTGATTGCGATACATGTGCGCGGTTTTCAAACTGACAGATTTTTATATGTCTTTCGGTTGGCGCTGCAATTTTTTGTTTCCCTATGCTGCATCTGTCGAAATTTCAGTTCAACAGAGAAATGTGTGAGTACACGGAAAAAAAACAAATGTTACTTTGATTAAGGGCATCTGTGCTTTAAGGGGAATGGAATGGAGAGGAAGATAAATGGGGTCCATAAACTTGCTGCATAAGTAAAGAATAAGTGTGGGATAATGGCAATAAGAGTCTGTTTAATATAATTATATAGAATATTCTTGTGCTATGATTATCATCATTACTTGTATGATAGCTCAATCATCTTTCAGCTTTAAACTAATCTTAAAGAGATGAAATCAAATCGATTTATACAATATTTGATGTTAGTAAAATGTATCATAACAAGGCAATAAAATATCTTAATCAGAGCACACTTCTTTATATGTATATCTGTCAATCAATATCAATCAATTACTTATTTCTTTCAGTGCAGTGTGCAGTTTTTCAACTCAAAGCTTCTTGCTCTATTTTTCGGGTGATTTTGTGGGTTACGCCTCGCTTGGCTACGTTACGGCAATTGCAGCGTTTTATACCCAACCCTGTCTCCGACTGCAGTCCTTTTATGGCTTGTTTGTTTGCTTGTTGCTACAAAATTTGAATGTAAATATGCTTTGAGTGTGTTGGTGTTTTTACTCTCACTCCCTTTTTTTTGTTTTGTGTGACTGTGTGTGCGTTGGGCAATGCGTTTATCCTTTTGGGCCAGACACAAAACGCTTGCGAGCTCTGTGGAATTTGTGTCGATTTTACTTTGTTGATGTCTGGGCGAGAGTATAAATGAAATTCATTTATTTGCCTTTTTTACGGACTTGTTTCACTCGATGCACTCACAAAAAGGATGAAAGGGACATAGAATGGAATGTGGTTGGAGAGGAACTTCCTTAGACGAATTAGCGTCATTCGAGCAGCAAATAAGAAAATTTCACTTCTATTGCAACCTCTTTAAATTGCAGATGCATCAAATGTCAAATGCAGCTCCTGGAAATCATCAGATTTTCCTTTGCGTTCGAAAAGGGTTTTCCAAGTAAAGTTTTTCTTCGTTTGCTTGGCTTAATTAAACATATTCTGTGTGATGTTCTGCATCCTGCGAGATCAGCACAAGAAACAGGAAGTCATTAAATTGCTGATTGGCAAATAAGTCATAAAGTCAAAAAGAGACCACCCACTCATAATAAAAAAAAAGGAAAATATCAACAGCGGAAGCGGAAGCAGAGGGTCCCTTGGGAAATGCTAGCTTCCCACTGCGACCCTGACAGACTGCTCATGTCAACTGTGGTTCAATGACAATTCAGGCGGTTCGCTTCCCACTGGCAACTGCCAGCTTCCAGCTGCCAACTGCCAACTGCCAACTGCCAGTTGCCATCTGCCGACTCCACATGTCACTGACAAATGTCAGTTATGTAAAAGATATGTAGCTGATTTATCAGCTCTCACAGCACAAGTACAAACACACAAAAAATTACTCATACGACGCGTAATGCAATTGAAATATGAGACAAGAATTTAAATTGAATTTTAAAAATTATCAGCAACACCACCACACCACCAGCATCACCAATAGGATGGAACCTTACCTTAACAGAGTTGAAAAGTTTTTGCTTTTCTTTTCCATTTGTTTGTTACTTTTAATCAGATGCAAATGAGCGCCACTTGAAGACTTCTTTTTAATGATTGTTATTTGTTCAGGGAAAAAGTTGGTCCAAAATTATTGAAAATTGAATTTCGTGTAATGCGTTTTGTTTCTCTGGCTTTGACATTGATGAAAGATACGAGATGACGTGGGAAAAAAACAGAATATCAAGCCCATAAAGTCATTTGCAGGTGAATCGAAAGGTGTTTGTTCATATTTGATTAAAGAAAACGCATAATTACATTCGGTTCTGTGAAAGTTCAAAGTTTGAAGAACCTGAAAGTACTATGAATTACTAAATGCATTATGAATACATTGTTGAAGTAAGAAAAGTTAAAGAGTTTTAAGATTTGTTGATACATTTAAGCTGTTTAAAATGTTTGTTGATAATGGAATCTAACATATAGTACTAAAGAACATACTTTTTACCAATTGCGCTAGTCAGAAGTAATACTTAGCCTATTATGAAAATACAATTTTATCTTTAGTACAATGGATGCAAATATTGATGTTGATACTACATATGAAATCGGGGTTAATATAGAAACGCAAACCATCCTTAATCCAAATAAGAAACAAATCAAACTGTTTATGTAATTCTACATCAATTTATTTTTTCTTTTCCCCCCTCAGATGCCTTTAAATGTGCTCAGGAGATAAAAGCGCTTAAAGCATATTTAAGCTTTTACGTGTCTTTGACTGTTGTTGGTTTAAATTACCAAGATTAATATAAAGCTTTATGCGGCTTTAATTATATTCAGAAATTTCTGTAAAATTAGTCAGTAGATAATATAAAAAATCGAGCTATATTATTCAACGGCTTCTTAAGCCACTTCACACTATTTCGCCTGAAATTCGTTTTGCTTCATTCTTAATTAACTGACTTTATATCAACTCCGCATTTATCTCATTCGATTGAGGGTGAATGCAGTGTGCCAAAGCAGACACTCAGAGATTCACGCCATTGTCAATTAGTTTGACAGTTTAATGCAAATAAACCTGAATGTACGAAACGGAGACCGGGAAGGCTGCCAAATGAACTCGGAGTGGAGTTAACGGCAATTCCAATGGCAAACGCGACGTGAGAACGCATTAATTGGGCTAATTAAATGGGCTGCTTGCTGCTGGCCAACTGGGCATGCTGCTGACTTGCTGGCTTTAAGTTTAAACCGCCCGAAGTAACGCAGTAACAGCTGCTGCTCAATTACGAGCCGAAATTTTCTATCAACCAAATGGGCGTTGACAAAGTGAAAGTGTACAGCAGACGGCAAACACAAAAATGCCATCAAGATGACACTGAAATATCTTAAAAATGCGTCCAGCTCAGCTGACGGCTTCTTACGAGCTTGCCCTGGATTTCTAAAACAAGGCAAAGAGAGTATAATGAAGTAGACAAAAGATAAAGTCAACTTGTAAGTCTATTTTAAATATTTACACCAAAGTCCTTTGCAGCCAACTTAACTACCAATATTATTAGGTAAATCATAAAACAACTTAAGACTTTTTCTAATACTTAGCCCTTTAAAAGTCACATCATTAAAGCTGAAGATTTGATCTTAAGGAGACTTGCATATCTTCCAAATATTCTACTCATGTCTTACATTTTCTTTAAGTTAACACAGAGTATCGCCTAGTCTAACCCTTTCTCATAGCAGTATTTTTACTTGTATGCATTGTCTACGCTGGCAGGAGATGAAAAATGTATATAGATATTAATGCTCAGCGAAAAGGAGCTGTAGCTGCATTTAGGACATGCCCTTTAAGAAATTGCAACCAAGGATGGCTTAGGATGGGCTCCTGGAGCATGGGCAGCGATTTATTGAGACAGCTCGAGGAATTTTTTGTTGGCCCCAATGTTGTTTTTATTGTTGTTGTTGTTGTTGTTGTTGTTGTTGCAAGTGCAGCTGCTGCTTTTGTGACCAAAAACTGTTTGTGCTTGCCTTAGAGTTTATTGAATTGAAAATGCATTTGGCTCATAAATGGAGCATGGAATTCAATTGAAATATGAAAAAAGATAGAAGAAAAACTATATTGATGCGATCAATATTTTCATAATGGACTTCAGGTAACAGATGTGCAAAGTATTAAAAAGAAAGTATGCCAAAAATCTTAAGGTAAAATACAAATCCATTTAACAAGGATATATATTGCCGCTCTGAAAATGTATATCCTATTGATTGCCTGTTAGATACTTTCAGAATATTTTATTACCAGTGATTTACATCTGAATCTCTCAGTCCAATTATCAATTCATTTCTTTAAACATTTATATATCTTTTTTAATTTATTATGTTACATCCTTTGCAGTCTTATTGGGTTTTTTTTTTAAGTATGTTTTTCTTGATCAACAGCCAAGTTCTATTAACGAAAGGATTTTAGAGATCGTAAGGAGCTGGGAGCACCCAACTTGGTTTAAAGGCCTTTTATAGTTACAGGCAGGTCAAATTTATTTCAATACTTGCCACGCCCCTTCTCCGAAAGTCGAACAAAATGCATAAAACGAGCAGTCTCAGATTCAATATTCCAGACAATTACAATAATATAAATTAATTTCAGTAACCCTTAGCTTATTATAATAATAAATTAATTATAATAATTTAATTACAAAAGTCGAAAATTAATTTTAATTTTTACTGCAATTGAAATATTTTATTTTACTTTCCCTCCAAAGTACATACATATAAGCAGATTAAATAGTAGACTGTATATATTAAATTCAATTAATTTATTTTTTATTGAAATACAAAAACCCCATTTTCTTTTATGCTGTTATTTATTTTTATTTCTATTTACATATTTTGTTGTTGTCGAGTTATCCCCTTTCATTTAAAATGTTGATATGAAATTGTGACATTTGCCAAGGGCCAGACACATGCAGGACATGCTGTTGGCCAGTCAGCCGGGGTCTGGCCATATCATTTGAGTCCTTTTCAATTATATGTCGCACTAATTACACGCTTTAAGCCGCCGCCGGGTCTGAGGCCGTAATTAATTTCAAACGCCAGCCAGAGGACATTCAGGACAGAGTCAGGACAACATTGTAAATTTCTATTAAGCGAAAATTCCCTAAGCTGATTTTGATGTCTGGCTGTCAGTCAAGCGTTGAGCAACGACAACAGTAAAAACAACAACAACATGGCACAAAATAAAAGAAAACCACAGGCATAGCAACCAAAAATAAAAGAGATATACATATGTAAGCGAGTGAGAGAGGAGACATGAACGCATAAAATTTGTATAATGTTTTCAAAAATCCAGCTCGAGGTCTACGAACAAATTTTTGGGGCAAGCTTTTAATGCGCGCAAAAAGGATTAAGTCAGTGGGAGAAGGGGAACGTAGAGGGATGGAGGTGAAGGTGGAGATGGATAGTCGAAGGATTGAGAAGGAGGGAGATTGTATGTAACATATGTACATTTCTTGTATGCAAATGACGCGCAAGAGACGTAGGCGTGGTCTTGCTGGGCTGCGATGCGGCGCGAAAAGCATACGATTTACATACATTTAAATTTGCATGCCACGACATGCCGCAAGGGATGAGGAGACAAAGGGGCAGGGGAATCGGGTGGTTGATGGAGAGGGGGTATTTTGAGGAGTCACACGTATTCCAATTTACACGCGCGTTCGACAGGCGACAAACATCATTAAGCGGCAAACAGTTGCACAGTCGTTTCAGCCAAGGCAAGATAAATCAGGTAGCTCCCCACCCCACCCCGCAAAACCGCTCCCTTTGATTTGTTGGCTAAAAAATGAGGAAAAGAAAAAATTGGCGCGAGAATCGCACACAAATTGATTTGCGTATTGGGAGAATTTGAAAGGTGTGAGAAGATGCTGCTGGGTTGCAACAAAAGTTGGTGGAGGAGGGAAAATTGAAGTTGCCTCATCAGGCTGCAATTGACAGCTTGAGTAACGCACGTAGCTGCCCTCGCTGCCAACCTTCTCTCTACTTCACGTGACTCTGTCCCACATGAGTTTTGCTTAAACAAGCAAACACACTTCGCTGCTCTTCTTCTCTCTCTGTATTTCTGTCCCTTTCTCTATCTCTCTCTTTCTCGCAGGCAACTCGTCCTGGCTTAAGTGGCTGCCACAGGCATTTCATTTCTTTTGCAAATTGATGTGATGTGCACATGATATGACAGTCAGTCGCACTACGTGTGTGTGTGTGTGTGTATGTTTGAATGCCCTGCTAAGTATGCTATGGTTTTTTTCTCGCTATCTTTTAAGCTTGCGCTTGATGCGATTGTAATTGTGCGAGGGGAGAGTTGAGGTGTATTCTATATATATGTGTGAGTGTGTGTAGAGGACTCTTGTTGTGATATCTACTAATTAGATTTTATGTAAATGGCAATAATGGATATTTAAGGATGGCAAAATGAGGTTCGCTAGCATCCAAATAGCTTATTCTACCTGTTGGCAAGACAAAAATAATTTCTGACTGCAATTCTAGTGTAATACTTTAATCTTTATTCGAGTAATTTGGATAAAGAATTAATCACTTATTAGAAGACATATATAACCAAACACTAGATTTCGCTTTATACTTAATCTCTAATGAACTTGATTTATTTATAGAAACTATGTACTGATACCTCACACCATTTTAATTTATTCATGCACTTTTTACTCGCTTTATGAAACTGTTTGCTTTTCTTTTATGTCTTAGAGTTGTGTTTTCCCACACCACTTACTTTTGCCAGTTCTAAACAACAAAGGGAACTTTTCTATTTAAGTACAGACCATCAACGCCAACCCCTTAAACATTTGGAGCTCCGTTCAATACAAGGCATTATAATTAGGCCATTAGATGGCGTTGTTGGCCCAAACAAAAGCCGGCTCATTATAACACTTTTCGCTGACCGAAGCTGCCACGCCCACACGTCCCTCACCCACTACCAAAATCCGCACCCCAATCGACAACAACTTGAACTTTTGCTATTGTTTTTGCTTTCTTAACATAATTTTTCTTCTTTTTTGACTGTCTTTCAACTTCAAAAACAATACAACAACATTTGTAGCATGTTTTCATTTCTTATCCGCCCCGTAGACACCTGCTCACCCCCTCACACACCTCCTAACACCTTTGACTGGGTTTCTTTTGTCTGGATTTTGAGCGGCCGGCGGGCATTTAATTCCCTTTTTGGCGAAAGTTTCCTTTGCTTGTCAACGGAAGGCGCTCCAAAAAGGGAAACCGTCTGCTTGAACCCACGAACAGGACTCGACTACGTCCGGAATTCTCGACTACATCAAAAAGGGGACGATGATGAGGATGACGATGATGGCGGGGACATGTTGTCAACTATTCAAGCGACCAATTTGGCCCATGGCAAGCTCTGGCATTCTCTATTTTTCTCTCTTTACAACTGTCTCTCTCCCTCTTTCTCTCATCCGTTGTCCAGCTGTTTGCCATTACGCTTATGATGTATTAAATTTCAAATTAATGTTCATGTTTCTTTCAGTTCTTAAAACTTCTAATAAGGATCATACGCTTAAAAAAATCTCACTTTTTCGGTGTGAGTATGTAGAATACAGTAGAAGACTCGACTGTCTGTGAATACACCACGTTTTTATTTTCCTTTTTATCGCAAATGTATTAAATACATTTTTAGTAAATTCAATTCCTAAATCCATTTATTAAGTCAGCTTTAATCTATGAATTTTATTATTTTTCTAGCAAATATTATTATTATTAATATATATACTTTTGAACTCATTTCTGTTTCTCTGTCTTTGTCTTACACAATTTCATTCTTTGTTACCTTTCGTGTATTTGCTGCTGTTTTTGTTTTCTGCAAAAGTTTATAAAATTCTTGCACTACATAAAACTTTATCCGCTATATGCAGCAACAACAACAACAACAACGACAACAACATCAACGACAGCAACAACAAGTTTTGATTAACTTTCGTGCTTGGTGCGGCAGCTTTTGCTCATTTCCTGGCTCATCCACAACCCAAGGACCACTGTTGCCCCACCTTCAGTGCAACAATACAAATATCCCTCGAGTTATGATGCTTAATTATATCAGACTGAACCGTTAGTCCCCACATCAAGTCCGCCCCCTGTTTATCCACCTCCTCTCCCTCTTCCTCTCTCTCTCTCTCTCTCTTATGCGAGCGCACGTGCGTTTTAAGTTGCCAGGCGCGCGCGTTCTGATTTATGTTGGCCAGGACCTCCTCCTGACCCGCCCACTTCCCTCCTACGAACACATACAAACGAGGCTAAGTTATGCCCGTTTGAGGGTGCATTTAATGAGCTCTCTTCTGCTTGGAGTCTCTTTTTCTTTTAGGGATTTTTAATGTATTCAACTGAAAACTAGCCCGAGGCATGGATTTGGTCAGCTTTTGGATACGACCGGGCCAAGTCTACGGTCTTTCTATGGTTACCAAACGCGTTCTGCCCTGAGCAGGACATGTGCTCTTGTTATGTGCCCATTGGCGTAGGCTTTGAGAGCATTAAAGTTGTTTATAGACAGATACAACTTGAAACAGATGGGTTGGAGTTCCTCTTACACATTTTGTGTCCCCATTTGTTTGTTTCTTATTCTTTTCTCATCCAAAACATAAATCTTACATGTACTTTGCTTTGATTTGGCTGACGTCTTCGCTCCAAGGCAACTTTTACTTTTCCAAGTACTTACAGAGCAACTCATAAATATAGAATCTATTAATGATTATATGAACCTTGGATATGACCTCTAAGGTTACTTTTACTGTACATTATGTAATGTTTTTTCTCTCTATTTTTTCTCGCTATTTTTTCGAAAAGATTTTAAACTATATTTATGTTGATAGAAGTGTTTTAAAGGTATTAAGCTCTCCCAATTATTTTCTCTTTTTATTCCTACGTGCCCCACTTTAAAACAACAATGCTGCCTTCCATCTCCATCCTCTTCTTATGAAAACTCATAAAAACAACAAGCGCCTCTTTAGTCGTTTCCAGCACCCTCTTCCAAAAACTTTTTAAGCCACCCTCTCTCCCACATCCGTCTGCATATTTTCAACAATTAAAGCACACAAATGTGCAATTTTAACAATTACTTCAACTTCCGATTGGCATAAGGAGCATACTTCATAGCGCCAACAGCCAAGACCGAGACCACGCCCACCGCTTACAAAGTTTTTCCCCGAAAACTTTAATCCTTTTTACATTTAAATGAGGCAGGCAAGCGACGCGCCTACTTTCTCTGTAGGAGGAAGCATATGAAATTATTTACTAACCGCACAACAATTTGCATAATGTTGGCATATAAAAACTGAAAATATAAAGAAAAATTAAGGGAAAATATTTCAGTGCTTAGCTAAAATCGTAGCTAAATTAGTATTCCCAAATGTTGTAATAGGGAAAGAAAATCAGAGAGTAATTAGGAAAACAATTGTTGTTAGTTTCAGGTAATAAAATTAAATGGACTGCGCACAAAATTACACCAGGAAACTAATTTGACTTTTTTTTTATAGATCCCACCAAACTTGATGAGCAAATACCACAATATTCTATTGCAGAACATTTTTCAAAATAGTTTTCTTTCCAATTGGCTTGAACGTCAAAAAATCTTACGAAAAGTTTTAAAAAATCCAAATTCTCATAATTTATAAAGGAATGGCAGTGAAATTATCGAATTGAAACTGTGTGTAAGTGACAAGTAGACACAAATACTCATTAGCTTCTGGAAAACGCTTTTTAAAATAGGTTATGACATTCTCGAATAATGATGAAATAATAATGATGAATGAATAATATAACAATTTAAGAAAAAGTTCAACCATTGAGATATTGTTTTGATTTTTATCAACTGAGCGGTTTGGTAAATTTTATTTAAAAAAGTTAAGTTTGCTGAATAGTTACTGATCCATTACCAGAAAGGATCGATTAGACTGTAAAATAATAATAAGATGAAGTGGACTTAAAATAATTTGTACGTTTAATATCTTTACCTGGAATCAGCTGGTACTTCATATATTTCTGAAATTAAAAAGGTGTCTAATTATAAGAAAAAAATGCAGTAAGCTACAGTAGAGCATGCTCGACAGTAGGAGTCCCAGTACTTTTTGAGTGCAAGCCGTTCACTATAGATTGTTCTTCAATGTTGCGTACCTCTCAATAGATGGCGCCACCACGAAGATATCAGTTTTTAAACACAGAGGTCGCTAGCGTCTCTTCTTTTCCTTTTCCCCGTAACATTGTTAGTTGAATAACTTCCGTGTTTACCAACCGATTGGAAATTTTCAGGACAGTTAGTTTTAAAGGTTCTCTTGTAAAAAAAAAATTTGATTTTCAATTTCCGGTGGCGGAGGAGGGCGTGGCAAAAATCTAAAACAAACTTGATCAATGCAATATATATATGAGCCTACATGCCAAATTTGGTGTCTCCAGCTCTTATAGTCTCTGAGATCTAGGAACTCAAAAATTGGACAGACGGACAGACAGACAGACGGACATGGCTATATCGACTCGGCTGTTGATGCTGATCAAGAATATATATATACATTATGGGGTCTGCCACGCTTCCTTCTGCCTGTTACGCACAATTGCACAAACGTAAGAGACTTTTTTAAAATACAAGGTCTAAATATAGCATTTTTAATGAAAACTATTTTTTGTTAGGTGGAAGTAATTATATTATAGTTATTTGTTAAATTTGGAGTTGAAAAGGTAAGAGAAGGTCTGAAGGGAGAAACATACATTGTTTTCATTTTTAATTAAATGAACAACAAATCGACAACAGGGGAATTTCTGTTGCTACTGTCGAGTTATTTTTCCGGCAACAAGCACCGGACGCAGCGCATCCGTTGCAATGTGTAACGGTGCTCAGCCTCGGCTAAAATAGAAAATAATATGAAAAGGTCGCCAAAGAGTTGGTAAAAGAAATGGTAGAACGGCGACCACAGAACAACAGGGAGGCAACAACAACAACTGTAACAACAGCAACAACAAATGTAACAACAAGAGCAACATCAGCTCGAGCTCGACTCCATTGAACGTGAACTGACATTAGGGATTAAAAGCGCAGTATTTTTTTGCTGGGCTCTATACCCCCTTGAGATACCCTCTCTTCTTCCCCTTCCTCTAACCATGTTCTTCTCCTTCGTTGTGCTACACGTTCAACTGGCAACTGGCAACAATTTCATTTTCCATTCATCCGAGATCTCCGTTGCCGCAATTTCGCATGCAACTGCAACGTGAAGTTGTAGCTAAAAACATTCGCCGGATTCATTAGTGATTTTTTCTCCATTTCCCTGCTGTTGTTGTTATTGTTGCGGGATTGCTGCAGGATATGTCGAGCAGGCATTGTTGTTACTCGTATTTGTTTTTATTATTTATTTGTATTTGTACTTACAATTTTTCCCTTTTTCCGATTTTGTTGTTGCTTTTACTTTAGCTGCAACGCGCGTATTTGTTTGCTCATTACACACGTCATCATGTCAACCGCCAGTGGCCATGTCCTTCTCTTGCCTGACCTCACTCTCTTCCTTTCACTCTCTCTCTCTCTCTCTCTCTTTCTGTCCATTTGTGTATTTTCCCATTGCAGTCTTTTGTCTCACTTTGACGTGTGTTCTGGTTACAGACTGCTGAACAATTGCAAGCGATAGAACAATTGGTATAGATTGAAGACTAACGAATGGCTGACTGTGTATGTTGACGGGGTCATGTTGTTGGGGGGATTGTTGCCGAGGGGATTGTTGTCGGAGGACATGTTGTCGGGATGCAGGCAACGCATTGCAACAAAAGAATTGGATATGTGTGGCTCTTCTGATTCTGATTAGATGTTATTTTGCGCAAAGAAAATTAAAATATATATATTTTAAAGAACTTCAATTAAGAGAAAGTCACAAAATGAACAAAGACAACGAAAGCTTATTGAAATGAAACTCACTGGGGCTCACAATTGGTATGGATAAAAAAGGCTCCTACAATAAAATTGCTGAGCATGAATATAAAGAAATAAATGCAAAAAAAATGATTTGTAATTAAAGCTGATTAGTACATTTACTAATTTTAAATAACCATGATCGCTTTAACGATGAAAAACAGGAGACATAAAAATGTATTAGTCTTAATAAAGTTAGAAGAAATCCAAAGCTTTAGGAAGAATACTAAATATTAAAACAAAAAAATTTGAGCCTTCAATTTCTGATGGCTCGACAGTGAGAAAAAATTAAGTACTTTCCTACTCGAATTAACAATTTCTGGTGTTATAAGTCATAAGAGCCTAAAAATTCTTTTTTGAAGTACGAAATTTAAGAGCGTTTGGATAATTTAAGCTTCTTTGCTTCTTTGTTTACATTCCGTATTGATTTATTTGGTACTTAATAAATTTACAATTATTATTATTATTATTATTTTCTAATAATGATCATACATAAATTTTTTAGTATAATAACTACGAACTAGAGTGTACAATTATTTAAATTACCGCTTTATTTATAACTACATTATTAAACTTCTTAAACGGTTCGCTCTTAAAGCAAGAAAGCTTAATAACGAATCGTTTTTTTTAATTTCTAGACTTGATACGTTTGTCAGAAGTGTTTTGATTGTGTGCAAGTGTTTCTTTGTAGTAAAAGTACAGAGTCTCACAAAGTAAAGCATGCTCTACTGTAGTATATCCAAATTTCTTTTAATATTTTCATTATTTTCATCATTAAGTTTTGTTAAATTTTTTTGTTCATATATATTTGAGATCCCAAATACTTAATCAACATTATACAAAATTCAAAAGTTTATACAAATAAAGAAACATCTTTCTCTGTGGGGGAAAATCTGGTCATCTGTCAATTAATTTCATTATTTATGGAATCAGGAACATAACCTCAGCATTTCCTTTTACGTTGTAGCCACACATTCGATTTTCGTTGGTTTTCCTGCTTGACCCAATTTGTTTAGCATAGCATTTTCTTTTGCCTTTCACTTTTTCCAGTTTTCTATCTCAGTTCAAAAGTTGATTAGCTACATGGCAGAGCGTCTCACAAAAATGCACTATGGGAAGAAATCTGATTTTTAAATTCTAAATGCAAAGCTTAAGATTTTAAATTTTTTTTGAACGTTAGCTTAACTAAAGTAGAATTTATAATTTTTTGATTGCTTGAATTGGACGACGATTTCAGCATTTCACTATGAGAACAAAGTCCAGTATTTAAACATAAAATCAAAAGATAGAGCCAGAGGCTTTAAATTTAATATTCAGTCTTAAGTAAAATTTATAGTTTTTTTTATTTGTTTGTTTCAGATCCTCACTTCATACACTAATGTTAATTTAATTTCGACAAAAAATGCCCCTGAAACTGCTTTTTTATTTTAAGGGAGCTGTAGCCATCAGTAAAAATTAATTACATCGGATTCTAAATAGTTTTGGTAATAACCTTTCACCAACCAGAAATAGTCCACAGAACATAAGCAAATTTATTAGTTAGGTATACAAATACACATTATGCTTTGGAAAATTGAGCAATAAGACACAAATACTTAAATTTTTCAACTAACAAGTAATTTAAAATAATATAATCAGCTTTCATTTACGTTTAATACAATCTAAAGTAAAACGATTTATAAAAATATACAAAATCGTACAATAGGGAACATCATAAATAGGGACATTATGTTAGAATATCAGACTTTTTTATCCCATAGTTGAATGATCCTAATTTTTTCTGCTATATTTTGGAAGAGTTGGCAGCTCTTGATGTGAATAAAGCTGGGTTTTCTTTTTACACAATTTCACAAACAACATTCGGTAAACCTTTTGCTGGAGTTACTTGCTTGCAATACACGAACCTAAACTCGTTAAGAATCGCACACACACATACATGCAGGAAGAGGAAGACATGGAAACGGAAATCCAGCTTTTTAGCAAATTCGTACACTTCATTATGGGGGGCGAAAGAGAAAGAGAGAGTGAGTGTAAGGGAGGAAAGAGAGGGGAAAGAAACAAAACGCAGCAGGCAGGCAGAAATGAAAAGCTTTCAAATGAAACGAATTCGCATTGGAATTCAGTCAGACTCCGAAAGCGCCGAATGAGAGAAAGAGAAGGAGAAGTGAAAGCGAGACCAAGAGAAAGAGGGAGAGAGGAAAGCAAATGACTTCAGGCTGGCGTCTAAGGCAAGTCCTAGGAGTTTTCTGCAGCTCATGGAAAATGTAAATAAAATTCCATGGCAAAACATTTTGCAATTACAGCGCACGAGACTTTTCGACTACACACAAACGCCCAACCCCCCTCAGAGTCAACCCCCTTTGGCAAACCAACTCCAACTTCTCCTGGACTCCACTGGTCATTAAATATTAAGCGAGAGTTGAGAGTTGTAGGCGCTTCTTTGGTTAAGGGGCTAGGGGGAAGGTGCAACGTCTCTGTTTGTCCCCAGCGAGAGCGAAAGTTCCACCCAGTTGGCATTGTGGGTGTCACTTTGTTGTTGCTGTTCCCATATTCTTTTTCTGCTCCTTTTTCTGTGTGTTGCGTCTTGATTCGTGAAAATGTCGCGACGGATTTTACTTCACTTTTGTTTTAACGGCGTCTGGTCTCCTTTTTGGCCAAATCGTCGCTGCAAATTACTGAAATTAAAGCTAACGAAGCGCGAACATTGCCAACATTTCGCTCGACAACCTCCAACAACTCTGTAGACATATCGCACACATTTTCAACACCCTCACTTTGCCACCTCCCAAGCCTCTACCTTTACTCCTACAACTCCCCCCTTCTCCACACAGAGCCCAGAGTCAAATCACGAATGAAAGCCAGGTACGGAGAAGGTGTGGGTTTCTTGGCCTGGCCCGTGTCGTATCGCAAGGATACTGTCTCAGTTTTCCTTAATTTTCACGGCATTTTCTTTGGCTTTTGGCAAGTTTTTCACTTGCACAATTTCATTTTGCGTGTCGCAGCCAAAAAACGGGATTAAAAGTTAAATTCTCATTTTGCGGCAATTGAATTAGCCCGTTAAGAGGTTAACTACGTGTGCAGTCTACAAATGAATTGACCAAGTTAAGAATGCAGAGTATCTTCAAGATACTTTTGTGGTTAGTGTAGGTCAAGAACTTGTTCTGCTGAATACGCAAGCTACTTGAGTTAATTACGAATGTAAGTGTGTCGGATATAGAATAACTGGTACCCTGTAAACATATAACGTATGATAACTTTGTGAAAATGAAGTTATTTATATGCCTTACAATGAAATTCCTTTTCAATAGCAATGTTTATCTAAAATATTTCCAATCTAATTGATTAAGTCTCTAATTGAACCATTTATTTGATAATTAATTTAGTAAAAGTTGGTAAATTTCATTTGAATTTGTAATTGAAACATATTTTACTTAACATTGCTTTACTTTACATTACTTATTGCCTTCAACATTGTTGAATTTACGCATGGTTAAATCAATTTCGGCTTGACTTAAGGGAGTTAAGAGTCGCCAGACTCCTTTTTGCTCACATGTTTGGCTGTTAAGCATCTCAATCACACATTCATATGGTCAACAACACCTGTTCCCACAATGAAATCAATAAAAAATACAAATACGAAAGAAACTAAGAAAAACACTCAACAGCTGCTCTGGGATGATGGCCAAAAGGAAAACGTATTGAGTTCGGACCAAAATATTCAGCATCTGCTTTGCATGGACCGTTGCCAGGATTAAACAGGGCCAGAACAAATTGGGAAGAGAGAGAGAGAGAAACAATAACAAAAAAAGGAGCAGCAAACGATAGCGAATAAAATGAAAATACATAAATAATAAAATAGTCGGCAACACACTCAATTACACAACGAAGGATCGCATTGGAGGCGATACCTGAGAGTAGAGTTTGCTACCTGTTCAGACACCTGCCTACAAGGAGAGGGCGCGTGGCAGAAACAGCAACAGCAGCCTCATGCCTCATGCCTCATTAATAAACGAGTCGTGTGGAAGAGAGAGAGAGAGAGAGATAGAGATAGTGACTGAGCAAGAGTGAGGGGGAAACACACGCACAGGTGTCAGACGGTGTTGCCTCAGTTTTGCCGCCACCTCTTGTAAGTAATACAAGAAGACGTTGCCGCTTTTTTCAGTGTTTGTTTTGCTACGCTCATTCGCCTGACGCCGCCACCTTCGCTGCTGCTTCCGTTGACGTTGGCGTTGGCAGAGACGTCGCTCTCTCTCTTAGCCCCCAGCTGCTCTCTTACTCTCTCAATTGTGTAGACTTTTTTGCTTGTAGAGTATCTTTTATATGGTTTTATCTACGTGCGCACTTTTGTTTTGGCCGCCGGCCAGCTTTTTCTTTTGTCATTCTCTTTCGTCTTTGCCTTTGGCTCTGCTTTTGTCTTTCGCTTTGTCCTTTTTGGAGGTTTCTGTGCGTTTTCAATTCGTTTTCTTTGGCTGACTTTGTGTCAAGCTCCAAAAATAAATCTCATGCATACAAATTCGCATATTTTCTCGAATTTTACTTTCCATCTATTTCCCCTCTCTCCTTCTCTCTATGTTCCAAATACCTATAAATATTTTCAGTTTTTCCAGCCTTTTCGGCTAATTAATGTCTGTTTTGTCTGTGACCCAAATATACCCACAACTTTTGATGTCAATCGGAGCATTAGCGCTGATATTTTTATGGCTGAACTTGAAATCTGTCTATAGGTTGTTTGCCCCCTCTCCCGCCCCTCATCCGACCTACGTGAAGATCACATCTGTAAATCATACACTAAACAGTTGGTATTCTTAGGAAGGAAAGGGGCTTCCACTGACCAATTTGTAGTTCATTGAGTACATTTTGTTGTGTAAATGTTTTGGCTATTTAGATTTCGGCCGTTTCTTAATGGACTAGCCAAAAATACATACATACATATATCTGAAACTGTTTATATTTAATAATGTGTCTCAGTTAATAAGGTAATATTTAGACTACTAGTACAAAAAAGTACGATCTACTTTACAGAACAAACTTTTTCAGCAAAATGTATAATATCGTAAGAGCAACTGTCAAAGACAAAATTTTAGGGAAAAATGTTATCTAAACATAATTTATTTTATTTTATCATATTGTTTTTTATGATTAATTGTATTAAAAAATTTCTTGCAATTTTGGACAGAATTAAAGCAGCCCCTTTAAGGAAATTCTTTTTCTGATCGTATCGAATGCAATATTGTTTTCCGATTGATCTCCTGATTACAACATTTATAAGAATGAGAGTATTTTATATTAGGCAGGTTAGAAGATATATATATATATATATATATATATATATATATATATATATGAAAATATTATTAACAGCTTCATAGTTACACTGCAAGGCACTTTTATCAAAACTGGTGTTCTTCCTTTTCAGTATTTCAAAATATTTTGGAAATTTCCAAATGCTTTCATAATGAATTATTATTAATAGACATGCACAATAATAATAATGGTTAATTATGTTTATATAAACTAAATCCCCTGAGAATAGTTTCCTTTAACAGCTGCAACATAATATAAATTATATGCTGTGGTAATTACTGTATATATGTATAAGCGGTTGGCTAAGAACAATATCAAGTGTCTAAATATGTTATGCCACGAGAATTCATGTAAATCTCAATTTGTAGTACACACGTCAATTACTCGGACAACTGTTTGTGTATTAATTTATTGCCAACAATTGAATTCAGGCCATAAAAGCAAACATATTTCATCAACAAAAACGTAAGATCAAGTAATCAAATTATGCGCAGATGAAAACCGGGCCAACAAATAACAATAACAACAACAACAACAACATCGGTATAGTAAATTCTAAATCCAGTCAAAAAGGAAACGCTACCCACAGATGCCAAAGTCAAATTTATAGTAGAACAACAATAAAAACAAAACCATCAAGAAACAAAAAGAGCAACAATAATAACGGAAAAGTCTACAAAAGACGGGAAACATGTGGCATGCCTCTCTGTGGCTGTGGCTGTGACTGTGGCGGTCGATTGGGCCCAAAACACTTGACCAACACGCGAGACGGCCAAAGCGTAGCTGGCGTTAGCGTCGACGTCAGCTGTAAGACAAGGCAACGACAGCAGAGACGCCAACGTCGACAGCAGAGACGCCAACGCAGCCGGCAACATTTTTCGTGGCAGCCACTTAGGGGTGGCTTTGCTGCTGCTGCTGCTGCTGCTGCCAGCGTCGCTGTCGCTGTCGCAGTCGCAGTCGCCATTGCTGCCTTGCTTTTGGCTTTGGCTGCCTTTTCAGCCATCAAGTGGATTTCAGTTTCATTTTGAACGTCGTGCGTCGAGTACGTGGACGATTCCCCAAAGCGCGCGCGTCTCTTTCGCTCGCCTTCACGACCAACAAAAGCAACTTGACTCGAGTCGAATCGAATTGTATCTGACGTTGTTGTCACTTTTGGCCTGGCCAACAGCAGCAGCATCAACCAAACAACAATTGGCAGTAATCAGTGCGCGTGTGAACCAACAAGAAAATATATAAATTTAAATTTTGAGTTATGCACAGATATACTGAGTATATATGCGAGAGCTACATATGTGAAAGTAAGCAAAGAAAAGTCAACAGGAAAATTTAAAAAGCCTCTAAAGAAAATCTTAGATGCATAATATAAAAAAATATGAGAATTTATAAATTGAAATATACATTTAAAAAAAAAACTTAAAGAATTCATATAAATAATAAGGAACATAATAATAACTAAATAAATAATATAAACAATTTAAAAAGATTAAGAAATTAAAGATACACTTAAATAAAGAGGAACATAAAATAAATTGTAATTAAAATAAATATATCAAAATTATGATAGATAATAACGACACTTTTTAAAAATAATAAATAATATACATAATAATACAAATATATATACATATGAGTTTTGAATGTATAAAAATATTAGTATATTAATATATTGAAATAATAATTATAAATGATAAATGTTTTAAGTCAGATAGAGTTTTTGTACAGATTTAATAAGTTATATTCAATATATATATAATCAATTTACTTAATTTAAACACAATAAATATAAATTGAATCACTTATTTAAATATTTATTTAAATACACTTATTTTAATTTTGATTTGAATTAATTATTAACAAATTGAAATAAATTTGATTAATACATAAAATGAATTGAAATATACAAAAAAATAAATAAATCTATAAAAAGCCAACACATCACACTTTGCCCTTGAAAACAGCTTCCGGTGCATTCGAAAACTACAAAAAAGTATGGGTGGAAAGATGTTTTCAGCATGAAAATATTTCAAGGAACTGAATAAATAGCTTTGATGACCTTTTGCATTAGTTTGCCTTGTAATAACTCACATGAAATAGAAATTCAGCGACAAAATTAAACATAAATTTATGTCACAGCTAAAAGTAAATCGAACGCATAAAACTGTTGTCAAAGACAACAACAACATCAACAACTAAATAAAACAAAACTATATAAAATGTGTATTTGTATGTGCTATGTGTATTTGCTTCGAAAAATGAGCAAATGTTGAAAATATTTTGTGCTCTAAAAGCGAAATCGAAAATAAAATGTTTATATATACATATATATATATCTGTATATATGTGGCATATATATATAAATCGCCGGCTAAGCAAATCGGCAAAATTATATCATAGCCGCTACCAATTTTAAAAATAGCGCCCAACGATTTTTAGATGTCGTTTTCGATGTTGTTGTTGTTCTTCATTTTGCAAAAAAATGTGTCATGCCTGGCACAAAATGTACACGTAAATCGCAGAAGTAAAATCGGCCAGATTTATATAGTATACTATATATGTAAATGTCTGTAGATATATTTGCTTGAAATGAAAAATCAACTAAACAAAACTAGACTGAGTATTTTGCATGTGTTGTCATAATGACGAGCATATGGAAATATATGTATATAAAAGCTATACATTGCCATAAATCAGGAAATATACATATCTAACGAACATGCTGCTATATAGCATTATTTTCACGAATCAGAAACTGGAAAAACATCAATATAAAAAAGGCAGTTGACAAAACGTGAAAATTAAGTAATAAATTGTTTAACAAACAACAACTTGAAAGCGATAGGTGAAAAACAATTTGAATTCTTTACAACATTTAGTAAAATTCAATAACAGAAAAACAAGTCAATTCAAAGCAAAAAAAAAATAGCTGGTTAGAATGTAATGGAAGTAAATAGATTGCGATTGTAAATATAATGATATAATACTTTGAAAAAACTATAAAGAGATGTTCGTAATGACACCTCCACTTCCCCCTCAGTAAAAAGTGAAAAAAGAATGTCAAAGCCACCTGTTTCTCGTTCTGCTGGTCTGTCTGTTTAATTTCCAAGTTCAACCTGCATCAAGAATCAAACCAAACAACTTTTTCATTATTATTTTTAACAAACGTAACATTTTTGTGGCGGGTTCTCCTCCTCCTCCTCCTTCTGTTGTTGTATGCCACAGCGAATCCTCCCTCAACCAGCAGTAACAGCAACAGCAACAACAACTGAAACCGAGAGACGGTCACATTTTGTGTGCACATTTTAATTCACGGTTCGATGACCACAACGGAAATTCCTTTAATGACCACATGCGACGACGCGGACAATGACGACGGCTGCAATGGTTGGCGATGGTTACTCCGGGAGCAACTGCTGCTGGAGCAGAGCGAGAGCGAGAGACAAGTGCACGTGTGCCGCCTGATGGTAACCTGACCTTCCCCCTGACTCTGACTGACTGACTGAAAACCGTTCCTGCCTGCTACTCAGTTGGCCAGTTGACCAGTTGGCCTGGTCTAAATGGTTGACCCTCGCTCGCATTTGTGTCTCAGTCGCCCTGTGCGTGAGGAGACTCATAAAAGGCAACGTTGCATTTCATTTCTCGCTCTGGCATAATATCATTTTAACGGCTTTTTACATGTTTTCATTTATTTATTTTCATCATTTTATTTTTGTGAATTTTTGCTGCGCGTTAAATATTTAAATGCAGACACAAAAAAACGCTGCCTACAACATTATTTTGAAAATTTAAATTGCGAATTATCCGCTCCGATGCACATGTGGGAAGAAGACAATGGGAAGGAGCAGAAAGAAAAGGAGGGGAAGGCTGTTGAGGTGCGTGTAATGTGCGTTACGTGCTATGGAAGACAAGTGGTTCCCAAGCTATCCTAAGCCGAGACACATTTCACCATTTAGGCTCAGTTGTAGTTGAGAAAAATGAGTTTCAGAATTTTTGGACGGATGGAATATTAGGAATTACAACAAACAATAATAATTTAAGAATAAGGTTAAAGAAAGGAAAAACTTAAGCATACTCAAATACTTATCAAATATTTAAGTAGATGGAAGTATAAATATAGAAAAATAATGTTCATACATTTTGTGTATACAATTATTTTTGATATGCCATTGGCAATAACATAAAACATATAATAAACTTAATCAATATAACAATGACAATTACACTAAATTCAATTCACAAATGAAACTAATTAGGTATGAAAATAAACAAAATTCTAATAAATTAAATCTATAAATTATAACAAATAATAAATACCCACCCGAAAATATTTGTAACAATCAAAGTTTTTGTTTAAAAACATGTTGAAATCTTGGTGGAAATAAAACATAATTTATAAATGTGAAAAAAAAAACAAAGCGAACATGGGAGAAAATGAAATCATAAATAATATAATTTATGGCAAATAGTCTCGCGTACATATTAATATGCATTATAAATTTGAAATTATAAATCATATGCAAATACAAAACTCGCATGGTCCTCGTATTGACCATGTATATGCAATCAAAATGTTTGCAATTTTATGGATTTATGCAAATACCAAATGAGATTTGAGCAGAGCCTCATTGAGGAAATGTAAGTAAATGCAATTAAATTTGGAAATTTTAGAATATCTCGATTCCCTTTCAATTCGTATCATGGGTCGGCCAATTGAAAAGCAAACGAAGCAAATCAAATCATCAGTCAGACAACTTGAAAACTCAATAGCGACTTCATTACACAGCCACAAGCTGAAGGACATGCCACAGTCATGGGGAAAGGAGGGGGATACTTTCTTTGGCTTTCCATATGAAAAATGCCCGAGCACTCGCTTCATTTGTTACAATTACAAAACTGGACTCTCAGCTCTCAGCAAAAAGAGTCAGGAAACTCAAGTTCGAGTTAAGTTGATTTTTGATTGGGAATTGCTTGGCAAGTAAAATTTGTAGCATACTCGTACCTTTAGATGGTCCAACCAAACCTGACCTGACCTGGGCACAGGTCGTTTAGTTTACTTTTTGTATTTCATTTCGTTTGTGCAATCAATCAAGCGCATGAGTAAGGTCAAATGGCAGGGGTCAAGTGTTGCTTTCTTCTTTCTTCGCTTTGGACCTTGTTCAAACTTAAGGCCTGACTGCACAGCATTTAGTTAACCTGGTCTATAACTAAAATAAAGTATTTGTATCTAATACTTCAGCTCTGGGTAGTATTCTGCATATTTTCTTTCGTTCTTTTTTAGTTTTTTTTCTTTTAGTTGATACTCAGTCTGGCTTGATTCAAGCCAAACAATACAAAAGCCTTAATAAACACTTTGGCGTTTCGTCGTCTTCACCTGTCGCGACTAAGAAACAAAAACATTTCCCAATTCCCAACAATTGAGCAGCGCATTTCTTATGCAAAGGGAAAAACAACAACAATGACAAACAAAACACTTGACGCCAAACAACAATAACAACAAGTAAAAAGAACACACGAGACACACTCTTTTCACTTTCCCAGGGCCCCATCAAGAATTAACATTAAAAAGCGCGCATTTTGATTTCTTCTCGGCGTCTTCCGTGGGTTCCTTTTGAGTGTTATTTTTTTATTTTTTTTTTTTTTTTGCGAACGCGTCAGTCCCCCTCTGATCCCATCTGGTCCCCTAAAACCTACCTAATAACTCAGTCTGCTCGTTTCATTGTTTGCTCTTTGATTGTTGGAAATATTTTCTTTATCAAAGTGGTTTCTACAGCTGGCGGCATGGGCTTCCTTTTCACAATTCAGCTGACGACGCCCAGAAGGAGCTGTATAATGATTGGCAAATTATAGCAGGAGTTCAGAGAAAGACTTCTTTATCAATGAAATAGGGTTGATAGCACTACGGAAATAAATTCATCGATTGAAATATTTAAAGTTCTCTGTCTTTTTTCGGGCTGTTAAACTATTTAGAACTATATTATTCTGATCGGTATACAAGTAAATTTATCTTACAGTACGTTTCATTATTGATTGTCAATAACTGACAATATCAATGTTGCGTACCTTTGTTAAGACGGTATTTACTTTGCATTATAAACGATAGGTTGTGTAGAAAAGGTGATTTAAATTTAAAGAACAATATGTAAATTGTCTCTTTTTTACTTCTTAGCTAAAATGGATTAGGTCAAATACTTGAAATAACAATAATGTGAGCATGAAGTACATTTCATCGAAAATTGGCTATATTGGGATTGAATTTAGAATTAATTAAACAGTAGAAAAAATCGATGAAATTTAATAATGCGTCCTTGAAGGACTCTTTAACATAAAGTTACTAATAAAGGGCATTTATGTGAATGGAGTTACCCTTAAGTGCCACCACTTACAATGATTGACATTGTGACAAACTATGTCACCCTGGAGAACAATAATAACAATGTATCACTTTATTAATTGTCAAGCCTCGATTTCATATCGATTTTAATTAGTTGCTTTAACTGTTTATCGACCGAAGTAACCTATAGTGAACCTTAATCGATTCCAAATGCGCTTACATAATATTTGATCCAACGATAAAGCGAGTAAATAAAAAAGCAATTAATGCGCTTGTCATATTCAATGTCTGAGTGTTTGTGTGTGTGAATCTGTGTGTGTGTGTGTCTGTGTGAGCTTCGTGTAACTAATTAAACATCAACATAGTAAAGCGTTTGTCCAGCATATGCAATCGTTATAGCATTTCGAGGTAAACCTAATAAAAATATTAATGGCTTTGACACTCACGACCTCCGACCCTCCCTTGATAACCCCAACAGATATACATACATATTTGAGAGCTTTGTGATCTGTCCTGTTTTTACCATAAGCCCAACCGCATAAATATTTGCTCAACGTATTACCAGAGGTCGACCATGTTTGGGCAATGTCCTTGTCATGTGTTTGCTTCTGCTTTGCATGTCATAAATTGCTGCATAAACAAAGGCGTAGAACCCGCAAAACACGTCCCCTACTTATAAGAGGGAGATGAAGACGGAAAAACTGTTACCACGCAGTCAAAATGATATTTTTCATATGAGCTTGGGACATGTGTCATAAATTCAGATGCTAGCTTTATAATGATGATGTTTTGGCTTTGTTCGTATTTGACGAAAAGGGAAATAGTTTCAGTTTTTTTTTGGCTTCCTCTTTGCTTATTTGCCGACTGTCTGGATCTGGAGCTGGAACTGGGAGTTGAAGCTGTCGGAGTTTGTTTTGTTTGCAGACTAAACAAGGAAGGGGTCCTGGCAATTGCAACGTCTGGCGACCATGCATCATCATATTTTTGGCTCGTATTCGTATAGGAGGATTGTTCAAATAGACCTTCTGTTGACTGCTTTTGGGCGCATTGTTTAACGGCCTACCCAGTTGTCTGGCCTCCATATGTCATATTAAAAACAAAAAGAAGTAAATACCCTATCTAAAATATTATCAACTGAGGTATATTAAAAGTTCTTAAAATAATTAAAAATTAAACTGATTATTTACGCTTTTAGCTTCTGCATTCTACCTCAGCAATATACTCAGAAACTATTTACAGGGCACCTGTTAGTCGAGCAGTATTCCTATTTCTTATATTTTTTACATGTCGCGACATGTTGGCAATGCCACTTGCAAAGGAGCTTGTTCCATGCAAACAATTGAAATTATCTTAGCGTGAAATATTATAATATAGAGCCAAATATGGCGATGCAATTTGTGCAACACTATGTGGCAGTGTTGAAAAGCGTGTGCAAATTTTAAGTGGCAGAGTTGTTCTGTGTGGATATGTAAACTGTTATCCTGAAGGGGACAAAAAGGGATAAGCTCAAACGAGTCACATAAGTAAAAAACACGCAAATTGTTAACCACACACGAAACATTTTTCATGCTTGGTTTATTTATTTGTTTTGGTTCTCATTTTCTCATTTTCATTCCAGTATTTTAACATTTTCTTTGCCCGTTTTTTATTTATTTGTTTTTATGCTTTACCTTTAGATGGTGTGCGTTGATATATGCTGATGAATTTACGACAGGCATGCATTCACATACAAACACATTTATGAGTACACTCATATACATATGAGTAATACCTTTTCTAATCTAAATTTATGTGCAACTAACCAAAAGTCACACTACGAACCGTAATGTTTTTTTTTTTTTAACTTTTTTTAGCACTTTTACACTTAGGAATCTCTAGGGACTCGTCTGAGTTTACCATTTTATTTTCCCTGACGTTTACTTGTATTGTACCCTGTAACAATTGACAATTAGTTAAAAAGGCTATTTCAATTTCAATCAAATTTTGTGTAATAGTCAGAAGTAAAACTGTTCGAACAAGTAACTAAGTTATTTCCAAAGAAAGACCTAAGTAGGAAAGATCTTCAGTTGCAAATATTTTCGATGTAAATATATGGTAGGGTATCTGAAAGTCAAAAGTAAAGATCTTCGAACGAGTTGCAATTTTATTCGATTTCAAGCGTCTGTAAATATATGTTAGGGTATCTGAAAGTCGATGAATCCTGTCTATATCCTTCTCACTTGTTTAGCTTTTTTCACTTACAACACGCAAAGTTGTGTTAAGCACACGTTTGAGAATTGCGAATAATAAATGAAATGAGTTTTTGCAAATTAATTAGTCAAATAGCTGGGCAGAAAGTTTTATCTCCTTCGACCTCTAACAAGTGCCTAATTAGCGCAATCTATACTATATATATGTATATACATATATATAAATTTATTTATATATATTTCCTTCAAGACTCCAGTCAATTGCCTGGGCAATTGCCTAGCCAAGAGAAATTTGAGATGTTACACATCAAATCCAACGGGGAGAAATTACATTAAAATCCTAAATAATGAAATTGCCAGCGCAATAAAATGATTTTATGATTATAGCTTTTGCTCTGTTTGTGTGTGCGTGTGTGTGTATGTAAGTGTGTGGGCGGCATCTTTTGTCTCACTCTGCCTCGTGGTGACAAACTTGCCGATAAATGTGGCAAGTGGTAGGAAAATGCGTGTGGCATACCACATACCACCAAGGCCTGTGCTACGCGCTGTAAATTAATAATATCAACTTTGGCAGCAAATGTCAAAAAAGGGCAAGCAAATAGCCTGGCAAACACCCCCTCCCCCCCCCTCATTTCCCCCTCACATTGTGACATGTGTCTCTGTGTGGCAACTTCTGATATGCCCCCGTTCCTTGTATAACAGGGTGTGCGTGACTTGGCGTCTGTTTGGTGTTTACAGCCTGCCGAATCAAACTTTCAATGTATGTGACATGTGACTTTGAGGCCCTTTTTATGTATGCCACGTAAATGTTTCCTAAGTGCGTTTCATATTAAAATTAAAGCCAAAACAACCCAAATGCCACCCAAAACAAAAAAAAGTTGCCACTAGGGAAGGCAACAGCAGCAACAAGAACAAGAGCAAGAAAAACAGTCGATGCCCAGGGGAT
This sequence comes from Drosophila neotestacea, assembly GCA_035044365.1. NCBI lineage: Eukaryota > Metazoa > Arthropoda > Insecta > Diptera > Drosophilidae > Drosophila > Drosophila neotestacea. Next base: position 4,325,362 of record JAWNMD010000157.1, on the reverse strand, counting down.
TTACCACATTTGATTCCTTTTAACAAATTCAACACATAATTTCGTTATCATTGCATAATTTATGGCATGCGATTGAAGAAATTCAATTGCTTAGTTTTAATTTTGTTTATTTTGATTTTCATTTTCCATTACACAGCTGACAACTTCGGGTTGGAGTGAACAGATGATTTTGTCAATATCCAACTACAAGTTACCCTGTAGACGATGATTTATGTTTAAGATGTCTTTAGTTTCTTGAATAGCATTACATTTTCTACGATTGTGAAATTTTCAGAAAATAAACAAAAATTAAATTAAGTAGTTGAATCTATAAAGATTTCGATATCTTTGCTTTTAAAAGAAAGCTCACATCTCTACTGTAAGCCGACCTTCTAAAGTAAAGCATTCCTTTTCCCCTTTTATAACAGGGTATATTTTCAATTTAAACTATAAATAAAGCACTTGTTAAGTGTTTTTGTTTGCTTTTCGTGAAAATGATTTGCACATTGTTCTATAGAGCAAATTTTGAGCCTTATTTGTGGTGGTTTTTGTGGCTCTTCAGTTGCCAATAGAAGCTGGAGGGAAATAAGGAATTGTAATTGATTAAACATGCTATAAGGGTTGCAAAATTGATCAAAATGCGCAACTTCAAGTGGGTTTCATTAAAAAGAAAATAAAGACATTTATAAATTGAGAAAAAATATAAATAAATTTATGAAGTTCATTGAGTTTGCCATGGTGTAAACAACCACTTCAATAGGATGTTTTTTTTTTATTTTGAATATATTTAGTACCCACTACTGTTCTGTTGCAACCCACAATTCTTTCCATGTTGGGACCACAACAGCCCCCTTTTGGCCAAAAAAATATAAATACAAACAGGTCTCGACCAGAGTCCACAAGACACGGCCAATCAGCAGCTTTTATCAGAGCCAACACAAAATAAAACCGAAGTAGGCAGAAGTAAGCTAAAAGTAATCGACTGAGAGATATCCTGCAAATAGTTCCACTCTCTCTTTATAATTTATAGTAAATGTTCACTTTAGAGTCTGTCTATGTCAGTGATAGCCCAACGTTGGGTATATACCCTAAGGGGTATGTCGAGAAAAAGCGCAGTATAATCATATAAAAAGTGCGAGCTGCAAAAACTCAACAACATGCAACAAACTGTAAAGTCGAGCGTCGAGTAGATTGACTGGAAGCGCTTGTTGGCCTCCCAAAAAGCCACTTCAGGGCAGCCAGAATACCGTCTCTTTCCCTTTACTCCACTGCGCCTCTTCTCTCCATCTCTCAGAGAAATAGAGAAAAAGAGTGTTGTGTGTAAAGTGTTGCACATCAGGCCACAATGGCGCTAAGCCAATAAATTAAATCAAACAAGCGCGATAACCATTTCACTTTTGCCATGTCTATCCACACGCAGACACACACACGCTACTCACACATGCACAGATAGTTGTTGTCTTTGTCTTGCCACAGCATATTTGGCCACAGAATAATAACAACAACAATAAAGTTAAAATGGCGTAAACAGTATAAAAAATTGAAATGCATGAGCTTTTCACAGTGGCAGCCGCAACGACAACAACGACAAAAACAACAAGAATTTTATGAAAAAAACTCGCCAAAAAAGCTATAAATGCATTTAATAAAATGCTACAAGAGAGAAAGAGGGAGTAGGTGATAGAGCGAGAAAGGGGAAAAAACAAGTACGCAACCATGGTAAAATTTTTTTAAAAGCTTTTCTGACACTTTGCTATGTATTTGTTCGTTGTTGACTCTTCCATCGATAGATATATATGTATGTACATATATATGAAAATATTGTTAATTTTTGTCAACACAAGCGATGCTCAGCGACGCCATTTTGTTTTGGACTAGGGCAGTGCTCTACGACCGAGTATGGCAAATTGTTTAAGTTGTTGCGTTGTTGATTATGAGCAAAAGCTGCCATGGTTCGGTTAATTGTTGGCAAGTCAATTAAAACTTTTGGAATTTATGACGCATGTTGCGCATAAACCAGCCAAATGGGACCTCTTCTTCTATGTGTGTGTTTTTGTGGGTGTGCTTGTGTGTAAAACAATATATTTATAAGTACATACATATATCACAAGCTGACAACGTTAGAGTTTAAAACGCATTTAAGAAACTACTAACTATAGTTTATGTAACAGCAACTCAAAGTACACTGAGCAAAGTTACAAGTAAGAAGCTTTTGAAGCTGCAAGCATAAGCTTTGCTTTTGATTTGAGATCGACTCTTTTCCTCTAAAATTACAGTTAAAATAAAAGTTTTAAGCACATTTAAGCTCCACATAGAAGACTTTACATTCACCTAGTGAAATAGCCTTAAAGCTATTCTCGTTAACAAACTCTCTCCGTCTTTTCAGTTTAAAAGTTTAATTTATATGCGCTTTTTTGTGCTTTCATAAACTAAAAATGTTTCTTCTACTTTGATTTACAATTTTCCAGTTGACTTCATATTTTGACAACGCTTTGAAGCCATCTTAAATATTCATATTTCAAAGACGTTGTTGTCTATGTGGGCGTTATGTTAATTTTTGTCCAAGTTCAAGCTTAAAATTCATGAGAAACTAATGCTCAGTAAAGTTGTTTAGCTTTCTTTGTAAACATTTCCGCACTAAAAGTAAGGCAGGACAAAAAGTCTACAAGAGAATTTTACTACTTAAAGAAGCACTAAGAGTGTAAATACTCAATCTGATGCTTAGGCTCTACATAAATAAATATATATTAAACTTAAATAAATCGTTATAACTATTTTAAGCATTTTAGTGCACATCGTGATGTCAACACCGCATTAACCACTTGGTAAACTAGGGTCACACTAAAAGCCCAGCTAAAAATTTTAAATAAAAAAAGAACTTATTTATAGTATGTTGTATATGAACAAAAAGTTGGCTTCCTCCGTTAAATGTTATAAAATACGAAACTACTTAGCGGCGTTGATGAATTGTGACATTTTTATGGGTTTGTCTTTGCGACGAGGTAAAAGCACAATATAAGCCAATGGCAAAAGCTTTTGGCTTAGCTACTCGTCCTGGCCATAAACAATATGGTCAGCCAGCCAGTCGGTGATTCTGGCTGGAACCTAGAAATTGCTCCTGTCTCGTCTCTTAAAATATTGTGCAAATTATGAAAGTGGCAATAAGCAGGAACAACAACAAAATTGCCATTTTTAATGCGCGACTCACGTGTCGCAGACTCGTTCGACGCTTTCCTAAGCCATAAACATAACTCAAGGTATATTTATAGTTACACCCGGTAATGATTTATAGCTCCATTCGCAACTGTTTAATTAAAGCAAGAAAAAATACTTGTTTGAGTAAAAAGGGAATACAGTTTACATATAGCTAACTATGGTAAAAGATATCTCCTCAACATTTAAAAGGCATTTCTTTTGTCATTGTTGCTGTTTTCACAGGCAATTGTCAGGCGTCTTAATGAGCCGTTTAATGCCTTCAACACAGGCTTTCAAATGGGCACAACATTGATAAAAAAAAATGACTAGCTGTGAAAGTGACTGTAAACTCTGACTGAATTGTGGTAAATAGTTGAAAGTTGTCCTAAGAAAGCAAAGAAATATTTAAGTTATTCATAATGATTTGTTGTTGGGAAAAAGACACCATTAAAAACCTAAAGTACATTCGTTTAGTTGTGGGAAACATTTCACAATAATTCAAATCAAGCCTTGAATACCGTTTATTCGATGGTATCATGTGGTGTTATGACAAAAAATAACTTTAAATTCTTGGTTTAAAAATGTACTGTCCAATTTATGGTATCTTTTGATATTGCTCCCCTATGGCTCTGATAAGTTTAAGAACTTTTGAAATGTTTAAAAATGTTAACTTGCCACAAAATGCGTGCCATTGCGATGGTTGCTCATCTTCGACTTCCTCTTTATGCTGTTGTTGTTTATCAATGGCAATTTAACAAGTACGTATACGTAATGCGTGCGTATACTTAACATATATACATTTTGATACCACGCTGAGCACAAGCACAGCTGCGGCCTTGAAAGCGAATATAATGGCAAGATGATGAGCCAGCTATAGGACGGAAAAAAAGGAGGAAAGGGAAGAAGGAAGGAAAGTAGTAGAAGTTTTTTTTGTGACTTGCTGACTGTTCATTAGAGGCCAAAAGAACGTGCAAAGATAAACAGCAAACCATTAAACGATATCTCATCAAGAAAATCGCCTTAAATATGTTTCTGCCTAATTTCCCACGATTGTGTGTAGGTGTATGTGATAGCCAGTGTTTGTATGTGTGTATGTGTGTGCGTATTAGCAAGCAATGTCCAGCCAGCCAACCATCCGGCATATGCATACAAAAGCAATTTAGTCAGACGGCCCTCTCTCAACCCACCACTCACAAAATAAACTATATGGGCAAAAAGTCGCCAAAAAAAAGTATAAGAAAAGTCTAATAATTTTTTATGTATTTTTCTCTCTGTTCTAGGTTCGCTTACAGTTGAATGACCACAAGGCCAAGCGAGAGAGCTGAAAGGAAAGCAGAAGAATGCTCAAAAGGTAGAGAGCAATGAAATCGACAAGAAGCGAAACAAAACGAAACAAGAAATGTCGCAAAAGAAATGAGAAATAAAATAAATGAAGCAAGAAATACAAACATGTGTGTATGAAAGGAAGAACACACAACGGGAAATTACATGGAATACACTCATAGTTCATGTCATGCTAAAAAATTGAAAGCAACAATTTAAAAGGATCTGAAGGACACGGCAAAAGAGATTAACAAGCCAACTTTATGCGGCCATAATAAGTGAAAAGCGAAGCGTGAAGTGCACAAATCAAAAGCATATAAAACATTAACAAATAATGAAATAACAACAGATAAAATAGTTATCAAAGTAGAAAGTGAGATATTTTCTTGCAATTATTATGATTTTCTTTTCCAAGTTTCTCCTTGTGAAGTTTTCTCTATCCTTGGATACAATTTGATGCCACTTCATTTGGCCCCCAAACAGATATTTTAATTTTGCACGCGCCAGCTGTTTAAGCTGATTAATGGCAGCCAGCAGCAAAAGCGGCTGTCAATCAAGGACTTCCAGGAGACCAGGACCCCACGCAGTCGGTGGGAGAGTTGTGAGGGACGAGAGCCAGAATAGACAGCTAGTTAGTTGCCTGTCGCTACTTGACGGCTATTTAAAGCAAATGGCTTTAAGATTAGTTACAAAAAAGCATTTATAAGAAATTTGTTAGCCTCAGAAATTCTCAGACAGACAGACAGACAGACTGACAGGTGTTGTTGCTTTGAAAAAAAATGAAACAATTGAATTGGAAATATGAGAATTTTGACTTATAAAAATGTCCTTAACAGTTTTGTTTTAATGATCAACTTATTTTTAATTTGAAAGCCAAATAACATACAAGTACCCTTCGGGGATAGATAGGCAGGTTTTTGTCAGCTTTGAAAAACGAGAAGATGATTTGATTGGAAATATGAGAATTTTTGACTTTCGAATTATTTCAATCATATATATATTTACCAGACTTCAACATAAATTCAAAAAGCATCGAAAGTGTACAAGGTTTTTCTGAGATACACAAACAGTTGGCCCTTGACAACATTAAATCAATGAGAAAGTTGACAAATATATCATTTCTTGATAGTGATCAAATTAATAATACAAGTAATCAGAGACTTTAATAAAATAAATCCAAAAATATAAGTAGGAAAAGCTTTTAAATCGTATTTCTTATCTATTTGATTTCCAATTATCAAAAACATTTTTATTTAATTACATATTTATATTCCCACTTCGAAGTTCTTACAACAAATTTACATCATAAAATAGGGGCTGAAGCCACTTAGGAATAAATGACTGTCACTGCCGAGAAAGATTGGCGTTGTGTCAATTCGCGTTTTATAAGCTTCCACAGAAATTGGAATTATATTTTTATTTTGCGAGCCTTATGAATTTTCGGATGACATAAGATAACTTTTATGACAGACTCGTTCTCTGCTTTCGTGAGCTAATTTCCGTCTGTGATGCTGATTATAAAAACAACAAATGTTGTGTGCTTTAATTATGAGATTCGCCAAGCGGCAATACTGAACAAACAGTCGAAGAATATATAGATAAATTTCTAAATTTGCCATAAAGCGTAATAAACTAAATATTAAAGAAAGATGAAAATTTAACAGAAGAGTCAGTTGGCTTTTGGTGGTCACTGTGTGCCTCCGAAAAACATAAAATTGACCAAGTATGATTCAAATGTACGTCGTGTTTGTATTTTTGTTTGCATTTGTGCTTGTTTATGATTGTGTGTGAATGTGCAAATGTTTGTGTGTGTGTGTGTGTGGGCCACTCAATGTATCCAGTCACGTTTTCATCAACAACATTTTGGCTTAGTTTTTGGTTAATATTATTTGTTTGTTGTTGCTCTGCTCTATTTATTTACTTTGGTCGCTTGGTTCGCTTTGCCAAGTGCCAAAAGGCAAATATTGCGCATACGCTGCGTTTACGTATGGCCTTAAACGAAATCAATAAGCAACTGCTAGTATGCTTCCCCTACATCTCATTTTCAACTGGACAAACATCGTATACAGCTCGCTATGAAAACAGAAGCACGAAATTGCTAAATATTTTGCTGCATACTTTTGGGAAATTGGGCATCTCAATCCCCCCACCCCACTTTTCCCCTATAAACCACAATAGAACTGACTTCAATTTTGCCCATCAATGGATTTGTTTATTTTGTTTCTTTTTGTTGCGGTAAATAAAATAAGTTTCGGCCTTCGCAAAGTCGATTGAAAAATTCTTTGAGAAGTTTTCTTAATTAGTATTAAATTTCCACAGCAGCTAATCGAATTTTCAATTCAGTATTTGATCTAAATAAGAGTATCTATTTCAAGGTTGCAATTTGATTGGAAATTGTTAAATAATCCACACAAGACATAAATTGCTGTAATCAAATCTATCAGCCATCATCTGATAGACAACAAGGCAAGAATTTAATAAATAATTGGAAATGTGAAATTATTTCAAAGCAACTCAAATCGTATCAATTGCCAAATCGAACACGTGTGAAATTTGATTTTCCCAGCTAGTCAACGTGTACTTTGCATCCTCCTTGGGGTGTGTAAATGTGAATACATATTCCCAATCTCACACTCAAATAACAGTAGACTACACAATAATCATAAGGCTGTAAATTGGGATACCTTTCGGTATCAATAACAAGTTGTACTTTAACATATGAAATTCAAAGGAGATTAAGAAATATAAGTTTTACAATCGATAACTTTTTTCAAAGGAATGAGTAATCCAAGGTGGTACAATATATGCTTTTGATCAACCATGCCTTAACTATGCCTCCAAGTAAAATAAAAATTTAAATTTATAGACACCGTCAAAATATAATAATAATATAACCAAATAAAGCCAACAGAAGAGCATAAATAAATAAGCAAAAAATATGATGAAAATAAAATCAAAATATTGAAATTATATTAAAACATAATAATCAAATAGTTATTAGATAAATATAAAAATAATTCGAAATGAATTCTATTATACAAAATATTAATCAACAAAGAGTGCCGATGTACAGTTAGAGGTTTTCCATGTAGTCTCTATTAATCTACATTTGTTTTTGTTTTCATCATTTCTTTTCAGCACAATTGCAAAATGTTGAATCAATGAAATTTGATACCAAAGTTTTCAAAGTAAAAGCATAAAGTGTAAAGCCTAAACAAAAGGAAATGAATTTCTAAACAACAAGGAAAAAAGTAAACGGAAAACAAAAAACAAAAATCTATGAAATAAACCATAATATAAAGTCAACTAAATGCCAAAGCGACGCAACAACAGAACTGAAATTTGACAACGACAACAGAATTAACAAGAAGAACTGACAAACGAACGAACAATCCCCTCTGACCTCCCTTCCCGTAACGCCCCCCTTTTGAATGTTCGTGAGTGTGGCAAGACAAAAGCGAAAACAGAAACAGAAACAAGGCAAACCCAAATTATAACAGCTCCCAAGACAAGTGCAAGAGAACAATAACAACATTACGTACGACGAGCTGGCAACATTTAAAACACTGGCAACATGTTGCTGAGGCGCTTACACCACAGCGGCAGCAACGGCAGCAAAAGCTGCCCTGCCAAAGCGCCCTCGTCCTCAAACCCAACACTAATCGGATTTACGAGGCAGCCTACAACAACAACAACAACAACAACCAGGACAACAATAACAACAAGAACATGGCTATTGCCGCTGCTCTGCCTGGCAATTGTTGCTCATGTCAGTGCCGAAATAGGTAAGTGCCACCCTCTCCCCACTCTATATATAACATGCCCCATATCATTTAAAAAAAGAAAAAATAATACTTATAATAAACAGATGGAATGAGGGTTAGCTGTGACTGCCTAGATTATAATTCTACGACTAGCCAAACTCATTAAAAAGGTAGAGTATCATTATCATAATAATGCGAGGAGAGGGAGTGGCATTTCAGCCTCCCCTCTTAGGCGTAGAGGATATTTAATTATGGGGGTTTCAGAAATTGAATTTATCCGTTTGAAAACTATTGAATAATCGAATTTAATTCTGCGCTTTACAAATTAACATTTGCACTTTGTACAGAAAATATTTGAACTGAGCCAAATTATCAAAGTGTGGTTTAACCCCTCGACAAGCCCCAGGCAAGCTCTTTAAATCCACTGCATATAATGTTATAAATGCAAAGGAATTAGAGTTCACTTTACAAATTATGATTAGATGACTTAAATAAAGAAACTAGAACATTATTTTTTAAAAATTTGGCATGCAACAATTCCCACTTCCAACTTTAAATTCAGCGACTATTCATTCGTCCAACTTTAAATTCAGCCAATTAGTAATAACTTCCACGGTTTTTACATACAACATTCTTGATTATCTTTTATTTTATTTTGCGCTTCCTGTAATAAGGTATAAAGACTCTTCATTGAATTTCCACAAAGAATTTTGTAAGTAAATTGGCTTAGCTCAATCTCTCATTCTAACATTTTTCTTTGTAAATGCATATGAAATCCTCATGATGCTTGCTTAAGCAAAGCCACGCCCCTGCTGTCTTGTATACTTCCCCTTTTTTTGACCCGACAAACAACAAACTACAAGCTCATCAACAAGCAACAAGAGCAACAACAATTCTAAAAAGAAAAAAAAAAAAAAAAGATAGGGAACGTTGTTAAACAAGGCAAAGCGAAAAAGATGAAATAGGATGAATTCAGATAGGGAAAAAAACTATGCAATTTTTTTTAGCTACTTCCGCAGGAACAGAAGAGTGAAGAAAAAGGGGAAGTAGAAGTAGAATGAGAGAGTGAGAGAATGTAGTTATATAAGCTGATGTCCAACAAATGCTAATGAACAGCGGCAGCAAAAAAAAAAAAGAAAAGGCGGAGTAATAAAGGAAAAACCAGAGTTCTAGACACCATTTTCGTATTTCTCTCTGTTTCTCTCTCACTCTCTCTTTTGCACTGTCTGTGCTAAATTAATAATAATAAAAATGTTGAGCGCAAGTGCATAATTAATTAAATAATAAACCAGACGACGTTGTAATAGAAATCTAAATTAAAATTAAAAAAAATAGCCTCCAACAAAATGCACTTCGTCATTTGCATGATACCCTTGGAATGTGTATAAAGAAGGGTATCTTAGTCATTTTTAGCAGCTAATAGGAATCACTGTTGCTATCACTGATGCAGATAGATAATCATAATTAAACAGAAATGTATTGGAACGAAACAAGAAAAATGTTCGACCCCTTTATACTCTCTAAATTGTTCTATTCTATTTTACTATAAGCATCTGATCCGATTAAGCCGGTGCTACTTGAACGTAAGCGACTGTCTCAGTTAATACTTCTAAATGGAGTTAAGGTATGAATTGAGTACAGGGTATCTCCTTCGCTAAGAAGCAGTAACAGCTCATTTGCTTTACAGACTTTCGCATGTTTGTTTGAAATGTTTCAATGCAGCTCGTTACGATTTCATAGCCGCATAAATTTTGGCGTTACCAGACAAAGGCGGCTCATTTGTGTGGCCAAAAACAGTCGCAAAACATTTGTAACTTTGTTGTATTCCCTCCTTCTCTCTCTCCCTCCCTTTTTATTTCTCTCTCTCTCTCTCTCTTTCTATTCCCTGTCGTTCAACATAATTAAAACAGCGGCACCAGCTGCAGCCCATCACAACAAAGGCAACAGAGTACACTAACTGCATTTTGTTCATTAGTGATCCACACACACACTCACACACATATATAGTACACATACATATATGTAAGTGTATACATGTACATATATGCACATTAAATGCTCAGAGTGCATTATATTCGAGTTCTATTCGCATATGCAACATGTAAATGCATAATTAATGCAACTGCGGGGTTGCAAGCAGCAATGAATATGATGCACTTGCAATAAGCGACAAATGTCGCCATTAATTGCTTATGATTGTGCGGGGAAAGATAGAAGAAATTAAAAAGATCATTACAAGTGAGAGTAGTCAGAATTCATAATTTAGAAATCTTTAAAATTCTTCACAACAAATGTAAAGACTGTCTGCCATTTTAAAATTATAAAGTCTAAAAGTACGATAGCAGTTTGGCTGCACACCAAAGCTGCTTGGCATGACACTTGGCTGATCCAGCCGCCATTAAAAAAAGGACAAAATGGCGGCGCCGTAAGAAAAAATGGAGCCCTGGTTTGGTTTGATTCAGTTAAACAGTTTAATCACATTTCGTAAACTACAATAAAAATTAGGTATTAATGAAAATAATATATAATTATTTAACTTAGTTTATTTTAAAATATGTGAGTATCAAGAATAATTATTTCAATATTTTTGTGTGGAAAATGCTTTTAAAGCTTTCACAGAACTTTTGAGTTCAAAGGTTTAACTCCAATCTTTAGCAAAATACTTAAGTAACTTTTATCCACATGCTAAAAAATTCACACGCCAAAATTCAATTGAAAAGATGGAGCTCAAGTATAAATGGAAAAATAGCGAGGAAATCACTGACCCTTGAAAATAAATAATAATTACAAAACGAAGGCGGGGGAGAGAGAGGAAGAGACATAAAATAAAACAAAAAGAGCGACAAAGAGTTGACGAAAGCAGAGAACTAAAAAGAAAATCACACCATTAATTACAACAACAAAAACAAAGCGATAATGTGCCGACTGCCAAGGGAGAAGCGAATAAAAGAGAAAAGGAGATGAAGAGAGAAAGAGCGATGGAGAGAGAGAGAGAGAGGGAGTAGCCACTTAAGCTAAGGCTGAACAGTGGGCAATGTGGAACAAACTTATTAAAAAATATTGAAGAATGAGTAACAGCGGGAAAGGGGAGAGAGACAAAGAGAGCGAAAGAGAAGGGAGAGGGAAGCAATTGAAATGAAATGTGACACGCAAGGCAACAATAAAAAAATTCATTACAGGTGTGTGAGAAAGTGAAGGTGGAGGAGGGCATAAACTAAGGAGTAACTGTAGCTCGTAACATTCTTTATTTTTTGTATTTTCCATTTTTTGTGCCTTCTCTCTCGATTTAATTAAATTAAAATTACGGCCAGCTCATACTCATACTTGTAGTTGTTGTCGCTGTTACCTGTAGCTTTTGCTGTTTGGCTTAAATATGCATTTCCGTGATAGACGGGGGGATTTCTTTCTTAAATGTGCATGAAAATGTGCATGGGAAATGCATTTGCGGAATGTTTCCTGCGTCACACTCTCAAGTCGTTGGAGTTGTTTCCCAGCTTTGTTCTTTGCCTCTGCCACAGTCTTCGACAATGTCTTACGGCCCACCCACAAGCCGCATGCTTCGTTGCATGGGAAAATCAACAACAACAACAACAGCAACAAATACAACAAGTTGGCTGATTCTCAGCTCTAATGTATCCCATATTTAAGATGAAGTGGGAGGCGAAGAAGGAGGCTCAGTTCAGACTGCACATGTTATGCTTTATGACCCAAAGTTTTCATTATATATTTTTATAGCAAGAACAAAAAAAAATGCTTTAAAAAGTTGAAAAAAACATATAAAAGTATTCTAAGCGCATAAACTGGGCATAAAGAAGTTGGTGCCAAAGGGCGGAGGGGGAGTGAGGTTGAAGCGGCAAATTCTTCACACGTTTAGCGTAAAGGCAAATTTTATGTGCAAACTTTTGGCGCCGCTTTTAATGAAAATGTTTTTATATACGTTTTTTGAAGGGTATTATAATTCGGTGAAGTCATTTGTGATCTCATTTGTAAAGAGAAAAGTCGGAAATACGTCATTAAATCATACAAAGGATAATAATCAACATTCAGTATTTTAAGGAAAATATATATCTTGCTCTACATAATAAGATTATTGTCAGTCGGATCATATAGTATCATAATGCTATAGCGCAGCTAATAATAAAACAACAATTCATAATTGTAATTAATACTAAACTCTTATTATAATAATTATTTTATAATTTAAATATTGAAATATGTGCAATTCAAAGATTCCACTACATCTTGTTCAAGAAATTCGAGCGTATTCAATATTCGTCTTCCCAAAAATAGATTTTCATTGCTCTGATTTTTATTCCTGCCGCTGCATGAAGTGCAAATTCATTTTATTTCATTCGGATTTTTCCACAATTCTTTTTTATGCTTTTCATTAGAGAGTATTTTTGCATAGTTTATGCGCGTTGCATGCGTTATTTAACTTTAGAGTCCACTCTCGACAGAATTTATGACATCTGTTTCCATTTATATATGAGATAATGCTTTTACACAGCGACACTTGTGTCGTGTCTTCATTGTTATCAGTTCTCGCTCAATTGGCATTGTCAATGGCCAAATAGAAAACGTGGCCAGAAAATGTTGTAAAATTCCCTCTATAAATAATCGACGTGTAACATTTGCAATTGCATTTCGATTACACTCACATATGTACTCGAATATACTCGTTTAAATGTCTTAAATACAATCAGAGAATTTCTAAGACAAATGCTTTGCATTTTGTCTTATATCATTTGGCTATTTTCATAGGTCACTGTAAAAAACTTTTCTAATTTACAGCCATATATTTTGATAAGTTTCTGCATCTGTACTGACCATGTATATTGTTTGGCCCTAATCTGGTCAGCATCAAGGATTACAGTTCTTTTGATAATCCTAATAGTTTGTAGATACAAAATATTTAATTTCTTTACTAATACAAAGATACAAACTTTTGTTATCTTTAAATTTTCTCTATGCTTAAATTTTGCCACATAATAAAATCAGACGTGTATGTGTTTACAGTCGCTCAAGTCAAGAAGAAATCGATAAAAATCAACGCAAACAGCGAACAGCGAACAACGAACAACGACACCGCGTGTTGCTTTGACTAATTTTGAACACCTGTTTCCCAGCCAATTTGGCAGATACTCTCTGAATCAGAATCCAAATCAGAAGCAGAGACAAAATGAGAGTGGGAATGAGACTGAGAATACGAATCCGAAACCGTATGAGAATCAGCCACGCGTCACAATTGAAAACGTACTAGAAATTTGCGATACACACGCAATTCGCGACATATCGTCAAATGTATCTATAAAATGTCGAGTGAGAAGAGGAACGTAATGGAGGGGGAAGTGAAAGGATGGGATGTAAGAGTGTAAGAGAGTGGGTGCTATGCATGTGTTGCTGATAATGTTTATGCTGTCAGTTACTGCTGCACATGACATTCAATTGCCACAAATCAAGATAAGGCGACTCAAGATCTCGCTCTCCAGCAAGGAGTAAAAAAGCGGGCTGAAAAGAGAATGGGATGTATTATAATATGGCTGCCAAGACGGAAGCAGACACACACACACACACACACAGTTGTACTTCTCTTTTTTTTTGCCTTCATTCCGCCGAGAGAACACGTGCCAATTGTTGTGTGAAGGGAAAGGAACTTTTCAGGAATAGATGTCGCACTGTCGCTTTGTTCCCTTTTACAAATCACATGCTCAGTTTATGCCACACGCATTCATCCACACACACACACATGCGTAGGTGTGTGAGTGTGTGTCTGACAACATCACATGCAGTATCTTTTGTTGTTGCTGTTGCTCTCGTGTTGTTATCATAAAATAAAATTTGCTTCTTCTGTGCGTACGTGAGCGCGAAGTTAAGTAAAGGGAGAGAAAAAAGAAGAAGGACTTGTGCTTTTTGACTTTTAAAATGGTTTTTTAAATTTTCCACTGGATTTAAATATGGCAACTCGAGAGTTGTTAAAATGAGCTCAACTCGTCGTCGTCCTTGTCTTCTCTCATACATGATGTAATTTGTCTGATGAAGCAGTTAAACTGAACAGATAAAATTATGTAATGACTGAGCTAAAGACTTGCGAGATGACTGTATTTCATATAAAGAGGACATTCCACATTTGTTAACAGTTTTATATATGTAAACATTTCCAAAAGATCAATCTCAATGTATAAACATATTATCTTATTATAATAGTTAGTGTAGAAGATCTATTCTAATACTATTAACTATAGAGTTTCACTTCCTTGTACTACTTATAAGTAAGACGCCATATTATTTATGACACTAGTCACTATTAAACATAGTAAGACTCATTTTAATAATATATTTAAAAGGTCTCAAATAACTATCTTAATGATATTTTGATGTAAAAAGTATAGATTCAAATGACAAATTCAAAGATATCTTTGACATAACATTTACGTAAACTTTGAAAAAACACGCCTAAAACATTTTTATAGTAATAGCCGTAAAAAAGTATTATAACATTGAATGTTAATTTAATTTATATAGTGGAAAAAACTTTTGCTTTTTTTATTCTGTTAATAATTTTAGGATTGAAGAGGACAAGTGTGTAAGCCACATTATTAGAGACCTTTTGTTGTTGTAAGATTATAAGATTAGAATTTTGTTGCGTATTTAAGTTATCGATATTTCCAATGAGTTCAACTTATGCCTGAAATGTATGTATTTGTGCCTGGGCTGTATTTACAATGAGTGTTATCACCATTCTATCTAATTACTATAGTGAATCTAAAATTCTAAAATATCACAAGAAAAAGATTCATATTTTGTTTTTGATGTAAACATAAGGGCTATCGTTAACTTTTAAATACAACATTGAATAACAAAGTTGACTTTGGCAGACAAATTTATCAAAGTGATCACAAGGAATCATTACAAATTAAATATTTTAGCATACTGGATTAAAGTGAATGTTTCCTGCTGAACATATTTACATTTAGCTTGTATCACTGCCCTCTACAAAATGAACAATTCAATTTGCGAAGACAGAGGACAATTGACAGCTTTGTTGGCATGAAAGTGGAACGAGGAATAGGGATGGTGTAGAGAGGGGCAGCAGCTCAAGACAAATACCTAAACGCAAATCAATTAAAGCGCTAATTGAATTGTTGCTGATTATCGCCAAAAACAAAATTGGATTGACCAAAGTCAAAGCGCATTGGAAAGGGAATCGGGAAGGAGTATGGTTAGAGGGAATTTCCTATTTGTCTACTACAGAGCGACAATCAAACCGCAATTAAATTTCCCTTCGGCTCGAAATAAAATTAACAGCCATTAAAAGCGACAACGCACCGCAAACTAGACGCGAGACTTGAAAAATAGGGATTTAAGGGGTCACTCGGTCAACAGCTGAATGTGTGTGTGAATGTATGTGTATGTGTATGTGTTTGAATGAGTGTGTGTCCGTTGTATGTGTAAACACGTTAATTAAACGCAAGGATAATTATAATGTGCACAAGGAAATGGTTCACAGAACTCCAAGTGGCAAGTGGAAAGTGGCAAGTGGCGGTGGCAAGAGTAGGACAGCGAAATGTGATTGAATTGCTAAGTGGCAAGCACGTCGTCTAACTGGGATGCCATTGCATGCACATGTGTATGTATGTGTGTGGGGCGGGCGAAAGGGGGCGTGGCAGGAAGCAAACTCTCTCTCTATGCATAATTATGCAACAACACAGAATGGGAGCAGTGTGACAAACAGAAACCACCAATCCAACCACGCAGCCACCTAACCACTCAACCACCCTGCTATCCTGCTACCTACAACAACAACAACATTAACAACAAAAACAACAAGTTGTCAACGGCTGCGACTTGAGAAGAAGAAGAAGACTTGTTGAAGTGTCGTCGTCGTTGTCTTGGTTGTCTGTGGTGTCAAAAAGTGAGCAAAGCCAAGCCAAACATATGCCTGAGCACGTAAATGAGGCTAAAACAAGGCAACACTTCAAGAGGATGTGACGTCACAAAAGCGAAATAAATATAAGGAATGTATTATAAAAACATTGCGCAAGCCAACTTTGGCGCCAAAGTTTGTATACAATTGCAGAGCCCCGTATAAGGCGTCAGTTTTTTTTTGCTAAACTTTTTAGATGTTGATTTCGAACCGATCGTTCCTTAACAGCTATATGATATAGTTATCCGATACGGCCGTTTCCGACATATGTGCGCCGTGTAGCAAAAATACGAACCTGTACCAAGTTTCATCAAGATAGCTTAAAAACTGAGACACTAGTTTGCATAGAAACAGACAGACAGACGGACAGAGGGATATTGCTATATCGACTCAGCTCGTCGTCCTGATCAGGAACATATATATTCTATGGGGTCTGTGAGGCCTCCTTCAATGTGTTATACATTTCGTGACAAAATTATAATAGCCTTTGCAAGGATATAAAAAAGGGTAGATACCCCATTGAATGATAAATCGCGTTTGGATTTAATTATAGTGTGCAAAACGCTGTTAAGCTTTTTGTATTTTACGCTTATTATTATTTTATTATTATGCGCTTTGGATTAGGAATGAAATTGAATTTTTGAAAAGAAATTATTGCGATTCCAGATCTCACAAGAAAAAAAGAGACACTTTATTGTCAGCTTACACACTTAATGCTGCTTAAGCCGATTTAAATAAATTGTTACAAAAAATAGCTAACACTTTTTGCAAATTCGTATTTTCAAGACTTTACAATAAGTAAAATATACATCAATCAAATAAGTTGCATCTGAGTCGTTTATTTTTTTTTTGTAAAAATCATGCTAAAAGAGACAAAATAAGACTTGTAAAGTTACCAGCTTTCAACTTGCTTAACAATGTCAACTTTGATCATAATCGGATGAATAAAATAGTTTAAATTTGTATCTATTTATTGGAGATTAATGATTTAAAAATAAAAAAAAGAAAATCAAAATAGAACGAAATTTCTAATGCCTACAACGAGAGTTCTTTAAACGAACTCATTTGCCAAGAAGAAGTATTAAAAATGGATTTAACTTAAAGTTATTTTGAACATTGAAAATGAGTAGTTTAACCAAGTATGTCAACTAGGAAATTGAAATCAGTTGAAGTTCTGGAAGCATCCACTCACTAGATTAGAAGAACCAGACGTCGGCCACTTCATTCTTATCAACTTAGTTGTCAGTAGACTGCCAGCTAACTGACTCATAGTCAGACAATTATGCTTGTGAAAGAGGGAGATAGGAATAAATATAAAGAGAGAGAGAGAGAGAGAGAGAGAGGGGAGGTGAAAAAGAGAGTTAGAGAGAGAGGCCACAGACTCAACAGCTGCGATACGGCCTGTCAGTGTGGCAATTGAATATGCAAATTGGCAAACGGCGTGGCAGTCAATCCAAAGCCATCAAGAACCCCACAAAAACACAGCCAGAGAGCCGCCCAAAAGTGCACCCAGAAACCACCCAAAAGCCACCCAAAAACCACCCAAAAACCACCCAAAAACCACCCAACACCACCAGCTGGCACTTTGTCAAACAATGCCTGGAGTCAAGCCTGAATTGCACAAAAGAGAAAAATTAATAGAATTGTTATGAATATATTTCGCTGGGGAGCTTTTTTACGCTCTCTCTCTCCATCTTGCTCTCTTTCCCCCTCGTTCTCCGTCTCTCTCTTTCTCAAGAGCTCTCGAGTTGCATATGTGTCTTCAGTTGAGTTGATTTCAGTTCTCATATTTGCATTTTAGATTACATTTTTGCTACGCTTTTAGTTTGATTTGTGCAAATGTTTGACTAGAGATTTTTAGATTTTCTGTAATTATTGTAAATGTAACAAGTTGAAGAGTTCCGTAAATGAAGTCTTCTTGTTATTGGTGGAGTACCCAGGGGAATACAATTTTCTCTTTCTCTTTGTTGACTTTGTGATGAGCTTGAAATGAAGCTCAAATTGCATAAGCATTGTGACTAGATGGATATCTGACAAAGGAAGTTAATTAATGAAGCTGCATTGTGTTGTCAGTTCAATCAAAATTAACAGCAATAAAGTTGCAACAATTAAACAGAAAAATAAAGCTAACTTTATAGTAGTTATAAAGAAAATTTAATGAACTTTTGAATTGAAGTAGCTTTCTATGATCTCTAATCATTGATTTCATTACTCTTAGTCATAGTTATCAATCGAAAGTATGCTCTGTTCTTAATTTGCAAGCGGTTTATTTACCCAATCGATAACACGTAACACGAACTAAAATTCTTATTCTGGCTTTCCTGCAGACTTATTCCAAAGCACAACTTTCATTAGCATCGACCCTTCGACACGATCAAATTAAAACAAGTTTTTCGAGTTTTAATATTTATTTGAAATCTCATATATGCAAACTACACTGACAATGTGCATTCACTTTAATCTATCGACTGTGTTTATACGAAGAACCTCTTAATCAATACTGAATTGCTAGTTAAGCCAGTTGAGACTGCGGTTTAACAATATAATCACTGTGTATAGACTCTGGGTATGTGGGTTTTTCTCTCTTGAAAGGAAAAGCAAGGCAGGAGTAAATAGAAAGTAAAGGGCCGACATGGCGCTGTGTAATGCCCCTCGAGGCTTTGTTTGCCGAGTTGCGGTTTATTTTCTTTTATATTTATTTTCTGGGCGCGTGGGTTGTCTGATAAATTCCAGTTTTGACAGTCGAATTAACCTGTCATGTTTGTGGCTGCGTTGAAATCACGAACAAAGAGAAATGTTGCATATTTTGTGGCGTTCTGACATGGACATGGATAACAAAAAATAAAAGGCCAAGTAAAACTCAAAAACGTTGCATTCAAAAAAAATAAAAAAGCTGTGTAAACAAGACTAGAAAAAAAGTCACAGCGTATTTTAAGAATTATGCTCTCAGCTAAAGTATTTTATTTGTTTCTATTTTGTTGCCCAATCTTTTGTTCTTTCTTTTGTTTTATTTTTTGTCTCTTTTGACTTGTTGACTTGTCAGCCTCTGACATAGAAGGGAATGGAAAAGGGAATAGGACTGGTATGGTATGGGGTTCTTGACATTGCATAAACTGTCATTTAGTTTGTACAACTTGACAGCTAACCATTCATTTTGTGCAAAACTGCAAAACGAGTCGAAACATCGAAAAACTGTCTGAAGAGACGCTTGCAGCTGAGACTCGACTCTTGACTCTCGAGAGGTGTCACACAAATTAAATGGTTAGCTGTCATCCAGGTTCTTCCCCCAAAAAAAGAATAAAAATAGAAATGCGAAGAGCAAAGAACAATTGCCATCCCAGTTGCAGGCAAGTTGGAAAAATTAGATTCTTGCATGACTCACGCACCTGTCGCAGGCACTGTGATTTCCAGTTGCCTTTGGGTTCACTTCCAAAGTTAAATGGCTGCATTTTTCAGCCAAAGTGCAGCGCAAATATTTGCTAATGTTCCGCACGACGTTGCCACGCCCCCACAGCCCCTTCAACCGCCCACTGACATTGATTAAATGCAACGCGTTAAACAAATTCTTAAGGCGTTCGTTGAGCACAAAGTTGACGTCGCTCAGATTTGTTATCTAGCTGTGTCCTTTCTCCTTGTAGGTGTGTGTGTGTGTGTGTGTGTGTGTGAGTACCGAGTGTGTGTGTGTGTGCAGGTGTCCATATCCTGGTGAAATTTGCAAGTTTTTATGGCTGCATGACTTTTTCTATGCATAAATTAGAACAAACTCTGAAGGATTGAGAAATGAGCAAATTAAATGCGAGAAAACTTGATAAAAGAAAGCTAATGATGATAATTATAATTTGTTATGTATGAAATAATTAACATGATTATGAAAATTGTAAAAGTGCTTGATACATTCTCCTTTAATTTCTGTTAACTTTATGCTGACTCTGAAGCTTTTTTCTCACTTTAAATTGTTAAGACAAAGTACGACTGTAGAAAAAACGGAACAAAATCAAGAACGAAAAAAAATATTCATAATATTTAAATTTACTAAACGGAAGTAAATTAAGTATTAAAAATCCAATTTCCGTTGTAATCGAAACCAAAAACTCATTAAACGTTTAGTTTAGTTAAGGAATAAAGAACACAAAACAAGTTAAAAAAATCATAAAGCAGAAAAAATATTTAATAAAAAAATTTCCAAATCAGTAGAAAGAGATAGTTAGTTTCTTCTTTTCTTTCCCTCGTTAGGTTTCCGTATTTGGATTGTTTACCTCTTGCACTAAAGAGGAACTTGTCAAAGCAATTTTGATTTTGTTTTTGCTTGTTGGTCAACTTATTTTACACCAACCAAATGGCAGCTGGGAGAGGAAGCAATAAAGGAGCTCAGAGGAAGCCATATATGAGCTTGTTTTGTTGTGCTCGTACTCAAACAGAAGTTGCCACCAGACGTTGCAAGTAGCAGGCAGCTATAGCTATACTCGTATATGCATGCAACGTGCGTATGTGGCAGCTCCTGTATCAAATTTCACTTTCAAAATTTGCCAACTGTTCGAAACTGTCACCAGTTGTTGTCCCCGCTTACAAATAGCTTATGCTCATTGATTTTGTGGCATGTTGCAAGCTAGAAGCACAACGAGAGTACTCTTATGCATGTCTAACTGGGGGATTGCAACTGCTGGTAAACTCTGACAGAAGCCTTGACATCGAATCGTGGCCAATTGTTGGTTTGCTTTCTTGGCATGTGCGTAGTTGTCGAGAAATGCTTGGACTGTGAACTGTGTATTGGGTTTGAGATTGGGATTGGGATTGGGATTGAGTTGGGTTTTTTGGTATTGGATTACCGCTAGAAAAGGCCAACTTCTCGTACATGTTGAAAGGGTCGAGAACTGAAACTGATTTATGACAGGCAGGTACGGTTAAATGAAGTGGGTTGGCCAGTAACCAAGTCAACTCAGAGCATTCGACGGAATGGATTATGTTACAGTACGAGTAACAGCACCAATTGACTAATGACCAAAACGGGTTGGTTGCTCCAACTTCATCAGCCAAATGAGTATTAAAGCCAAAAAATCTAGAGAACTGGGAGGCGTCAAACTAATGTTGATTTATGAAATTAAAAATGCAAAAACTCTGTCTGCATTTCTAATGGATTCGTCTTATAATTATCATAATTTCTAATTACTGGAAATAATTTCTATAGTTTTATCTCTTACAATTTTCAAATGTTCCAATTTAGTTTTCACTCGTGCCTTAAGAACAGTTTTTCTCCTCATATTTAGTTCTTCTATTCGATTCGTTACACTCAATAGTTTACATGTGAATCATTTAACGTATGCGTAATATTTGTTTTTGGTGCTATTTATAAAGTCCAAACGCATCGCAAGTGGGCCTACTTTGTTGCCTTTCATTGTTGTTTGTTTAATTATTTTGCACTCGAAGCAAATTGAATGTAAAGTGCGAATTAATAATAGCCACTCGTGAGTCACATAGTGTATACAGTTAAACTTCTATGTAATAAACTTTAAAATAAGCTTCTATTCTATTCCTTTCAAATAAACAGCTGTATGATTCTATATAATAAAGTTTCTTTATTCACCAAAAGGCAGCTCAACTGTATTTTTATTTGTAGATCACATAATCGCCTTATTCACTGGCTCCACTGTAAGTAAATCATTTTACTCCTGGTTGGCAGTATTTGCCACTTCAGCTTAAGATTTTAAGTCCGCAAAACAAAACCCACATTTCTTGCGGTTACCCCACCCACTTTCCCTTTTCCTCCTACCAGGTGATATGTGTACTTAAAAACTTATAAACTTAGAAGCGAGTTTAAGTTTGCTTTTGCTAGTTGCAAGTTGACGTCGTCGGCGGCTGCATTAAAGTTTCACTTGAGGTCAAGTTTGTTGGGGTCCAAAAAGTGTTGACACAGCTCTCAATTTGTAATTTGTCCAAGTTCAGTCAGCAATGGTTTAAGGAGGCGTGGTCAGATTATATTTGCATTAATGTGACATACGTTGGAAACAAATAAGAAGAAAAAAACATAAAACTTTTTTTGTGTTTGTGTTGAGTAAAAAAAGTTTTCAAGTTGTGAGTTAAAGCTGTGCAAACATTTCGCAGTCAAGACTCAGTCAAAAAGAAGCTTTCACATTTAAAGAAAATCTTCTGAAGTTTTCCGTGCTCTTGTTGTTGCTGTATGTAAATAATATAAAATGAGGCGCAAAAGAAGTTCAAACACATTTAAATTAGGCCTTAGCGCATTTTGATGATGTTGAAAACTTTTTCTACAATTCTCCCGCACTCTTTTTCTTCCTCTTTCTCTTTCTCTTTTTCTCGCTCTCTGTTTAAAACTTTTTGTTGACAACATTTTTGCTTGTTAGTTTTGTTGTTGTTGTTACAGTTACATGTTCCCATCATTATAATGTGCAATGCTTTATTACAGTAACTTTTTTACGTAACATTTTGTCGTCATATTTTGTTGATTTTTTTTAGAAGTAAAACACGAAACTTCTTTAAATAAAGTTGTCAAGTCATCCAACTCTGTGTTTCTACTTATTAAGGTGTCAGGAAGTGTGGGAGTTCTTTTTTAAATAAACAAAATGATTCGCATATCAAATTCCGAGTTCTTGGAACAGCTTTGAAGTTGCTTATCTCATTTCTATATAATCTTATTGAAATTGATATAATTTCAAGCTTGATGCTTGAAATCATCATCAATAATCATCATTGAAATCAAAATTGCTTTAAAGCTCTAACTACAACAGTGTAGTTTAAACTCGCTAAATTGAGCTTAGAACCTTTTGATCCATTAGTATAATGCAATATCTTTAATATGCTTAAATGTTATTACCCTATTTAGCTTTGAGCTGGTTTTGATGAAGATTACACTCTTATTTCTTGTCCAAGATCTGTCTTTAAGTTGCGTATTCAATGTTCTTGCTGTTATAGCTGCACAAATCCTCAACTGAACTGTAAATCGCTTATAGTTTTGCCGTGCAGCCGTTGCAAACCACATCAAAAATAAATAAAGACAATTGCCAGAGCAACATTTAATACTGTCAAACAGAACAGAAATTGGCAGCAGCAACATCGTATGGGCCCCCAGTTGACGTTTTGTTTGGGCCAAGTTGCATGTAAGCGGCTTTTGCTTATCGCTTGACATTTTTCTGACTTGTGCAATACACCTCCCTCGACTTGTAAGCCCCCCCCCCCCCAACCCCCTTTACTTCAGAAAATCTGCCCTTCACTTGGGCACATGCAATTTTTATGTGCTGTGAGGCGACTGTAAAAACCACAACAAAAGGTTGTCAAGATGAGCACAGTTTCCATACCCAGCTACAGATATATTTATAGATACAGATACACATATGTGACTGGGATTATGCACAAAAGATACGAATGCATTTTTGTTGTGTCACTTCTGTGGAGTTTTTAATTGACTTGGAAGAGTTTATTTAATATTCACTCTTAGGTTACACACAACCACTCTATATACATATTAGCTTAAAGATGAGTTTTGAGCTGAGCTTTCGGCAAAAAAAAAACAAAACACATGCAAGTGCACACATTGTAAACTTTGCTGATCTACAAGTTCAACAAATCATGTTTGTTCTTATCAGAGAACTTTTAGATCAACTTTCTGCTCAACTGATAGTGCCCACTTAATAGCTTTGAATTTAGAATATGTCTGTAATCATTATAATAATAACCTTAAGAAAACAAAGCTGAAAATCAAGGGATAGACAGAATATGAAGGATAGAAACAAAGAGAGGGAATAAATGAAAGAATTTACTAAGTACATACAACCCGTTCACAAAATCAAGAAAAATATAGTATTTCAATTCAACATGAATAGTATGGTTGTCCATTTGAATTCCTGTGAAAAAGGTGCCTCCTCTAACTTTAATAAGAAAAAATAAAACAAATAACTATTTTATACTAGCTAAATCTATCTCAGTATTTTCAAAAACCTTCTCTTAGAAAGCGAAAAATAAAGTTAATTATAAGTAAAGAAAATAGATTAATGTTTACACATCTGTATATAACGCCTCGCTTCTTTATCCTTTTTCTATCACTCTCACTCTGGTTTTTTTTCGTTGTCCTTTTCTCTCTCTCTCTACTCATATATTTGCCTTTTCGTCGCTTAATCAGCGCTTAAGTAGCAACTTGGCAAAATTCGCAAACCTTTCTGCACTTGCGCTCACTTGAACTTAATTTAGCAAGTGGTTTGAGCTGAAGTTTCCCCTTCCCTCGGCTGCGCTCCTCTCATGCGTCATAAATGTCTGGGACAACAACAAAAACACAGAGCAAATGGAAAGAGAAAATGGCAAGAGAATGAGAAGTGGTGAATACACGGCTAGGCTGGCAATAAAAACGCACTTGCTAGCTCCACTCAAGCCTCTCTCTCTCTCTCTCTTTCTCTTTCTCTTTTTCTGTCCCTTTCTCTGGGTCTGTCGACTGGTTACCACTTCCGGCGGCAAAAGCAGTTCCTGCCACAGGTAACCAAAGGCAACCCCAAAATGTCTGGCTTGAGAGTTGGAGCCTGGCGTTGCCAACGTCTGGGAGCAACATATGCAAATTTAATATTTTTATTAAAAAACTTTTTTGAACCACACAAAGAAGTAGACGAAGCGGCAGCAACAACATCAGCTCACTTCAGATGTGTGGCAAGGTGAGGGTGGCAGTTGCACGTTGAGAGGATTGAGAGGTGTAAGTGTGTGTGTGTGTGTGTGTGTGTGTGTGCGTTGTCGCTGTTTTGATAGGGAAGCGAATTAAGTGCCGCGGTTCAAGTAAGTTTTTTTAAAACCCTTTAGCCCCCTTTTCCTGTCTTCCTTTTTCTGTCTCTCTTCTCTCTGTTTCTACTCTTTCCCTTTTTACTATAAAAACAAGTTTTTTCTTCTTTATGCCAGAATATTGCCTGTATCCTTAACCCTCTTGACACTCTTCATACCTTGCTAGTACCGCAGAGTCTCTGTTGTTGCTCAGTTCTCGCTTTTGTTATTGTTGCTCCTGCTGTTTGGTTTGTTAGCCAGTTTGTAGTTCTTTTGTTGTAGTTATTCTTTCTCTTTCCTTAAATATTCTTTTTTCCATCTTCCCCTCCTGTTTATAGAGGTTAGAGAGTTGACTGACTTTAATTTCTGTAAGCTTTATTCTTTATTGTACAGCTGTTGATTACTTAATGCATAAACAGCAGAAGATTTTCAACTTCTCTTTAGAAATATCAACTTGTGGGAGCTTTTAAAAGTGATATGGTGTTTTAACAAAGTAAATGTTAGTTACATCTTTCTTTCTACTTATTAGTGTGATGGATATTCATAGTCCTATGGCGTAAAGAGCATGGTCCAAAACCTCATCAGCATTTATTTATTGAAGTTTAATTTTACGGTCCCTACATTTTCTTTCAAAAAACTTTTCCCATTACTTTCCAACTTATTTCTCAACCCAACCTACAGTGATTGTCTCTTAAAACCCTTAAATTTCTACCCTAATTCATTATTAATTTCAAATTGAATTTACATTTACATAACAATTTCAATTTTGGTCTGCCACAAATAGCCCAGAAATTGATTGAAAAATATACAAAGATCGCACTTCTTATCAAAAAGTGGTGGAGACCTTCATCAACGTTTAAGGTAATGACAACAGCAATGGCCCATAACAATAATGAGAATTTCTTAACCCGAATGTGTTGCTTTTCTCTCCATAAATAAAACAAACGACACGATAACCACAAATTCCATTAAAAATCCCATTCCCCATTCGGTTCATTGCTTCATTATGATGTGTCAGGAGGAGGAAGAAACCCTGAGGACCGAAACTAACCTAACCGGCTAGCAAATGTGTTTACAGATAAACCCCAAAAGCTAAAAAAGTGTAGTTCAAAATTATGTCACAGCTTTTTTGGTTGGGACAACAACCCATTCACCTGTCTCTGACCTAAGCAATCCCAAACAAATTCCCATCTCCATCCCTCAGCGGGGGCATCCGTTCCATTTGACCTTTGCTTTTGAATAAAGTGTCGGAAAAAAGTATGAAAGAAAAGCTACACGGAATGTGGGTCCTGCTTCTCGTCCTGTTTCAGATTTCCATCGTTGACATTCCCTCCGCTGTGTTGTTCTTCCTTTTTCTGTTTTTTTTTTTCGCTATCCTCCCACATTTCCGTTCGTCGTTTCGTCTGGTTTCTGGCTTCTGCTTTCACTTTATTTTCGTGTAGTTCCAAGACCTTGTGCATAAATAAATTTTCGCATGTTGGCGGCACATTTGACTGCCAACTATTTTTTTGTTTTTCCTCTTTCTATACTCGTACTTCTTCCTTTTCCTTTTCCTTTCTTTGTCACACATTATAATAATGCTTTTCGGACGTAATTACACTTTAGCTCTGAGCATGTTTAGGTTTTAAACTGTGTCACCGCCGACTCGTTAGTTCCCTGGGTTCTGTATCAGAGTGTAATTGAGTTCCGCTTGGAGGCGTGGCCGGCTGTTCAATGTCAGAGTTGATTGATTGAAGTAGCTATGGACTTGAGTTGGGTTTGGGTTGGTTTTGGGTTTTCAAAGTAGGCAAAAGGGTCGTGTTATAAAAATAATGAATTGTCTCGAACAAACTAATATCGAAATGGAACTGAAAATGGAAATTTAAGTCTATTTAACTAATGGCATATTATTTTCTATCTCTTTTCAGGTATGTTTTTATCAGCTAAACAACTTAATCTTACGAGTATGTTTTAGAGTAAGTATTTAGTGGTCGGCTTCTATAATTTAACTTCAACCTATGGATTTTCTTGGCTTAAGGCATAAATCGATCAATTTCAGAACTGTACGAAAGGCTTTTTGCAATTATTAGTTGAAACTTCCATGGTAACCCTTCTATAAACAGAAATTCTCCCTTCATGATTGTGGAAACTTGCCAAGAACTCAGACATTTATCTGCCTGCAAAATGCCACATGAAGCATTCTGTTCGCTTGGGTCAAGTATGTACACTGTACCTTCTATCAGTATGAAAGCATCTAAAATAAAGGGGAGAGAGGGGTAAAAACGACCCACAGATGGCGCTCGAGCGGAACCGACGGGAACAGAAGGCTGCAAACAGCAATAACTAAAAAGGAGAAATGTCTTCTTTGGTTGCAATTGCCGCGTTACGCTTCAAGTGGCAACTGTGTGTGGGGAACTGACCTACAAGTTGCCACATGAACTTGCAACTTTTGGCAAATGAGTTGCCCTCTATTAACCCACTCCCTCCATCTTCACCCCCTTTGACAGTTTGATGCAGCTTAATTCCAGCGAGTGGCCAACGAAGCGTCACAAGCAACGAGTTTCCCAAATGTAATTATCGAGTAGAAGAACAACTACAACAAATCGCAATGAAGTGGTAACAAGTTGTTACTGTTGCTACCATAAAAGAAGGCAATGTGGGGTTAATAAAACAAGCTGGCGAGGGTTAAATAGAAATACAGGGAGAGGGACTAACAACTGTTGCTGCCAGGAACTCATAAATTTGAACACTTGCCACGTCGACTGAAGAAAACTAAATAAGTTGTTTGTGTGAGTGTGTGTTGGTGTGTAGTTTATCAATTTGCGGGGAAAGAGTGTATAAAGAGGCATAAATTCCATTTTTATTTCGCTTTGGACTTGGCCTAATGCAATAATAACGTATATTTTATAGACACAAAAGTTTGCGCTAGAACTCACAGCTGCGACAGATTCATGAGTATATGCGAGTGTGTGTGTGTGTGTGCGTGTGTGTATTAATTTCACACATTTACACAGCACTTTTGTGTCTCATTTTTCTTCGAGAAAAACTTGCCTACTTTGCGGAAAATGAAGAAAAGAAAGGCAAGTAAGAAAGAAAGAAATAAGGAGGGCAACAACAAGTATACGACACGTAGGCCGCAGGACAGAAACTTTTGCACGTACTCAGTGCTCTGACTTGTTGCCCACATGTGTATGTGTATGTGTGTGGGTGTGGGTGTGTGTGTATTTTGATAAGAGTCATTTAGCGTGTGTGTGTGTGCGTAGCAAATTGAAATAAATCTTGACAAGTGCGGTGCGTACATTGCTTAAGGCCAGAAAACGAGTTTCTGGCCCCGGAACAAAATGTAGAAGAAACCAACGTACCAAATTAATAACTACGAAGCAACTAGACGTTGCCCCTTAGATTAATTATAGCAGCAGAAGGAGGAAACAATGGGAGGAAGAGGGAAAATGAAGAATGATACCAACTCCCTTTATGTGTGTACGTAAATTTCTTACTTTTAGACTGACAGCCTGGCCCAAAAATTGAGTTGATAATTTCAAAACAAATGAACGAGAGTAACACAACAATAATAAAAACATATTTGGCCAATTCATTTCCTTAAATAGACATTTTGCGCAATTTCTTGTCCTTTTTCTCCCACGCAAAAGTAGAAACTGGTTGGCGAAAGATAACAATAGACTTCATTTATACAATGCGTGAGTTGCCTTTTTGTGCTTGTGTGGGCAATATTTTTATTCTGGGAACTATGTGCGAAATGTTTGGATGAAGTGGGCCTTAAAACAACACTTTGGCCTTAAAAAGAGAATTCAAAGGTATAGAAAACAAAAAGAAATGTTAACTTTGCTTTAAGGATGCCAAAGAAAAATTTGCAATTCAAAACAAAATGTATATTTTTGGACAATATAGAAAACTTTCCTTATCAACTGTATTGTTCTCGATACTTTAAATGTACATATTTAAGTATTTTCAAATGCTTTTGATGGATTTATATATATAATCTATATTTTCATTTAAAAGTTAAATTCAGGAAAGCCTTAAGTATTCCTTGTCTCTTTCTCCGTCACTTTAATTTTTGTCACTTACCTGTACCCTTATTCTCATGCTTAGAAATGTCATAATTTTTGTCTTCGCTTTATGAAACCAAATCAAATCAAAATCTGTGTAAATCCAACAACACGTAAACACAAGGAACGACAATCCAAATGAGCATACAACTAATTAAAATTCATGCCCCAAAAAATGGACTACAAATAAAAAATACCTCCCATTTTTTCGTCTTTCTCGTTTTTTCTGATACTACGTGAGGTCACGCCCCCATAAAGTTGGTCATGATAAATATGAAAAAAAAGCGAGGCAAGGCCAAGCTGATGATTACTCACTGCCAGTTGCAAATCAACGCAGCTTCTCAATTTATGTAACCCCTCCTGCTTTTCAGCAAGCGGGGTGGCTAATTAAATGACAGCGACGAATGCAGAGGGAAAAATTAACCTTTAATTTTTGATAAACAAGTTCGAAGAACACACTCTAAAAATATGCAAACGGAATGAATGCAAATGAAGTGGAGTCCAGCAGCAGCAACGACAGCTCTCCAACTGTGAGCCAGACAGCGGAGAAAGTGAGAGAAGGAGGGAAAGAGAGAGAGAGAGAGAGAGAGAGAGTAATAGGAAGAGGAGCAAAGTGGCGGCACAGCAGGTGGTAGCGTCAAGCAAAGTACAAACAAAAAAACAGAAAATATTGTATAATATATAGTTAGTTGAGTGAAGAGGTGGAGAGTTAGGGAAGGGAGGGAAGGAGAGGTAGACAGAGCAAACGCCACGCAGTTTCCGGTGCTCTCGACAGCCGTTTACATAATTTCAATATGGCGGCTTTTTTGGTAGGCACCGCGCGTGGCCAGCAGCCGAAACGGCCACTTAAAGGACATGCCAGGAATGGGAGGGAACAGACTGAAAGCCAGCCAGGATGAGGCTGACTGGGAATTGTTCATTGTGTGTGTGTTGTATTTGGTCAGAGAGGGAGAGGGAGTAAGAGAGTGAGGAAGAGGGGCAAATGAAAAAGTAACAATATAAAAATTTGTGTTTATGTTTTACTTTATTTTTTTCATTTTCATTTTTATTATTTCGTTGTTATTTTGCTGGCTGCCTTCATTCCACAGACCGAGGATAAAGGGAAGGGGCAGGCTGCCCACTTTTGACACTTATTTTTGACAGCTTAAGGACATTTGAGGGTCATGCACTTTAGGCCAGGCCAGGCCAGGACCGAACAGGACAGACGAAACAGGCGACATGAGGTTCGAGCGGCAAATTTCAAAATTGTTTGCATGTCTGAGATTTGTGGCAGTTTATTATGAATGTGTGCGACACACTCTCCACTCCCCACTCCACATACGCTTACCCCCACCCACCACTCAAGCAAGTCAACTTGTAGTCTGCCATTGCCCAAGGGGCCCAAGGGGGCGTGGCAGCTAAAGTGAAACCACATTCATAATGAATGAGTGGGTGCCACCCCAACCATTTTTCGGAAACATGAATTTTGTGTGGACGCTTTTGACTATTTACCAAAGCAGGCAATGAGGAGTGGAAGAGGTGGTGGAGGTGGGTGATGGGAGGTAGGGGTATGTTAACTGGCGACTTTATTGAACCTATGCTTAGCAACTGCTGCTGCTTGTAATTAAATTAAATTATGGTTTCTCTAGACCCCACTAAGTCCTTCTCTTTCCCTCTCCCCTTCTCTCTATTTCTGTCTCCGTTTGTATGTCTCTTTCGTCTGGTATTTTTCGGTGGTTTGTCACATTAAAATTTAGTGGTGCTTTTAAGTGCCGGTAATAAGATATTTTGTATGCTTCTGGGCATTGGACAACACATCAGGCACAGCTCTAGCGCCATGTGTTTAACAAAACTTCCCCTCTCTCTCTCTCTCTCTCTCTCTTCTGCTCCCCCTAATGTGTGTGACAAAAGCAGTTTGCATAATTTAAAAGGCCTAAAAAGCAACTATAAGTTTCATGCCTGGGATTACAAATTTCTGGGGCTAGAGACACTTGTGAATGCCAAAAGATGTTGTACTCTGGAATTTGTGTTCGAGTTGAGTTGAGAGGTTCGAATGGATGAGGATGAGAGTTAGGAGCTTTTGGGTTACATTCTTGCACAATGTTTGACCGTATTTCCCTGTGTGTTCACACTCGGTTTACTAAGCCAAAAAAAAGGGTTGCGACACTTTTAAGCATTGCAGGACAACAGCTGCTTATTGTTACCAAAAATGCCCAAAATGTCTAAATTGCAGATGGCCTTCATTATATGAAACAAATTCTCATCTCAAACTGCTTCAATTTGGTTGACAAAATGACAGAAAATGACAGAAATTTATAAGGCAGAAGCTTAACTCAATCATAAGCTCAACGAGCATCTTATATGTTCTCTTAAATAATAATCATTTGAGTTTGCCTAAAATGTCAATTAGACATAAGCTTAATTGATCAAGTGCATGGAATACTAAGTAGTCACAATCTGGAAGATAAATATTGACTTATAAAAGGTGTATGTCAATGCAGCTTTAATGTGCTTCAAATATAAATCTAAAAACAGTTTAAAACATGAAAGCTTTCAGACTATCTTGAAGTTTTTATCTCTTAACTTCAAGCGTCTTTAATGTCCTTGCACAGCTCTTTTTCAAACTAATTAAAATAAACGATTGGAAATAATCCAGTACATAATGCAGCTTTGCTGTGCTTTCAAAGCTCTATGGATAAAATCCTTTTAGTACAAATTCTAGTTCATTAACATGATTCAATACAAATATTGCATTAAAAGCAAACGTGCTAAAAACGAGTTCAATCAACTTTTGATATTGCTTGGCTCGACAGACTTATATCTGATATATTGACCAGATAATCTCCACGCATTCCACTCTATAAAAGTGCTTAAAGCACTACTAACTGAATCACAGCAGTTTGTATAGTTGTGTTACAAAATCAAACTAAAATGGATCGATTTACCCTTCCCTCAGTTGTCTGTCTGTGTTTTGTGGTAATCAGCGCTATCAAAAGCAAAGCACGTTTAAGCTTAGAGAACATTGGCGACAAGACCTGAAAAAGGTAAAAGTAAGACAACAGTTGGCAGACAACTGACAACTGAGCAAAGAAATGTTGGAAGACGTGTTAAGCGCCTTAAAGTATGCAACGACAAAAAGACAAGAGTCCAAAGACAGAAACAGATACATAGACCACATGTGTCATTAGAGCGAACAGAACAATCGACAAAAAACAGAGCTCAACTTGATGGACAATTGAGCCACAACTGCCCCTTGTTCAATGCCAAAGTGGGCGTGGTTCCCCCTTACACTCCAAATACAGTCACAAGGTGAGAAATAAATGACCCACCTCCTCCTCCTCCTCCTTCCTGTACAGAAGCCATAATCATAGCGCTTATCGTTAGTTGTGTTGTGTTCTGTTCTGTTTGCCCCCGAACTTCATAAAGGTGTCTCCCCAGAGAAGTGTCCTCTGGTTGAGTTGTGAGTGGTTCTCTGTCTCTCAGTTTCTGCACCACTTGGCAGTCCAACTTAATTGCGCTATGGGGAACGCTTAGCAGTCACATTGACATTGTTTTTGTCCAGCAGTCTCTGTCTTTCCCTGACCCTTTCCTCTATCTCCTCGAATTTGCATTGCTTGACTTTTGAGCCAAGAAATTTGCATTCAAGTTTCAACATATTTTTAATGCTGGTCATTGAAAACTGACAACACAGACACAGAACTTTTCCAACAGACTGTGCACAGTCTAATTGCTTGTTCAACTTGCCAAAAAAAAAATAGCCCCACAAAACATAAGAAAAATAGCAAAAAAGAAAAACAATTGAAAAATTTGAAGTGTAAAACATTTCCCAAGCAAGCTGATCAAATAAAAAATAATCATGTTAAGCAAATTTAGAAACAGAAATATAACGCAAACAATCTTTGGATTTATGATAGGTTTGTTATATAAGTAGTTAGTAGTCCGATTTTATTCAAATTCAGTCAGATTCTATGTTATACAATGATACCAGACACATAATCTGTGAGTTTGGTGAAGATATCTAAGAAATCAAAAAAGTTTTTTATAATAAAGGTTGATTTTTAAGCTATCGTTCCTATGGCATCGATATGAAACATTGATCCGATCCGATCGGCTCCGACATATGTACTGCGTGCATCAAAGAGACGAACCTGTACTTAGTTTCATCAAGATAGCTTCAAAACTGAGAGACTAATTTGCATTGAAACAGACGGATAAAGGGACAGTCGGACATGGCTATATCGACTCAGCCTCGTCGTCCTGATTAAGAATATATATCCTTAATGGGGTCTGTGAGGCCTCCTTCAATGCGTTACAAATTTCGTGACAAAATTATAATACCCTCTGCAAAATAAGTACAATTGGAGTAAAATTCATTGATGTTGCGACTTTCAAAATCAATTTTCAGTATATCTTGCTGCTATAATCCAATTGCAGCGAAAACTTTAAAACAGCGAGCAGCGAAAATCCAGGATGATATTTTTGTAATAATTTCCTTAAGTTTTCTATTGATTTCGGAAGCACTTGATACTTCTGCTAGTCCCACACCATTTCAATTTAATGGCATATAAATAAATTGATCTGTTTTATTTATATTTTATTTTATTAATTTTACAACGCCTTTCACTCAACTGTCTACCCTAAAAGGCAGACTTTTAGCATTTTGCATTTCCCACAGCTCTATAGAATTTCATTTTGGCATTGCGATTGGTGCTTCGCTCTGCGCGTATCGATTAATTGATTGATGAACATGCTATGAATAGCAGATGAAGGTGATGTTATTATACATAACATATGAAGCGATAAGTACAAACACACACACACACACATATATATATATATATACATCTATATATATATATGTATATATGGGCATGCAGCTTCAGTCGGAACACAGCATTTTTTTCTCGCACATACGACTTCGAACCGGCAACGTGCTAGGCACGTGAGTGCCGAGTGGCAAGCAAAGAGCGAGAGAGAGAGTGAGAGAAGGGGAAGAAAAAAACTGACTGTTGGGTAGCGTTGTGGCATGAAAAATTGTTTGTATTGCATATTTTTAGGGGCCGACGCCATGGAAGCGACCAAGCGTGAAACATGTTATCGAAGCGCTTTTAATGGAATTAATGCACAAAAAAGCAGGCAGACACCCACACAAATACATACATATATGAGTACACAATTTAATTTCAAAATTCAGAGGAACAGAAAAAAATTCATTGCCTGTTTTAAGGCAGTCACTTTTTTTGCCATATGCAAAGTTTCTCTATGTCTTTCTGTTGCAGCTGTTGTAAAGCGAACTTTAAATTCAATTTCATTTTCATTAGTTTAATATAAATTAAAAAGCAACAATTACATTGTCTGCAGAGCAGCTGATAGACATACCCTGACATTTAGATCATATAACTTCCATAGGTAAAATTGCTTGAAGATTGGTTATTTTATGAAAATCTTTTGATATTCAAAATATCTTGACTAAACGCACTAAGTATAAGAGACTATATTTTGCTGGCGTTTCTATTGACAAGATTTTATAAATAAATATAAATATAAAATTATTTAAAACAACTTAAAACAGTTTTAGTACAAACTATAAATATACATTCACATTAAGTAAATCCTACAATGACTATTATTTCTTACAAATATATTAATATTCTAAATATACAAGTTTTTGGTTTCTTGTCGTGAAAAACATTAATAAACCATAAAAAATGTGTATAGTACCGTCACTATTTCAGAGCTGTAACTTAAAAGTGTGGGCCAATATTAATGTTCTTGCAACATTATTTTTATGTTTAATATATTTCCAATACTTGTGTAGTGTATTTCACAAACTACATCAGCTGACATCAAAGGGTGATAAAGAATGACCCTCAAAATGCATGGTTCACGAACATGCAATTGAGTTATGAATATGTGTGTATGTGTGTGTGTTTCTATATAATTAGTCAAAAACATATTACTTTAATGACTGGGACATGCAGCTAGCCAAGATTTAATTATGAGGCAACAGTAAGCGGCCATGCGGCCAAATTGAATTCTCAGCCCTAGCACAGGACACAACGGGATCAGCAACCCTGACTCCTGCTGCTACCCTTGGCTCCCTGTCTCTTCCTTCCTGCCGCTGTCCACCACCACCGTACTCTTCCTCTCTAGAGAAGTGCCCGAAATTGACCATTAAAATCGTTTATGCATTTTGTGTGCTGCTTGTTGCTGCTCTAATTGCTTGCTCTCTGTATGTGTGTGTGTGTGTGGGAGTGTGTACTAGTGTTGGTGTATTGCAACGAGCGGCCATCATAAAATATTATTATTAGAAATTAAATTTTTATGCGTATATACCTAGCGCATGGCTTGATGGCTCAAGCGTTTTTATTGCATACTTTTTGCTGATTGCCTCCGTATAATTTGTGCCAAAATGATGCCATAAATTTTAATGTACACTAACATGGCCGAGTTGTGTCTGCGATTAGCACTAACAATCTATCCTTTCTCTACCATTGAACCCCTCTTACTCGTTTCTTCCTCAAGAAATGGATTTGTCAAAGTAAAGCTAATACCATGTGCGAATTGCAATGGATAATAGGATGTTGCTGATCTGTAAGATCATCTGCTTAAATATTTATCTCAATTATCTCATCAAATTGTTTCGTTTTGGGATAAAAATAAACAAATAATTAAGTCTTTCAATTAAAATTTTATTATTCAAACGGTTTTTATATAAATTACTGATTTAATCTCAGCTTCATAAAATATATATTGTTTTATTTTGTTAATTTAAAAATTAAATTTCATCTATTAATTAAAATTTAATTCAAAAACGTATTAGCATCTATTTATAATATTAAATAACTTAGCTATTGTGCGTATGTGTATGTCTCTGTGTGTGTGTGTGTGTGTGAAAAATTATGCAGTTATCCAGAGCGAAGATAGAAGAAACATTGAGCAAAACGGTTTGAGGACTGCGAGACAATCGGGAGATAAACAGAGAGTAACCGCAAAATGCAAGCCACACATACACACACCATACACTCACACCTAATCACACACACAAACACACAAAGTAGAGTTGAGAATGTGTCTCTGTCAGGCGAAGTTGACGATGAATTATGCGGGCTGTTGACAGAGACGATGAGGGAAGATGCAAAGAAAAGAGAAGGAGATGGCTTGGGGTAACTCAAGAAAGTTCTAAGCACGTTTAGAGTAAGCCACAAGCACTTGTACACTCACACTCACACTCAGACAGACAGACACAAGTAAACGCTAAATGACACACAAATTCAATGTCAAAGCGTTGGCGCACAAAAGTATGCTACAATATGTGCAAAAGCAGGAATAGTATGAAAACGAAACGGACATGGACAAGGAAGGATACGGATAGGGACAGTAGCCAGTCCCCAGTTGAAGCGCCAATGGTGATGATGACAATGATGATGGCAGCTAGACACACAAACAGTCACACACACACACACATGCACACACAGCTGAATGTGGAAATGTTTGATTTGCAGCAAGAGAGAAAAGAGGAGGGAAATGGTCGACATGGAAAAAGAATGTTGAAATATATGAGCAAGGCAAGCAAAAAGTTTTTTTTACGTTGTTGCGGAAACGGAAATAGAATTATAAAAGCCAAGCTAAAGACGTTTACACACCATACAAAAAGCAAATGGCAAGAGAAGAGACAAGAGTGGAAAAGGGGGACAGAGACTCGAAGTCGTACACACATGGTAGGAAGATAAGAAAACTGTTTGCTAAAGGCTTAAAGCAGGAATGGAGGCTGAGGTTGGGATCTGCCTTGGTTTGGGGAGGAAAACTTTTAGCCAAGTTAGTAGGGGTACAAATTTATGAACAGACAACCACAAAACTGTGTGTAGTGGTTGCTGGGAGTGGGACGAATGGTATGGTGGGGCTGGTGGTTGAATCAAAAATGAAGTGCGATTTATGGTCATACAAATCAAAGTTTGGTGCTTGAGTTGATTGCTAACAATCT
Source organism: Drosophila neotestacea (assembly GCA_035044365.1). Taxonomy (NCBI): domain Eukaryota; kingdom Metazoa; phylum Arthropoda; class Insecta; order Diptera; family Drosophilidae; genus Drosophila; species Drosophila neotestacea. The sequence continues at coordinate 4,288,417 of JAWNMD010000157.1, read as the reverse complement.
TTTGTATGACAAAGTCCCATGAAGTGGTTGCGGGGGTTGGAAAAGGGGGAATTTCTGTAATATTTGACACTCGGTTGGCTGAATGCAGGTGTAGCCAAAGAGATTTGTGGCACAAATTAGTCGAAATGTGAAAAATGAGGTGATAAATTTAGCAAAGTGTGAGTCGAAAACTTTTGAATTGAATGCAGAGAAGAGAAACGACAACCAACGAGCCCAAAGACCATTGGGGGATTTATGAACAATTATAAAAGCTGTGGTGAAATTTTCCTAAAATGCGGAGATTTGTGCGGCAAAACTTTTCCATAGCAGCTGCTAAACCTGACCCTCTTCTTAACTGGCTATAATGCGAATGTCCATTGAAATTTCCAATGGTTTGGTTTATGAGTTGAAATTTCAAATGAGATTTGTATGGGATTGTGAATCACCTTCGGGTCTTGCGCTGTCATGCATTCATTAAATCACTAATTTGACTATTGTTTCCATGTTTAAAAGGAATTTGATTCGAACATGACACCGAACGCAGCACTTGAAATGTTTTGCATATACCAATTAAAGTGATTAAATATAAAATTTTTGTTGGTTTTACAAAATAGAAGAAAATACTAAATAGTAAATAGTAGTATAAATCTGCATGTTAATCATCTTTTAAATAAAGTGAGAATAAAGCACATGATGTCTATTAACTTTGCTCATCCTTACCTAACTATTAAATGGGATTTAAAAATAAATTAAATCATAAGACGGGCTTGCAAATAATTTGGCAATTTTTCAGCTAAGTCTGAAATGGTTTTTGCAACCTTTTCAACCTTCTGACATGCTGAGCATTCCCTTGGCAGCCATTTAAGTTCAATTCTTTGGGCCAACCCTTTTGCCAGCAGCCAAACAAAGGTTGCGACTAGTTTTAACGATAGCCCGCATCACCTTGGGCCAGAATCCAGACTCAGACTCAGACTTTGACACAGACAGAGAGGATCTTCCCGCACTCTGGGAAAGGCAGTCAAGCAAGTCGACGACGTATTTGGCACAGCTAATTCAGCACAACATACGACGCATTACAGTTACTCCAGAAACGAATAAGAATGAGGATAAGGACACTGCCTGGTTTGCTAGGATTTGCTAGTTGAGAAATTGAATATTTCACATGTCTGTTTGAATTTTATAAGCATTGTAGGAAGCAGGCAACACAGAGCGGAAAAGGAAGTGTACCAAAGAAATAGAGGAAAAAAAAGAAGATATGAAAACCTAACCAGCAATCCAAATAGAAAAATTGAAAAATAAAAAAAGCTAAGAAAATAGAAAATAAATCGAGAGAAGCTGCTACTGCTGCGTCAGAAGGAGAAACGTGAAACATGAAACGACTGGGCGCCTAATCAAATATGCCACAGTGCAGGAAATTTGTGGACAGAAGCAAAAGAAAGCTGAGGCAGAAGAAATAGAGAGACAGACAGAGTGACATACAGACAAGCAGACCGACAAACTGACAGATAGAGAGACAGACAGACACACAGTCAGTCCAGACGAACTTGATTGTCGGTTATGGCAGAATTTCCCTCTTCTTACCCAGACATCAGGCTCAAGATGGACAAGTTAGTTTTCAGAGTGCGAAATAAATGATATCTTATCAGACACACACACATACACCCTCAATCTCTCTTACACACATACTCACACATACAACCACTGTAAATGGTGCGTAAATTTCAAATTATGTTATAGGCTTTTGGACCGATAAGTAAATTGTATTTTTTATGCATTTTAAGCGTGTGTAATTGCGTGTGTGTGTGTGCTTGACTGTAATATGGTACATATGTATATGTTATGTGTGTGTGGATTACAAACTATTTGTATGCTTTTTATTTATGTGGGATTTATGAGCACATTTCATATGGGTTTCTTGGTAATTGAATTGATTACAACTTAAGACCTTTGAAACTGCTTTGTTCGACTCTTAGAACCATTAGTTTTTTCAACATGACGTTGCCTGACAAGGCTAAAAGTCTAAAAGCAGGATTGCCATTAATTTCGAATGTTAAATTCATATTGAAAACAAAGTAAGAGACTTTTCATTTTTATACTAATTCTTATTACAAATGGTCTTACATTATTAAGACCTTCGATTACAAGAAAACGATAAAATTTACATTAAATTTTATAAGCAAATAACTTACAAAAACTAAGCTTTGTTCTCAGTATGACCCAACCATATTCAGATTCCTAACTTGACTACAAATCAAAAGGCATATTTACTTTGCATAATTTGTGGGCAAGTCCAGAAGTGAAAGCAACCGCAAACTCCATAAATAAATCAATGCTAAAATATAAACAAATTGCAAGAAGGATAGAAGAAAACGAAAATATGTTAAAACATAATGTAAACATTTGAATTTACAAGTCAAAATTTTCTTAAGATGGGAAAAGAATTTATTTATAGCCTACTTAAAGGCTTACTTAGAGGCCACATCGCTGTTAAGGCCACTTTAATTTCAATTTTCAATTTGCATTGCTCTCCGGTTCTATCTCGCCTTCTAGCTCTGTGAGCCGTTGGCCAGCACTGGTTGCCATGCAAATTGAATCATTTTTGTTCATTTCAACGGCAACTGAATTTTTCTATGGCAACCCATACAAAGTCTCTCTATGTGTGCTCTAAAGGGTGTCTGGGAAGGTGTTCTGACTGGCAAAAAGTGTCGTTCTTTTGAATTTATGATACTAAACACACAACACTCGCCGTGCCAGAGGTTGAATGGCGACTTTATTCATATGGCTGCTCAACCTCCCCATACCCCTTCGGACATTTGAATAGCTCTCTGATTGTGTTGGTGTGTGTGTGTGTGTGTCTTGATACAAGTTATTCCCTTTGCCTTTGCCTTTGTACTGCACTTTTGAAGCCTCTTGCTTAACATTATATATTAATTTTTGTAATTTCAATATTTTCTTTATTCTTCTTCACTACAGATCGCACCATCCAGGAGCATGAGAACAAAAATGTGGTGCTACCTTGTCCTGTGAATGAACAGAAATGCGGGAAACTGCATTCCCTGAACTGGTTCAAAGGCGATGATCGTATCGCTGCAATGCTTCTTGGCGATAGCAATGTCACTAGTGTGAACGATGAATTTAAAAATAGGTGAGTAATCGAACTGATTCCAATTGGGACTCGTAATCGAAACAGTTGCTATTGATTGTTCTGAATCTTTGCCTTTGTAAATTGCTATAAATCTAATATTTTGTATATAATATTGCAGAGTAACTGTTGAGCAGAATCCATACAGATTAGTTATTAAGGACTTGAGAATATCTGACGAGGATATCTATCTATGTGATACAACATTTTATATACCAGAAGAAACGTGTGATAACTTCAATGGCTATCGGGTCGAATTGAGAGTCTTAGGTAAGTTACCAATCTCCAATCCTCCTCATTTAAACTCTTTTTTGCATGTCCAATCATACTACAAGTAATTGCTTTACAACTCTCTCTTATGATTTGCGCTTACTTTGTCAAGGTTTTGTAACTCTTATATGTTCTTGTATCATTGTAAAAACGTTTTGTGTCTTTCGTTTGCTTAAACAAAACTAACTGCTAAACTAACCTATAAAAATCAAGAGCTTATATTATAAATTATAAACATATGCATGGAGCTTGCTTACTAACAAAAGCAACAACAAACAACGCGTGAAGGAAATCTTCGAAATTGTTGCATGTCTATGAAAGAAATGATCATGAATAATGATTCTGCTTCCTGTGTTTGTCCTGTAATGCAATGTGTTTTTGAAATTTCAGATGAAAAATTTAATGATGTGGGAAACAGAATGAAAATGCAATCATTACTTCAACTAGTCACATTTTCTAGTTTCTCTTCATTGAATCTCAAAAAAACTTCTGTTCAAATTCTTAACTCCAATTTACTAACTTTTTAACAACAATTTACAATTCGAGATTCAAAACTCGTTGCCAAATCGATTGCATTTTCACTTTGATTTCGTTTCGTTGCAAGTGAATAAAATGAATATAGATATATTCGAGTATATTTTGTGAATGCCTTTTACCTGCCTGCCTTTACACGCCTTACATCCACTTGTATATATACAATAATTTCATCATAAATTTATATATTCGTATATCGTTCTATATGTATGTTTATCAAAAGTTAACCCATTTCAAAAGTGCAAAACGAAACTTTACTCTTTTACCATAACATTTGAACGTGTCAAAACTCATGCAAATATTTTCTCTTAACTGATTGTCCCACAAAAAAAAAAAAAACACAAATATCGAAAAAATGAATATGATTTGAAAAATCGTATACAAAACGCTCGTCCACATCGACATGGAAATTCTAAATATACATATAACATATATACATACACATCTATATCTATATATATGCATTGCTATGGAAAAAAAAACTCCACCGCAACCAAAACTAACCAACAAAAAAATACTAAAAACAAATCGAAAACTAAATCAAACTCCACGCCTGCCTCTTTTTACCACCAACACCTCTCCTCTCACCCTTGATCCTTTTCCTTTTCGTCCAAACGTGTGCACTCACCAACAAAATTGTTTTTTACTAAACGTTGACCCACAATTGTATTGAAATGTGTGCCTCAACTAAAAAATTTTAAATCGAAAAACCTGAAAACTGAAACCATAACCTGATGTGAAACTCAACCTTAAAACAATTAAAACTCTAAAAATGCTTTAAATTAAATTTGATTTATAAAAAAAAATGACAACCAAAAAACAAACAACAAAACGTTTGGCTATGAAAATAAAACTACGCAAACAAAACGTAGAAAACCTTGGTAAATTTAAATTATTAAAACTAAAAGAAAGAAAAATCTCTTATTAATAAACGTTATTTATATTTATTTATTTAGTTGAATGACAGTTAACTTTATCAGTTTTTTAATGAATGAGAATGTTGTGGTGTTTTGGGTTTTCAAATTACTATTTTAGTTTAAATTTCATTTTAACTTTCTACTTCACTTTAAATATATTTTAACTTTATACTATTCTTAAATTAAAATCGTATACATACTTAGTTCTAAATGCCGCAAATTCACATAAACTATATTTCTTGTTTAATTTAAGTAGAAATACAACTTAAATTAAACAGCAACTGTTAATGTTATGTTTAAGTGAATTTACAGCTAAAAATTTCTGCTCATTCAACTCGCATTTCAATTGATTAAATACCATATTTATTTTCATCAGTTAGCTTACAAATATTCTAAATTTTATTCATTTTCATTTCGAAATTTATTGCTCTCAATTGTTTTATTATTTTCATCTTTCGCTGATAATAATTTATATGCAACACAAATATCAAATATGATTTATTAAAAAAACACAAATTCAACATTTTTACCTCCCGAAAAAAAATAATGTAAAAATGCAAAAAAAAAAAAAAAATCAACTACGCACACACACACACACACGAACACCAACACATACAACTTAACTCACACACATCACACAACATTACGAAATGTCGTATGGATCGTTTGGACGAAACAGTGCCACCCACAGAGGTTGTGATTTTGGACGCTAAGGGCGACCGCATTGAGAATGGCAGCATCGTGGGACCCATGCAGGAAAGGCAGAGCCTCAAAGCGACCTGCACGGTGAAAAATACACGCCCACAACCCGATGTGGGCTGGTTTCGAGGCTCCAGACGCCTGACAACTTGTGAGTATAACCCCAACTATGATCCAAGGTGGGAGAACAACGCATAAAGGTTTTTCGTCATAAAAACTGCTGAAGCGCGTTTATTGATTCCCCCCAAGAAATGAGTTAGGAGATTGAAGGGGTGTAACCAAAGGGAAATGTAGGAAGGGGCAGCTAAGCAGCCAATTTGATATATAAACCCATGGAATGAGTGAAGCGAAGGTGGGGCAACGAATTGAGAGTCGACTCCGGTTTACGATGCGCCACAAAGTTTATGCAGTGACTGACGACCGGGGTCATAAAGCCAGGTCCAGGCCACGGAAGGATTTGGCTTTCTTATCAGTGTCAGTTTCACTTTTTTTTTGGACTGAGACTCGTACCGGAATAGGCAAATGCCCACAGCAGCAGCCCATAAAATGTTATGCCCTTTTATTGTAAAGCATAAAAATAAACTTAGAGGCGATTTTCATTAAATTTTTAAGAGCCTCCCTCGACTGATGCCTCAACTGAAGGCTTAGCTCGAAAGAACTCGCATCAAACCACGAAGCAAATTAATTGATTTCTATTTTTAAAAGTCCAGAATGGTAGCTATTACATTAGTCAGAGCCAGAGTTTAAAGCAAGAGAAAAAACACTTGAAATATTTCAGAAATTTTTGGTTTACCTTTTTGCTGGCCTTGAAAAGCACTTAAAGTGATTTTTATGCCCTGAAAATCTCCCGAACAATTTATAACGGAAGCCAAAAACACGAGGGCTACGAGGCGCCAACAACATTTACTTTATTTTTCTCATATTGTTTTTTTTGGCATTTCCGACTTCTTTTTTTGTAACTTCTTCTTGTTGTTATTGTAAAGCCCTCTAATTGGCGTCGGTCTGTGGTTTAGCAACCCTTTTGTGTCTGGTATGCAGAAAGGGCACAAGACCTAACAAATTCTGATTCTGAATTCAGAATTCATGCGGAATTTTATTTATTTTGATTTTAAAAGGCTTTTGCTTATCATAATTGCTTGTAATTAGGAAACCGGTTGATGATGATGATGATTTGGGGAGTCACCTGCAATGTATACAGATAATACTTGTACTTCCACTTAATAAATAATAAATTTTCATTTAACTCGACAGATTCTCCTACTCATGATCTAAATGATGGTCTCTATACATCGACACTTGAATTGGACTGGCAATTATCACGTGAGGATCTGGCACAGGACATTGAATGTCGCGTCGAATCGGCGGCTATTAAAAGTGCAATTGTTACCAAATTTAGCGTCGATTTGCAAGGTGAGTCATCATTCAAGGCTTTAAGCATTACCTAAATGTTCCCTATCTTATCCCATTTTGCCATGACTCAACGGCCTAATATCGTAAAAGTCAGCCATGAGTCAGTTATAGAATACGACTTATTTATGTAGGTGTGCTTAGTTATATGACTGTCTAAGGGATCTGAAAAGGGTACGGTGTTTTACGACTTTGTTTTGAACTTTAAAATACATAAAATGCCAAGGCAGAGTAAGCTTTGATGGAATTAAGAAAATAGATGTACATTCAAATTGCCTAAAGTAAACTTTACGAAAAAAAACTACGAGCTTAAAGAATGTTTAAGTATTATCCACAAATTAAAAGAAAAATTATTTACCAAAAAAAAAAAAGAAATATCCTTGCAGACAAACATTTTATAAGTTCATAAAAATAATTTTAATTTAATATATTTTTTATAATATTATAATTTTAAATAGTTTTCCATTACTTTTTAATTGTTTACAAGATAATATTTATTTATCTTATCAACACGTTTAATAACAAATTTAAACAAAATCCAGCTAGAAAGGAATACAAAATCTTTAATCCTTTTAAAACCTTTCACATCACCTGAATCAACATGAATTAAAAAGCGTAATAAATTTCCAACAACAGAAAAAACGAGATTGTCGAAACATTTTGACATGTTTTGGGTTCATTAGCCCGGTGAGGCAACATTGGCAATTTTAAAGCGATCCTTTCTAATTACAAGTACAACAACAATGCCCCAAGCCAAATCAAGAGCCTTTTACGAAAGTCATGCAAATACATTTTTTCTAATTAAGAGCTGACAATATCGAGTAACATTTTCCCCATACTTTGCATTTTATTTTCGTTTTCTCTTTTGTTGATGTTTTTATGTCTTCTGCTCTTTCGATTGACGAATGATTTAACATTTTTGTTGAGGCAATTAATGAATGTCATTAAATGTAACATAAAACTGAACAACTTAGCCAAGTTTTTCATTTACAAAGTGGGCACAACAAATTGATTGATGGCCCATTCCTCCCTCGATCTCCCGGCATTCTTCCAACCCGGAGACTTGAAAACCTTTACCAATCCATAGTAGGATAACTTCTCCGCATGCAAATTGCCATTATTAATGTTTTATATTATGACAAAAAAAAAACGAAAAGGAATATAGAAAAGTGGAAGAAAATGGCAAACGAGCTATAGACATTGCCCCACACACAAAAGCCAATTACAAGTCGAGCATTTTAAGCAATTTTCTAACATCCACCCAAACTCTGTTCTCTATTTTTTTTTAAACATTTTTACAGTGAGACCCACGAGCATAGACATCAATGGAGTGGAACATCATACGGTGCAGGGCAGTAAAGTGGTGCTAACATGTGACGTAAGTATTGCCTCAACTCAACTATGTATTGAATAAGGGGTAAAGAGGGAGGATTATAGAAACAGACTGATGGCAAAGTTACTGCTGTCGGACAGTGCAACCAAAGATATTTGCAACGGACGAGTCTAGAAATAAAATTGATAATAATAATAATAATTGAAGTAAAGTCAGCTGTAAAGATATGCTTTACTTCTAAAAATTTCAAAATTTAAACACAAGTGATAGAACAAAGTGTCATGTGGTACTTTTTATTCTTGATCTGATTAGCCTTAAAATCATTTTCAATGATTACATCACTTTCCTCATAAGCTAAATTGTTCAGCCCATCCATGAAATATATTATTTGATATAAGAAAAAGCAATCTCTAACATTTTATAAATACCATTTAATATTCTAGGTATCTCAGAGATTTTTATTTAACAATCTTTTAATTATTAAACTCTTCAAATGAATTCCCTTTATCCAAGTTAATGCTGGAACTTAACTACACGTCTTGGCAACACTGTGCATCAGATAGTTTTTAGAGCACGTTGTCGTTGTCCTTGTCGTTGGAGTCCGAGTAATTGACAATAATTAACTGTCAATTATTTTGCGATTTTTCGTCGTCGTCGAGAACATGTGTGTGGAGAGAGTCAGAGCTCTGTTCGGGCCAAGTCCTGCAATAAGCTGAGCCTTAACATAGTCTACGACAATGCCTTGTTATTTGTCTGGGCCTCTTTGTCCCTGACTCTGTCTTTACCTTGTGCCTTGTGCCAGTTGCCAGTTACCAGTTACCAGTTGCCATTGCATTTTAATGGAAAAGCGCTCAATTGGCTGCAGTTTAACAGCACTTTGGAGCAGAGGGCTTGCTTCGTGTGCACTGTGAAATTATGCAAAATTGTCTATTGATTGCGTATTATGTTTAATGGAATTTTATGCAATTGTTTTACTGCCTAGCTCTGAGTCTTGGGCCTGGCTGTCAGGTAAAATTGTTGCCTAATGGAAATATGAATATGTGCACTTGTCAGCTAATGGAAATTTAATGGCAATTGCTAAGAGCTGACGCTTCATTCCCCTCTTCTCAGCTACTTTAGATATTCAAATAACGCATACGCCTCATTGGGCGTTTGACAAGTTGTCGGTTGTTTACAAATATATAACATTTGTTTGCTTTTTTCTTTATTCTTTCTCACATTTGACAGATACACGGCGCTCGTCCCGCTGTTAACCTAACGTGGTATAATACAACCTCAACTATAAGTCCCGAGGAGAACGAACTAACTGAAATACGCACCAAGGCTGTAAGTTCTTTCGATAACTGTCAATCTGTATTTAAATCTAATATTTTTTGATTTTGCAGTTTGAGAAAGAGGATGGTACTTATCACACCCAATCGGAGTTGATCTTTAATGCAACCCGCTTTGAAAACGATCGCGTCTTTCGCTGTGAGGCTGAGAATATTGTGCTGCAGATCAATCGAGAGAAGCCAATGGCATCGGCTTTGACTTTGGAAGTGATGTGTAAGTATGGCGCAATGTACATATGAGATGAAAGATAGATAGAATATAAAAGATAAAGCTGGCATAAGTGCCAGAAAAAACAAATATAATTTAAATTAAAATAATATATTATTGTTACAAATATCTACCTTTTTATGTTTTAAAATATAAACTTCTATTTCCAGATAAGTTTTCTTGTTATCCTGTTAATACCTTACACGTTTTTATTTTCTTTCCAACAGATCCCCCTGTTGTCAAGGTCAGTCCACCTGAAATGGTCACAAACACCAGCGAAATTGTGCTGCTTAATTGTGAATATGTGGCAAACCCCGCCTCGCTCACACAGGTCGTTTGGTAAGTGCTTAAATCTATAAACTAACACGATATAAAATAAAATCCAAAACAAAATGTCCCTGAGGAGGGGCTAAAATGGGTTAAAGAGAGGTGATGTTGTGGCCAGAAATGCAAAAGTCAAAAGCGAAATGCAAACGAATTTAAATTGCTTTTAAATCCACCCTACAAATACGCACATGTGACAGAGACGGTAATAGAAAGAGTGAAAGAGAAGTGCAAGTGTTTGAGTGTGTGCAAGAGAGAGATGGAGATAGTTCTAGTTCCGAGGCCAAAACTGACGCGTGCTTTGTTGTATTGCCTTGGCGCCTGAGCAAAGGTGCCAGGAATCAGTACGTGGCAATGAGTGGTAGAGGGAGGGAGTTGATAAGAGGAGAAGGGAGAAGCTAGGCCTGGGGCTGCCTGGCATTCTGTGTGACTTTGAAGCCAGGTAGGGAACAGGAGCAACGACAGCGACGGCGACAGCGGCAGAACTCAATTAAACTAAAATTTCCACAGTAAACAAAAATCTAATTAAAAACAAATACAAAAGTAAATAGACAACAAGAGTTGAAATCTACGCAACAAAAGAAACGCCAACAACAGCAACAACAAAAACAACGATAACAGCAAAGTGCGTGAATTGGGTGCACTTTCTGTTTACACACACATACACACACACACAAACACTCCCTTTGTCCCTCTACCATCATGTTCCAATTCAAGAGGTCCTTCAATAGCGAGGATGCATTTATCTGCTCAAAATCAAAACAAACTCGCAAATGCGTAATGCGAATGTGAATGTGGATTGCGATTGCGATTTCGAATGGAATGTAACCAGAAATTGCTGTTGATGCTGTTGCTGTTGGGCTCAAGTTATATATAGTCGGTTGCATATGGCAAGCCAGCTAAACAGCGAGAAATTTCGTTGAATGTGTAAATTGAAATTTAACATACGGTTAATCCAGCAATAAATGTAGATTATTAAATGAGGTTGCTTGTAATACAATCATCCAGTAAGTTGAATTAATTGAAAGAACTTTTAAATGATCTTAAATCCTTCTGTTGCTGCCAAAATGCATTTTGTTTAGAACAACAAAGCAAAAGAAGTTTCAGCTAGAACTATAACAAATGTATCTATTAGCTGTATAAAGCTATTCTATAAAAGTCTTAAGCTAAAGCAAACATATGATTAATTTAGACACAAAAACTATATTATGCAGGGTTGCCACAGAAATCTCAAAGATATTGGCTCGGAGCTTGTCTTCAAAACTCTCAAACAAACACTTTGGTGTCATAGAACATTGAGCTGTTTAATTTTTTGAAAATATTTTCTGAGTCATGAAAATCGACTGCCATGATTTTTATTTTAATTTCAGGATAATAATATATTAGTAGCATTGATTATACAACAAAGATATTCACTTCCGAAAAACCTTGCCAAAAGTAAGAGCCTAAACTTGCATATATTACTTATTTATTAAATTGGTATTTAAACTATTCCTCTTAATTTTCTTCTTAAAGTGAATTCAAAGCAACTTAACAGAAATTTAAGAATATCAATTTAATTAATTCACTAGGTGTAGTTATAGAAGTTACTTCTGTGCAACTGAAATGTCCTTCTCCCTATGGTTATATCATTCTCTTTCGCTCAGTGTAATTTGGACTTTAGCAAAGACAAACAACAGGACATCCATCGAAAGAACGGCAACTGCAACTCACACATAAAATTGCACAATGACACGCGACCAGAACTCGCGCATAATGCAAAATCATCATTGGCATGGAAACCAACTATCCAACTAACAAACCCGGCTGTCCTCTGCCTATGAGAGGAACAACATGAGAATGTGGATGGTTGTGTCTAACAAACTTGACCAAAATTCAGCGGGACAAAGACTATTTTTGCCAGCGAGTACAACAAATTCTCGATGCACTCGCAACTGACGCACAAAATGCAATTTGGAGTTGCAAATCCATTCACAGATTTACCTCTCTGCCATCGACATCGATGCCTCATCGTGGGGCACGTGGCGTATACGCAACATTCATTTGGCATTGGTTTTAGGACGAACTGCATTTGTGTAGGTGTTGATAAGAGGAGATTTTAGAGATACATATAAGTTAGTTCTACTCTATCTGACGTATCGCACTACATTGCTATAGTCCAAGTTAATTCAATCTATTCACAGTTACGAATTTAAATTTGTTTGTCAGCTACCTAAACCTAAAACCAATTAAAGTAGAGAAATCTGCTTTCCAAATGTAAAGTTAAAGCTACTCTTGATTAATAGTGCATGAAAATGCAATATGACCCCCTCTGGGAAGGAATAGAGTGACAACGCCACGCAAAGCGTATTTCTAATTACACAACATCAAAACAACAACAACAGTTGCGAATATGATGAATGAAGACGACACAACAAACACACACGAAGAGACCATACGTACTGACACACACACACACACAAGCACACGTAGTCACTGTGTCAAGTGGCTGCATTTTACAAGCCTTTTCCACATTTTCGCAATTTTCTCTCTTTGCCGCTTTTCCACATTTTTTGCTAATGCCAACTGAGAAATTAAATGCACACACAAAAGTGACACAGAAAATTTATTTAGCAGGCATTTCATTTACGCCTGTCTACCCAAAACTCTCTATCCCCCTTTCTCTATCTCTCTCCTTCTCTCTCTCTCTCTCTCTCTCTCTCTCCCTCGCTCTCTCTTTGTGGCTAAGAAGTGAATAGCTTGTGCACTGAGTGCAGACAGCAGAATTTTCGCTTGCAGTTTGTGCGAACTTTTTATAGCATACATTTTGGGACTCATAATGCTTAAGCTTGGCAATTTCTTGCCATCAACAAATTAAAGATTAATTAGATTTGCGTTTATGTAGATCGTTGTATAACTAACAATGGCTCTGAAAATTAATTGCATATGTATAGCTTGAGATTACTTGTCGTTATATGCTTGAGTTGTTAGATAGTTACCTTTACATTTATTTACTATTTAAATTTAGGCAGTCGAAAGAAAGTTATTTTACAAAATTTTTTGCTTATACTTTTTTAAAAAACTGTTTGCTTGAAATCAATTCATAGTCGAATTTGCTGTACGATATATTGTAAATCTTAATCAATCTCTTGAACATCTTGATCGAACTCCAATCGTTCGTCTACCGAAATATGCAAAGTCTGTTTTAGGTTTTGCGGTAAAGTTCATCACTCTGATATTTATCGGCATCTCTGTAAGCAGACCTGCTCTTAATAAACATAAATGGGCAATAAAAGCCTCTATAAGATCTTTGTACCCATCCTTTTCTATTCTCTCTAGTATTTACAAGAACACTTGTGGGTGTCTTTATGTCGAGCACTCTCAACTCTTTCTTTGTTTCTCCTTCAAATAAAGTGAAGTTTATGTTGAGTTGTTTTCGCTATAAGTGGTATACATGAACGATGGTTCATTAAAATGCTTTCTCACGTAATGTAATTCAATTGCTATCTTAAATAATGATTTGATGTAATAGATTGAATCGGCATTGTTTTATGCATTCAGCGATTGTGCGAGCATTTTACCTGCCTAACAACGCAGTCAGCATGAAATATTTACATAAAATTAATCTTAATTTGTTGCGAGAGGCAAACAAAATACAAAAAGAGGTGGTGGAATTGGAGTTAAAGCGGGGACAGAGCGGGGAAGATGGCTCCTTAGTATGTGTACTTGTGTCTGCTTCCAGTAAAGGCAACTTCCCCCGAACAGAGACAAAAGGCAAACAACAATAGAAGAGCAACCCTTAACAAGTCGAAACAGGCATTCAATGATAGAACAAATAAGCCCCAAAGACTGAGGACCATTCTCTTCACACACATACATAGTCTGGCACATAATTTATAAATCACCACAAAAGTAATTGTAATTGTTGAATTATTTAAGCGACAGGCGGGCAATAAACCACAAATTTGCCTCAGACACAGGAAAAAATGCGAACGTCGTTGACTTTACGGCTTGTTAAATACAAAGGCAGAGTTCGCCCCAAAGTTTCTTCCGAACCAATTAAAAATGTCTGCCTTGAAGTTGTTGTTGTACACACACACACAACTCTCTCCATACACACACAAGAGTAAATTAATGAGCTGCTTGAGAGCCTGTAGGCATACTCGTATGTGATGTGAGGAGACGGGGGACAGCTGCTGTCGAGATATAAAAATAATTTCAATACTTTTTCCGTTTGCCATTAAGAGCATTTCCGGTTTGCCTGGACGCACATTTCCGCACAAGACTTCATTCTGGAAACATAGTAGCATTCGAGTCGAAAAGGGAGGAAGCCAAAGCCCATGAAATGAAGGCGACTCTTGTTAGCTTTTTGGCCAAAAATGCTTTCGATAATTAAAATTAATTAAGCTTGCCCAGAATGATGATGATGATAATGATGATGTCCAGGATTTGTGCAACAAAAACGTCGTGCAACGTTGCGCTCATTAAATTAACGAGGCTGCAACACTGAACATTACTTCAGTCCAAAAAACTATAGTATCAATCACAAGATGAAATGTCAGAAAAATCGTGAAAAACGAAATAATCGCAATGAAAATTGTTATTTTTGTGTGTAGCTCGCATCTCGTTGTTGTTGTTGTTGCTATCGTTTCTCTGTTTTTGTAAATCAATTAAAATTTATATTGAGACCACTGTGTGTGTGGAACTGAAACTTGCCTGTATTGGAGCCTCTGGAGCTGAGAGCAATATAATTTCCATTTATGCCGCCTGCCACTGTAAAGTATGCAATGCTTTTTTAATTTTACGCATTCTCCCACACACACACAAACACACAAAGCAGACATGCGTATGTGAGCCAGAAGTGTACGTAAAATTGTTTTAATACCACTGGGAAATGTACAGCCAAAAAAAAAAGAAAGAAGAGAGAGAATAATAAATCGAAGCTGGCCAAGAGTATCAAGCATCTCCATTGTCTGTGGCTTGGCATCAGGTTAATATCTATGTGTGTGTTTGCGTGTGTGTGAGGGAGTAGAGTCTCTTAAAGTTCGTTTGTGTTCTGTTGTGTGTGTTTGTGCTATTAATATGCCCGGTTTCCAGTCGAAAATGGGATATGAAGGGCATTTTAACCTTAACTAAATGTATGTAGCAAACAGAAGAAGAGGCAGCTTCGATCCTGTAAACTTTTTATACTGATCACGATCAATTGACGGGTCTATATAAGCCTACTTGTCTATCTTTTAAATTTCAGATGCGTCTCAAAGACTAGATATATTGTTTTAATCAAAAATTAAGGCTATTCGGCATAAACAGCATGAATTAAAGATTTTTTGACAAAGTTTGTCAGGCGGCAAGGGACATAAAACGGATCTAGGAATTTCCAACTTCAGGAAAAGGCTTATGTTAAATTATAAATTCGACCTACTTGTACGGAACTTATTGTGTATTTAACTATTTTGGTAGTAATTGTTTGTATTATTTTCAACTGAAAATTTTTGGTTAAGATTATTTGTGGTAGCAGTATATAAATTAACGATGAAAAATATTAAGAAAGTATAAGTAAATGATAACTTTCAGTTCAAGTTGATTACTTGTCAATTAAGAGAGTTTCTGTTTAGTTTTGCAAATAGAGATATGCAACAAATACAAGAAGAGGAGAGCGAGATAACGGTAAAGAATGAGTTGAAGATAGAAAACAAGCAAGCAAATACAAAATGAATGATAGTTGAATACAGTTAGGAGAAAAAGCTTATGCAAAAGCGATAAAGGAAAAGGAAAGACAAGGACATGCAGAAGTTACAATAAGCAAAGCAGTAAATAAGTAAGTGAAGCAATGCGTTGTCAAGTAAAAAGAGCATTTGACATAATTTTGCAGTCCTTGCCATTTGTTGTCTATGGCAGGGACTCAAAAGTAGCCGAGATTCAATGACAACACAAGCAGCTATAGCTCCCTCTATCTCACTCTCTCCCACTTCTTGCCTGTCGGTCCTTTTGTGACCCATGTTATGTAGTGTAAGTGTATGAGATTGTGCAAGTTGTTATGAAAACAAAAACACAATGAAACGTGCCTATAAATTTTAAATAGCCAACAAGAGGGACTCCTTTTCTCTCTCTCCCCCTCACTATAAATCCCATTTCCTGTCTCTTTCTATTGCCGTGTTGCATCATAAATGGGAGGATGTGTGTTTGTGTGTAAATATGAGTAGATTGTGCTCCAACTAACTAGACAAAGCGCCTTAAATTATGCCACGCAACGGATTAAATAAACCAACTAATTTGTCATCCTCTGACTTACTCTTTGCAGGTATCGCAATGGCGAGATAGTGAATGTTAATGATACGGATCACTATCAGGGCGGTAATTCAGAGAATGTTGCACTGGTCATCAAGTCCACCAATAAGGACGATATTGGCAACTATACCTGCCAGCTATCGAATTCCATTGGCAAGGGTATCTCTGAGCAGCAAATTGATCTCGATGTCCAATGTAAGTGTATCTGACTTATTTATTCCTTAGTATAAAGTGATCTTAATAAATTCGAGTAAAATGTAAATTATAAATATTAATTTATAAAATCAATCAGATTAAACACAGAAAAAAATTAACCAATTGCACCTTTCTTACAGATGTGCCTATTGTGGTGGTGCAGATGATACCCGAAGGACCCGTCAAGGAGAGCGATGAGTCGAATGTAACGCTCCAGTGTAATATTATAGATGCTAATCCTTCGGTGTTGACCAAAGTACGTTGGTATGCGAACTCCACTCTGCTGAAAGAACTGCCTGATTGCTATGAAACAAGAGTAAGTTTATCTTCCTCTCATTCCATGACACTCTTTTTAAGACCACTCTGCTTTTCTCATTTTTCACTTTTTAGGAGGATTTGTGCCACATAGATCCTAGTAAACTGCTTTTGGAGAGCATTGGTCGCGGCTTTTTCTACAATTATTCCTGCCAGGGCTACAATGCCGCCGGCTGGGGAGAACGCAGCGAAGACAAGGAACTTATGGTAAGACAAAGGTTAAATCTAGATCTTTGCTACTTAAGCTAACTCCCTTTCTCTTTTCTGTCTACAGGTACACTATGAGCCAGGACCTGCTACACTTACGCATTTTCCACCCATTGCCATTAAGAAGAAGAGCGTCATCTTCTATTGCTCTGTGGATGATCCTGGCTATCCCGAATCCAATAGGTTTGTAGACTCACAAACCAACAAGAACATTTCATACAACAACACACAACAAACACCACAAATTGCCTACCACACGGTGCAAGCCTTGCAACCACATGAGGCAGATGAAGCCATTGAGGCGTTGCTCTTGCAAAAGCAACAAGAACTAAGAGAAAAACAGCAACAAGAGCAACAACTGCTTGATCACACACACATATCATCCACATTGGCATCCTTATCCAGATTGTCCAGCATTAGTACAACCCGTTCAGCTCATGAAATTAAAGAAACGCATGCTCTAATCGATTTACATTTGAATCATTCCCTTTGTACATTGCTCACGCTTACCACATTCACGCCACAATCACAAATCTTAACCCTCTACACGGGACATGGACAACCATACCACGACTACCATTCATCCGCATCCGATTCATCCGATTCATCCGCATCCGCACCTGCATCCTATGCACTCTACCGCAAAATGGGTAAATTCATGTATGTGGCTCAAACGGTCTCGCAACCCAACAGATATCGCTGGATGCGCGGAGGGCGTGGTCCCCTTCAGGACATTGTCACCAAGGAATGGACTGTGGAGCCAGTTGGATTGGATAGTCGAACCAACTACTCCTGCTATGCGTACAATGAGGGGGGCAAGGGTGTAATGGCCACAGTCAATTTGGAAGTACATGCCCCGCCATTTTTCATCAAGAATATGCAACCATATACGGGTGTCCTTCACTCCGTCTCCAACTTTAATCTCACCTGCCGCATCGAGTGTGTGCCACGCTGTGAGATCGCCTGGTGGAAGGATGGTGCTCCAATTGACAAGAATGATTCCCGTTACTTTGTCAAGGAAAAGTATATGGACGCCTCTCCGGCAACTGGCGATTTTGAGAGCATGCTCTCCGTTCTGGTAAGTAACCTGCCTTCCTTTGATGTTCAATCAACCAGTCAATCAATGGATAAGCTTTGACCCTCGATATGCCATTCATTGTTAGCTTAAGCTCAATGTCATGAAGAATAACTGCTAAAGGGTAAAGATTTTATACTCTAGTTGTAACTAGATTTAAAGTGAATCAAGAAGAAATAAAAAAACGATAACTAATTAAATTTAATGTAAAAATATTTACTCGAGCTCTTGGTCAAATTTAAGATTTAAGTTTTAAATAGAATCTTCTTTTTAAATCTTAAATAACTAAAGTAAAATAAAAAGCTTTTAACACTTATCTAAGAAAAATATATAAAAAAAACTAACAACTTCCTTAATACAATTTTTACTGACTTAAATATTAGAAGACTAGTTTACTCTATTCAGATCGAAGTTTCAAATTTAACGACAACAATTATTGAAAAAAAACTTTAGAAAATAGCAGACAGTGTCTCTACTTAGTTTCTATTTACTCTCATGTGCTGTTTTTTTAATTAAGCATTTGTGAAGCCAATTAAGATATCAAGTAGAAACATCAAATAGACTTGTATCAGTTGCCTGTTAAATCCACTTGTGTCACTTGATCCAGTTTCCCCATATTGTATTGACGTGTATTTATAAATAACTGTCAAAGCAAAACGTAATAAAATCCCAATTAATTTGAATTGTATAACTTGTCAGTTGACAAAAATGAATTGAAGGAAAACAAGACGTGTCTTGGCTACATGCAAAGAGCCACAGACAAAAACGGAGTCTCCAAAATTCATCCCCAATTTACCTAGCTGACATATTTCCATGTTCTATATTCGCATTTTCCATTTCCATTTTCGTTTCCGTTTTCTTTCTCTTTTTTTCTTCTGCAAACCGATTACAGCACTTCAATATGTCAAATTTTCCAAATAAAAAATTCGAAATCGAATCGGATAACGCGAAATACATGTGCATATCGACGGCAAATGCTGTGGGACCGACAGTAAATAGCACCACCTACTTAAGCATTGAATGTGAGTATTTCATTTTTTTCTTACATTCTCGAGACAGTCACAAGATTGAATCCCCCTTCATCTCCCTCTTAGACGCACCCGATAATATCAGCGTATCGGAGAACATTGTCTATGTGCAGGAGCATCATATTCCGGGCCGTGTCATATGTAAATCGCAAGCTAATCCGGGTAAGTGAATTGACAGTTGTATATTCCTCATCCGCAGCTGATTCTATTATTTGCCGTTATTTACTTCTGTAGAACCTTCCTATGAGTGGTTGTATCCCAACAAGACAGTTACCATGGGCAATACCCTGATTATCAATGATCCCATCAAGCGCAATGATACTGGTGTCTATAGATGTCGTGCCTTTAATAAACATGGAGATCGCACTACAGAAACATTAATCGATGTGCAATGTAAGTATTTCATTATAATCAATTACTAATTCACTAATTAGTAAAGGGGTTGTAGTTCTCTAAGGGTTTGTTTTGGTTGTTCGACCAAAAGCTAATTGTGACAAACTTTTTTTCTACTCAATTTCTCCAGTTACGCCGCGTTGTGAGATTGAAAGGCGAGAGATCGATGACCAGGATACACTAATTTGCACAGCGTACGGAAATCCTGTTGAGGTGAGTACTTCTCTTTGGCTTTTAATTTCAGTTCAAACGTGACGATAAGGGACGCTGCCAGATCTAGGAAAAAAAAAGATAGAATTTGCAGGGAGTTGAAAATAAAATTGCTTATGAAGACGTTGCTGCAATGCTCTTTCTAATTGAATAAAGTGCCAGATATTAAACGCAGTTTTTCACTATCAATTTTAACTTTCAATTCAAGTAATTCAAATATCAAAATTGTCACTACGGTTTCCTTTATACATTTCGGACATTCAATTGCGTTAAATAATTAACAAGAAAAATTGATTATTTGCTTAATAAGTTGATATTTAATATCAATTTTCTGATATATAGAATATACTTATGATTAAAGTAAAGCTTATCAAAATTGTAAAAAATTTAGTTATACCTTCAGCTAGGGAAAAACTTACAATCGCCCACACATACCATATCCACACATATCTCACGCATACAAACACACACACACTCGCATACCTTTTTCCGTTGCAGGCCATCGAAATGGCAATAACGATAGCATTTCAATTGTGGTGCCTGATGAAGGGTGGTGCCGATGGGTGGAAATGTATGCTGCTAACCCAGCTGAGAGGCTGCCAGTTTTCCCTACAGTTTTCCCCACTGGTTTTTTTCAGTTTTTATTTATGCAGGTAGCTGCAAGAATTTTCAATTTTATGAGTTTACCTTTTGGCCGGGAAACGGATCTGCTGTCGGCAACAGCTACAGCTACAGTTGCCACTGCCACAGCGAACTCGACTCCCAACTTCAGTTTGGAGTTCGCACTTTTTGCCATGCCGCATAAATCAGTGCAGCATTCTGCTGCTTCTTCTTTTCTCTCTCTCTCTCTCTCCCTCTCTCCCTCCCTCTCTCACTCTCTCTTTCTGCAATTGCATTTGCTTTGGCGTTACTTGAGTTAAAGCATGCCTGGAGATTAAGCTAGCGGTAGAGTGGGGCAAGGTTAGAGTAGGGCCTGGAAAGGGAGGATGAAGTAAACTGCAGGTTGGCCCAAAGATTTATAGCCACGCACACAGGCAGGCAGAGGATGTGGAGTATGTTGAGTGGGGCAAAGTCGCTGGCTCGTAATTATTTGATTGGAAATTATTCAACGGGCGTAAAGTTAAAATTTAATAACCGAGCATGCAATCAGATGAAGAGATTGATGTGAATTCAAACTGGCGGCGCTTGAATGGAGCATTTAAGGACATTTACAAGTAGATGCGGGTACATGAGATAAAGCATGTTAAACGGGTCAGATTTTCAGCTATTTTGCTTACAGATTTTTCTCGCATTACTCCAATTTCAGAAATTTCAGATTTCAGAAATTAATTCTTAAGAAAACGTTAAACTTATATTTCATTATCAACCCCTATAAAAGTTTTTAAAGCGATGGTTATTATTAAAAATAGTCAATATTCCTGACTAATGTTCTAACAAATAAATATTAAAAGTCAGAGCTAGATAGAATATTTTTATTAAAGATATTTAAAGCCTGTCCTTTTTTGAGCACTTTGGTATGGAGGTTTTTCTACATCTTGCCCAGATCAAGTTTGTTTTATAATTTTGCCATGCCCCTGCCGCCACCGTGAATTTCATTGTTAGGGCCTTGAGTTTTAGTTCATATGACAAGCTTTATAGTCCGAATCTGTCCTGAGAATTTCGTCTAGATCGGGTAGTAAAAAATTTTGAAATTATTCAATGACAAATTATTTACAACGTCGGATAAACAAGAGATGTTAGTGCTACAAAGCTTGCGGTGTGTTTGCTTTTCACCACTATTCGCTTATCACCACAATTTGCTCTTTCCAATAAGTACAGGGTCTCATACTGTCGAGCTTGCTCCACTGTAGCTTGTCGTGTTTTTAAGATAAGTTTAAGAAGACTGTGAAAATAGCTGGCAGCTTTTTTCATTCATGTATAATAATAGTATTCTAACATTTAGACGAATATTTGGTTAGAAGAATTCAACTTTAATTATATTTTTGTTGAAGAGTAAACAGTTCAAAATTTTCATTAGCCAAATGGCTGGCTTCAAATGCAGTTTGTCCCCTGGACATTTCCTTTGCATAGTGAAATTTCCATTAAACAACAACTTAAAAACTGCCTCAGCACAGCTGGGTCAACCTGCGAAAAGCCTAAACAGAACTCAAAAGAAATATTGCAAAGCAAAAACAAAAAGTTGGATTGCCAAAGTGCAAAGTGTAAAGCCAAAGGCAAACAGAAAGAGATCAGAAAAAATTGTAGAAAAAGTGAAAAATAGAAAACTGCAAACATAGATGTTGGAAAAGCTACAGAGCTGGGACTTTACTCAGAGACTTGCATGGGTAAAAAAAGCTTTGTGTATGCTCTTACTCTTTCTTTTTAACTCTCATCCTTTTTCTCTCTCTACCACTTTGCAGGCCGATTTTTCATGGTCAATTAAAGCTGAAAATGAAACAGTCGAATCATTGGGCAGCGGCGACAAGAAGACTTTTGAGGACAGAAGCTTTTACATACTGCAGGAGGATTATGCCATTGCCAGGACCTATCGATGTGTGGCCAACAATACTGTGGGTCCTGGTGCATTCTGTGAGATTGAAGTTGCTGGTGAGTTGAGATTGAGATGGAAACGCTTTCCAAAATATCCATAAACTGTGTAGAGAAAAGGAAACGGAAGCTGATTACTGTCAATATTTGCTTCATTTGTTTCCGCTTTCCGGTGCTCCTTCATTTATTTTGTTTTTTTTTTTACTCTTCTGTTGATGCTCTGCATAAAATGGTGGCTAGCTGCTTCCGCTTTAAACTAAAATGGCGGCCACGTTGCTGGCGTTGTGGCAATTAGGGAATTGTTTGCCGCCCAACATCAGACCAGCAATTTCTATATTCCCTACCACAACTCCTATTTTTTTTTTTTTTTGTTAACTCCCGCTTTTCCCTTCGCCTACCTGTTATTCTAACATGCGCCACGTTTTATTACAACCAACGGAAATTGATTTTTGCGCTTTTTTCTATACGTTTCACGAAAATCAGTTGAGTTTTTCTCCTCTTCTGCTTTTCCTTTTATGCGCTGTGATTTTTTCCTGCAGCTGCTTAAGACGGTTTTTTTTTCTTTTTGGTAAAGGTTTTCTGCAATTTTAATGTCCGCGTCCCGCTCCTTTTACTGTGTCCACTTACTAAGCCACTTTTTATTTCATTTCATTGATTGAATTGAAATTGAAATTTGACAGCTGATGACGCCAGCAATTTCTTTTTTATTTGACCCACTTAAGATTTTAGAGCTTGTTTAGTTGGCTTTCCTCCGAAGAGGTGATTTATGATCCTTAATATTGCAGAAATACGCCAAGAACTAAATATAATTCCTACAAGTCGAATTCATTTCTTTAATTTCTTATTAGATCTAATTGTTAAGTAATATGCAAAGAATCAACTTTTTTGTTTTCTATTATTATTTTGACAGCTGGTTCAGCACTTTATATTTGGTGGCAAGGTAAAAAGGCCCAACTTAGTTCACATTACTTTTCTTTTTCATTCTTTTATTGTTTATGGTTTTTGAGTTTAAAAAATAGTTGAGTTTTATCCCACATTTGTTCTAGCTTGAGAATACCATTTGGTGATTTGGATCCTAATCTGTCTATGAATTAACTTATCTATTTGCTATACCTTCAATTTATCCCTCTTTGCTTTTCAAATTTAATGCTAATCCACTTTTCTCATGCCTCACTAACGCCGCTTTTAATGAAATAGTGCGACCAAAAAGTAAGTAGATGCATGACAAACTACTAATAAATTAACAGTAAAGAAAACACTTATCAAGGCCCATCTACTTATTAGTTTCTGTTTTCTTCTGGTGTCTACTTTTGTTAATTTTGAAGAATAACTATTTCATAGGTCTTTTAGTTAAAGTTCTTTATGAATGAGAAATAGTTACTGAATAACAACATAGATTTCTGGGTGTGGTCCATGAATTATGAAGAATACATATACTATATACCATTCTTCTCCATCATTAATGATATCTAACTGTTCTCGATTGTTTAACCAACTAATGTAATTACTATAAAAGCTTTTAGGTTAAAAAGAGAGAAATCAATAGTGCACTATTTATGTAATTTTAAAATAATATTATATAATGTTTATATTTCTAAATAAATAAATAAAAGTAGACATCAGAGCAGGACTACTAATAAAATGGCTACAAAGTAATATCCTAAAAATTAATGAAACAAAAGTGCATTAAAGCGAATAATTAAAAGTGAACACCAGATGGCGCTGCTGAAATACTTAAATGCTTGCTTACAAATGATGCAATGACCGACTACAAGCTATCTAAAGCCGCAAATGCTGCTGCTTCTGCCACATTCTTATGCTAATCCACATAAGCAGAGACACACACGCACACACACCCACATACACACACACACACTGCAAATAAAAGGAAACACACACATACATTCAGACAGATAGTTATATAGAGAGCGAACTAAAACTAAAAGCCGCCATTTTTCATTTGTCGCTCTCTCGCTTGTTTAATTACATAAGATAGGAAGTAGATAGCAGGCTTAGTGGTTCGTTGGGTGGTTGGGTGGATTTAAGGAATGGTCGCTAGCTGCTAAATGTTGTTGACACGCGAATCCACACGATGCCAAAATGAATAGCTCATAACATATGTGAATACACTCAGAAAACAAATACAAGCACGAGATAAACGCTGCCACGAAACAAAGCCAGCTGCCACACAGATATATAGTGAGAGAGAGGGAGTGGGTGAGAGAGAGAGGTAGAGTAAGAGAGGTGTAGTGCATGCTGTTGGCAAAGACAATTCATTTGTTTGGATGATAAACAGCTGAATTATAGCAAATATGGAAAACAATGAGATACGACGGAGAGACAACGCGTGAAGGATGCTGCTGCCAGCTGCCTAGCACAGTTTCCATAAGACAATGGCATGTTACGTGGGCGTGACAGGGCTGCAAAACCAGGGAGCAAAAGGATGGCGAAAGGGTGGAGGGGGGTTACTTTTGTAAGTAAAACATGCAATGCATTTGTGTGCGGAACTGAAGCCGGAGGTCTGCAATGGCAAAACCATGTGACAAGTTGATAAATTAAAGTTGCCTGACAGCCAGCAACTGCAGCAGCAGCAGCAGCCACATGCCGTACAGTCATCCAGTCAGTCAGCTAGTAAGTCAGTCAGTCAGTCAGTCAGTCAGTTAGTCAAGCGGCTAAGTAGGCAGCCATTGGGCTTAGCTCTGATGTCAGTTTGTTCTAAAGAATTGCATGATGTACGAGTATTTTTGCCCCCTCAGACAACTTTTGTTAAACTTTGCTTTAAGTTTGTTCAACACACGTACATTTTAATACTGATCTCTTTCTCTCTTTCTTTCTTTCCAACTTTCTTCATCTCTATGTTTCATTCCCTATAGAACAATTGGCTTGGTGGCAGCGCTGGGACAAAACGACGCTCATTATTCTGGTTGCCGCCATATTGGCCTTATTGCTGGCCGTCATCATTATTTGTTGCATAATTATTTGCATATGCCGTCGCCGTCGGCGTCAGGATAAATGTGAGTATAACAACAACTACAACAACTGCCATATGACTTTGGCCATACATATTATGGAAATATTCCCCTAGCATAGTTTTAGGCAAAATGAAAAGAAACAGCGAAATTGAGTTTCAGTTAAACCTATAACAATTTACCACAACCGAAACTTTAATTAAATATTTTACAAATATTGTATTATAATTTATTTCGAATTTATTTCATTTGAAATATGCCTTCGCTTTCGACTTTGCATGTGCATTTCTTTACTGCCTCGCAGCATGCTCAATTCAAATAAAATCAGGTTACAGGATACTTTTATTTATAATATTCATAAGTCTACTGTTTGTTATTCTACTTAAGTGTAGGCCAACTTAATACCAGACACAATTCAAATCTAGATGCTTCTTGCTCTTTCCCCATGCAGTTCCCATAAGTAGGACACGTTATTTTCGTTCTTGTTTCAATTGTTTTAATTACCGATTTTAAGCTTTTGCTGTGATGTGCTTAAGAGTATTATTATGTTATTTTCCAGTTAATTGCATATTTTTATTTAATATGTGCTTTGAACGGTAATGATAAGTGCATACAGGGTGCTGCAGTTAGACAATACATTAACTATCAGTATAATTCGAATTGAATTTACCCCTGTATCTGCTTGACTGTTAAATCATATTTACATTTAAAAAAAAAGTTGAATTTACAAAATGAGAACAAACATAATTTTAATTATGAATTTCATTTTATTTTCCTTTTCTTTTATATTTTTTTTTAATTATACATATGAATGCGTATTTGTGTAACCAACAACAACAATTTTGCTTGGCTGCATCCCTGTTAAATGATTCCACAACATCATCACACATATTCACAACAATCTTATCTATGGACCATCAATGAAAAATAATGAAATATATTAACAAAATTATATGCTAACATTAATTACAATACCACAACAATAATAACATTAAAAACTGCAACAAAAACAACTACATCTAATTAACAACCACAATGAACAACAATATATTACCCGTTTTTTTTTTCAATGTTTTGTTAACATTTTTTTGTGCATTGTCTGCAACATTTGTAATTAATTTCGCCCTCCAACTCTCACTCCAATTCAACATCTACCTCTTTCTATCGATCTATCTATCTATCTGACTCATACACATGTGTATAATATATATTGTTGTCTCTATGCTGCTTCAATTAATAATTGCTCGCTGTAAACACAACAACAACAACAACAACTACTACTACAAACAACCACAAACAACAACATTATAATACGCTGCTTTCAATGCTAATCAAAAACTCTTCACAAACACCCAAACACATCAACATCTATAACAACAACGACAACAACACCATCGAAAACAACAAATAACAAACAAACAAAAATTTTCATTTGATTTAAATTCATTTGGTAAAGATCATACGGAAGTTTCCATTAGTGCCAATCAGAGGTAAGTGCAGTTTTTCTTTTACTTACTAAACCATTATTATGAGTATTTAGGAAGCTTGTTCTGATATTATTTAATAAACGTTTCTTTTTCATAATTTGTTGAAAGACTTATTCAAAATCGTTTATAATTTTTAATTAAAAATTCCTAATGAGAATTTCTAAATATGTATTTTGAGAAATTTTTTGACACATAAAGAAGTTTAAATAAATCTTGTATAAAAAAGAATTTAAAACAAATTCTCTAGTGCTCATACATGTTTTAATACTGCGAAAAATCGTAATTCAAAAAAGATATTTCTTAGTATATGCTCTTCTTTATATGTACATAAGCATGTGGCTTAAAGAAGGAATATATGCCTTTTCAGAAATTCTCAGCAAAATAAATTGTTAAATATTTCAATGATATTTATTAAAATTTATTTTATGCTGCTATAAGAAAAAAGCTGTATTTTCTTAAAATTTTCTACTGTTAGGCACTTGCAAGATTTTAAGTCGATATTTAAACGAATTTTTGATTAAAATATATTGAAAATGCATACAAATTTAAATACCCTTAATGATAACAAATATGTATCCACGATATCGTATCGAAATGCTAAAGTTTGTTTACAATTAATTTGTTCATAAGCGCCATTACATGTATTTTACCATCACACGAAAGTTGACTATGAATTCGGCTCATTATACGAAATGGTGATGCGCAGCCAATTTATCCCTTTCTTTAAAGTATGTGGCAGCGTTTAACTTTCAAGTATGCTGTGCAGATCTTAATCCATCTAACACAAAGTAATCAAAATTAAAGACTGAAAAAACAAACTTTTGCTGCCTCCAATAAGTTTGTTGATGGTAAATCAGCTAATGGAAAAGAGCAATTGCGATTTTTTCAAAGATGTTCATATCTGGAAGTTCTGCCGTTCATTTCGTGAATTTTTCGTGAGCTGTATAAACAGGGGGCAATATTTATTTTGCGAAATTAAAAATACATAAAATTGTCCGTATAATCGTAGTATATGGCAGTTGATTTTATAATAAAACAATCTTGACAATTTTTGGCATATTCGCCAACTTTCTTCTCACTTTTCTTATGATATTAAAGGTCGGTTAAAGCCCAAGATTTGACTTTCTTTAAAAATGGCTGTCAACACCATATCTCAAAATGTAAAATTTAAAATATCGAATTTTCGTTTTTCATTTCATTTTTATAGATTCAAAGGCTATTTCAAATTATTAAGATTAATCTTTAAATAATATTTGTAAAAACGTAAAGCTAGCATGCAATATGTATGCTAAGTAAATATTTAGTTTAAGATTTGCTTATTTGAAAACACAATTTATCGTATAATTTTTTAATATTTTATTTAATACAATTTTATCTTTTTCGTTGCAATTTTTTTCTTAATGTGCGCACCCAACAACATCAACAAAAACATTACGTATATTTTATCGATGTGTGTAATTTTTATACTCGTAATCAATTGTTGCTCGCTTTGCTTAATTCAAATACACGCTAACAACAACTGCAACTGACAACAACACACTCACATACATACACACACACTGCATACAGCGTGCTATCATATCAGCCGGTGCTGCCGCAAGTAGGCGTGGCATTGCCCATACAAGAGGCAACAGTAGCAGCAGACACTTTGTTGCCAGCAACGTTATTGCCACCGCAGCAACTGCAACAGCAACAGCCACAACTAAAGCTGGCCGCAACAGAGAACAACAATGAGCTGGCCACGCCCCCGCCCACTGAGCGCAATGGTGCATTGCATGCCACAGTGCCCAAATCTCCGCCACGCTGGCCACTGCGGCCAGGCGTCATGTTGCACGTGAGCAGCGACACCAAAGAGAATCTCGCCGTGAATCGCATGACTCTTAAACCGAATGCAAATCCAAATGCGAGTCAATTGTCGGCGCAGTTAAGTGCCGTGTTGAATGATAGCCAAACTAACTCAAATAGCACAATGCTAACAGAGGTGATGGTGATGGAAACAACAGCGACAGAGGCAACAGCAACAACAGCCACAACAACAACAGCAGCGATAGCAACAGCAGCTGCAGCAGTAGCGAATCGTAGATTAATGAAGACTAATCCAAATGATATTGCCTTGCCATCGACAGATGCCACAACAGCTGAGGCAATGCCTGAGCTTACCGCCTGCCTCGACAATCAGATTGCAGCGCCAACAGTTGCCGCAGCAACATCAGAAACAACAATAGCCACAGCTGTTGTTCCTGGCAGCATGCAACGCATTTGGAACTTTGTCTTTCGACGAGCGAAACGAACGCAGGACGACGACGATGGAATCCGGGACAGTCAACGCAGTCATGTTGGTCTATTGCAGACATTTTGGCGTGGGCGTGGCAACAACGAGTCGCTCTTTTCAGCCCAGCATCGCCTCAAGGGCATACGTTGCAGTGGCAGTGGTAAAAATAACATCAACAATACTCTACAGCTCTTCAGACAATAGTTAACTTATTATTTGTATTTTTATTTATCATTTGCCTCTCTTATGTTGCATCTCATAACGCACACATGCATACACACACACACACATCTTCACGTATCGCTAGTCACATACAAAAAGACGCCTGCAACAACAGCAACTAATTCAACAACTACGACAGCAACAGTAGCAGTAACAGCAACAACACAGTCAGCGATAACTTGCAGTCCCAGCAGTGTCCCATCACATGTCTCTGTGACATTTCAAGCGCCTTCATTAGACAAGACACCGCCAACGGACACCGCAACAACACCCGCCTCACCAGCAACATTAACAGGAGGAGCAGCAGCAACAGCCCGCGTTGGGCCTGGCTTGGAGCCAACACAGCTGCAACCACAGCGGGGCATACTCAAGTGTCCCACGCCACCACCGCGTCCCCCGCCACCAATATTGCCATTGCGTCGTGGCCCTGGACAACAGCTACAGCAACAGCTGTTGCTCAGCAGCGGCAGCAACACGAGTATTCCCCGCGGCAACAACATTGTCCCACCGCTTCTCAAACGCACCGTTGTCGTCTCCCCGAGTCGAGTCGAACGCGTTCAAAGTAAGAACAAACTCACAAGTCATTCTCATATATACGGTCTCATATACTCACTTACTCATATTCATTCCCCACTCATTCATTCACTCCTAGTCACTCCTAGTCAACTCATAAATCATTTACATTGATTACTTTTCCCAATTGAAATCCATGCCTCTCGTTGCTTTGCCAGTTTATTAATACTATACATTCTATCCATGTATCTGCAATATGTTCTAAACGTGACTCTCCTCTATCTATGAAAGTTATTAAGCAAAGGTGACTTGCCAATTGAAAAAAAAAACCATCTTTCCACTCTCCCTTTGTGAAAACAAACCCTAAGGTATATCTATATGAACTTTCAGCTTGCAGTTCGCAAATTTCATTTCGAAAAAGCAATTGTAAGCTCATTGAAGTATGCTGAATTGCAAGTCCAATAACACTGAGGGAGAGGATCTCTGGATAATATGTTTTTAAAATATTTGAAGTACTCACTTACTTATTATATAAATATACAAAAGGGAACTTTCAGGATTAGTTGCTTATAGAATTATATAAATAAAGCAAAAGGACTAAGTTTCAGTTCAATGAAGAGGAAAGTTACGAATAAATGTTACATTTTTAGTAAAGGAAATTTAACTTTTATTACCATACTCCATTCCATGTTCTATAGAAACCATATTCTTGCTCCGTATTTCCTTTTCATATCATCCCACATCATCCAAGAACTCACACAAACATTTTAAATAATCTAAATCGTACTCTTCTGAGCTATCAATCCTCATTTGCTTAACCTGTATCTTTTTGTACCTCAACTTATCGCTGTAAGTAATTTACTATAATGAATCAAGCCTTGAGGTGCTCATTTAAACAAACGAAAACGAGAAAGAAAGAGAATAAGACAACAACAAGTAAGAAAAAAACACAATGAAATGCTCGATTATCATTATCACCAGAATTGTTTATAGAGCGACATTAAAAAACATCAACTAACGCAATCAGCAACTTGTCCTTAGTTAAACTATCGATTGTCTTCATAATACTATCTATATTTTTGAACTTAGTTTCTTTATTATTTATTTGATGTTTCGTCTTGCACTTGTTAAATGTTTAAATTTTGCCTGCTTGTGAATTGTTCTCAGTTCAAGTTTCTGCATGACTTTAAAAAAAACTGATAAAGAAACAGCTGAAAATAATATATGAAACATAATAAAAATTAGTATTAAGAATCTTTAATTTGTATAGGCTTTCGATTTCTCATATTACCAAAGAAACACGAGAAAAAAACTTTAGTTTAATTTTAGTGAAATTATGAGAAAAAAAACTTTAGTTTAATTTTAGTGAAATGATTTTTAGCCCAAATAGCTTTTGATTTTATGATTGACTAATTGAATTTTCTTCTTCTTTTCCATTTTTCCAAATACTTTCGTTTACATTTATCTCATTTGCTCTTCTGATTTACAAAAATTCGTCGCAAAAAAAAAAACACTACTGAATTGTTATGAATAAAAAAAAAAATGCAACGCTAATCGCCACAATGAACCGATCCATATACGTATACTATATAGTACACGACAAGTCGTCTTCACTGGGGGATCCATTGACGGAACCTGGCGAGTATGAGAATCTACCGTTTCATGGTCTGCAAACGGCACCTAACAAGGTACAGTTATTCTTATTGTTTATTCAACATAACCTAGAATTGAGTATCAGATTTGTTTAACTTATACACACTCACACCCACACACACACACACACGCATACACACACAAGGCATCCATTCACTGCGCTAATATCGTAATATCGCCTATAAAAAAGTTTGATCTTAATCGTATTAAGTAAATATGTATAAGTCGAAGCCTTGTCTCTTTTCAATGTCTATATCTATCTCTATCGCTGTCTCTTTGATATTGTTTTCTGATATTTAGTGTTATGTCATATAATTATATTTAGTTTGGGTTCCCTCTGTTTATGTTATAAGTATGTATAGAAAGTATGTCTATCTAGTCTATCTATGAATAGTACTTATATAACTAGCCTAATCTTAAAGCTTTTCGCTTTTTCCATTTCCATTTGCCTAATGATGTCTCATTCATCATTCATTTGTCATTTCAATGTCATTTTTTTCTCTTACATTTCTTTATTTCTCTTTTCCTTTGACACCAAAAAATCAAGCAAATCCGTTTCTGTTTTTTTTCGCAAAAATAAAAACGGACAAAATATAGTAATAATAATGATTTATGTGTTTTCAACTGAAGTTTGTTGCCTTTTATTTATCTTGGCTATGGTTTTTATGTTAAGTCCTTAAATTTTCATATTGTATAGTTTGGTAGTTTATAACTTGTAGCTTGTGAGATTTGTATAATTTAGTTTTATTTTGTAATTTAAATCAAATTTTAACAAATATTTACACATTCAATCTGCAAATATGCGAGTCAACTGGGAAATTATAAAACAAGGAATTAAATATAAGAAATAACCGAATAGAAATGGAACTTAATAATAAGATTCTGACATAAAGTCATGTTAATTGATCTTGCATTAATATTGAAATATTATATATTAATTTATTTATATAGCTGTTTTGTTTATTAAGTGTTTTCTTAACCCCTAAGTGTTTCCGTAGCTCGAATGTTTCCATAAGTATTTATTACTATTAAAATATCTGATACTAATAACAACATAACATAACATAATAATAAAATAACTCCCGCTAAACTCGCATATTTGTGTTAGAAACCACAAAATTGAAGAACACAGTTCTCTCAAATGAATAATCCCATCCATGTTGTTTCGCTAGTTTCGACACATATTTGTTCAAAACACAAAACTGTTAACAACAATTCACCCACAGTTACTTAACTCTAAAATCAAACTTTAATTGTAATGCTGAATCTGTTAATCGTAACTAACTGCAATGAAAATCAGAGCCATAACTAACCGATAACTAATCGAATGTTCTCTCTTTTAACGCTCTTAACACGCTGCTACTTCGCTTAAATGAATCAATGCTGAATCCCATTGCATGTATCCGCATTCGCAAATGTATCCGTATCCGAATCCGAATCCGCAGTTCTCTACTACCCCTACAAATTTTAATAACAACACAAATGTGGTGCGCGTCGCTCCACGACCCAAGAGACTCAATGGAAATATTGGTCAAGCAATGAACAACCAGCAGCAGCAACATCACCAGACTCTACAGCATCCGCATCCGCATCCGCATCCTCAACAGCAGCAACACTACTACGACCAGCAGCAGCAGCAGCAACTGCTGCAACATCAACAACAACAACAGCAATACAACACTTTGCAGTACGGGCGTGGATGCACAGCCCCGCCCCCTCACAATCGTAGCATGGATCAGCTTGAAACGAGGTCTGATCAAATCCAATATAATCTAAGCAATTGCTTTCCCAAAAGTTACACCGAATACTACCAGCAACATCACAGTCAGCAACAGCAACAGCAGCAGCAGCAACTATCGCAGCAGCAAAACTCACAGCAATCTCAGAAATTCCACACAAATTCAGCATCAAATGCTCAGCTCTTGAATGCAATTGAACATGATTATCAACCCACATATGCGGTAGTCGAGCGAGTGCCACCGCCACCACCTGCCCCCAGTTCAGCTTTGCTCAATACAAATCCCTTTCTGGCAGCGAGCAACTTTAAGAAATACGATGCTGCTGGAGAGGAACTTTTAGGTAGCATGCAACGTGGCAAGCGTGGCAAGGCGGCAGGCAGTTTATTAGATCGCATGGACATGGATAAGAAATTTTATTCGTTAAAGTTTCCCAATGGAGGAAATAAACTCAAAAAGCCACATTACAATTTAAATGCATCGTTGGCAACAACATCAGCATCAGCATCAGCAACATCGACATCGACGGCGCCAAAGTGCAAGAGGCATCATTCCTTTGCTGGCGGTAGCCATGGCGATATTGAATCCAATGGCAAGCCCATGCGCCTGTACGATCCGCCCGTCTATGAGAATGTGGCGGACAAGTGCGGCGGTGATTTGGACATTGAAATGGGCGGCGACGGCAGCAGCAATAGCAACAGCCACAGCACCAACAGCAACAGCAACACCAATAGCAAAGCTGGCAATTTGAATCTTAATCTGAATCTTAATCTGGCCACAGTGCAGTTGCATCCGCAACCTTCACATGCTGGTGGTGCTGCTGCTGTCGTCTCGACGAGCCACAAGAAGAAACATCACCATCGCCAGCACCAGCAAAAGGCTGATGCCCAAGCAGGCGCCGGAATAGGAGCCGACTTTCAATTGATGGAACCTGAACGCCTAAGCATTTATCGCAGCGATTCGGGCATTTCCAATAGCTCATATGAGTCGCAGCTGCCGGCATTGGGACAACGCACACCCAAGGCGCATAAGACAACATCCTCGGGCCTAAACCTTGCCCGTAAGCCTGTCTACATGAATGTAGAGGGGCAGCAACAACAGCAGCAGCAACATGTGGCACGTGCCGCTTCTCCGGTGCACAATATTAATTCGTCCTATGAATCGGCCTCATCGGCTCCTGTCACAGATCCCACCTCGCTCAGCTCCTGCAATTCAATCTACAGCAGCGGCACCGGCACCGTCAGCGTTAGCACTCGCTGTAATCGTCATCCATCGCACCACCAACAGCAGCAGCAGCAACAACAACACAAACAGCAGCAACCAACGCCAGAAATCACAACACCCGAGGATTACGAGCAGTACCAACTGGGTCATCAGCCTGGACATTCCGCCTCCATGTTGTCTGTCGCCAGCAGCATCAGTTCTGCCAGTCGTGGCAAGTGCAAGCCCTCCAGTACAACAACAGCAGCGACATCAACACAGCAGCAACAGCTGCCACATCGCCTTGGTCCACATGAGGTGCGTATGCTTGAAGATTCCTTTTTAGGTTCATTGGGGCATGTGGCAGGTAGCTCAATTACTAGACGCAATCCCTCAATTTACACGAGCCTGACACATTCACACCATTTCGGTATACATTTTCCATTTCCTTCTGTTTTTCTCAGCAATTTAAAGCGGTTTCAGTCCCAAAAATGTTAAACAACTTATTATTATTTTATTTCAATTCCATTCTAATTTTAAGCAGGGAAATGGATCATTTTTGTTGGGAATATTGGATTAAAAAACTTTAAAGGGTAGATTGAATTAATATTGTATAAAAAATACATTAAGCTACAGTGGAGCAAGCTCGACGGTAGGAAACCCTATACCGATTGTTTGTTGAATAACTTCCGAGTTTATTGTCCGATCAAAATTATAGTTTCAGGATATGTTCCGATTTAGCTATCCTAGCTTAAGCGTACTCTTGTAGTCCGCCTTTGAAATTTTGTGCTTCTATTTGCGGAGGCAGTAGGGGACCTGGTAAAATTCTAAAACAAACTTGATCCGGGCAAGTTATAGATGAACCTACTAAATTTAGTGCCTCTAGCACTTACAGTTCCTGAGATACTGAGAAACAGACGGACGAACATGGCTATATCGACTCGGCTATTTATGATGATCAAGAATGTGTACTTTATGGGGTCTTTTTTTCTCAAGGCAGTATTTACTCTTTAAACTTCATGTGGAAACTAAGAAAATTTTAAATAATATTACAATTGATTATATATCTGAATTGGCAAAGAGGAACGTTGAAATAAAACAGATAAAATTAATATACATAACTAAAATATCTTAGAGTCATATTGGTATGGAAAATCCGTTAATTAGCAACAGTCAAAAAAAACAGATAAAGAGAACCCTTTAGTCTTCAATTAATAATTAAAAGCAAATATTGAACAAATTTCTTGGAATATTTAAACGGAGCAGTAGTTATTTAAGATTACTGTATCGAAAGAACTAATATATCGCTGTGACTATTATGGAGGTGATTTAGGGTAAAGGTTAGGTTGAACCTTTAGTAATAGGATTATTGTTTAAATATTACAAATACATTTTAGTATTTCTTTTATATTTCCACAATTTTCTTATATTATTTCATTATTTTCAATTAATTTCTTTTACATGTCGCACACTTGCTTTATATGCATACAAAATTATTATTTTGATGGCAACAACAATAATAACAACACGAAAAACTGCAATGCTGCTTTCACTCACTCCAACAACAACAACTACAACGACAACAATTACAATACTGCAATTGTACCTGCATGCATGTAAAACGCTTTTTGATAAATTGCAACCACAAAACTAACCGCAGTCAAACCAATTGCTGGCCAATAATCCATTTTTAGCACTTAAACGGCATAACAACAACATCTCCAACATCAACAGCATCAGCATCAGCAGCAGCAGCAACATCAATGCCTGCAACAAGAAACTACGACGACAGACCATCAGTGACCCCTACGCACATATCAAACGGCATTATGCCTTCGATGCCGAAGCCCCTAATGCCAACAGCAACAACAACAGCAGCAACAGCGGCAGCAGCAACAACGCTAAAGCAACTACAACAGCAGCAACAACGTCAACAGCAGCAACAGCAGCAGCAGCAGCGCAACAAATTAGCAGCAACAACAATGGGAGGGGGCTTGAGTATGGTCGGGGGTGTGGCAATCATCAACAACAAATGCTAATGCCAAATGAATTGCTGCTGCAGGCAAGTCGATTAGCTGCTGATGCCACAGTCGCTGACTGCAATCAGAATTTAAGATATGTACCGCCCATGCCAAGTGCCACGCCTCCACTGGCCAGCGGCGCCTACGATTGTTTGGTGGTGCGTCGCCCAATGCGGCTGCCGTTGCGCAAACATCACACCTTCCACTTTCAGACCACACAAACAGCCAATGGCAAATTGCAGCAGCTGCGTCGCGAACTGCAACAGCAGCAACAGGAGAGGGAGCAACAGCAGCAACAATGGCACCAACAATGGCAGCACCAAGAGTTGGGGCCCCTCATCTATCGACCATTGGCACTAAGTGAGCGGCATGCCTTTAAGCCAATTTCACCAACACCTGCAACAACAACAACCACATTGCCTGATTATGAAAAACGAAAGGAGAATGAGACACAGCAGCAACAACTGAACCAGGAGCAACAGCAGAAACCTATGATGGTTCAACTAAATCCTGCCGCTTCGTTGGAGGCATTAGAGGTGCTAACTAAAACGCATCCGGACTTTATGTTTACACGGCCGAAGAAGGAACAAAGCGAACAAAATGTTGGCGCTGCAGTAGCGGCAACTGTTGCTAATGAGGCAGAAGAAGAGGAGGATTTGGGCTATTCCTTCTGCGAGGAGGAGTACATGGTTGATGATGACAATGACAATGACAATGATGTTGATGTTGATGTTGACGTTGATGTTGAAGTAGATGAGGATGATGATGATGAGGAGGAGGTGTTGTCATCACACAATCTAACAGCACCGCCAACAACACCAGCCCACAGCAACAACAATAGCAACAACAATGGCAGCAGTAACAACGCAGCAATTGCCAATGCAACTGCGGGTGCATTGAGATACTTTATGACACAAAGCTATCGCGAGGTTCACATTTAGAATGCCACAAAATGTGGCAGACAGTTAGACAGGCCTAAACGACGCATACAAGGTATTTAGTATTTACGAGTAGAAGAAACTGATCATAAGGGAGAGGGAAAGGAATAAGTACATATTTATAATTAGCAAAATTAATGAAATTAACTTATTAAGCAGAGGTTCAACAGATCGACACTTAACTAAAATATACAAACGTTTCTATAATGTCAGCATTTCCGCCAAATGAGAAACAACTAAGAGCAAATGGTTGACTACGAGGAGAAAGAAGGGAAAGTCGAATTGCTTTCCCAGCTTATAAATTCAAGGAAAATCCTTGTTCATATTTCAAAGTTCATTCTGCATTATTCATATATCATATATTCATAAATATATTTACGACTAATAGTAAGCATGCAGGCCTCTAGAGAAGCCCAAGATTCGCAACCCAATATGAAGAAATCGAATACATAGAAAGTGTGCTAATGGGAAAGTTAAATCTTTCCCGCCACTTCTTGTTAGTGTAAATAGTTAGATTAAATTTAAACCTAAAATATTAATGAAACTACGATGAAAACACTTAACATTCCCAGCACAGCAAGCGATTCATTCAGTAATCTAAATATATTCTTAGATTTAAATATAATTAGTCATTAAGTATTATGTATTAAGACAACTCTGACTGTATGTGTGTTAAGTTTGAAGTAGTTTTGTGTAAATTAGAAATTTAGATATTTGTGTGTATATGAGAACTTGTGTGTAAACTTTCGTATTGTATATAGAAAGCAATGCTTTTCATCTTATTTATGAATATTTTTTAAGAACTTAACAAAGAAAGAAAACCAAACAAAGCCAAGCAAACAAATTATTTATATTATTAAATATATTTACAATAATTATATGAAACTATTTATAATTAAAAAACTAAATGTACCAAAGCAAAGCAGAAATCACGTCGAAATTCAAACATCAAAGCAAACATCAAGCCTAACCTAAAGACATCATCATCAAACAAGCTAACAACAATGAAGTTACATTTAAAGTGTGTTCTAAATTTCAAAAATTGTTGATTTCTTATAGCATGTGTCCGATTTTGAGGATCCATACAAAGGCAGCAATACCTATATATTCTAAATTCATTTTGTATAACTTTCCAACTAAAATGCCAGCTAAATGTTTTATGTCACAAAACTAGAATAAAAGGTAAATTTGTTGTTTGTTTTCTTAATAAATAAATGAATTGTATTTCTCTTAATAATTTATTTCAACTGTCGTGCTGTCAATTTGAATCAATCGATTCGATACTTGAAATCGTTCAATATGCTATGCTAGCACACACTTTTCTCACGCTCTAATCAGCTATTATCAGTTTAACATTTACGACAGGCGTAATAGATTATTAATGATGCATGAGTGCGCTTTCCTAACCGATGTTCAATGGCATTACCTATATAGAAAGATTCACAATTGTTATATAATTCTTTTGCAATACAATACA
This sequence comes from Drosophila neotestacea, assembly GCA_035044365.1. Taxonomy (NCBI): domain Eukaryota; kingdom Metazoa; phylum Arthropoda; class Insecta; order Diptera; family Drosophilidae; genus Drosophila; species Drosophila neotestacea. The sequence continues at coordinate 4,249,569 of JAWNMD010000157.1, read as the reverse complement.
GCCATTGAATGCTGCAAGTTTCGATGATGAATTCATCTATGCCGATCTCGAGAGTCAGCATTATGGGCCAATCAACTATAAGGCCGCCTCACTCTATGCCCAGGTTAAAAAGAACAAGAAGACCGGTACTCTGGAGGAGCTTAAGAAGTAATTGGGACACCTAAAGTTTCAATAAACACTTTTGCAGTGCATTTTGGTAAATGTTTTTTAAAATTTTGAAATCTGATATTTATAATGCTTATATTAAATGAATACAGAGATTGAGCTTCTGTAAATAATTTTAAATGTAAAATTGTTTAATGCAACATGAATAACGAATTTCTTAACTTTATGAATGCAAACTTGTTAGAAAAAAAAGGAAAATACAAAAAAAAAATATACCAAATATATACATATTATAGTAAGAGTCACATGGAAAATTAACAAGCTAAACATTTTGACAGTCAATACGAGCCTTAACAGGGCATTAACTGGCCTTTTAAGTGCTAAATGTATAAACAAGAAAAAACCAAAACAATTACATAAATTTTATCACTAAACAAAATATATTAGCAGGCATTGTACTTAGCTACATCAAGCGGATAGTTATTAATTAAACAAACAAATGAGAATCCAATTAAAAATTGAAAAGTAATTAACACAACAACATAAAATCGAACAAATTTAATATGCAACTGAATATAGACTCTTTTTATTTTAAAAATAATTGAGCAAAAAAATAAAAGCAACAACAAAATTAAAAATATTTTTTGTATGTTTAAGAATCAACCGCAAAACTAACAGACAATTCCCAAAAGGACGAAAACTTGCACACACAAAAAAAAGTACATAAAAAAATAGCTAACTTCGGTAAACCGAAGATTTAATACCCATCAATAGATCTGTTATTTAATACATTTGGCTCTAATGTCCGTTTAATGTTTAAAAATATTTTATACCTCAAATAAGGGTATTTAAAAGTCAAACAATTAATAAAAGAACACATCAAAAACAACGGACAAATTAGTTGGTAGAGTGAAAGGTTAAATAAAATGTGGAGGAAAATATTAACATTAATATTAATTTACATTGTTTTCTATTTGTGTACAAAAAAAGCAGATGAAGAATAAACAACATTAATAATATTAACATACACAATATCAAATTATTGTATTAAATATAAATAATTGATATTAATATAACAACAAAAATAAGAGAAATAATGAAAAAGCGTGCAAGTCGGATCAATTTTGTTATGCAATTTATTGTAATTAATTATAAATATAATTTATTATTAATTTTGTGAAAAAAACAACAAATTTCTATACATATATACATAAATATATTATTGTATAATTATACAAATAAATTATATAAATCAGCATTTACTTGCAAATGCCGGCAAACAGAAGAAATTAAAAGTAAAACTAAAGCTAATGAAATAGGATTGAAGAGCAACCAAAAAGTGGAATTAAATTGAAGGTAAACAACTTAGACTCAAGTACTTACATATATAAATCTATATATATATATAATGACGATGAAACCCAGTAAACATACGAAAGTAAAGTAAATTATGATGAAGAAAATCTAAATAAATAAATTGTAAAATTAAAATATAAACTTGTTGTTTAATTTTTTTAGACTAGATATTAACTTCAATCAATTTAGAACTGATTTATTAGCTGTTGAAGGCGTTGTCATCTTTACCAAAGGACGCAATGTTGATGGAGAAGAAGCTAAAACAATGCTAAAATTTATTTACTCCTATAACTACAACCAATAAATAAAGATTACATTTATCTCAAAAAATACAGTTGAACAAAAAATGTCGATTCGATTTCGAATCAGACAACAAACTCAAGCTCACCGGAAATTTACCATGAGCATAGTTTCAGCATCTCTTTTATGGGACTTGCGTAGCTTGAAATCAAAAGCGCATTTTGTGCCAATTTTGCATATAACTACATTGTTGCCCCAATCGAACATCTCTCACACACCAATGCATACACACATTCACACACACACACATCCATACAGAAAAGGACTGCATGTGGCATGCAGCTGCTTCACTTTTTTTATGTTCGTACTCATTCTCCTGCCGTGTGTCATTTCCGTGCAACGTAACTGAATTCGGTTATTGCTTCCTGCGGCGTTGCAGCACTGTCATTTCCGTTGCTGCCAAACACACACACACATGCATACTCTCCTACACACACAGGGGCAGTAGAGTCGAGGTCATTCGACAACGATTTAGCTTCTATTAATTGACGCTTCAAATTTAGGGGCATTTTTGGTAGGTATGCAAAATTCATATTTGTTTTTACTACAAAAAATAATTTTCACTCTTCCGTTACACACATACATCTACAGCTGCGAAAAAACCACATTCATTTCCGCAATTTCATTGCATTACATTTAATTTTTAATGCGCTTCTTCAATTGCAGTTCAGCTTCGATGGGAGTATTGGTTGTATACATATGCGTGTGGTTTGGCATTGTTTCTAATTACAATTTGGTTATCAATTGACCCGATTGCCAAAGTGCAAATATTAATAATTAGAGCATAATGACTTTCCATTTAATTATCTTTCAAAAAATGCTCAATACACGCCAGAGTTGTGGCAACACTATTCCCTATTCATTAAGTGGACTATGACGTCCACAACCCTAATGCTAGCCTTTGCCCAACAAATTTTCTAAACAATTACGTGCCTAGTGAGCTTATAAAAACTCAAATACCAAAAAACAAGCAATGTTAGTTGTTGGTCAGGCAATTACTAATTGCCACACTGGGGCACATTGGCAACCCTACGCAACAACAATAGGGCTGTTCAACTAATGGCCGAATTTTGCCTTTGCAGTGACCCCTTAATAAATGGACAAGGGGACAAAGGGAGGAGAGGACAAGACGAGAAGAGGAAAGCAGGAGAGCAACACCTGCAGAGTCTGGCGTTGAGATGCACAGGACTAACTTTTAGTCTCAACTTTTACGTTGGAGTGTGTGTTGGTCTCCTTTCTAATGACATGTTGCAGTGGCAGGCAGGCAGCAGCTGCAACAACAAAAACAACTAAACTATATAATTCTTAAAACAAGAGACAAACGCCAACGGCAATGACTGCTCTTGTTGTTGCCTGTCTGCTGTTAATGGCGCCGAAAAGTATGCAAAACATACAGCCAAACAAACATTGGCCAACAAACAGACAGCTAGAGAGAGAGAGAGAGAAAGGAGAGAGGGAGAATGAGAAAGACAGAGACAGACATTCGTAAACCAGAATGGAGCTCAGTTCAGTTGAGTTGAGTTGGCGTCGAGTACATGACATTTAATGGTGCCAACTGTTGTCGAACAATGAGCCTCTTTTGCCTCCCTTTCAACTCCGCACTCTCTTTACTCTTTCCACCCTCTGGCAGTCTTTAGTTAGCCCACACGGTCATTGTGTCAGTTTGTCAGTTACTTTGTTCTGCCTGCCACACACACAGACTGAACTGGCAGCTCATTCATTCAGTCCTCTAGGTTAGCCCAAAACTTTTTTGTGCCTTGACAGGGACACAGAAAATAATGCACTTTTAAATTAAAGTCTGCTTCGATTAGTTGCTGCAACTAAAGCAGCCGCATTCAAGAAGTCCTGTTATGTCCTTCCCATCTACTTGGTTTGCCAAGAAAACTAACCGCCTGCGCATAAACTTTACCAACTAAAACAAAAGCCAACTGTCTCCGGGCTACCAACTCTAGGGTGGTTCAGGTTACCCAGGTGCTTGGCAGAGAAGATCTCACCTCATCTGGGTCATCTGGCAGCAGCAGATGTTGTCTCTGGGTTACGAATAGTTCACTGGAGCTGACAATAGCTATGCAGCTTACTGTTTGACTTATGCAAAACCATTTCCACTTTAAATTGCACTCGGGTAAATACTTAAATCTTTACTGCCGTAAGCTAAGAAATAACTAGACTATTTTATTATGCAAATAATTTGATTAATACATTTTATGCTCAAATTATAGATAACTCAAATCGTATTGCAGCTAACTAATTTTCATATAATTAAATTATATTAGAGCAAATGGAATAAGTAGAAGTAAGAAAGTTTTGATGGAAAGATGTAAATGTTATTTTCATAGTTTAACTTTATCAATGTATTTAATATGAACTTTATCCTAAAGCCACACGTTCACAAATAGAATATTTTGTAGACATACATAATACCCTAAATAAACATAAAACTATAATGATAATAATGATGAAATGATATATTGCTAAGTTTTAATAGGTATCAATTCTAAGTAATTTACTGAATTTAAATGTCAATTGATATTAAAGATTTTGACAGAATAGTTTGATCATCATAAACTCAATACAAAAGTTTTATTCAGTTATCTAGCAATGAATATGTTTCAAAAATAATCTTTTACAAATATGTAATAAAAGAGTTTAAACCCGTAGTAATATACATATATACATTTTTTTTTTCATTTCTCATTTCTTGAATGCAAATGTTGTTCTATATGTAAGATTTGATATTTGATTTGTAATGCGATTATGTCAATGGTATGAGTTGACTTTAAGTTGCAACAGCTTTGCTGTGCGTCGTACAATGGTGCGTATGATTTGCATAGTTGTAGCTGTTGCACGTTGTACGTGAGCTGCAGCAGGAATCAGCCTTGGGGCCATAATCAGTAACAGCAACAGTACGCACATAAATTATAAGCCATACACTGTGCTGCATCTACACTATACTACACAACACACAACTGAACGTAACAAAATGTTGTGGATGGTTCCTTGGAAATGACATTGCTGTCGATTCGTGAATGCCGAAATACAAACTCTCATAATTTCCATGTCAGTCTGCCTGATTGACGATGACGAAAAGGACGACGATGATGACGATGATGAGAATGGAAATGGATCGGAGCAGCAAAACTCAGAGCTCCAGAGATGCCATGGAATCTCCTCCCTTCCCCCTTCCTGCAGCCTATAAGCCAGAAGAGAATGGAAAAGGACAGCCTAGGGTAGCATTTTGGAAAGCAATGACACATTTTGAAGGCACAACAATCACAATCAGAAAAACAACAACAACTGTTGCAACTGCTGCTGTTGTGCGGAAGCTGTCTCAGCATACAAAATGCCAAAGGTGAGCGAGCAATTGCGCTGGGAGAACTGAGAACTGAGATCTGAGAATCGAGAAGGGAAAATGGGGAGAGACATTGAGCTGTAGCGGAAGCAAAAGAAAGAAGTAAATGAAATTCCAACAACTTGTCACACACAGTTGCATGGCACAAGAGCTCAGCGCTCTTAGAGTATTAAGTAATGTACTTACAGTGTTTTTTTTAAGTAATAATCTGAATTATAAGCCAAGCACATGAAAAGCTGAATCAACATTACGAATTGTCTTGCTCTATTTAATTGTATGTTCAAAAGAAAGCATTTTAGAGACTTTGATCATTTGCATTTAAGTAATTACTTCAGTTAAATTTAGGTTATTATTCAAATTAAAAGTAACATCAAGCTTTAATTGAGATTAGTTATAAGCTGGAAGTCTCATTAGCAGTATTTAATAGTCCTCCAACTGTACATATTTGATTTGCAACAGAAAACTTGATCCTTAGAGCTGTACACAAAAAAGTAACTTTACTTATTGTACCACATCTGCAATACTTACTGTAGCAATGTCAGCTGACCACGTCTGAAGAGTTACCTGTACGAGTTGTTGTTCTCGACGTCGTCGTTGTCATTATTTTGAACTGTTGTCCTTCAACATGAACGACTGCTACTGTTGCTACAATGAGTTGCACAATCAAAGTTCATTTGCAATGTTTGCGCATAGATTCGAAATGCCAAACGGTTCCCCAATCAGAGCCAGAGCCAAAGGCTGCTTCTGTAGTTACTCTGGTTTTTGGGTCCAGTTGAACTACTTGCAACGAGTTCCTGTCCTCGTGACGTTGATCAAAGTTTCTCTCGAAATATTGAGCCAAGTTTCAATGTCCCTGTCGGTGCCCTATGTCCTGGCAAGGACCGAGGTTCAAGGATGGCGATGGTTCAGCTTCTCGTTTGTTGCGCTTTGTTCCCTCGTGTTGTGCAAACGCTGACAAGCTGATTGTCATATAGGGAGAGAATGAATAGGAATGTTGGGATTACCAGCATGACTAAAGGGCGGACAGTCTGGCAATAATTTTGATACGGCTCGCATGTTTCATTCGACTGATTGATGTGTGATAGTGACAATAATTCTTAACTGTTATTTATCATTCGAATACAATTTGATAGCTAAGGCTATATTGGAACCTATTAACAAAAGTTAACAAACACGAGAAAGCATAGAAAAATAGTAGCAAATGAAATTCACATGCAAATCACTGGACTTTGGGATTCAAGACTTTGTAAATTATTTTTTTCCTTGCAGCATAACTAAGAAGGAACCAATAGGAAAACGCAGTATAAATTAAGATTTCTTAAATTCAATTCAAATGTTGTAATGAAATATAATATGTAATATCGAATATGAACAACAAATACCCAATATTTTTTCACTCATCTGCAAAGCTTCAACATGGGTCCAGGAAAAGGAGATATTTTGTGAAAATAAATTTATTTATAAGGTTTGTTTTATAGCTGTACATACGTATGTATATACGTGGAACCTATGTGTATCTATGTGTAATTATATTTTTAAAACGGAGCTTCTACTAAACAGAGTGAATAGTGGTAACAAGCAATCAAAACCGTTAGCTTTTTACGTTGTACCGCTAGCGTCTCTTCTTCTTCCCCTTGCCCAACGATGTGAAAATTTTATTGTTGAATAACATCCGAGTTTAATTTCTAAACATGATGAAATGTACAGAACACACTTGAACTATAATGTACAATGTATGTATCAGAACCCACAACACTTGCTTTAAGCATGCGTGTAATAAGACCTTTAAATTTTGTTATTTTATCTGAGAAGGCGGTAGAAGGCAAAAAACAAACTTCATCTGGACATTGAACCTACTTACCAAGTTTGGTTTCTTGAGCTCTTAAAGTGTCTGAGATCTAAGAGTTCAAAAAAGAGACAGACAGACGAACAGACGCACTCGGCCGTTGATGCTGATCAAGAATATATATACTTTTTGGGGTCCGCTTTCTGCCATACTAAATTTGGTATCTCTAGATCAGATAGGCTCTGCTTCTGTCTTCCATCCAACTGTTATGGTTGTGGTAATTGGAGCACAACTTGCTCGTATTGTGTCTAAAATCTTAGGTTGGATCAGGTTGACGTTTTGAATTGGCTCAGCTAGCTTTGCTGCTGACAAGTTAAAAAAACTTTTGACACTTAATAAATTATGTCCATAGGCTAAATGTTTGAGCATGGCAAGAGAAGAAAGTCTCTGGTCAGATATAGAAACGAGCTTCTAATTGGAGGATATTATGACTGACATTCTGGCTAGAATTTCTACTTTTACTTTATTTACTTTTATTTCAACACATGTTTTTTTTTTGGTTGTTGTTCTCTCTTATTTTTTAATTACCAGCTAACATTTGCACATTAAAAGCCGCTTGAGTGGAAAGCCTTAATTAAACACTTGACTTCTGCAGCGGTTTATCGTTGTGAAAAGGCGTTTGGTAACTATGGCAACTATTTTTCAATTCCGAAAGTACCTCTCTTTCCTGACCTATCCCCCCATGCGTGTAAAGTTTTTCCGAGTTGATGTGTGATAGTGTGTGTGTGTGTGTGTTTGTTGAAAAGTCGAGCGAAAAACTACAAAACAGTTCAGTTCCCAGACGATGAGAATAGGACAGGAGCTCTAGCTGCTGTTGCTGTTGCTGTTGCTGCTGATGATGATGGCACTTAACGACAACACACGACGTCGACGTTGAAGTCAACGTCAACGCTTGCAGTCAACGCCAACGTCAACGTCGACGCTTGAATTAAATTTTATTTTCATTTCAACTTTCATGTTATAGGCAAAGAGCCAACAGCCAAGGCAACTTTGTTAATTTATTTAAGCAACGTTCTCATAAGTGTATTTTGTGTATGTACGTATGTGTGTGTATGTATGTGTGTGTGTGTGTGTGTGTGTGCACATCTGACGGATGTTTCTGTCATTAAGCAAAACTTTCGTCAAAGCATAAAATTTTGCTGCCGCTTCACACAGAGAATAAGGCACTGAGCAGACAGCTGAAAAGAAAGATATGAGGAGAAGAGAAAGGGAGGCAAGAAAAGAGTGAGAGAGATGGGGAAAGGACAAGAGAGGGGAATATGTGAGGGTGCAGGATATATTTTTACTACTTATAAGCACTGCGCTTTGGCATTTTATGTTTTTGCCTTTTGCTGCATTAAAATGGAACGTGTTTTAATGCAACAGCTCCCCTCGAGCCCCTCTTTACCTCTCTTCATACCACAAAGCAGTTGCAACAGCCAAAGAAGACAAGCTTATAAATACTTATGAAGTGTTCAGCAGAGACACAGTGAGAGAGAGCGAGAAAGACATCAGGTGCGGGAAAGATGAGAAATGCATAAAAGTATTGCTAATACGGTTTGTGCTTTGTGAGAAGATTGTCAGGGATGCATTAAAAGTCGTACACAAAGAGAGAGAGAGAGAGAGAGAGAGAAAGAAAGATAAAATCAGAGAGTGGCAAGAGAGAGCGAGAGAGAGTGGTAGCTGCTTAACGAGCCCTAACCTGCGTAAGCGGAAAAGTGTAATACAAATCTTAAAAGGATACTCAACTAGTTGCAAATATTTTATAAGAAGCTGGATGGCTTTTGTTAAATTTTGATTAACGGATTTTCAGTTATTAATATGGTAGATAATATTAATTAACTTTTTAATACAAATTTGTTTAGAAATTCATGCAAAGTACAATATTTATTTTTTCCAAAGCATATGTGTGCCACCAATTCATTTGAGATCCCCTCTTCACCATGACCATACTAAAAATTAATTTGCTTCCACTGTTCCTATGGCAGCTATATGATATTGTCATCCGATCTTAGACATGTAACATTTAGTAAAAAACCATAAGCTGTTTGTTTGGTTCCGATAGCTTAAAATACAAAACTAAATGTTATCCTAAGCAATTTTTAACTTGACCTCGAATTAAAGCGGAACAATGTTGTGTACAAATTTCAAACTTGTGGCAATTACTATTTCGGATCCACGATGACGAATCAGTCAGTCAGTGAATAAATGAGGACAAAGAGTTTCATATATTTAGATTAACCAAGTCTCATCCTTTCTTAAAAGTAAAATAAAAATATTGTGATTTGTCGGTAAGTATAATTGCTAGAAATAAAGAAAAATTACAGTCTTTGCCGATTTTGCTATATCTATTGCTATTATATATAAATATCCTTATCAATTCCCAGTTTGCCATGTCAAATGACAAAGAAATGTTATTAAAACTATAGTTGACTTGTGCCCTACTCAAAGTCAAAAGCACTTTACAAATTTATAGAACATTTGGCGACAAGCATTGAATCGGCAAATGTGATTTTAAGAAAATTTATTACAATTCCTTTTTTATTTAATTGTGAAAATCAAAAAGCGGCACAAGGTCAAATGGTCGTTGGATGAAAACAACAATATAAAACTGAACAACGTGCACAAAACAAGCATTAAAAGTAAAAGCCTTTGTCACGGACAGCTTCCTTAGCTCCCCCCTCTTCACAGACCCTTGGCACACTCTCTCTAAACATACCGCTTTACACTTGAGCAACATTTATTTTTCCGTTTCATTTCACGCGTTTCAGTTTCATTATGCCAGCTGTCAGCGGCAGCCGTTGCTTGTAACGATTTCTTTTGCTGGTTTTGTTTCATTTTTCACACCATTCGCAATGCGATGCACGTACGCCACGCCCTCATTGCCTCTGTCTCCGCCTGTAAACTCTGGCCACAGCAAACAGCAAATGTTTCCTTTATGGACACCCTCAAAGGAGATCTTTTTCTGTTCAAATGATATGCGGCGCAGTTTTTCTGGCTCATTGAAGACCGCAAAAAGAAACCCAAAAAAATTAATTTGAAAACCCGTCAATTAGGTATGAGGGAAATGGCTAGAGAAAATAGGACTGTAGCTAGGAAAAAACTGTTGCCTACTTTTTAACGTCGACTATTTTTCAATGATCCAATTAGTTTCATTTTCACATGCCGGATTGTCTGTCAGCCTGTCAGTTGTCAAATGACCCAATTTCCATTTGCATTTTTCTAACGTATTCTCTTGAACTTGATTTGTTTTCGTCGCTTGACGACACTGCATAATTGATGGATTGTCTTGTGGGCTGACCCTCGATAAGGTCGGCATCTAGTCCGATGTTCGCTATTTTGCTGAGCTAACAACTAATAAATAATAAATCAACCATTTGACAGTCTTTGCCAAAAGTTTTCCTTCACTTCAACTGCCTGCATGTGGAATGAAAGCTGCGATAAACATATTGAAATTTTAATGCGACTTCTTTGATTGATAAAACCTAAAGTGGCAGGGTATAAAGTTAAAGCCATGGACTGTTTATCGAAAGTCGGAGGTAAGTTAAATTACTTTTCTGAAAAATTAAGAAAATTATCAGAAGGTATTTCAGATAGCTGAAAAAGTCGCATATCATAGCCTTGCTTGGGAGAAGAGTTTCTGAGGTTATAAGCAGTATACGCAATTAAACTCAACATCTTCAAAAGTATAGCGATTAAAATCCAGCTCTCTAGAAAATTATAGTATCTTGCAAAGAGGTAAAAAATAAAGGAAATCTTTTTGAATATTCAATAAGCAAAAGAAAAATGTCTAAAAATATTCTTACAATATTTTCTGTAAGTGAGTTGCAAATAACTTTTTAAATATCGAAAAATAAATGATCATAAAGTATATTAAATATTCATAAATATTGTTAAGTCTACTGATTGTGAGACTAAAACCAAATGCAAAGGTAAGTCTACATCAGCTTTCCAATTCCCTACAAATATCTTATCATATGTTATTTATGATTGAAAATAAGCTGCGTTTTGTGTTGAACACTTTCATATTGATATTATTCCAATATATAAACACACACTCAAAATATTGAAAACCCAAAAGGACTAACTAAATCACACTTGAGCCTAGCAAAATGCCCTCTTTCAATGCAAAATCCAATTCAATTAAGTACATTGGCAGCAAATGGCACACAACTCTTTTTATTTACAACAAAAACGATTTGTACAAAGCAAATCTCAGTTCAGAAACAATTCCCAAATACGAATACAAACAGCATTGACTTAAATCCTCAGACTCAGCAGTCAGCTTCAGCTTCATCCTCACACTAATTACAATTCTCGAATGCCCAAAAGGCGATTCTCTCGAAGAAAAAACAACAGCAAAATTCTACCAAAATTGAATAGAAATTTTTGTTGGCCTTCTCAAAAAAAAGAGGAAAAAAGAAGGAACAAAAAAGTGGGAAAAAGGTCAGCCAGTTTCTATGTGTAAGGACACAATTTTCCGCTACACCTGCTCTGAATAAAGACCAAAACCATCCCAGATGCTTCCGCTCCCCTCTAAATACCATGCTTAGCGCTGAGACCATGCGCCTCCCCTTCTCATATCCACATCAAGTCCAACATCATCGGCTTGTGCCAGACGAGAGTGCAGTTTAATTGACAGTTGAAAACGTTGCTCAAAGCTGGAAAACTCACTTCAAAGGATGGCGCGAAGTGCAGCTGCAAAAAAAAATTCCCATCCAACTATGATGACGCTACCATATGGCATTGTCTGGGCTTTGGGATTGGAACCTAAGCGGCCTTCTCCACTCCAGTGATGTATTCACTTTTTTACCAAAAAGTTGCTGTAAAAAAATGTTATGGAATCTGTTTTTATTTCGACTGGTCTTACTACGACTCTAAGAACAATTAGAAGTACTCAAAATATAAAGTTACCTTTTATTACTTGAGAGATTTGATTTATACACTTCAAAAAATTAAGTAAACTTTCCTATAAAAAGCTGATTAAAAGCTCTTGAATGTCTTTTAAAGCCAGCAATTTGTTAAGAGAATCCTGCAAATCTGCTGGAAATTATGCAGTGTTTCTGGTAGTATTTTTTATGTTTGCAAAAAAGATAATATTAAATAGCTTTAACTTAAAAATTTGAAATTCAAGCACAAAGGGCAATGAAACCGTTTGAAATTTTAAGAGCTGCTAATAAAACCGAAGCCGCAGTCGCAGTCGAAGCCGCAGCTCGTCCTGCTCATCTGAGCAGCTAATAAAAATGCCAAATGCAGCATTTTTACTATGCACTATAAAATACCAGAAAATATCAGTGGCTTCTCTGAGAGACAGAAGGAGAGAGAGAGAGAGAGAGAGAGCTGGAGATAAGAAGAGAGGGAGAGAGAATTTGGGGTAAGTAGTAGGACTTATAGACAGTAAGCTGTTCGCCATAAACGTGCGCATGTAAATCAATGTAATGGTCGCTTTTATGGTAAGACCATAGAGTTTTCTTTGACAACCCTCCTCAATATTCCCCTGATTCCACAACAAAAACCCTCCACGTTAGTTTTTGTAGTACAATGAGAAAACGCAGCGCTCTGCGGTGACAACAACTGAATGAAAACTGAATCATCCATATCATTATATTGATGCAAAATCAGCGAGAGAAAGAACGAGAGGAGAATGCGCAGTTTGTTACGTGTTTGCGGTGATAAAGTAGATAAGAAGAAGGGATCAAGGGGAGGTGCGGTTGCAGTAACAGCCAATAAATCTCTAGCTAAATGCTCAAAAAACTTTACGGGCAAACCATGAAAGACATTTCCCATTGGCCACACGAAGATAGAACACAAGAAGAAGAAGAAGAAGAAGGATTCGTAGCGCATTTTTATGGTTTAAATACTTTGCGCCAAACTTGAAATAATGCAACGTCTTCACCTCAACCCCAACAACAGGATATAAAAATGTTCTTCGAAAAAAAAAACACTGGAGAGTTAAACATAAAACAAAAAGCAAAATCTGCAGGCAGCTTAAGTGGATTTTACGCCAAGCAATGATCCCCCTGCTCTTGCCCCTTCTCGCAACATGCAACAAAAATAAGAAACCAAAAACTTTTGTTCGTTTTCGGGTTTTTCACAGTAAATCCATACAGATAAAAAACGTTTTGCACTTGTCGAAATCGCAGAGCGCCAAGAAGTGTGCAGTAAAGTTTATGAAATTTCTATTACATTGTTTTTCACTTTCTCAACGGGACGGTAAATTCGTGAAATCAACTAAACAGAAGGCAAGCACCATATGCAAAGCGCCCAGCTGACAACTTGAGCTAGACGGAAGGGGTTGCCCCTGTAATACATACATGACGTATACGTAATGTCTTAAAAATTGCCAAAACTTAACTTTTGGGGCACGCTGTCAATTCTACGCTGTGCTGTGAAAGAGCTTTGTACTTTACAGTGGGGCTAAAAGATGGGCCAAAAAAGAATACATCAAAAGAGTGAGTTGAGAAAATTTCTACTTCCGACAACAACTGATGCAAACATTTTCAGAACTCTTTTCAAGACAATAAACTGGAGCTATGATATAAAGTGAAAACTCAATTTGAAAGTGACTAAACATAAAGGTGCTAACTTCAGCTTTGTTTTAAAGATTTAAATAATTTTCCGACTCATGATGGCATCCCTGTTGAAATGTTTAGCTTAGTTAGTCTAAGAGAAAATCCATTTAAGAATGAATAACCCGTCTTATTTAGTACAATATTCATATATATACAATGTATATTTTATATATATTTTCAAAATAAAATCTTTCATATTTTCAATAATTAATTATGCTGTCTTATTACTTAATACACTTTTATTTAATTTAACAATTCGCCCTCAAATTGATTGATTGACGCCAGCCAATGTGGCGTATGCGTAACTTATGTAACCGCAAAGTCAAGTTGTTTTCCATTGTCCCCGCCAACTCGCATTCTCATCCATATCAAGCGACAAAGTTTGCCAAGAAGGCAACTAAAAACTGCAATGGAAGAGAAAGCGAGAGAGAGGAAGAGGGAGATAGAGTTGCCTGTTGTCTGCATCTTCATGAAGCCAAAGTCATCCAGGACACAAGGACAACTTGCCGCTTGGCTTATCCAAATGAAATTTTGCGGCTTTTGGTCGGCAATTGGGCGTCTGTTGGGCTCGAGGATTGTGCGCTTCTCTGCGGCTTTTCGCTTTTCGCTTTGAATGTTGCGTATTTTTCGCACGGGGCGTTCAACAAAAGCCTTGAATTGCTGTGGATCTGCCTCTGCCTTTGACTTCGCAGGCAGCAACGAGAGCTACCAGGACAATAACAACAAAACATTGGCTACTCTGTGCCAATTTATGCGCTCAAATTGTCCCCGCTGCGCCAACTTGGCCGACAGTTGACTTTAAGGCCTTTCCAACACACTGGCGTGAATTTATTGCCAACACTTGCCACCCAGATAATTAGTGTTAAAATGAAAAGTAAGTAGTTTTAATAATAGTCTTCAAGAGGCCTCAAAAAAGCCGCCCATCAGCTGTAAAAACCAACACTCGACTTAACTGTAATGAAATAAAGGTTAAAGTGTTTCTTTGTCTCATTACGAAGAGGACTATTGTCATTATATACGAGCCCTTATCTAGATAGTAGTGAAAATTATACAGAACTATGACCAATGCTAGGATTTGAGTTAAGAAAATGTAATATTTACAGCTCTTTTATTTAATAATAATAGTTGGTTAGCGTATTTAATAAAATACTCCACTTCAGTATTGAAAACATATTTTAAACCCACTTAGAGACGAAAAAAGAAAAAAGAGTAAGCTTAAAAAAGTAAAATATTATATGTAACTAGTGATGTAAAATAACATCGAAACATCGATTGATCGATTTTTGTTTTCGCCATTTTCGAGTATTTTAACAAGATATATTAAAAGCAGATTAATCTAATTAAATAAATCGATTCTTTTAAAAAATCATCCTCTTTGCCAATCCTTAGCTTACACTACAAAATACACACGCGGTGTCAAAATTGTGTATTTATATGCATACGAAAAATCGATCAATCGATGTCAAAATTTCCGATGTTTCAATCAAACAATATTTGCATGGGCGATTTACATCACTATACATACATATGTAACATCAAGTTTTTGTTAAGTGCTCACAACCGGTGATGGTCGGAAATATGTGTATTACGAGTACTTCTTCTGCAATGATTTGAAATTTGTTGGGCTGCCAATAAATGTTTTTGCTGATTAAATAATCGCAAATAATTCCAGATATGTATTTTCTGTGTTAAACATCCAATCGTGTGTGCATGCGATACAAATTTTGATTTTGTGTAAACAGGAAGAATTCAGACAAAAATGATAAGGCGTTAATCTAAAATTTAAAATAAATTAAAAATTAAATTGGTGTACCAATTTCAGATAGTAAACCTAATTTTTTTTGGTGAGCATTCATACCAATATTTGAGCCTTGTATTTATAAATCTTTCTGGTTTACATGTTGCCTAAATTTCTAGGTATAGCATATTCTAATATGACGATTCTTAGTCTACTTATTGACCAAATTCTAAGTTAAAGTATTACCTAATATTTCGATTTTAAGCCTACTTATCGCCTAAACTCCTACGTTTCGAATTACTTAAAATTGAGACTTTTAATTAAATTACCACCTAAATTCATAAAGTTAAGTCCACTTTGCTCGACTGTCATTTTAAGTAAAAGGTATCACAATTCACAGTATTCACAACTAACTTAACAGGTAAATCAGCAGGAAGAAATACTCGATAAAATAAAAACTGCTTCAGCCAGTTTTGCATATTATTGCATATGTCTTAGAAGAAGGTTACCAAAGACTCAAAAATTCCTATAATTGTATGCCCATAAACAAAATTTTGTAGGTACAATTTAAGTTTAGGAAATAAAATAATGGTTCCAAAAATTTGAGAAAATCTTTTTTCTGAGTGAACATGTTAAATGAATATATTTTTGTTTACATTTTAAGCATTTTGCTAGTGGACACATTAGACCATGTCATATAGCAACTAACATAAACGTCTAGAGCATCATTTGGCTGAAGTGCTTCTGACCAGAAGTGTTGATTGCATCTAAATAACTGAGCAACTGATGTGCATCCCGAGAAGGAAGCCAACACAATCCTTTTATTGTGAATAGAAGAGAGGAAGAATGTAAATGGAGAATAACTCCATCGCGATTTCGTATATGAAATAAAACTAAGAACCTATAAAACCGCACAGCTCCCGCGACGACCATGCAAATAAATGCGAGACTGGGAGTGCCAGACTAGAGGCGACAGGGAGTAGTTTTCAGCCCAAGTGACAGTAGTCAACGAGAAGGCGACCCTTGACTATGAAAGGAGAGAGAAGAGCAGCACAGCTGACAGAACAAGGAAAGCGATGAATTCACATTGTTTATTTAAAAACTACTCTATTATGGGAGATGGGAGATGGAAGATGGGAAATGGGAAGCGACTCTCAGCTTTATAAAAATGCAATTTCAGAGCGGACAACGAGCAACAACAGCAATGACTGCAACTACAACATTGCTAAGAACAACACGTTATACTCATCCCAACAGTGCAAGTACTCGTTGCATACACAAAAGTATAATCGCACTATAAATCCCTCGCGTCGAAACCAAAAACTTTACATTTGCTTTTCGGTAAGGCGACAAAGAATGAGACAAAAGAAAAGTTTGGGGCTATAACGCAGAAGATCAAATACTCTTTAAAGCTATTTTCGAATATTAGGTGCACTCTCTAGATCTTTCCCTATCTCTAGCTCTACATCTATATACGTATTTTTCATTATTTCTATTTCAATGTTTATTTTTTTATTTTAATGTATCTATTTATCCTTACCTCTTTCTCTCTCTGACTTACTAACGCATGCTCCACTTCCATCCTTGTACCTGTGGCCATCTGTTATGTCATTCACCCCCTTAAACCTAAATCTTAAATTTTCTCCCCATATTTCATATATACATATCTCTATTTTGGGTTAATTACAGTTTTAAAATAAATGAAATATTTATATGTATATACATTCATAGTACATATATTCCTGTATTGTTATATCTCTCTATCTCTTTATATCTAATGATCTATGTTTATCTCTTTCCTATTTGTATTTCTGCCTTTATCTCTCTCGCTCTCTCTCTATTTGAATCTCTCCGTTTATTTCAATTTACATATACTATAGTATTATATATATATTCAGATCGTTTATTCTTAATTTTCTTACTATTGACAAACTGCACTTAATAGCTAATTAACTTCACTCACTGAATACAATAAAGACAATACCGAAATTACATGCAAGGGGCGACCAAGAGACAAGCTACCAGGCGGCAGGATCCACTGTGCATTGTCCTTGCCCAGCTGCATTGATAGTAGTTATAGCCATGGTCAGAATGAAAGAGAGGGAAACAGAGACCCATCCGCATGTCTCTAGCGAGTGGGTGAAAAGCCTTCTCCCCACTCTCTTTCTCTTTCTCCCTCTTTCTCTCTATCTCTCTTTCTGTGCCCGTGTTGGAGCATAATGTTGATGATGAAAACGTGCGCATTGTTTTCAGATTTTCGGAATTTTAATTAAATTTGCATTGTTTCTAGTGGCACTTGACGATGCCACGACGAGGCAATGCAACGCGGCAAGTCGCATGTCGCGCACATGGCCCCAAAAGAACTGTTGAGATTTAAATAAGTTTCATATTCTTTTGTCTTACTCAAAAGTAGTGGGCGTGGCTGGACTTTAAATTAGCCACTGCCTGTAGAAATCTGGTTAAGGACGAACAAAGCTCTAACGAGCATGTAAAACGTTGCATATTTAAGTTGATAATTACGGAGGGTAAAGGGAAAATTTAATACATTTGACAGGAACACTAAAAAAAAAAACTTACAAAGTTAAATTCAAGCCAATGCAGACTACGTCAAGTTAGAAACCGGAAACCAGACAAAAATGTGAGTTATCACTTCCTAAAGCCCTTGCAGCAGAGAAGCAAAACGAAACTTATCATTTTACAGCGAAATTATTAAATGTGACACTTTAGGAGGAGAAGAAGAGATCCTAAAAGTTGTGCCAAATGCGAAATGTTGGCACTGTCAACGGCTCATAAAAAATGCTAAACAAGTCAACAACATGCGCCTTTAGCCAGCTGTCAATAAATATGAAACTCCATAAGCCAAAAAAAAAAGAAACAGAAAAAACACCCACTCAACATAAAAGGCAAAGGCGGGGAAACAGCACAAAAAATATCAATCATAATAAAAAATACATAAACAAAGCAAAGTCGACAGCGGGCACATAAGCAAATGTAAATTTCTGTGTGTTGTATTGCCCCCTGTGACACCCTGACCCCAATATACTCTTCAACGCACCCACACGAAGTGTAAATAAACAAAGCAAATGTGACAGTTGCTACTCGAAGTCTGAGTCAAAAGGGAATTGAAGGCACCCCGAACGTTGACAACATCAAATAAAGTTTGTCATCTTAGCCAAACTGAAAGTAGACTCAAAGTAGACTGTCAATTGTCGGCTTTTAGCCAATATGAAAGCTCTTTTACAGCCACATTTTGGCAGCAAGTGAATGATCAATTTAAAGGTTTTTACTAATCCTAAATTATGAAGCAGGCGATTTTAGAGAAGCAGGTTGAGCTTAAATTTAAGTTGGGAGAGAAACTAGTGAGTTGGTAAAATCACCTATTTTTTTTAACAATAATTTATTTACTTAGTCTAATTTTAAATCGAAGAAAATAATACAAAAAGACTAACAAAATAGTGAAATGAATGATAATGAAAATATAACAAAAACTATTTTAAGACAGGATTCTGAAAGGCAGATCCTGTGGGTGGTGTCTTTTGAGCCTCCGTTTTCCGCTATAGTTTTATAGTTTTATAGTTTTATAGTTTTAGGTGAATTTAATCGGTTCTAACTTATATTGAAGCATATTTGCCAGTTTCTTTTGCTACAAAGCATTTTAGCTTAATTAAATAGAAATTACATAAACCTTCTTGACCCCTTTAAATATAATGCTTAAATCGAAATTAATAGCCTCTACATAATAACTAACTCAGCTGCTACTTGAGAAACTATGTTGGTTAATTAGTTGTAAGTATGTGGAATTTAGAATATTTAAGTAAATTCAGCGAGTCCTTGCAATCCTGGGACCGCTGCCTGTATTTGATTTATACTGCGTGTACTCACACTACAAACTTTGTATTTCATGTTTTTGTTTCCGCTGACCATTTATAATGAAACAGCAGCCAACACAGACATTCTCACCCGCAATCGGAGAGCGAAGTGCCTTTTTAATTAACTGAAAAAGGCTTCACAGTCAACCAGGAGTTTTACAGGACCTGCATAAAGCTGCCCACATATGAGTGAGAGTATGACTTTGGTTAGTAGAATGCATTTTTGTATGTGCAACGCCGTTTTTACTCATCAAAATGTTTTTTCTCTTATTTTACTGCTTTTGTTTCCAGTGTTTAATAACCCGCAACGACAACAACAACATGTGAGGGACCAAAGTCGACGCAGAAGCCACGCCCGCCACAGACGGCGCTAATTAATTATGCACTCACGATACTCTTTGTTTCTCTTTCTCTCTCTTCCTCTTTAGCTTTTTAAAAAAGTACTTGTATACTTATATATACGGCTACATTAACTATGTGAGTGAATTTGCAAAGGCCCAAGAAATTTAAGGGTTTGGAAAATAAATGGAACGGAATCAAAGAAATTAAAATTTCGAATATATCGAGTATATCTTAGTTCATACTTTGATATGTTCATATTTGCTGGTATTCATCTAACCAATCAAAGAGAAGTACTTTTAGGACAAGATATTATCTTTCCAACGTAACTTAGTATAACCACATCGAACTTATTCAACGGAATACAAATTACTAAAGTTATTTTTAAGATATTGAATGGATTTCATTTTATTGCACTTCTATTTTATTAATTTTTAATTATCAATACTGTTTTCTATGAAATTACTTAAATTGAATAGTTACGTAGAAAAATAGCAATATTTTGTAATGTATGTATTAAAATTTTTGGGCGGTTCAATGCTTTATTTACTTAGTTTTGAAATATAATGCTGAAACAGTCCCTAGATATTTTGCTGGTTAACAAACCTAAAAAGAAGGCAGCCCCGAACTTAGTTTGGATTTTGGAAAATTAATAATAATACATTTTAATAATAATAATTATAAAATTAATAAATTTTAGGCAATTTATTACATTTAAAAATTTTAAGTGCTATCAAATTTCTCTAATAATATTTTAAGATTTTATAATTGTATCATTTCAGTTGTATCATATTTCAGTGGATTCGTATCTATGTGGCACCCCTGATATTAAAATTTATTTAGACATTACAGACATTTATTAATATGATGTTATGGTTTTTCTCTGGTAATCGATCCCAATTTATGATTAAGAGTAAAACCAACTTTAAAGCTGGTTTATTTAATTTTGTGTCAACTTAAATTTAGTTTGTAATTTTTACTCAAGTTCTGTATAAAATAGAGTATGTAATCTTCGAATAATTGTTGTTTCTATTTTATTTGGAGTCAAGTGGCTGCCACGTGTCCACTTGAAGTAAAAAAAAACATTTTACTAAATATTTTGAATAAAAATCCCAGAAAACGTTTTTGGAGTTCCAACTGCTTCGGTAATGGAATATTATAGTGACTCTTACTTCTTTTAGAAACACAGTCCGACAAATGCAACGCAGCAGCAGAAAATATGAAAGTAAGGGGAAGAAGATGAGGCACAGTCAAACTGACAAGATTGTTTAGTCTTTGTCTTTGTCTATCGCTTTTGTTGTGCAGTTTTACTGCTACTCTCATGGGTGTACCCTATAATCAAGGAGGTGTAAGCAAGTGTAGACTAGACTGCGTAGATTATATTTCACTAGAATTGATTAATAAAATCAGAAATGATTTAATTATAACACAGTGTGAGAGCCGAAAACCCTTGGGAAATGATATTGATTTTCTGGTAGGGCTTATCGAGCAAAAACTTAGTGATGTAAAAAAAACATCGATTGATCGATTTTTGCATCAACGATTTTTAAAGTTTTTAACTCGATTTTTGGAGAATAGAAAGAATATACTTTTCGATTGGTGTATATATCGTTTGACCAAACTTGAGACTTCTATCTGTAATTGACTTACAAGCTTCGTGACAAAATTATAATACCCTCTACAAGGGTATAAAAATCTTATAGTATTTGATAATACTTATAATTATTTGATGCTTCCAGTTGAAAGCTTATCAAAACTGCAATTGTTTTATACGTGGTATCCCCAAGTATATCACACTCTATAAGATTCAAATTCTAACTTGTTTTTACTTGTTTATCTGTGTCCCCATATGCAAAACGGAATGTGCAAAAATTCGCATTCGTTTTTCGACTTAATGCCGCTCTGAATGCATATGAAATTGAATATTTTTATACTTATTCTTATGCCATAAACGTCCACATTCAGAATTCTCATTCACATTCGCTGCATACTTTAAGGCGCCTTTTCTATTTATTCAAAAATGCCATTGGCTTTGGCTTTGACTTCAGCTTCTGCAACCGTTTTCTATTCGCATGGAAAATTTGCTGTGATAGTAAAATGTTTATTGTTATCTCCGAGTGTCAGCCTACGTGACATTTTCAATCTTTGTTAGTGAAATCGAACAAAAATGCACACAGAGAGAGCAAGAGAAAGGAAAAAGAATACTGACAGGCTGTCTGGAAAATTTGAAAGCAAAGCTTAAGATTTGCTGCAAGTGTTGTGTTTAGTAGATGGAATTGAGAATAATAGAGAAGAAACCTCAGGGATAAAAAAGGATAAACAGGATAAAAGGCTGTTAAGCTGATGAAAATGACAGCAAAAGTGAAATAAGTGCTTGTAATAATTAATACTAGTTTGCAAAATTTGATAATATAAACACAATAAACATCATTGCATCCCCATCTGAATCAACCGGTTCGTAAGATTTATTTACTTAACTGCAATATGTTATATTTCAATATATGTAGGTATGTGGGAATGTGTCTGACAACTTCAGTCCTTCCACCACACTGAGTTTAGAGTCGAGAAGAGTTGAGCATCAAGGTGAATTTTTGGAGTTCTGATTCCGCATTAAAGACGAATCACGAATTCAATTATAGATTATACATCACTAGAATTGATTAATAAAAAAAGAAATGATTTAATCATAAATATTTGTTGCTTCCAGCTATTATTTCATCTTAACTTTCAAAATTATCCCTGTATTCCACATATATCATAGATTTTTTGAACTATAAAGTTCAAATTTATTTTAAATCATTTGTAATTTAAGTTATATAGAAAGTTAAAACATAAAATCTGTAACTATTTATTACACTCTGAATAACACTTCCATAACTACTTAGTAAGTTTATTCTTAAAACCAGCTATGCCTGTTTCTATTGGAAACCGTAACTGAAACGTATTTCACATCACGTTAAGGATCCTAAATTATGCACGGATTGTTACAAAACCTTTACTAAAAGATTTTGCGTAACCGTTAGCCGTAACCAAAAACCCGACCATCACGGAAACCGTAACTAAAACTGTAGTTTAAACAGTTATTCGTTTCAGTTTGAATTCCTGCTTAATACAAGATTCAAATTGACTTGAATATTTGGATTATAAGCAACTATGTAATAAACTAACAAGGGTTTGATCAATTCAGACAAACATTCTAAATAAAGCTTAACCTATTTCAAACTACCTTAAATATATTCACTATTCGTGGACTACGTGTGATTGTTCGATAATCATAGATCAATAGCTGGAAAATGATTTTCCTACAGCCAAGATATATAAAATATGGAAACTGAAAACAGATGGCGATGAGCGTCAAGCGCCGCGAAGTATGCAGCAGACGAATGGAAGATGTATAAGCAGGAGCACCTACATAAAAACTACGATTTGCTTGTATACAGATGTCTAACTGCATTATTAATCGAGCAGTCGTCATTTTAATAACAAACAGCTGGAAAGTTGTGTGTGTATGTGAAGGTTGTGGGTTTGTGTGGTGTGTGTGGTGTGTTGCATACTTTCAGGCGAAATCACTTAACATTTTCTTATAGCCCGCTTGATGGCTGCCGTTGCACAATGCAGGCAGTTTCAGATGCTGAGAATTAGACAGGAAATTATTTGTCTTGGCAAACTCAACCGGCAGACAGACACATGAACGGAGGCAAAAGTTGATTTATTATGTTGACGCTGTGAAATGGAGTGTAAGGATTCTGTTGTCTACTTGCATGCGTTGCATTTGTTTGCCATCTTATAATGCATTCTGTTGCATTCTCCCATTTAATCTCCCGCCAGTCTCTCTTCTTGATCCTAGACATTGTTGAGTAAAATGATTTTTGCACAATTTATTTTCATACGCTTCGTAAAATGCAAAATGATGTCTTCGGGTCAAAGCAATAGGAAAAATGTTTGTAGCAAATTAAGTGTTGCATACTTTAGGGGCATTTTTAATTGATTTTTGACTCGTAAATCATAACAAATTTCAAATGAAAGCACAATTAGAACTCATCACTTCAATAGAAGTTGAACGAAACTAACTAACCATGTGCAAAATAGGTAAATATTGTATTTAAGGAACTAAATATATTTATTATTGAGCTTGTTTTGCTGTAAAAATTTCTTTCCAATCGATTTGATTGTTTGTTATTTTAGCTTTAGTTTTGAATCATGTAACTTTAAATGTTGTACCAAGTAAAATCGCTTTAAATTTTCAAAATCAACTTAAAAAACTCGTTTTAAAATTTTGGTGTGTATATTAACAGTTGGCAAATATTAATCAGTGTCTCAATAATTTAGCTGATTTGGAGTTCAGCTGCGATTCATTTGAAATATTAATTGAGGCAACTTGATCAAGGATAACAGACAAAAGACAAATGGCACTAGAGTGGGAGAAATATTAGGGAAGTATCATATTAGGGTTTCTGCTTAGGAAAGCATAAATCTTGTGCACAAATACAATTGATTCGCTTTATTAGTGCTCGCTTAAAGCAACAACAAGAATACACGCTTCATTTATTAAGCCGAAAACATGAAGGAAACCGAAAAGAAAAAACAAATGTAACTCAAGAAGGATGATAACAAAATTCCTTGGACTGTTAATCTCTTAGATACTTGCTGTTCCTGTTTATTTGTCGCACAATTTCACACATGTGTGGGAAGCTTCCTTCTCTCTCTAATACACACTCTCTCACTTTCTCTATGTTCAGCTCATTTCAGCTTGCGTGAAGTGATTTACGAGTAATTCGCCATTTAACCTGTGGCTAAATTTGTAATTAGTCAAGTTTTCGTGGCGCATACATAAAATTTCCTTTTGCCGAGCTTAGCAAACTTTTCCTACATACACATTTGTATGTTTATGTGTGTGCATGTGCTTAAGTCTATTAATAATAAGCCAAGTTTGTGTGTGTGAGTGTATGTATGTCATTTATTATATAATACATATAAGTATATACACAATGTGGCCTTAGCTTACTGATTCACAGCTGTTGAGACATGGACAATGAGTTTGACAAAAGCCAATTTCATTCACTTGATAGCTGTGAAATGCCTCTATACGTCTATGAACCTCAAATTAATTTTCTTGTCATTTCCTGGAATAGGAAGTAAAAGTGTTTAATGTGCATAAAACATTTTCAAATTAGTTGCCAAACTTACTTAATTGATTAAACGTATTCACTTACTAAAAGCCTAACATTGCAATTGAGTTATAGAGTAGCTCATTTCTGTGGTAAGTGGTTGCTTCAAAAGATTAGTTATTTTTTAAGCATTTTGTCCATTCATTTCTCTCACATGTTTGGGGCACTTTTATTTTCGTGACAACTACTGCCTTTAACAAAAAAAAATAGTTTTTGAACTCTGTACTAAAGTGTGGAAATAAGTTAGTTGATAAGTTAGTGTAATAAGTCAAATACCAAATTTTAGAAAATACAATTGATTTTTGATGGATGTAAAAGGATTTCAGCTATAGTATTTTGCAGGATGGTGAGAAATAAGTTTTCTAACAAAACGACAGTAAAATTTCAATTTTGATAAAATGTGACGTACGATACTTTCGCGGTAATGCGTCCATATGATGACAAATGGTAAAGCTCTAGCTTCTATTTCGTTATTTTTTTTAGAGGAATCTGCCTATCAGCTTTTGCCTATTAAAGTCTCTGTTTTTTTTTTCAAATTCTCTCAATATTTATGGCAATACTTGGGGAAACCAATATAAAAAATCAAATCATATTAAAGTCAGATCGTATAAAGGGCTGCAGACAAGTACAAGTACAAATATCAGTACTAAATAAGCTGCTGATATTAAATTTATAGCATTGATCGAAAGTCCTTCCTTTCTCAATTACTTATCCCAGAAAAACTTCAAATACAGAGAAGATTTACCTTAAACAATTTATTGGTATACGCAATACTGTTAAGCACTGTATTCTGTTAGTTTTCAATTAATGTCTCCAACTCTAGATATTGGAACTCAGAAAATTCTGCAGTCAACGAGCGGCACTCTAATAAAGCAATCAGCCGAAAAATTAAAAAACCCATACAAAAGATGACAACACACACTCGCACATTCTCTATAAAAGTGTATAAAAAACTCGCTTGGTTTGCATTTTTTGCCTGCAATCCATTGGATAACAGAGTTTGGGTTAGGTTTTGGGTTTAGGCATTAGGTTGGACTCGTATATGCAGCTCAAACATCACATGAAATACTAAAGAAGGGATGACCTTTTAGCACAACGTTGCAACTTTCCCCTTAATCCCCCATTAACCCCCTTATACCTTTCCAGCAATATCATGCGCTTTGTTTACAAAATGTCGGCGCATTTTTCTATTTGACGCTCACTGTAAAGTGCCAAAAAACAACTGATGGCAAGTGAAAATGGTGAAAAAGCAAAGGAAAAGTAAGGGAATGGGAATTGGAGTTTCACATTCAATCAACATTCTGTAGAGGAGAAACAGAAGCTGTTGCTCCGGCACTGGCAACTCGTTTGGTCTGGTTTAGAGGTTTACTAGACAGACCAAAACAAAACGTTGCCAGTTTTTTTTATTAGGTGGGAGTAAAGGAGAACATGTGTCTGTCGACAATCGCATGGCTGCTTTTATAATTCCTTTGTACAATATTTGTTTGGCAATGAATGTAATTGATGTTCACAGCTAGCAGGGCACAGGACAAAGGGAGAGGGAAGAGAAAAGGACTATGAGGGAATGACCCAGGAAGCAGGGACAGACATCAACGCCCCAAGGGCAAAGCGGGAGCGTGCGAAACTTCAATCAATTTGATTTTATTGAACTTCGATAGAGCAACAAAAGGTGTTGACCTGGCATTTGTGGTTGCCATGCAATAAAAAGATATTCCAGATTGGATAGTTCTCCTACCTCCACTGCTGATGGCTTTAAACCGTATTTAGGTGTACCTAAAAATTCATATAAATCTATTCACACTTTAAAGAAAACATACTTTATGGGCTCTGCCACGCCTCCTTCTGCCTGTTACATACACTTTTTTTTTAACAAACTTAATAAGCCCCACAGGGTATAAAAATAGGTTACAATCGGACATTTGAGTTTTATGTAAACAGTTTTCAAATATACTTTCGCTTGAACACATTCATAGTTTTTGTTTAAAACACAACACATTTTAATTTTTGTACCAATTTAACACCGTTTTATATATATAATTAAAAACAGTCTGATAATGTCATTTGTAGATGAAGAATTTGAACACTTTTTGTCAAACGTATGTTGTACAAGTATCCTTCGACCAGCCTGATTCCAAAACTGTAACATTCTCGACTTCACAGATGTCCTGCCTCAGTCTTTTAGATCTGCCATTTAAATCGCGCTGCATGATGGTCAGAAAGGCATCGGATTGTAAAGGTTTAATCAATAATATAAATTACTTTGAAGTCATGTGTTGCACGTTGAAGATAAGCACACCGGAAACTGAATTATTAGTGATGTTTCTCTTTATTTTCTTTGTGATCATATACATTACGACCACTTCCATTATCGTGGGTACATAGTAAGTAAAATAAACAGATTGGAATGTTCACGTTTACCATTACCATATACTTATTCCATTTATCTTTCAGCCTTTCGCCAGTCATGAAGATTCTATCGGTTAAGATGCACATGAATGAATATTTCGCTGGAATAACACTGTTAGCTTTTGCTAATTCCTTTCCGGATCTGATAGCAAATATGATGCCAATTCGTGCTCAGTCTGCGCTTTTCACGAAGACGATTAGCAATGCTTTAGTTATAATTCTTGTGTGTGGTGGGATGGTCTGCTATCTGAAACCCTTTAAGATGGATGGTCATTGCACCGTAAGGGACTTGCTCTTCCTATGGTTGGCCGTGGAGTTAATAAGTATTATGTTGTACGTCGATGGCAAGGTTAGCAAGCTCGATAGTTTAGGTAAGTTTATCAATGAGTTTCCGTAACAACTTCTCTATATATTATAAGTTTCCATTACAGTGCTGCTTATGTTCTACGGGATCTACCTGATAATTCAATTAGCCGATCTCATATTGATGCGAAAAACAATTAAGAGTAAGTTATCTACCCAGCTTTATGATACCTATACCATTCCTACTTCCATTTTAGAGCTCCACATAGACATTTACGCTTTAAGACAGCAGCCAATTTCCGCAAAAAGAAACGAACAGTTGAGGAAAAATATGGCTCAACTCATTGATCTAGAAAGTAATGAGGATATGAGCATTAGGAAACTGAATGCCAACTTCTATAAGACCAAAAATAGAGCATCTTCGAATGCGGCCCACATGTTCACTACGCCTGTTCTGAAAACAAATACAAATGACGTCGATTACGTGTTTACAAAGACGATTCTCCATAACAAGAAGAATCCAAAAAATCAGTTTCTGTTCTCAGAATTCTTTCATGATCTGAATCCCATTGATACCATGGACTGGAGGTTAAGCAATACCTGCGGACGCTTTATGATTATCTGTAAATCGCCTTTGATATTCTTCACCAAGGCTATGGTTCCCGAGGTGAACTATGAGCATTACAAACATGGTTGGAGCAAGTTGCTTAACTGCATGCAGATAATCACGACTCCGTTTATTATCATAACCATTGTGCATTGTAAGCAGTCCATTTTTTAATGCCTTATCCCATTACGATTCTTGATCATCTTTAAATACAGCTGACCTGACCAAAGATTATTACGATTGGCACATCGGACTATGCTTCAAGTACTCAATATGGTCACTGTGTCTCACTGTGCCTGCCGCTGTGTTTGTCTTCCACCAATCTCGCACCGATATGCCCCCTCCCTACCATTCTGTTAGTATCTTTTTTAGATTCTTCTACTACTTAGTTACCGAGCCTTCTTCTCCGATTTCTTCCCACAGCTTTTTCTTCTCATTAGCAGCTTCAGTTCATTTGTCATCATATTTATGTGTGCCGCAGAGATTGAAGTTCTTACCACGATCGTGGGCGTCGTTTTTGACTTAAGTGGTAATTTTATGGATATTACTTGTGGATCCTTGGTCAATGCGATACTCGACTTGATTGCCATCTCTGAAATGGCCAAGCAGGGATACGAGAAAATGGCATTTGCTGCCACCTTCGCCGGTCCCTTCTTTAGTAAGTAATATTTCGAATTCGATCCCAAGCGTACTTTCCAATACTTGAATTATAAAAATAGGGACAGTATCTGCTAACCAAAATAAGCCGTTTTATAAGATATGGTAACTGAATCAAAACTGAACTGAAATATTAATTTTTAAAGAAAAATCTGTTAAATGGATTCCATATTATCTGCTTCTTTTCAGGTATTATGGTGGGCATGGGAATTCCTTTATATTTTAACGATCATGTGCGTGAACCGGGTGCTACAATTTGGTTGTATGGCGAACACGGAGTGGGCTGTTATATTTTCTTCCTGATTACAGTGATTACCACCTTATGGTGGACGTTGACATTAAATTTCTATAGCCGACGATCTGTTGGCATCTACTGTTGGATGCTACTATTCGTATTTCTGCTTTTCTCATTTGCCATAGAATGGAACTTTATACACGGCTTCGATATCGATAAATATTTTCCGCCCAGCTAAATAAATATTTATTAAAATTAATTATAATTAATAACAATGCAGAGTTAATTTCCGTGTTTCATATAATGACAGAATTCTATGAACATAGTTAAAAAAAAAACACTTTAGAATGAATATACCTTAAAATGCTCTTCTTACTTTCCGTTTTATGTAAATGTAATGACTCCTCATGCTGTTGTTGTTGTTGTTGAACCGCGTTGTTGTCCGAACATGAAAATGCCAACAAAGTTGTCTAAATTAATATGCAATTAATGGCGCCACTTGCTGCGTGCCACGCCCACACAGAATCGTCTGCCCATCCGTTAGTCTGAGAAAGTTTTCAGCACCACACGGCGTATGCGCAACGCTCTTTTAAATTTATGCACTTTTCAGTTTTAATTTATGTGTGAAGCAAACGAGGCAGCTGCCACGCCCCCCCATCAACCAACTCACCAAGTCGGTGGCTGCTGTTGTTGCTGTTATCGTTGTGTAGCTCTAATTTTATGAATTATTGCTGATTAATTAGATTGTTAGGCAAGCAGGCGATGCTTGAGGAGTGTCCGTAATGTATTCAATATATTCACAGACTGCTTTTTTATGTGCTGAGCAGAAGGGAGAGAAAGAGAAAAAAGGGAGGGATAGAAAAGCCGAGATGAGGAGTCTGGTCAGCCTCAGTGTAACACGTAACGGAAATTGTGTTCGGCGTGAATAACGGAAATTAATAAGAAAATAAATCACATGAATGTCGTTTTTAATGCTCTACTTTGCCTGCTATTCTCCGCATTTTCCTCTTTTCAAGTCCATTGCCTGTCTTGACTTTCTGTCAAAGGCAAAACCAAAGGCACAGGCGCTGCGGAAGGAAGTGTCTAAAGTGTTGCGGTTGATTTACGGCCTTTTTTTTTTTTGGTTTCGGAAGTGTTTTCGGAAGCTTCCGGATGTCTGAACTGGCTGAAAACGCTCGCAAGTATGAACATGAATAAAAGGACAAGAGAATTTTCTCTTAGCTAGTGTCATAAAGTATATGAACGGGTTGGTTTTAAGTAATTGCTTTTAATAATTACATTATTCGATATTAATTACATCTATTTTCTTTTGATAAACACAATTTCCGTTCACACTATGTCAGATTTGTATATCAGTATAAATTTGATACTATTAAAATAACCAACACAAAAATTATAGTAGCTGCTGTACTAGTTACTCTCTATGGCAGATGCAGTTCTTTTACAAGACGAGAGCTGTAATGTTGTTTTTTGCTATTTACATATGAAGTAAAGTTTTACAAATCACTGCGACCAATTTAATACTTTACATTCTCATTTTTACCTTTGCTTTATTTTATTTATTGTCTCTTACTGATATGAAATCCGTTTAAAAACAAATATGATAGCATTAAAAATAAGACATCCCATGGACTCTGACCATAAGCCCATTCCAGCTGTCATCAGTCCCTCAATATGCTCCAACATCCCGCTGAAGAAGATGATTAAAATCTGTTGCTGAATATTGTTTGTCCGTCCGTCAAATTGTGGCTTACCTGTTGCCCAAGGTACATAAGGTATTTTGTGAATAATTTACAAGCATCAGCAAGTAGTTTCAGGCTTAAAAAACAATACAAAAAACATTGAATATGCTTAATGCATACTTATGTTCCTGGTGTTGGCCTTGGGCCCGGTCAAAATATATATTTTCTTTCTTGTTGTTGTTTGTTTTTTTCTGTTCAATTTGCCGCCACTGTGGTTTTAACCGCTTGTAATTGCTTTACTCTTGAAATTCAGTGGTAAATGGTTAAAATCCAGTAATAACCACGGAAAACAAGAGGGAGATAACGGGATGAAAGAGTCGACTGACTGCAGAATTGATTAATTGCGTTGAAAAATGTTGAAAATGTTTTAATTGTTTTGCCAGCGCTTGTCAAAGGCAATTCCTCTACATTTTATATACTCGTCCTTATGCGCACATATTTTAAAATATTTAAACTTAATTGAAGTGATTAAGAGATGGACGAAAATATGTATGTGAATAAAAATGGAATAAACTCAAGCAAATTGAAAAATGACTGATTCTTTAATACTTAACATTCTCTCCCTCTCACTTTAAATGTATAATAAGTCTAATAAATCGCCTTTCAACATAAGTTTTATTACATTAAGTGTATGAACTTTATTATAAAATCTAGAATTTTGTAGATAAATATTCTTATTTCC
Source organism: Drosophila neotestacea (assembly GCA_035044365.1). Classification (NCBI taxonomy): domain Eukaryota; kingdom Metazoa; phylum Arthropoda; class Insecta; order Diptera; family Drosophilidae; genus Drosophila; species Drosophila neotestacea. The sequence goes on along the minus strand of JAWNMD010000157.1, from coordinate 4,218,316 downwards.
TGTGATTCGGTCTTGAAATGGTCTTATATAAAGAACAAAGTATTTAAAATGAATGTTCATGAATTAAGAAGATGGTCTTTCTTTCAGTGTATTTATTTCAAAAGTTAGCCAGATCTGGCATTGAGTGGATATTTTTGTGTAACCTTGCGGCCCATTGCCTCGATGCCCACCCAAGTTTCCTTAACCAATCTGTCAATATCAGAAGCAGGCGGATCAAAATAATTAGCTCCTCCAGCAGGCAGTTCCATGGTGAATGATATGGGAAAACCAGCATTGAAGGCATAATCATCGCTGGCGCCAGCAGCCGCATACAACAATGTGGTTGAGCAGCCTACTTGGTAAGCAGTGTTAGTTGCCTCCTTTATGGCATCGCCACCAGCGCGTCCAACTTCATCGAGATCCTGCCAAGTGTCTGGGAGAGCGCTGCAATAAGGAACATATTAGAAATGTTTATAAATTTAGTATAGATTTTACACCCACTCAATATAGCCCCATGGATACAGTATATAATTGCCATAGGAGTGCACAGTCAGATACATTTTTCCACAATCCGCATAACTGTGAATGAGGTCACGCACTACAATTGCCTCCGGTTCGGAGAAAGCCTTCGATCCAGCGTATATGTCTGAGCAAGGATCCGGGGAGGACCCAGTTTCATTCCAATGGAAACCGAAATTACGATTAGGATCGGTGCCAATGCACTTATCACTGCTGGGCTGACGAGTCTTACGCCACATTCTTGTGTCCGGCGATACATGAGTATACGCATAACCATCCGCATTGACCACCGGAAGAATAACCCAATCATAATCCAGCAGTAGTTGAGCATGTGCCTCATGGTTATTCACCAGCTCGCCAATAGCATAGGCCACAGCGGCAGGAGCGATCCACTCTCGGGCATGAAAACCACCATCCATGAGTATAACATTTTTATTAGCACGTCCATCTCCATTTGTTATCCTGATTGTTTTTAGCAAGCGTCCTTCGTAGCTTTTGCCCACTGTCTTAACAAAGATACGACTGGGAAATTGCTTTGCAAGATCTTCAATATATTGATTAATCTCGTCATGTGTGTAATATCGATCTGTGCCCAGGCGTCCTTCGTAGGGAAACCATTCCCGCAAATTGCGATTCGTTTCGAACTCACGGCGTAATGTTAAGCCCACATCGCGATTAACAACCTTATGGGTAAGGGAGTGATCATCCAGTAACTCAATAAAGTCGGCTTGTGCCTCTGGATGAACCATGATGAGGGCAGTTGGTCCAGTGTTAGAGAAAATCTCATAATATGAGTCATTTTTCATCAATTTGGACAATACCAAGTCAGAGGAGCGACCCTTTGCAGACAGTTCATAGATCTTAAAGCTGATCAGGAAATTTAACATAGTTTAAAGGAAATCATTGAAAATGCTTACCCATCATAAATACTTCCCTTCCCAAAGCATTTTGTTATGAGAAGGCTACACAAGGCGATCCACAATAATTTCATCTTGTCTCGTTGACAACGTGAAACAAACTGTGCAATCTATCAAAGTTTTCAAGCCCATGATTTCTAATCGGTATCGTTATCATTAACAATATAACGAAATATGTATGTATATACATATACGGCTACCCACTCAAAATAATCAACAAATTGGTTGTAAAATCATTTAAAAATCGATGATAGACTGGGAAAGTGTAAAGTGTATTTAAGCCTTTATCATGACTTTTTATAAAGAATTGTTAAACTATTCAGATAAACGATCATAATAAGCAATCTCTGATTAACCTTAACTGTTAGACGCTACATGATAAGATTAATACTTAAAGCTGTTAGTGCCGATTTTTTCCATCTATATACATAAAACACTTTGTCCACTCACTTATTCATATTCAGATCATAGCTGTTTACGTAGTAATCAGCCTAATTTACACCTTCACACCTAGCGCTCTGTCTCGCTCAAGCCTTTATTTAAAATAAATACTTTACAGGTCAAAATATTACCCACAAAATATTTATTGTGAAACGAATTATCACAGATATGTGCCCAATACCAAAAACCGAGCAATATTATTGGCTATAACCAAACCGAAAAGAACAAAGGTTTCCGTTACAGTTACGATTATGGTTAAGTTTTGTCTTTCTGTTAACGGTTAAGAATCAAAAAATTGTCCTTAAATTAATTTAAACTTCTCAACAATTTTTTTTTATTTGAAAGCATTGGCTGTTTGTTTTGAGAAACACCAAAAATTTCTTTGAAATTGCTTCGGGTTGCTAGAGATTTGAAGAACATGCCTGTATAAATTGATCTGATCATACAATAGTAAGAAGTATTCTATTCCTTCTGTATATATTGCTATATATGCTATATTCGTCACTAGCGTGTACAACCGTCCACAGTTATAAGATTAACAGCATTAGTTATCGACATATCTACGAGTACACCATGTATTCATTTTTTTTGGATGATTAAGTCCACATTTTAGAAAGTGTCATGTGGTTTTGAACTATGTATTAGAATGCTAACCTCATCACTTGACATCTACAAAAATGTCCTGAAATCCTTTCGCAATCCGCCAATTGCGCATTTGCTGCTCACTTAGAGAACCACAAAAAAGAGCTGCTTTCATTTGTTATCATTTACAACCCTTTGTTAAATCCATTCACATTTGAATTCGCATTTCGCATTCACATTCACATTCACAGTTAAAAATCACACTCTGCGCAACAATTACCGAAATATTTGAGGTACCCTTTATGAGGGAGTCTTTTGGAAATTGTTTTTGGTTTCTGGTTTTATTTTCGAAAGTGCCGCACATAAAATTGAAATGTCATTTATTGGAACAGTCGCCGTAATATCATATAAAGAGAGTAATAATAATTTGTCAAATGCGACTTTTGTCTGTTGTCGACGTTTATGTAATGAGTTTTATTCCCCCTTTACACTGATTTCTGTTATGACTGTTGCACCACTCGCAATCTGTTCAAATGAATTCAGACGATGACGATGAGAATAATGATAAGAATAATGATGAGAATAACGATGACGATGATGATGATGATCAGAGTAATTGCGTGTGCGGTTAATGTGATTTTTCAATTGATTTCTCATGTGCGAGGCCAATGAAATTGAGTTATAAATGACCAGTAAATGTGTGTTGATTTTTATTGGCCATGCCAATTGTTTATGGCATCAACAGATTGCGTTTAAAATTGCCAATGCTTATGCAACATGCGAGAAGAGAAAGTATTAAAGTTAGAATAATACAGCATAAATTTTGCATTGATAATAAACTGTTCCTCAGATTTTTGGCTTTTTGACCGTTGTAGGTTTTTAAAATTATTGTTTTAGTGATTCTTGTTTTTTTTTTAGTGGATTAAATAGATGTAACTCTCAGCATTAGGCAAAAAATTTAAATCATCTCGCATTTGCAAAAATTCTCAGACTAATTCTCAGACTCACACAGGTCTCACCCAATGCCAGACCACAAAATCCGCACTTAAAAATTCATTTCTGATGTTTTCATTTCCAACAAATTTAGCCAAGAGATGATGATGATGTGAAAGGGGGCAACGCGTATTCGGATTGCACTCGGTTGGCGTAAATCATAAAGAAAAACTCTCGTAAAAGTAATAATGCGATTAAGTCTGCTTAAGCGACCCAAAGCGTACTTAACAAACTGAGCCTTAGATGGATGCCAGAGACGGATAGATACGAGTTGAAGTCAACTCAGAACTGGAGACGGAGCAGACAGAGTATGAGATGAGGCTTCAGGATGCTGGATTGCGTAAACTTTTGATACAAACAACAACACTAACAACAAACGGAACAGGACTCAAAGTTGAGGCGTGGCAAAGCCCGAGACGCGATAAAGATGCCGACATTAAGGACAAATGAAAGATTAAAAGTCAAAATGATTAATTGTTGTTGTTACTCTCGATGTTGTTGCTGTTGAGTCAGACTGTAAAGTTAAATAATGACCAAGGGCGAAGGCGAAAGCAACGGAAACTGCAGTTTAATCAGGCACTGAACGAGCCGCGGGTTCAGACAAAAGTTTCTCTCTCTACTTGGAAATTCAACTGCAATTTGCTGGCGACGCTTTTCAAGTGTGGAAAACTTATAACATGACGGCCATCGAAATTGATTTCCTTTTCTGCAGTTTGCAGTCTACAGTTTACAGTTTACAGTTTAGTCATCGTACGTGTGTCAAGCTGTTGTTTTGCGGCTTTCTTAACAATAAATTAATTTCAAAACTAATATGAGCCCGGCATCACTTGACATAGTTGTAGTCTGTCCCCCATAATTGAACTAAAGTTTTCCATTACAGTTACTTCAGTTTAGCACTTAAGCCGCTTTATGTTTTAAACTAGAGCTCTGACCACAATTCCCCGCGACATTTGCATCCTCAAATAGTGAAGAAATGATTAAGATTTTAAAACAAAGAAATAGAGAGAGAGATTCGTGCTAAGTAGCTTACAATTATTTATTTATGTTCGCTCAGGCTTTTTGTGCTTGGCAACTGCTTTTGACAGTTGTTGCGGCTTAGCGGCCATGAAATGAACTCCAAACAGCAGCTTAAAACTGAGAACTAGAAGAAAGGTGGCGAGAGAGAGAGAGAGAGAGAGAGAGAGAGAAGGAGAGAGGAAGATAATGTCTGAGCTGCTGAATATTTGCAATGTCTGTGTTCTGTCAAGAGTTCAACTGACCTAAGAAAAGTTTTGCATAATTTGCTAAACGGATTGCGATTTCAGATTTTATGGTAAATTGCGGCTAAGAAACAAGGAAATGAGCTGAAGGTATTTGATTTTGATTTATTTCTTTTATTTTAACTAAGGTAATCGACTCACAAAATTATATTAATCTCAAAAACATATAAATTATTTATTGGTTAAATTAATATGGCAGACGATGTCAAGAAATAAATGTTGAAAAAGACATTTAAAGAACACTTACTTTTCAGGCGCTGTTTTTGAAAAGCTATTAATAATCTCTAAAAATGATTGGAACACAAGTGATTACGATTTTTTTCCTTTATTCTGTTTTTAATCAAATGCATAACAAAACTTTACATGTTAACAGCTTGAGTCGCGCCACAAATTTCTGGTCTCTTATTTACTTAAAAAAAAATTGCAAGAAAATGTCGTCTGGGAAGAACGTTAAGAAGTTGCGACAATGTCTTTTCAATGATTTACTTAAAATGCCATTAGACTTGTAGTCGAGTTGGAAAAACACTTGACACTCTCAGCAGGATGACTGAATGGTGCCACTTGGCTATGTTGCCACCCGCTGACTGTCAATCCCTCCTCCTCTGCATCCCCTCTGCCAGCAGTTGATTCTTCCCCTCCCTTGACTATCGCATAAATACATGTTTTATTCATCAGCTGCAGTTGCCTGCATTGACATTGCCATTGCAACGGAAGTTAGTTTATGCCAAGTCGGAAAATTTTCTACCAGTCGAATTGTGCCACGCCTCCAAAGTTAGTGAATTAAATCAAATTCATGCTTCAATTGATTCTCATGCCAGCTTGAACTGCGTTAAAGTTTTTCGCTAACAAATTTTGCTTGAGTGCTTTAATTGAAAACACAACTCGGCCAAGAAACTTTATGGCCAGCTTATAATTCTGTTACCAGTTCTCGTCCCATCTCAATAGTACAAGTAGTCGTTAGATATTAGATATAGCAGCAGCTTCATGGGGCACTTGTGAAATGCAATAAACACTTCATGCATGTCATTCAAATAAACTGCAAATAAAAAAGATGGCACAACAGACAACGAGTTGGCCACAACTGGTAACTGGTAACTGGAAACTGGTAACTGGTAACTGGTAATGGGGTGTGGCATGATGGCAGTCGTACTTGTATTTAGGGCCACAGTGCAAATAGCAGCAGTTCTAGACCAGGCCAAAACCCAACAAACTTCCCACAAGGTCCATGTCGTTGGTAGCTTGGAGTGGCCCTGCGGTGATTTGAACGCCAAACACAGTTTGCCATATAATTGCAATTGCCACTGCGATGAGCTCATGTTGAACTTGTCATGTGCAGCCAAAGGGGTGGGTATTAAGAGGGGGATGGAAACAGACTAGAGAATGCAGTTGCAAATGGGCGTGACAAATTCTGGGCTAAACGGGCAGCGTGTGTGCAGAAATGTGTTAACAAAAAAATTGTTGCTATGTCGGAAACTGACACCGGAAGTGTCATTGATGGCAAGGCTCACAATCCCATAAACATATACTTATTTGATTTCTATGGATTTGTTGTTATTATCTTGACGTTGTTATTATTATTAATTATGCGGTATATCCATTAAAAATATGCCTTAAAAGGGTATTTATAACTTCAATCAGACATATAAGACTGTCAGAGTGAGAGACTGAAATTGTCTTTGACTTGCAACGGAATTGTATGTTCTACAATTGGTCCCCCATTGGCTGTCTATTTTCTTGTTCTGTAATGTACACATGGTAGCAATTGCTATATTCTGACACTTTTATACACTCTTTCATCAGGAATATAAGCTATAGCTCTAGTTACTAGAGCCTAGAAGTCGGAACCGGCAGGATCGGATTAATAAAATCTAAACAACATCAATGACAAGTTTCCTAACATCATAAATTAAACTTCTATGGCAGCTATATGATATAGTGATCCGATACGGCCGGTTCCGACATATGTAATGCGTGCAGCAAAAAGACGGACGTGTGCCAAGATTCATCCAGATAGCTTCAAAACTAAGAGACTAGTTTGCATAGAAACAGACGGACAGACAGACATGGCTATATCGACTCAGCTCGTCGCCCTGATCAAGAATATTTATACTTTATGGGGTCTGTGAGGCCTCCTTCAATGCGTTACACATTTCGTGACAAAATTATAATACCCTCTGCAAGGGTATAATAATACTGATTAGGGAGTGAGAGAGAAGGCGGACAGTCAATCAATTAGCATTGCTAGCTTCGTACTCTGGAAGTAATTGTATTTAACTTTTTATCATACTTCTTGTATGGCATACAAACCACACCTAACCTGTTAACACTTTTGCACCATGGGAATACGTCCGTCTTGGTCGAATTCATGTAGTGTTGTGTGTGTGGCATGCCTCGCAAAATGGATTAAATCAAACACCGCACGCTGTTCAATGCCACAATGCAACGGAGGCGACGATTTTGTAACTCTTTCGCTGCTTGCTTTTCCACTTGGTGCTTAGACGCATAAATCAATTGAAGAATCAATGAAGTGCAGGCGCAGAGCTTGATTCAGGATCACAGCAACAACAAAAGTTCTAAAGAGGAGCCAGTAGGAGTCAGTAAGAGTCAACAACGAGCCTTGCAAATGGCCATCCTGAATGTCCCGATGTGTGTTCCCGTTCCCGTGGCTGATTCATGTGCCTCGGCAGGCTGATAAACTGGCACAAAAAACCAGCTAACAGCAAATGAGAGGAAGAAACAGAAATTGTGAGGGAATGAGGGAGACAGAGAGAGAGCGAGAGAAAGAGAGAAAGATGCTTTGGCGCTCCACTGCAAGGGGCAGGGCTACTCACATAATTGAGCCAGCAATTTACAGGCCGGGACAATGCGTGGAAGCTATTCAAAATTGTTTGTGTTTTTACAACTGCTATTGTTGTTGTAGCATGTGCGTCAGTGTGTGTGGTAGACTGTGTGTGTTTGTGTGATAGTGCATTGTGTGTGGGGGCAGCCTCGAATAGACAGCGTTGAGTGGCAACAATACACATGCGTGCTATAATTTAGCTATCTTTCACACATAATTCACAGTAACTGCAGCAGAAAGTAAAGGGGGTGAGAGTGAGAGAGGGAGTGAAAGAGAGAGAGTAAGAGAGATATGGGGAGTGGGAGAGAAGGCGGACAGTCATTAGCATTGCTGCAGTTTACTGTGCAACGGAAGCGGAAATCGCGCTGCATTCAAAATGACAGACAGCACAACAAGTTGACAACTCAATAAGAAACCGGAAATGAACCAAAAGAACCAACAACTTTCGACAGCTGCTCGACAATCTGAACCAAGTAACGCCCCTGCAAAGGGGCGTGGGAATTGCAAATAAATTTGACTCTTAGTCTGTAGACTGCAAGAACCCGAGTAAAGCTGGGCTTTATTTTTTGTTAGTAGTCCAACTGAAGGTGCAATGTTCTAAGAATTATAATAAAATAACCGAGCCGGATTATGACACAAGTGAAAGTCTTTAAAGAGCCAAAAAATAGTTTATAATCATAAAAAATCAAGAACAAATGGAAAATAATTCAGAAATACCATTATTTTCATGGTTTAAATTTAACCAAAACCTTGGGCTCGGAGGCTCTAGAAACCGATACACGGACCGAACTTAAATCTAGCTTTAATGCTCGAACCACCGAAACGAACCTTATTCAAAACTTTGGAGATGTGCTGATCAGTTTTAATTTTAGTTTATTCATTTTAATGTGATTTTAAAGATAACGCTATTACGTAGTTCCGTTAAATTGTCCTACGAGCTGGACAGAAGTGTCGATACGAATTGTCCAGTTAATCAAAAGTCAGCTGAACATTGCACTATACGTTTTCCCTAAGCTTAACGACATTTATCTATACTTTTAAGAATTGTATTGTAGGCAGAAGACAAGGAATGTCAAAGATGCAGATATAATAACCCATTGTTCTCAAGTGAATTTATATTTCAACTCATCATAAAATTTGTAAGAACTTCTAAACAACTATTTTAAACAAAATGTGCTCAATTTATGAATTATTGGGAACAGGCTGTTCGTAATTTGAACTCGAGTTTACTACCTTATGATTATAATTATTTCAATAAAAATTGTGTATATATTTTAAAATTAATTCATTACCTACTCATTACATGCTTCAAAAAAGCTCTCAGCATATCGCAATCCACAGTCTGAATCAATGAAGCAATCGAAAAGCTTATGCTTTGTTTTATCCTTTTTCTTTTATACTGTCAAATTACAAAGTTGTTTTTGCTTCTTCTTCATCGACTATAGTACTAGCTTCGGTTCGGTACACAAAAATTGCATTTTAAGCATTATAAAAGTATTTGAACTGTCTAAAAATTCAATATGCCAGCTCTCTCTGAGTATCTGTTGCCTTTAGCCAGACCAAAATTTGTATGCAAAATGCTTGAAAAATGCATAGTTCACATGTTGAGGGAGACTGAGGGAAGGTTAAGGGAATGAGTTACGTGGACGAGTTCGGTTCAATATTGAAAGTGCACTTGGTTTGTGTGGTTCAGCCGCAGCCGAGTAACAACAGTAAAAACAGTAACAACAAAAGCAACAGCAACGAGACAAACAATGTGCAACAATGTTGTAATCAACAAAAATGTCATCATCAACGACGCCAATGGTGAGGCAGTTGTGGGGAAAACTCTGGAAAATGGTCAGTGACAACGTCAGGCGAAGAGCTCATCGATGTCATCAACACGTAAGCAGCAAAAAACAAAAAAAAAGAGTTGATACAAGACATGACAAAATATTTTGCGAACTAGGATAACTTGCATATACCCTATTAGTTTATTTATATAATGTTTATTTATACAAATACTTACTCAATTACAGAAAACTTTAAAATTTATAGAAAACTTTGTTAATGACGAGACAAGCTTTTTATAACTACCAAATTATAATTAATTAATTAAAACATATTGCAAGCTATTAAATTCGAAATTGCAACACAATAATTGCTAATTACAGGAAATTATTTTTTAAATGAAGTGCTCTAATTTTAAGATGACTTAAAAAGAATAAAATGAATTAATCCGATTGTGTAAGCACTTTTGCTTGCTTGTTAAACCTATCTTTTTTTTCTTAAGTCGCTTTAAGTTGTACTATTATAAAAGCTTAACGCACTGTGGATATGTGTAAAATTAATATTTACAACCTTGCAGCAGATGAAAAAGAGCTGCGAGCAAAGCTAAAATTATTTAGTTGATGTGCGAAGATAATATGGATATCCAATAACGGTTTGACTAATATCAAAATTAAGTTTCAGCTATAAGCACTAGAAAAAAAGTACTGTATTGTGTGTCAAACCGATTCTTTGTTAAATCGGTTGCCGTGAAAGAGTCTCAAATATTAACAATAAAAGGCTTTTCAAATAAATTAAATAAAATTCGAAACAACAGTTGAAGTTGGTTAAAAAAACCTTCTGTATAAGATCAGATTAGTGTACATACTTTACAACCCCTTTCTAGGGTATACGAAACGTCAACAATTTTGGCCAATAGCTTGACCATAGTTGCCTGCCTGTTGTCAACACACCACATATACACACACTCGCACACACATGCAGGGATAGACACAGCCTTATGTGGCCACCGGAAATGTCAACATACACTAACACATTCACTCGCTCATACACACGCAAGTTCATACACATGCATTGGTATTTGTAATGGTTATTTTTGTTGTTGCTCTGTGTCTCTTTCATAATTCAGCTTTAGCTGCTGTTGTACTTGCCACGCCCACTGCATACGCCCCATCACAGACCCTGTTATTGAATTTATTCAAAATAGTACAGAAAATAAAACCTTTAGTGAAAAACTCTGAGAATTAAAACAAAGAATTTGTAGATTTTGCTCAACTCTTACGCGCTTGATTGAGTTCAGTTTTTGGAAATTTGAATAGATCACGAACAAACAAGTTGTCCACTACGGATTTAAAAATGGTAATTAATAATTTAATTTTAATACAATAATGAAAGACTCTTGGAACAGTGAATTTAAAAGTGCCTATAAACATGAAAAATTATTTTTTTTAAAGATTTCATAACGACTTGCAACACTAATCAATTATTAATTTCATATGGAACAGTGAAAATATAATGAATGTTGTATTTTAAAGCCACAAAAAAGTAAATAATTATAAATGAGTACTGAGAAAACTGTAATAGCTATCATGCAGTATAATTATTATTCAAATACGTTTACCTAATACTGACACAAAAACTTAATGAACAGTTCTTAGTTATTTATTTATGCCATCCACTGCCTTCATATAATAATATATGTAGTACAAGTAAGTGCTATATCGAAGTACTTGAAAAGACGTCTCCAACTCAAGCAGCACATTAATTAATTGCTTGTTTAAGTTTCACATCAAATAGAACTGTCTATTCACTCTGTGGTAAAATACCCCAAGACCACGCCTTCTCACACAATTTAATATTTATTGCTTTTTATGCTGTTCGCACAAAACGCAGGCGTCAGATAAATAAACGACAATAATAATAAGTATACGGCAAAAGGAGCATCTGGGGGAGAAGCAGTAGAAGGGGAGCTCTTGGTAGTAAATCACTTGTTTCACAGACAATGCTCTCTCCCTTCCAATTTCCCTCACTGCTTTCCGCACGACATAGGCCAGTTCCAGCACATAATAATAAGAGGGACAACAAAAGCGAACGGCGACAGGATGAAAACCCCAAGTAAAGCCAAAAAATTGAATTGTTCTCAGTTTGTCAATGTGTCTGAAAGGGCTTTACAGAAAGTGATTGGGGCTAGAAACTGCAAATTAAGGAACTGGGTAAGAAATTGGAAAAGTCTAGGCCCAATCTAGCAGCATATGGATATATGATATAATTTCATGCTGGAGCAGACAAGCTTTAGCATCATCTTGTCAGCTCTCTAGTCCAAAAAACGAAAAGAAAATCTCTGTTAGTTTTACGTTTTAATTTGCTCAGTTGTCAGCTACAGAGATACGTAAAGAGCAAGAGTGCCGAGAGAGAATAAAGGAGAGGAGTAAAAGCTGGACAGCAGTTTAAAAGTTTAAACTTTTTGGGCCAAACAAAATGCTGCAAATGACAAAAGCAGCCGACGCAGCGTCGAGTTGTGAATGCAGCTTCAATTCATTTTTTGGTGAGGGCGTTGGAGTTGTTGAGAAAAGGTGTTGCACCTCCGAGTAATTTGCATCATTTTACGCTTAACGCGCCCAGGCAGGACAACATCAGGATCCAGGCGTTGCCAGACCAACTGACACTCAGAGACAGACACTGCCCGGAGAACCAGGACATCAGCCACGCACCCTCAGAAAAACCTCAGTAAAGAATTGGACAGAGCACGTTTGAGGGGCAGTAGTAGAAGAGGGATTGTGGGCAGGGATAGGGATGCCCAGAGACAGACAGAAGGACATACATATATCTGTACTGTACTGCTGTTGCACATAATGGTTGATATGCTCTTCCGAAGCAACTTGTACTTATGCATTACATTAAATGTGTATGTTATTAAATCATGGAGTTCTCCTTGTGTTGAAAGTGCAGTAACACTTGTAAATAACTATATATTTATATTTATTAAGCTTAAGCGATATTTTTTTATTACGTATTTGTAAGCAAAATATATTATTATTTCATCTAGAGCAAAATACTTTAAAGAAGCAACCAAAATTAACTGGTATGCAAACAAGTGGATTAAATTAAACGTGGATGTTATTAAAGCAAGCAGTTGTCATAAACTTACCCTACAAATTATGTGTTCTGCATGCAAACCCAAATATATCTTTATCAAGCATCAAACAATTACTCAAATAACGTTAGCTTTATAAACTTAATGAATTTCATATTTACTTATCTGACGCTTAGCTTTAAAAATAAGCATACTCTTAAGGTCATTGGGGTCAACACGTGGTCTTCTACACATTCAAGGTACAGTTGCCAACCTGCACCTAAGACCCTCAACTGTTTTTAGTATTCGCTGAGCAACATAAAACAAGTTGCCATTGCCGTACGCATGAATTGTTGCCAACCAAAGTTTATGACATGCCACACACATACTGGATCCACTACTACAGATGCAGACAGCAGATATTACACATGCAATTACAGGTTATCAACATTGAACTACTTTCCTTCTCCACTTTTACCACCTACCTGTCGTATACTCAACGCACAGCTGGCAACGGAAATGACTTTATTATTACGCTCAAACAATTTTTGGGAGCCGCGCTGAGAACTGTTTGTGTGCTGCACATAATTTTAATTAAGGTAAACAGTTTACGTGCGAAAAGGAGAAATACGAAAAGCAACAGCAAAAGCAAAAGCTGAAACGAAACGAAACAGCGTGTGAATTCAAATGAAGATACAGAACAGTAGAATACAGAGCAGGTGCCCAACGGAAGTGGAAGGGAATAGGGAAGGTGAAGGAGTTGAAGGCGCAGAGTCGGACGCGGCATTGAGACTTGACAGTTGTGTTGACAGTTTGACGTGGAAGGCAAAAGACAGCAATGAAAGGTGCAGGGACAGGTGAAAATGGGAATGGAGAGAAAGCCAGCTCCCAGCTCACGTTGAATGCTGTAATTCAAGTGCTTGTTAAATAAATCGTATGTTAAATGCTGAAAAGTTGATGATGTGCATGTGGATACATGTTAACACGCACACGCTTTCACATACATACAAACATACAGATCTGAACTAGCGTATGTGTGTTTCATTAGGTTACTGTTTTTCGGCTGCTCAAGGTTAACACTCATGCATTTTGTATGACTCGTAGTTGATTTAGAAGATATGTAGCTGGACATTGAAGAGGTTAATTTACAGTTTTTTATGAATCTGTTAAGAACAGAAATTTTACATATTTACCAAGCAGTTCAGTTTAATGGTAAAGCAGTGCTCACCTTTATAATTCTGTAATGCAATTTAATGTTCAGTGTCATGATGCTGTTAAAAAAGCGCACTTCGTCATATATTATTTATTTGAAATATGTATTTTCCCGTTTCCAATTAGATTTATAGTTTGTATGATCCTATAAGTCAATACAATTTCTTATACATTTAAATATAAATTTTTCTCTCTTCTTTAATAATTTTCACAACCAACTCTGCTTAAGATAAGTAAATAAAGCCGTAAAATTTTAAATGTAACCAAGAGTACAGTTTATGAATAAATAAGAAGCGCATTTCTAAGTGATTGGATGAAAGAATTGTGCTTATAAATACTTAAATCGCAGGATAACAAAACTGAAAGCTATTCCCAATGCTAAATATGGGAGGGAATTGCAGTTAAATGCAATATCCTTGTAGTAACTATGTCATTTTGGTCGACTAACAATGGCCCAAACAAGCAGCAAATTGCACACTTGGCCAGTTAGCAACCATACAATTGCCCCCCCCCCCCCTCTCATCCATCCCTTGTCATCCGTTTAGGCCAAATTGAAAAAGTTAAAAGGAGAGGCGGCTGGGCAGAAGCCTCATCCTTAGACTTGTCGACAAATACCCCGACTCTTCCTGCCAACGTCCAATGCATTTTGTATGTGGTAATGCCAAGTTTTGCATATGTCACTGAAGACACCCTTTCCCCTCCCCATCACCAAAATCTATTGCTGTTATTGGCAGCGCTGGCAAATATTGCACATAGATTTATGGCTTTAACATTGACATGACATTTGGCGTTCCTGCTTCTGCTTCCCCTGCTCCTACCTTGGGCTCTGCAGCAGTGGCAACAAAAATAACTAGCAACTACATGGCCTGGCTATTTGTACAAAATTGCATGGTAATTGGCAGGGAGTCCAAGTCCAGTTCTGACCCGGCCAAAAACGTATGTACAGTCCAACGTCCAAATGCTGGCCTTAAAAATAAACGAGCCGCATTAAAATTGTCAGTTTTGAGTTGAAGCCAATTAAAATTGCTTTTTGTTTCGTGGGCGTTGTTGTTAAATTGCCTGAGGGGCATAGATGAAGGCGGGAGAGAAAAAAGGGGTAAGTGGGGAGAAGTGGTGGCAAAAATCAATTTACAATTGAATTGGAAATTGTGTTGCATATTTTATGGCATCTTTCAGCTCGAACAAAACTTCAAAGAGCCAAAAACAAGCTCGCAATTAGTGCGAAATCAAATGCACTCACATCGAGACTCTTTCTGAATAAACGAATATGTATACGAGTATGAGTTTGAATAATTGTAGCAGTATTTGCCTTGTTTCTTTTGTTAAGTGCACAAAAATTATTTACGCATAATTATATGAATTGGAATATGGGAGAAATGAGAAAGGATGTGGGACGAATGACGAAGGACGCTAACAATAACAACTGCCGCTTCCTCTACATTTCTCTCTCCATCATATTGAGTCAATGAAACGAAGATTTTTTGCCTTGAAGCGTTTCTGGGCAAAGGACTGTGATTTTTATTACTCGAGTATCAGCGCTTGTTGTTTTTGTTTTGTTTTTGCTACATTGTGATTATTATCCAGCGGTCGAGTTAATTGAGCAATTGCAAAAGTAAACAAAGATATTGCGTTATACGTTTATACAGAGGGGCCTCAGCACTTAAAAGGAGTGCGCAAAATATAATTAAGTTATGCTTCGGGCGATGAAAGCAAACAAGTAATAATAATAATAACAACAACAAGAACATCGGCAGCAGCAACAATAACATAACAATCTATTTACAGGTCAATCTAGAGCACGGGTAAAGTAAATTCTTCGAGGATACAGAGAAGGAGAGAAAGTGAAAGAAGCACCAACTTGTGTCGTTGACCCGCAGTCCACCATTATCTATTTTTATATTTACGAGTATTTATTGTTTATGGTATGTTTACTGTAATTAAGCTGCTGCAATAAGTTGAATAGCTTAGTTTTTATGATTTAAATAAACAACATTAAAAGATAATGATATTAAAGATGACAATATATGATAGTTAAGAAAAAGCCATACCAAGCGGTTAGCGGCAGTGGGAGAGTGGGTGAACTTACCTAAACAGTGCAAAAGTTGAAGATAGTGGGAGAGTGGGCTTATCCTAAGTAAGCAGTGCAGTGGCTGAAGTCATGAGCAGTGGGAGAGTGATTTGACCTTAAATAAGCAGTGCAAAGGCTTTAAATAGTGTGTGAGTGCACTCTCGAGTGGGCTGAACTTTCACAAGCAGAGCAAAAGCTGAAGATAGTGGGAGACTGGACTTAACATACATATACATAGAAGCAGTGCAAAGTCTGAACTCATGAGCAGTGGGAGAGTGGGCTGATCTTAAATAAGCAGTGCAAGGCTGAAGCCATGAAGAGTGGGAGAGTAGGCTAAACTTATACAAACAGTGGAAAGGCTGCAGTCATGAGCAGTGGAAGAGTGGGCTGATCTTAAATAATCAGTGGAAAGGCTTTAGATAGTGTGAGCGTGCAGTCTCGAGTGGGCTAAACTTACACAAGCAGTGCAAATGCTGAAGTCATGCGCAGTGGGGAAGTGGGCTGATCTTAAATAAGCAGTGGAAAGGCTGAAACCATGAACAGTGGGAGAGTGGGCTAAACTCAGCCCATAAGCAGTGCAATGCTTAAGCCATGGACAGTGGGAGAGTGGGCTGAACTTTTACAAACCATGCAAAGGCTGCACTCATTAGCAGCCCTTGAATTACTAAACTCTTTTATTGCAAGAAAGAGTGCAGTGACAGACAAGAAGCGAAGAGTTGCCCAACAGATGCTGATTTTAGTGCTAAGTGTGAGGATCAATCAGAATGCTATCCACAGCAAGTGAGATCAATAAACAGTTGATTTTAGGAGATTCAACAGATTCCAATTTATGTATCCAAAGTAATAATAAGTAAAAGTAAACATAACTTAACTATGTACTAAGAGAGAATTGCATGCTTTTAATGCCATTCAATTACCAATTGACAGTCAATAACAAAGAACGTGTATCATCACCATTCGACAATGGTCCAAACATAATTAAATGCATCGATAGCATTTGAATATTATTACAATTCAAGAAACTTGAAATTACAAGACTGTAACTGATAGTAAGCAATAAGTCAAGAGGGGTTAAGGAAAATGAGGAGCTCGTTTTAGTGAACCAATACACCGAATAAGCTTCCTTTCATTGTCCAGACATCCATGCAAATATGCTCCAGTTGCCCCTGAGCTTCTCAACTGCATCCGCTGCAGTGAAAATAGTGCAACACATTGCCATCAGGTTCGAAGGATCTGAGAAGCTAGAGGAGTCGAGGAGTCGGGGAGATGAGCCTGACCAACAATTGGAGTACAATGGCGTTGCCTGGTTACTTACTCGAG
The DNA here is from genome assembly GCA_035044365.1 of Drosophila neotestacea. NCBI lineage: Eukaryota > Metazoa > Arthropoda > Insecta > Diptera > Drosophilidae > Drosophila > Drosophila neotestacea. The sequence goes on along the minus strand of JAWNMD010000157.1, from coordinate 4,201,347 downwards.
GGAATGTCTGTCCGGCAACGGTTGCAATATGCAGCACTATTTGAAATATGCATATTAACACACACATACACATACAGAGAGAGTCAAGCACATATCATATCATATAAGAGACAGAGAAAGAGTGAGAGAGAGAGAGAGAGAGAGAGACAGAGGAATAGTAACAACACTGGCAAACAGCGGAAACGGATGTTTGGCACTCAAATGCAGGCCGAGAAGCAGAGACAGTGGCAGAAACAGCTGGACCTCTCTAAGGACAAACAGCCGCAGACACAGACAGAGATAGATAGACAGTGAGGGAGTGAGATGGAGATAGACAGTGTGTGCACTTAATTTCCTTTTCATTATCAAATCATTTTCAACTGCATGTAGGAAATTACTGCGAGTAATATGCGAAAATGCTAAGCGAATTGCAGAGTGAATCACTCTGAGTGACTGTGAATAAGTGACTGACTGACTGACTGAGTGAGTGAGTGAATGATTTATATTGATGAAGTTGACAAAATCTACTGACTAGATTTTGCCATAATAATAAATCAATATTTATATTCAGTCCAAAATGGCCAAGAACTCAACTTGTCTTTAGCATTCATTCATCCATTCATTTATTCATTTGTTTATGTTATTAATGTCCAATTGCTGTGCAACATGACGTATGCTTAATGTGTCATTAAAATGGGATCTTAGTTTCATATTTTGCTTTCTCCAAACAATTTCAACTTTATGGCCTGCCTTCAGGCGTCGGCGAACACATTAATTATAATGCTCGCTCAATTTGTTGCACAACATTTTCACAAAAAAAACATAATTTATTCATACTTCGAAAACAAAAGGGAATACGCCACATTAGACTTTACACACAATTTGCAAACAATGCCCAAACAGGCGATCCAATATAAATATTCCCTACCATTCATTACGATTATTATTCATTCTTGATAAGCTTTTAAAGGTCATTCGTTTGCAACTAATTAAATCAAATATTTAATTTAAATTTTAAATGCAACTGAAAAGGTCAATATTGGGAAGCCAGAAAAGCAATATAAACTTGAATAACAATATGTGCAATTAATACTGAAGTAAGACTTGATCTATATTTAGATGGACCGACAGCAGGACAATGCCTTGGATATAGACTTCCTATACTTTACAACATACTTGCTATAGTAAAAAGAGGGTCTACAAATATACTAATGACAATACCGTATAACTTATCCTGAAGACAAGGTTACACTTCAGCCCGCTGTGAACTTAAAACTTTATCCAATGAGCAAGACTATTTGTGTATATGTATTTTTACAAATCATATATAGACAAATATATTGAATTACCTTTGTATCTTAGGAACGATCGGTCAATATGAACCATTAATAAGAGATATCATTTTTCTTGAGATATCTCAACCCACTGATACAATCTGACTAAATTTTCTATATCTTAAGCCAAGTTTAAAATTCTTAAATCAAGAACGGTTTTTCATTTCACTTTCAGCATATATAAGAAGATAAGAATAGTAATTTTGATAGGAATATTATAATTATATAAATATCTTATTTATATATGTAGCTACTCTCGAGCATATTTAAATTATTTTGATGATTTTGTAGAGGCATTAACAATTGTGCTACATAAATAATATTAATAATATTAATATTTATGCATTACCTATTTTATCGGGATGGTGTTATAATATAATGATAACGTTCCCAATAATATGTAATATACATATCTGTATTTATCAAATGAATAAGTAGTCCTTTTTTGGGCGTGTTTTCTTCCCTTTTTGTGTATATTCTGCCGCAAACTATCGCTTAAAGCTAATATCCGCATTCTTCAGTAACTTCTTTGTCACACTTTAATTTCCTAGTATTCTTTATCGCACTCTTTTGCATCCCTCCGATCCTCGTCCTTTGCCTATCGCTAGTTCTGTGGCAAGTCCTGGCTCGGGTTTAGTTCCCCACAGTCACATTTGTATAACATTAAATGCCTTTGAGTATCGTAAATAACAGTTTAGTGTTCATAAATTCAAAGAGAATTATGAATGTCCAGCGGCAACAGGGCCGAGTCGCAACTGCAACGTGAGCAGGCAGGCTGACAGGATGAAAGAAGGGGAGAGGAGAGTGGCAAGTGGCAGGGCAAGTGGCAACTTTGCCACCATAAAAACCAAAAGCAAAGCGTTGACATCAAAACGCAAAACAGCAAAGAGGACGAGGAAAATGGTCAGGACGATTGACTGCATTGGCCACACACACACACTCACACAGGCACTAGCACACACTTACCACACACACACACATACTTGGAGGCACATCAAATGCACGTCTCGAACGCGCCGACGTCCAAGATGAAGATAAATATGCTGCAGTAATAAAAAGCCCAGCTGCAGCCTCCTCTATGTCCTGCCATGTCCTTCTCCATCTACTGCCCGTTCTCGCCTCCTGTCCAGCTGCTCTCTCAACACTCTCGTTTCGTCTGGGGCGCATTTAAGTGACCAAAATGCACATTAAGCGTCGCTTGTCGCTTCTCGCCTGTCTCCTGTCGCCTTGCTGTCCTTTTGTCCTGTCGTCCTGCGGCTGCAATGGCGACTCTCTTGCCTCGCCCCTGACCCTGTTTATGCCCTTGTCTCATGCCTTGCATTATAAATGTTGACATAAACTTGCAGTTTGCCTTTTGCGCTTTTAGCTAAAACTATTTTAATGCCGATGTTGGCGGTCGCCCTTCGGACTCCTTCCTCCCCCTCCACCCGTTGTACACCCCCATGCACATGTCTGACATAGATTCAGCTTAATATATTAAAAACTTTAACACTTCACAGTCAGCTCGAGTTCAGTTTCCTTCCATTTTGTAGCAACGTCAGTTTTAATTTGTTCAACGTACAATTAAACAATGCTTGCTTGTTGTTGTTGCTATTGTTGCTTCAATTTGTTGTTGCAAATGTTGCACATTAGCCATTCATCAGAGGAGTTGACACTGTAAAGCAAGTGTGGGGGCATAACTTTTGCAGCAACTGTAGGAATATGTTTCCATTTACAGTTTATAGACTCTAGGCTCAGATCTGTCAGCTGCTAAATGATTGAATGCATTATATATTTTATAGATTTGCAGAATAATTAGATTTAATCATATATATTTTTAGTTTTATGTTTTTTTTTTTAACAGTGGGCAGCGGTTGTGTATTGTTCAGTCCGATTCTCACCAAACAAATATTATCGATACATATTTAATACTGTGTCCTGACTGATTCACTCGCTGACTAATTGATTGATCGTCACACAGCTGAGGCCCTAATAGCTACGAGGCAGAAATTTATACACAACAGTAGGCGAAGTCCACAAACTCCAGCTAAATATGCAGCAGTAATAAGAAGCCCAGCTGCAACCTCCTCCATGTCCTGCAATGTCTTCCTTACACAACAGTGGATGGAGTATACAAACTTCAGCTTGTTTGGCTAAAATGTAAGAAATGTAACAATTTAAATTACTGACAAATAAATTTAACTATCATTACAAACATTATATTACAAAATGTCCGTTTTTTTTTTTAATTAATAAGCTGCAATTGCAAATTGTGTACCAAACCTGCTTCCTCTTTGACAAGTTTTTTTTGTGTCCTTTTTCGTTGATATTAGGACATATCGGCAATGCAAATAGACCTCGAGTCAGCCAACACTATTTTATTACTTGTTATTATGTATAGCAATATTAAGTACTACAAATACGCAAAATTGATCAGAATCATCTCAATATAGCATAAAATAATATTTACTTGACTTTAACTTAACATGAGTTCCGTGAGTACCATTAATACGAAAACATAATCCAGGTTTTCTGGGCGATCGTTAATTCGAATTTAAACAAAATAACTGCTGTTAAATATTTATTTATTGCTTTGCTTTTATTTAACATTTGACCTTGTTTTAACTATACTGCACAAAATACATATAATTAAAAAATGTGTTTTAAATTTTTTTCAAACCAATATCATACAGATTTTTTTAAAACCAAGCCTTAGTAAAAAGTGGTAAGATATTTAAAAAAAACTTTACGCAGCCGCTAACCAAGGCACGACCATAACCGAACTGTGACTGAATTTTTTTTGTTTCGTCTTTTTGTTGATTTGTATTGTATAAAATAAATTTAGCAACAAACTCGAATGTCGTTTGTGGAAAATAATTTAAACTCCAGCGAAATAAATTATGCTTCACATAGATAATTTAACAAATTAGGTATTAATTGCAATAAAGTGTTTATACATATACATATTATTTATAAGTTATTAATCTAAAGCTTGCATACATAAAAATAAACATCTAAGTAAAGCGCGCTGTCAAATTCAATATACATATAGTACATGAAAACATAGTATATGTATGTGTGTGTATAATAACAATATAAATAAGCACATTTAAAAACATGCACACAGACAATTACAAATTCAAACACTCCACTTTATTTAAATAATGGTATGTTAAACCAAAACCTAAGTCTCCAGCCATAGCTTAGGTTTTTTGGGATTTGTGGGCAAAGTGAGCCTAGCACCTAGAATATTGAATAAACTTGATCTGACTGCTAATATAACAGCCAGGTCCTAGGTCTTACTATCTCTGAGATCGTTTCGTCCATACGGGCGGACCGATGGACATGGCTATATCGACTGTAATATACTTTTACTTTTGTAAAAAACTAAATATATCCGCACAAAATATAAAATGGTAACATTAATAAAAATACATCAAATTTGTAAACAAAAGAAAACAATCTGTCCATAAGAACTAAGCTGAAAACCGTGTATTAAGGGACTGCTTTCCGAAAATGTAAGCAAACTTTTATAACTGTTAGTTAAACTTGAAATTCAGATGCAGTTTCCCTGCCAATGGTTACGAAAATGGTTATGAAATCGTCTCTAACCGCAAAATCATCGTTGACTCGAAACTGCCTCCATTCGAGCACTTTGCGTGCAGAGCAATTAAGGCAAAAGTGACATGACAGAAGGGACGCTGTAAAAGTAATGGCTGCAAAAGAGCGGCAGCGAAACAAAGAAAATAAAAGAGAGAATCGGAAGAAAAAGAGTGACAAAAAACTATGCAGGAGGCATCAGAGGCGACTCTTCGCGTAATACAAGTAATTTTATGTGACCTGAGCGGCCAAAAAGTCGGCGAGAAGTTCGTCCTTTTTCGACCTGCTGTAATTAACTTGTGTCAACGCGTCGTCTGTCGTCAACCTTTTGGCCCCTGGCTTTTGTTGTCGCTCGTTGTGCTCGTTTCCTTTTACGACTTTTGCATGTCACTTTGTTGCAACCGCAGTGGGAATACAGAGTACCAAGCGGCGTATGCGCAATGTGCATTCATGCATTACGCATACGCCCCGTGCTCAGCATTTACTTCTTTATCCTTTTCAGTTGCCACACCGCCTCTTCTTTAATTGAAATGGGAAAGAACTCAGTCTGTAAATCCACTTTATTACATTCGCATTCGATCATAATAACTTAACGCTGCACCGCACGACGTCAATCACTCAATTTCTCACCAAATCCGCCAGTCAGGTGAATTACTCCCACACGCACAGCTGCATTTGCATTTGTATTCGCATTTGCATTTAATACCTATATATACCATGGATAATTACATTATTTGCAACATAATGCTCAACCCTTTCGCCACTCCTCAAATATGTTATTTTATCGACAAACAGACGGACAGACGGACGAACATTAAGCTGACAGCAGCAAATGTTTTTGGCCGCTTCTGCTGTTTATCATTTATTATTTGCTGTCGTTTGTTATATATTATTTTATTATATTTTGTTTTGTTTGCCTTTATTTTTGTACACTTTATTTGCTGAAAAATAAATTACTTTGCATACGCATTAATTGCGCGTGCATTAAACGAAACGGGAACGAAACGAAGCAAACCAAAATCCAACAATTCAAAATCCAATTGTTGGCACAATCTCCACACATGTCGCTGTCAATTGTCCCCAACCACTGTCCCCAATGTCCTCTCTTTTCTCCCCTTCAGGTTGTGGTCCGTGTTTGCATGGCAGTTAAATAAATGTTGACATTTCAATTCGATATTCAACTCGCGTTCAACTAAACAGACAGCAATTAAAGAGTCATCATTGTCCAAATAGATTATATCATTAATAGGGTCATTGAAATCTAAATATCATCTTATTTTCTAATATTAACCAAATTAGCTGTTAAATATTAGTATTTGTTATGCGAGCATAATTAGCATGACAGAATGGTAATAGTTGAATATATGTTAACAGTAATGTATGTTAGCAAAATGAGCATCAAGGATACGAATAGAACCTCTTTTTTTGACTGATCAGTAATCCATTAGAAAGACGTTTTCTACATATATTTAAAACATAAAAAATATATTAGAAAGATATCCATTAATCCAAATATTAAATATTTTTAACAGCTGCAGCAAACACATGTAAGCTATGAAGGATGTGTAGACTTTGAAGAGCAAGTTTAGTGCTTTTGATTTCAAATTTATTGAACAGTTTAACAACACAGAACTTGATAATGTAAATGGACTGTCTAATATGTAAGTAATTCATATAAATTTCAACGAATAAGACATCATGGTAGCGCCTCTCAAAATAGACATTATTTATAACTTTCGCTTGACCTTCGGCAGTTTATTTGAATGGTTGGACATTCACAAAATATATTTCGTTTTAATTTTGTTAAAATCCTATGAAGCCATGACCAAGAACAAGTCTTGTGCGGTTCTACATCGAATAAAAAGTAAATCGCTAAGTAAAATTTATTTTTATGGCCAAATTTGCAACAGCTGTTGCCCCAAGCCACAAAATGGCCGCATAACATGGCAACAACGAAGCCAAAGGCGCTTCAAAGACCTCCAAAAAAAAAAAAAAAAAAATGGAAAAAGAAGAAGAAGAAGAAAACTTGGCCGCTTACACACACTCGCACTCTTACTCGTAGTCGTACTACTCGTACATTCAACTAAATTGCGCATATATCAAATTGTAATAGTTTCCAACAATTTTGCGCACATTTCGCTGATTTTGCTGAGCAGTCGTCGACTGCGTGCAACACGTACGAGCCATAAAAGCACTATGAGACGCATCAATGTACTATATAAAGACTGGCCATAACCTAAGCATAGATTATTTGATTTGATTTTCAGCGTAAGGGAGTAAGACCAATTGCCAAAGTACTTGTATTTTATTTAATTTTTTATTCTCTTTTTTGTTGGCACTTTTTAAATTGGGGTTTTCAAGTAAATTGAAAATACTCGTAGAGCACAAACAGCTGTCAAAAGGGTTTCAGTTTGTGCTCTTGATTAGCTCCTGGTAAAAATGTAGTAAGAAGAGACGAAGAAAGGAGAAACTTTCAATTGAATTGGTAGAGGCAACTCGCAATGTGAAATTTCTTTGTAATGTAGCCAAAAATTGAACATCATAAAAATCAGTGAAGTTCCAGTGCTCTCCTTCGTCCCTTCCCTTTCCTTTTCAAGCTATTCGCTGATTGCCATTGTTGCTGAGCACTGCCAAAATATTACGCATACGAAGCGTTGAGTGTTCTAGATATACTTGCCAGTCAAATTCAATTGACGCCCCCTTTCATTTCCAGTTCCCCCTTCGCACACACAATACACAAATAATTTGGAACTGAGAACAGAAAGGCGAAAGAAAATATAAAAAGAAAAAAGAACAAATTACTTTGACTTTTGGAATTCTCTGTTTGTTAAGTGGCGAAAATTCTTTGTGTGCATGAAATTTACTTGACTTGTTTGCTTCAGCTTTAGCTTCAGCTTCAGAGTTGCCTCAACTGATTTCTGCTGACCACAGAGCCTTCTCCATTGGCTACATTTGTGTTGGCATTCTTCTTATTCAACGCAATTTGCTTGGCTTACAGAATCTGTAATGTGATTTCGGATCCTGATTCTGTTCATATTGTGGCCTGTGCGTTGCTGTGCAACATTTGGGCACTGCCACATTTGATTTGAAATTATTGTGGTTTCATTCATAATAAGTGCGAAGCGGTCCATCGTCATCATTCATTTCAAATGCCTTTACAATATACAATATGGTCATTATGTAAAGATTATGTCGGACATACGTAGACTGCGAGCAGATGGCAAAAATACATAGATATGCTATGATGGGAAATAAGTGCAAGGGTATTCTGTCAGCTGACTGCTACAAAAGATACAAACAAAGAAGAGTGTCTAGTGCTTATCGAGATCCTAAATGCTACAGTCGCTTATCTATAGCTATCTCACTTAGATAAGGCTTTCCAGATACATTTCCTGTGTTGTGATCAATCTGACAAGTGTGCAGAAAACTGCGATGTTTTGCTCTATTTAATTAAACTAAATCATTTCCTATGAAATTAGCGACAAATTTTACTAAGCTTCAAAAATAGCTACTCAAAAGCTTATTGTAAAATAAATTAAAATACTGTTAATTTGTAAATGGAAATTTTCCCCGAGTTTAATACGATCAAAATAAAATGTTCAGGACAGATTCGAATAAGGTTCAATGTAAGCTGACCATAAAAGCTGTAATGTTGCAGCTTTAAATTTGTCGGGATCTAAGAAGAGAATATCTAACTCGCTCTCATTCTCTCTATCTCTCTTGTTGCACTGCACTTGCTGAACTGAACTGCTTTCCATTTGCACTTAAGTAAATTTCCATTCACACAGTTGCAGTTTGGCCAATATTTGAAGAGGTGTTGAGACAGGAAGCAGTGCAGCACAGCAGGTCCTAAGTAATTGATTCTGCTTGATACAGTATTAATGAATCAAATTTTGTGAGCAAGCGAGCCCAAAGAGGACCTTTTATACAAACATTGTCGAGCAAATTAAGAAGGTTGCAACAAAAGGATTATGCGATAAGTGCCAATAGCAGGAGCAGAAACTGTCAAATGTTATACAAACTCTCCTTCTCTCTATCTCTATCTTAATCAGTTATTCTTTGTCGTTACATACAAAATATGATAATATGCAGTCTAATTTTCGGTTGTGAACATTTTGACATGTCACATATTTAATTAGCGTCTTGTTTATGCAACAAGAACTTGCAGAAGCATAGACTGACAGGACACTGGGCAATCCAAAGTGTTTGGCCCAAGTGTCCTTTGCATGCTTTTGAGGGTTTTGGTTAGCCCTGAAATTACAATACACTGCGGTTCCCCTCCTCTCCAACTCATTCTCATCTCTCCTTTTCCTCAGTCTATGTCTGTGTCTGTGTTTGTCTGCTGTAATTTGTGGACCACATGTTGTGTTGAGGCAGTTTGATGATTCCATCCCCTCTCCTGACCGTCCTCAGACGACTCAAACCCAACAGTCCCAGTAAATCAGAATCGTAATCGATAATTTGCATTGGCATTGCCAAGTTGCAGGTAATTCTAATCGGTTTAATTCGTAATTGATTCATGTTCTGGCTTTGGCTTCGACTTCGGCTTCAGCTTCGGCTTGGGTTTCGGTTTCAGCTTTGGTTTCTCCTTTGCCTTAAAGATAAATTTTCATTGCATTTTAAGCGGTTGCTCAGACTAATTAGCTAAAATTGGAGAATACACTTAAATGCTTGATGCTTGTCAGTACTTTTATACAATAAAATACATTCATCATTTTAAGTACTCAAAGATAATTCAATCAGCAGCAGGTTAATTTTAAATCATTTCATTTCTTCAATTGAGATTGTATAAATTATACAAAATATATATTTGATTTAAGCATTAATAAACCATGAGCTAACTATCTCAAATTGATAACTATAAATCAATATTCATTGTATTCTAACTTTTACTAGAAATTGTGTTGCAAATTATTAGAGAATTTTTCAAGATATTGGCAAAACATTTATGTTGCCGTGCACTTAATTTAGTTTCAATCGTTCCATTTACTTATTATATTGTTGTACTTCAAAATGTCACCCGACCCTTCATCAGGCAAACTTTCCCCTCTATTTGCTGTCCCCTACAAATATGCAACATGCAATGCACAAAATTCAACTTTATGCTAACAAAATGGCAACAATTTTTGCAAGTTTAATGGATCAACAACAAATTACAACAAAATGCGGACAACAAAAAAGAATTTTATGACCAGAAACCAGCTCATAAAACTGTCAGGCACACTGTGTGCCACATGGAAAGGCAGGAAGTTGGGTCATAGGTGGTCTTAGGTGGGTTGAGCTGCTTTGATTAGCAACCGTCCCACAACATACTCTCTCTCCCTCTCCCTTTCCCTACTTCTCTTCGTTTGAACATTATGTACGCATAATTAAACTGTAAGCGAAAATTTGTGCGATTTGAATGGCGCTTGGATCAGCATTAAAAATTGTTTGTGCTGAAATTTGCAATGCATTTTTCACGCATGCTGTATGTAATGCAATTGGCACCACGCAGGCAATACGTGACAGCTGAGGGGGGTGGAAGGTAGAGAAAAGCGGTTGCATTATGCACAGACGATTAAGCAATATTGCCTCAGAGCGAAAGAGAGTTGCACAAATCAAAAGCATTTCGGCATTATCGATAACCTGCCTCTGCCTCTGTCCCTGCCCCTACGACAGGATGTTGCCACATGAGGGTGGTGCTTGCCACACTCGTCTAGCTTTAGGGCAGGGTCAGAAGAGAAGAGAAGAGGAAAGAAAGGCGTTGCATGTGCCGCCTTTCCGCTTGCAGTTTACATTGTCAAGTGGCTTGGCAGTAAAATTGTGCGGGAAATTGTTTTAAAGTTTGTTTGGATGATGATCAACGTTGCATAACTGTAGTCATGCAACAATGTGCACATTACATTGTTGTTGCTCTACTTGTTGTTGTGGTTGTTGTAAGTCTTCTTGTTGCAGGATTGCAGAACGTCAGTTGTTGAGCTGCAGGACGTTGTCTGCTTGTCCTGAAATTGAAATTTCAATTTTAAACACATTTACAAGCAGCTGGACAAGTCGCAACCTCACAATCTTCGCCCTCTCACTCACTGTATCTCTTGCTTTCTCTCTTTGTCTTTGTCGGTCTGTGGTTTTTCTTTTTGTTCCGGCTTTAGGAGCCAGGTCCTTAACCGCACCTACGCTATTTTCGTAAGCTTCATGTTAATAAATGAGTATTTCGCACTTTTATAGCCTCTCTTATGCATGTATGTATGTGGGTATGTCTGCGTATGTGTATGTTTCTATGTCTGTGTGTGTTTTTAGTCTCATGTGTGTGTTTGTTGAGGTGCGTTTTCATTGCAGGCTATAAAATTGTGCAGCACTGACAACCAAATGGCGAAAATGGCAAATGTTCAACGCCTTTGTTATTACGCGATTCAGGCACAGGGGCAAAAAAAATATACGGAAGACAGACAAGAAACTATTGCCAATGCATGCACTGAAAGAAATCAGAATGGAATAAGGGATATCATATCTATTACAATTTTCTATAATACACTCTTATTTAAAATTTTATTAATTATTATAACTATTTGTTCTTCCTTTCAATGCCAGCCCTGAATAGAACGAAGATTAGGGGAATTGTATGGACTCATCTATACAATCAAAAGGGATCTTAAGCTGACAAAACCCTTAACAAATCTCCGTTTATATGTGTTATAAGGCATTTTCGAAGTTATCTTGAAACAACTCTAACATAAGCTGTGCAACTCAATTCGCTGCAATTAGAGTCAAAAAGACATTGTTAATATGACGGAATTGTAAGGTGGGTTTCGTCTATTATAAAATCTCATACATTGTTTTTCATTAAATCTTAGCATCTTTGTCATTAAATATCCAGTGGACTATTAAAGTAAACTTTTAAATTTGAATTATATGGTAAAGATTTGACCGCATTTTTTTATTTATACCCAACGATTCTTCTCAGTGTTTCTTTCTAATATTACGACAACTAATATCCACATTTGAAGCATCCACTAAACACACAACACATCACGCCCATAGAACGCCCATATACACACACACTAACTCACACACAAGGAGTTCTTCTACCACTCTAAGAGTGAACACGCCTCCCACATAGTGGACGTGTATATATCCCCTGGACTATGTCATAAATGCGACGACGACTATCATAAAAATGCTGACTTCATTTTGTAAACGCCTCGTGCTGGCATCCTGTTTGTGTGCCACTCTTGAAATGTGTGTGAGTGTGTGTGGAAAATATTTAAGGCAGCTGGCGGCAAACGTAAAACTGGTTTTTATTCGCACCGCTAGGTGGCGCTCTTGGTAGTTGTCTCTAATGTTGTTGAACGAACAGCGGTAACTTTTATGCCACGTGTGAGAATATTTCAATTGGCTTAGTTTCAGTTTTTCTGCTTCCGTCTTTTTGGTCAACTCATAAATAATTGAAGCCTCAATTCACACACTTGTCCATTGAGAGATATTTGTTCGTCGAGAAGCCTTTTTTAATTTAGGTTGATTAAATGCAATGAGACTGCAAAAACAAAAGAATAGAAACAACAAATCTAGTAAGTAACTTGTGTAGGGCAAATTTAATTAAAACAACTAAAAGAATTCCAAATAGACTGAAAGTAAATAAACAGTTAGTATTGGAGTTTGCTTTGTGTTTCGAATTTAATTAAAGTTTATTGATCCCACTTTGCCTGTCAATAATTTTAATTTGATTTGCACTCAAAAGAAGTAAATAAAGGGGAAAGAAATATCTAAACTAACCAATAGAATTATTTCTATATATGAAAGCACTTGTGAAAACTGATTTATTGAGTGACTAATTGAAGATAAGTATGTAGCTGAATTCCTTGGGGAACTTATGTTGTTAGTAAAATATATTTTGAACAATGTAATATGATTAGTTATATTATAGCCCAAAAAGGAAATAAGACTCGAAAGAAAGTAAACTGTTGTAAACACATTACTGAATTTGAATAATTCACTCTCCAATGTGGAGATACAAGATACAAGTTTGCACAAATTGAAATCAGTGTAAAAATCATGAACAAATTATGAGAGATCTCTAATAATTATAATCTTTATATTATAATTCAATAAGCTTTTAATATAATATTATGTAACATATCATCTGGTACATTTTGTGAGCAAATGCGAATGCAATAATTCTTGTAGACCTCATTGAAATGACAAGTTTTGCACTTTACCAACTTGAAAAGTCGAAATCAAAATCGACACTAAACAAGTTGAAGAAGCATCTTAAAAAGTTCTTAAAAGGCACATGTCGTGTATCTCTTTATGTTCGATTGCTCGCTGTTTTCTTCTCCTCTTCCATTGTAGCCCCGTCTTTTTAGCCCACAGTTTGCCTTGGCAGTTGCGTAGACAACGCCATTCGATGACAGCAAACAGCAATCGAATTGGAAGCCTGCTTAAATATTGGAAGGCACTTAAGAATTGTTTGCCAGGCAACTCTCGATTGCTGCTCCCTTTCAACCCCTGTACCTCCGTGTGCTTCATCTTTCCCTTCTACCTCTTGGCTTCTTTCTATTGCTGCTGCTTCTGTCAGCTCGCAGCATATGCGAAGAGGCATAAAAACCCGAAAAAGAGCAAAACTACAAAATCTATAGAAGAAAGTAAACGTCTACAAAAATACCCTACATTCTCATAAGGAAACTAAAAATTAATAAAATGTCAGATATGTGACAAAAAGATAGTCAAATAGTCACGGTATACATATACATGTTTCAATATCTCCTAGGAGGAGGAATCTTTGTATATTCAAAAAGGCCATAAACATTTCCTTTTCTAATAGTTACAGGGTACAAATGTTACTAGTATTTCACTCACAATCAAATAGGAAAAAATTTCAACTATGCGTGTGGTAGGAGGAAGAGAATATGCGAAAGGCAAAGCAAACATTGCAGAGTTGCAAAATGCAGTCGAGTGGTTTAAGCGGCTCCCCGAGGGCAACTGGTTTTAAGTTAGAGATTGGCATTGGAGATGGAACTGGATATGGGGGTACGCCTTGTAGCGCCTATGACAAATGCCAGGAAAAGAAAACTACTTCCTCGGCAGCGTTACAAAGTTTTTCCATTAAAAAACATTAAATACAAAGTGCGTTCATGTTGACAATGATGAAGATGATGATGGTGATGATGATGATGATGATGGTGATGATGATGCTCAACGCTAAAAGATGTGAAAACAAACAGTAAAAACCAGCAAAACGACAAAAGCAAACGATGATAAAAACAACACACATTTCACATACATGTGTGTGCCTTTGGATATACGATTCTATGGCCTATAATTATAGAAGTGCTGAGTGCTCAACTGAAGTATAAAGTACGAAAAACTTGCCAAAAGCCCAACAAAATCAGCAGCAAGTTTTGATAGTCAACCATTTAATACTCACAGTACTCTAAAAGCATCAACAATTGCAACTCTTCTAAGTACACTTAAAGACAGAAGTGGTAAAAGAAAATATTTGATAATATTAAACGTAATACTGATAATGATAATGATAAACGTAATAAACCCTTTTTCACTTTTGGTCTATTAAGTCTAAAAATAGGAGAGAAAATATAACTAACATGAAACTTTTAAATATACAAAGTGCGTTCATTTATATTTACTCTACTACTACTAATCTACTCTAAAGAAACTTTATATAAAACCCTGAGCTACAAAAAAATATAAATTAATTTTTTATTATAAAGTAATAACGAAAACTACTAGAGAAAACTTGACTGAAAAACATTTCACATACGAATCACAAACACTCCTTAGCTCTGTAATACGGAGTCTATATGTGTCTCTTCTTCCTCCTTTGCCAAAATTGTTTCTTGAATAAATTTCGTACATATAGTATTATATAGCTTTAAAAAATTGCAAACACAGATCCGGAGTCTAAATTATATATGTTAATACATACATATGTGCCAAAAATGTATATCTTTAAAATGGCTTTAATTTGAAAATTTTGTTATCTTCATTTGCAGAGGCAAATGACAAAAAGGCTGACTGACAGACTATATGACTATATCGACTCGGTTCTTAATGCTTAATTAGTAATAAATAATTACTCTAAATAAATTTGAAATTGTAAGAGGGACAAACACAACTGAGTTTTCTTTGTCTCAGTAGTGACTCTATGATTCAGAGAATCACATCAAATCTAAAATACACAGCACTTACTTTTCAAATATAGGAAAATCTATTCTATTCTTAACAGAAGTGTCAATTGTTAAAGTTAGTTTAACCAATTAAATAAATCTATATATTATTTAGAGATTAACAATGAAAAGCACTTTACCACAACATTTTCTTATTTGCCATCGGCAGTTTGCGTTAAAATTGAAAGCAATGCCAAATGCAGGCGGAAAACTTTCTTTGCTTTAATGGAAATGAAATACAAAAATAAAGCAAAAAAAATTGACACATTAGACAAATATACAGAGAAAATTGGCAAAGCAAAGTCAGAAGGAAGTTGATATACTCAGTATCTGCAGAGAAAGACAATAAAAACAATATCAATTGACAAAAACAAAAAAATTAACTTTGGCAGCATATCATTTTTGTAGTCCCTGTACTTAAAAGAAAAGTATATGAAATGTGAAAAAATATAAATAATGTGTAATTACTCAGAAGTTTGCGAAAATTTCGTATTCATTGGCATATTATTGTTCATTCAAACAATTTTTAGCAGTGTTCGGCCTTAGGAAGATAAAAAGACACTGCTTGTGTGTATGTGTTTTTTACAGAGTAAGTCCAGGTCGAGCATGCTATACTTTACCTTCTATGCATTTTTTAATCATTCATTCTTGTTACTTTCATTTTAATCTTTCACGAGCACTGCAGATGGAAGGTTTTGGCTGTTTCATGGCGACTTGCAAACTTCAGTTGCATTCCGTTATGCTCTCTATCTAATTCATTCTCTTATATCTTGCATATTCATTCATATTTCTCACTTACATACTGTATAAGTATGTGCGTGCGTATGTTTTGTTTTTATGCTGGACGCATTCCCTAGTTTTTTAAGTTTGGTGGTACAATTGAGGAAGGTGAGTATTGACTGTGGCACATTCGTCATCGGTAATGCTCACAGAGGATAAGCGAAAGAGTGTGATAAAGAGAGGAAGACCGAGAGAAAGAGAGAGGGCTGGAGAGTCAGTCATATCATAACGCATCGTCGATTCTCTCCGGAACACTTTTTATGGTTCGATAAATCTTTGCGCTCTACTTAAAGCATATTTAAATTTTGCCCAAGGAACTTAAGATTGTGGGACAACTAAAAATGTGATGGAAGGGGACGAATGAGGAAATAGAAGATGTATGTATGTGCATATGGTAATATTTATGAGTACTCACTAATACACGCTCTTATGCATTTTGAACACAATTTTGCCAGAGTTTCTCCAACGTTTGCCCCGACTCTCCTCTATCCGCTCTCATCTCTCATCTCTGCTCTGCTCTGCCCTGCCCAGCGCTTTTATCCTTGGCTAAAATAACATTGCTATGGCAAATTTGCATAAAGAAATCCCTAAACTCACATACATAGACATGTACATTGTACACATATACAAACACTACACACACACACACACAGACACACAAATGTATAGTGCATATTTGAGTTTTGTGTATGACTTTCACATAAACTTCTTTGGTTTTGAACGATGCTCGGTGAACTGCAATGAGAAAAGTGAAAAAGAGTTGCTGGATAGAGGGAGTGATAAGCTGGGGAATTAATTTCGAAACGAGCCAAGACGGTTAGAAATTTTCGACGTTATTGTATTTATTAAATATTAATCTGCAGAGCGTATAAATTTCATCGACATTAGTCGCCTCGACACGAAGTGTGAAGTGAAGAACTTCGAGCAAAGTGAACAAGTTGCCAAGTTTCCATCCCCAACTACCACCCGAAGTTGCACCTCCATCCCCAGACAATCAGACAATATTTATATTCAATTACGCTGTTAGTCAGCGCCAGAATTTCCAAGGCACTTTTGAGTTTTGGGACAAACTTTAAAGTGTTGCCAAGTAGTCGTTAGGAAATAATAATGCTGAAAATAAAATAATTTCAAATAAACTTTTATTGATGTCCGTCGAACCAAATTACCAACTGAACTGTTAAATGCATTTTTGAAGAGTTATTGGTAAATAAGAACAAAAATTAAGTATTTAGATATGTGAGTATTTGGCTGTCTATAATAAATATATCCATATATATTGATCCACTAAACGAACTAGAGTATTATCTCTTAAGAGACTCTTATTCAATGTAAAGTATATCCGCACTGGGTAAGATTTAAAAAAATCTACATGCCAAGTTTCTAACATGTTTCAGACAGGCAGTCAGATGAACAAAAGGACATAGCTACAGGTTTATGATGCTGATCAGGATCTAAAAAAAACCAGTGTTCATATTGCGCAAAAGGTTGGAAGGAATGTTTCCAACGAGATCTCAGATCCAATAATAAGGCTTTAACCAAATTATCCAACAAGTGACAACTTACTTCAGTTCCTTAAATGTACCCAGTTTCTCCTAACATACAAGTCTCATAAACCAAGTGAGTTACCATGCATTATATTTCTAACTTAAGACAATAGCTTACTATCGGAATATAATCTCCATTCTTCCTGTAACTGTGGACTTTCGTCCACAGATATACATATGTATGTATATTGTTGCTAGTTGCCACCCACAAGGATGTATATGCTTCACTTTCAGCTCATGTCTTTATCGATATAATCTCATTAAACATATTTGCATGCATTTATTATGCACAACTGTAAATTGAGTAATAAATAGTGAGAAGCTAAGCTAAGCTGACAGCACAAACAAGCTTGAAACATTTCAATTAATGTGATTAAAACAAACAACAATGCTAGATGTCATGACATCTGAAGGCGTGGCAAACTCATCAATCGAATCAAAAACAATTACAATAGTAATATTTGTAATTATTATTAAGTCAATTTTCCCAAAAACAAGCAAGTAATCCAAATGCTAAGCAAATCACAATTTCAAATTGTGAAAAGGGGCAAAGATCAAAAGACAAATGAGAGAAATTCGTATGATTAATTAATAGTAAATTTCAGATTTTCATTAAATCAAATGACATGACAAAAAAACTGTAAGGAAACAAATTGAGTATGAAAGGAAATGAAGGTATAGAATGATAAAACTACCGAATTATGGAAATAACTTGCGAGCAATAATTTTACTAGTTAATTGGGTCTAAATTTATTAGATATTTGGTCAAAGACTGATAATAAAAAAATATTCAGATATATTTATTATTATCAAGGCGCGGTTTATTATTTCGAATTTCTAACATAAACAAAATATATTTTTGCTACTCGTCTCAACTGACTAAATTTTTCAAATGTTCTTAGGCTAATAAATGTGGCATCCTGATCAAAAATATATTCTATACGTATAATTAACGGGCCAAATGAAGAGGAAGAACCGCTAAAGATACAACTTACAAAGCGCACGTTCAACGTACAGGGCTCATTACAGTCAGGTGTACTCCAGTGTAACCCTTACGAAATTTTTTTAATCCAAATCTACACCTAATTATAAAATTTGTATATATCGTTATTTTATCAATGTCAATTATACAATTTTTTTCACTTACTAATATAATAATCTTAAATAGAAGTTTCATTAAAATCATGTATATATATATAGTCACTAGCGTATTAACTTATAAAATAGTTTTGTAGCGCTGGGATTCAATTCACAAACATTTAATAAATAAAAAGCAATGAGCTGTTTATTAATATAAATGAATTGAGCTGTCTTTTTACAGTTAATTGACCAACTCCACATAAAGTAAGTCATTATATAAAACATATAAAATTAAATAAAAATTAATGTAAAAAAGTTGTGAATTTGGCCATGCAAATATTCAAAATTTAAAGGGCATTTCTAGATGCATATCCATGAGATGCACAATAGATGCTCTGGCTTCCTTTTTCTTTTATTTTTTAGCTTCTGTTGCCGCTAAATGTATCGCTAAGCAGTAAAAATTACATTATGAAATTAATAATCAACAAAGGAAGTAATATTAAAAGGAAAAAGAAGAGCGCAGTCTGGTTCTTGAAAGTGTTGCAGTTGCTTCAATTGCATTAGTTAGAGTGCAAGGAAAACTGGATAGATTAAGGGGTAAGAAGAAACGACAGGGGCTTGGCTTTAGAATTGGCGGAACGTGTGTGTCGGAATGACATTTATGACGACAACGACACCGTAAAGTCAAACAACTTTGTTAGCGTTTTATGCGCGGGCGAAACCAACAAAGTAAGCTTAAATGAAATTCAGTTGATTAATTGCTATTAGTTGCCTGACCCGAAAACTGCCAGGGCAATTAGATTGTAATTTAAGTTGAATCACATTGTAACAATTTAGACTTGTTAAAAAAAAAGTCACAAAATTAATATGTTTTAAGTAAAAATTAAATTAATTTTGATCAGAATTTAAGAGCACATAAAAGTTGTAAGCTAAGAGATTTCCGATGATGTTATTAGTAAAAGGAGGTAATCACCAATAAAGGCTTAAGAAAACTCAACAGAAAAACTTAATACTGCAATTATAAAACTATTTGTCTTTAACGTAAGCGAAGCAGCTTAGAAAACATATTAAAGCCTTTTGCTATAATCTCTTTACTCTATTTTCTTACATTAATAAAAATCTAATTTTTATTATTATTTTTTTTTTTTTTGATGCTAACAAAATACATTTCTGACATGAGAATCATATTTTACAATATATCTCTAGTTGAGCAGGCATTTTTGCGGTTTAATTGGGAAACTCAATACTCAACTTTTCACTGCAATAAAATAGAAAATACATTTTCCATTCAGAAGTTCATTAAAATTTCCATTTCGGCTTTGAATCCACAATCAAAATAAATAAATCTAAAATAAACATTTGGAACGAAAAATCAACATGAAATGAAACATTCGAAAAATTCCCTTCAAGTTCAACACTTTTGTGTCCATTGCAATTATCCAACGCTTTTAATGTTGTAATTTTGTGGGAAGCTGGGAGTTAAGAGCCCAGAGATGTTGTTCGTTCATATTTATCTCGAAAATTGTACAGTAAATGGCCAAATTACATATCCATATTGACATGTTATTGAATACCAGCTCATGGATACACTCCTACATACACAAAGATAGAAATGCAGAGCTGCTTCCACTGCAGTGCAAACATTGCAGGTTCCTCGACTCCCTCTCTCACTCTTCACACGTCCCTTTGGATGCCACACTTTGTAGCATTTTGTTTATTTATGTTATGTTGGCTCTGTTGAGTGAGTTTTTGTATCTGATACTAAACACAACGCAAGCAAACACATGTAAGCCATGGCCATAGATAACCACAAATCCGGCATGATTAGACTTTTGATGGCAACTTTACAGCAACTTTAATAAATGAACTCCAAATTTATTAGTTTTAGTGATGCAGAACTAACCGCAAAATGCATTCAACAAGATACACATACTCTTACAGATATCAAATACTCGTACAAGTATCTACAGATACTTAAGGCTCTAAAACTCTGTTGTCTTTTGCCTGCTGCTCGTTGGTATTTTGTCAAATATTTCATTGATTTCGCACATTCTCTGTGGCTTTTCACCATTTTATTAAGTTGTTGCTAGAAAATTCTCGTTTAGCATTTGCGAAACGTCAAATATTTAATTAAATGTATTAAAATCAATCTTAAGTGGTTTTTTGTATAGATATAGAAATAAATGTGGGTATAGACAAAGACACAAATTTAAATTACTATAACGCACATACAATAGGTCTATCTATAAATATCCGTTTATAATACTTTTCTTTCTGATACAATTTTATTTCAAAGACAGCACCTCTAGCAGGTTCTCGTATCTGATTCGAGGTTCACTTTTACAAGAGCGCTTTTATATTTTATTGCACATTTCCAGGCTCATGATTAATTCGGAATGCAATGTGTGTTTTTTGTTGATGGAAGAACGGAAGACACTCCCTCTCCTCCATCGCATCCTATGCCTACGACAGAGAAGCAGAATAGTCGTATGAGCCGAGTTGCTGCCAGTCTCAACATTTTATTTATACTTTTAATGCGCATTTAAATTTCCAACTGCTTCTACATCTCTTGTGATGGCTCTCTCTCTCTCTCTTGCTCTTTCTCTATATCTCGCTCTCGCTCTAACTCTACCTGCTTCTCTTTTAGCTGACTTTGTGTGCTTAAACAATATTGCATGGCAAATGGCGTAGATATGAACAGCTACTTTATTGTTGGCATTACACTTGAGCAATAATAGCAATTGTCAGAGACTGAGAAGGAAATGGGGAAGGAGACGAAGTTCGGAAGCGGCTACAAAGTCGTCGTGGGGCGACGGCATTGTAATCATGATGATCATCTTAGCAGCATCATCATCGCTGTCATAAGTATCTGGGTAGAGTAAATGTATTGTCGCCGTCTGTCGATAAGTAAAGACAATGTCGGCGACAACGTCGGTGTCTCGCCTGTGTTGCAATTTCTATAAACACAAAACGACGAACGCCCCGTTGAGATTTTGGAATCCCCTTCTCTTGCCTTTTCCTCAGTCTGCATGTCATAAGAGCGGATATACGCTTACAAACGCAATAATTTTGCATGCACACACACACACACACACACACACACACACACACACACACACACACACACACACAACTCAGGCATCACATTGCATCTCGCATGTTGCGCATACGCCGCGTATGCTGCCACTATAAATTCCTTGGGCACACACCCATCGTCGCATTTTTGTTGACTTCCATTGCAGATTTATACAACTTTTTGTACATTTCTTGAATTTCTTTTAGCTCTCATTTTCTTTATATTTTTTAACATATATTTATCTTTTTTTTAGTCCGACGATGTGTTATATATTTTATTTTGTAAGTAAAATGACAAGGAACACTGCGAGAAATTACCATAAAGAAACGAAGAAATTTATGCTCTTTAAAGTAAACAAGGTGGAAAATATTCCCAATTTAATTTTTAATATTTGTTAAAAATAAACATAACAAATAAATAGAATTGGTTTGTTGTATTAAATTGACCTATAACCAAACCCTTGGGCTAAAGGGTTCTTGAACCTTTTCTGCGAAGTAAACAGAAAACTGGCTCTATGGTTTAAGCCACCAAACCACACCTTCTTCATTTAAAACTTTATTTTTAAGTTTGAAGACTAAGGAGAGCATGATCAAGTATTTAAAACTGTCTATACAAATATTTATCCCAAAAAACTGAATATAAAATATAGAAAATATTGTAAAATATTTTTGATGTAATAAATTAAATACATTCGTATATTATTTTTCGTAATATGTAGTAACATAGCATTACTATTGTCTTAATTGATAATATTATTCCAAAATCTGAAAAATATCTTTTCACTTCTCTCACTGTATGTTGAGTGGGAGTTGAAGTAAGATGGGAAGTGGAAGTGAGGGCAGAACCCCCGAAAAAAGCGCACAATTTTCCGCTTTGCAAATCTTTATATTTATTACATGCACTGCCTCTGTTTGGCATTTCCACATTCTCCGTAGGAGTCACGAGATGTTACTTGCCGCACTCCACAATAAAGTCCCAAAGTTCCTCAAGATTTCTAAGAGTTTCCATTTATTTATTATAGAAATATATGTATGTATGTGCTTTTTTTAGCCAAGACGCCAGCTTGCCACGCCCCCTAATGGCAAGGCGTCGTCTAACTCCTCCATCATAATGCCATTTTTATTTGCGTTTGTTGTTAGCGATTGCTGCTCTACACACTCTCAAATACTCGTATTTTTTTTCTATTTCTATTTATGTTCCGTATTCTTACTCATATGTAATTCTTAATGCAGTTACCCCACCTTCTACTTCTTTCTCCTTCATCTTTAGAACGACTTCTGTTGCTGTAATAAAAGCTGAATTTCAGTTATGTGAGGATTTTACAATTGTTATCTGCTTGTCTTTGAGTGGGCTTTACATATTTTATATATTCTTTTTATATTATTAGTTAAGTATTTCAGTAAGTAAAACTTGTGTAAATTATGAAATGAAAAGAAGCTAAACTCTGTTATTTCCTATAATTTTGTATTCAGCTTGTGCCACTGCACTTGATGTATTTATATATGAAAACTCTGTGGTCTTCTGACACATCTTGTTGGGTATGAAACTTGATTAAAAGAGAAAAAGGTCGTTTAATAGAATCAACTCGCGGAAATGCGGTTAAAACACTTTTTCTTTGCCGAGACACACTATGGCGCACCACGTTGGGCGCCAACAGACAACACATAGACCGTACATATAGACACTATAAAAACTAAGCCAACGAAGCTTATAAAATGCACCGAATGCAAATGTTAATTAAAAAAGTAAAAACATAAAAGGAACTTTTTAAAAAGTTAAACAAAAATGTAAAAACCTTGTTCTTAAAAAGTGTTTGACTAGTTTCACTTCATGAAAAGACAAAATTGAGTCAACTTTGCTAAAACTGCATAAAGCTGGTTTATTTTACGTAAGTACATATAACAATTTACTTAATAATAATTTTTAAATATTTTAAAATGCACGATAGAATATAAACTTTCATTCACGTGATATTTTTTTTTTACTAAATCTGACTGATCACTCCTAAATCACATGCTTAAAAAGTTAAACTTAAGATTGTCAAAGTTCTAATACGAGGACCATAAATAAAAACACTACACTTTGGTGAGTTGGTTATTTAATATATAAACTCTTTAATAAAATATTTTCCAGGTTGCCTTTGTTTCCATCCGATGAAAATTAATTAAAGTAAAGACCTTTCTTTATAGGTTAGATTCTGTTATTTGTGGCTAGCAAAGCCAACAAACAAAGTATTTGAAACTTTGTCAAATGATTTAAATTAATTTCATAGATGATACAATGTATTGAAACTTAAAGTGAATGAGAGACAATCATGACATAATTATATTTACTGAGTAAATACTAATGCCTTTTGTTTATTTAAGAATTATAATGTCAACAATACACATGTTAGCATCTAATCCAAATATCTTCAGTTTATATCGAAACATCAAAGTTTGGTCAAAGCCGCAGAAACCACTATGGAAACCGCATTTGAAAACCTCGAAACCCCATTAGAGAGGCATCACTTCAGATATTCAACACCCCCAACACACAAAACACACAAAACACACATTCACCCCCACAACGCCTCTTAACTCGAAGCATGCCTTCATGCAGTTCTCTAATTAGCGCAGCGAGTTTTGTAATAGAATGAAATCCTTGCTTGGATGCTCCATACACAAAAGTGCCCTAAAGCTGCTTTATCAAATTAACGCATCAGTTTCATGAGACCACGCATTGCTCCCCTTTTCCCCTTGTCCCCCTTTTCACACTCTTTTTGCACCCTCTCAGCCACAAACAACTGATATTTCGACTGCATTTCGACGCATTTAACGAGTCACGACAAAAACCAAGCTGCGAAAAATTGCCAGCCAAACAAAAGTTCAATTGAAACTGAAAATGTGCGAGATGCGAGGGAAGAAGAAGAGAGCGGACGTGAAGAGGCAGGGGACGGAGGAAGAGAGTGAGTCAGTAGCGCAGACAATGAATGCTTGTAGTTTATCTGTGTGTCGCATCGGCGCATTGGCTAATTAATGTCCTCGAAATTTTGGACCGAAAAGTCGTGATAACAATTTGTTGAATGCTTGTTTTACTTTGTTTTGCAACGTGTTTTGTGAACTGATAAGCGAATGAAGTGAATGAAATGTGGAGAGTGCGACAAGGGGAATAGGTACTCATAAAATATATTCATGATTGCTGTACTCTTTATTCTTTTTGTAATTGCATTGAGATTTGGTTAAGTTGTTGTGACTATATTTTATTCTATTTATTCAATTATCTATACCATACGCACATTTTCCTCAGTTGTCTTTGTTCCATTTAACATTTAAGCTAACTACCTTAAATTGTTCGTATATTGTAATCTGTTCTTTGGCCGTATTTCTAAATTTAAAAACCTTATCTCTCGAACATACTCCACTTCACTTTTGACAAAGTTAGGGTAGCTGGGAGTTTGAAAACTGTGCTTTATCCTCTGAAAATGTGGCAATGGTGCTAAACAAAACCGGCGAGATTTTTTTTTTGGGAACAGAACTAAATTTTAATAAAAATAATATACTCACTCGAGTACAATGGCTTACTTGGCTTTAAGCGGAATATATGGCTCAATCAAACTAAACAAATAGTTGAAGTTGGCTTCGCTCACATGGAAATTTTCCAGAAACACTGTTGAGGTTTTAGTCATATTTTCGAACTGCAAAATAATCGCAAGTCATTGAAAGTGGATGTATCTTTCTTATTACTTACCGCGTTACCAAATCTTCCCTTAATGTCTCGATCCCTTAAATAAGATTTGACTTATTATCGGGGACGCTTACGTTCTTGCATTTCCTCCTCCTCCTTCAAAGCAGCAGAGCAGGCTAATAATCCAATAGTAACTGCATTTGTCGCTACAAATGCTCTTTTTAATTTGAATTGGCGGTCCATTTCAACTGGTTTTTTGTTATTTTCATTTTGTTTATATTTTGCTTTTGAGTTTTGCACAGCTTTGTCCAGTTTTTGTGGTATTTTTGGCATTATACTGTCACACTGTCATTATGCTAGCCAGGCTCGAAATATATGGTACTTTCTGCTTGCAGAACATTTCGGTCTACTTAATGCTATGATCAATAAGTATTACACTAGACAACACACCAAATGTAACCATTTCTTAACCCACTCTTTTTATGAATATGCAACCACGAATGAGAATATTATAAACATGCGCATTCACTTTCCAACACTGCGCATGCGCAACTTAGTTAACAAAATAAAGTTATAGCCTACTTTTGAGGGAAAATATAATCGATTCATCATATAATCGCATTGTCTGCGCCTGCTGTCATTCTCGCATCACTTTGTGACTGCATTAAGATAATTAAAACCAAAGACACTTTATCAACAACAAACTTAACTTCAATATTTTCACAAAATGAATCCAATTAGCAAAACAAATATGCGAAAATTGCCGCGACGTCGCGACGGCACACACGACAAGTTTTCTTCGCAGTGCCTGTTGTCATCTCTATCTACCTTTGTATCTCTCTCTTTCTCTCTCTCTTTCTGTGTCTCAGTTTCTCTCTTTCAGTCTAGGTGTGTGTGTGTGACTTTTGCGGGCTTACTGCCTTGCCAAGTCTGTTTCTAATTTCATTTCCACGCAGAAGGCAACCAACTGTACTCGCTAAACAAATACCTTTCAATTAGTTGCGGCTGCCAAAACTAAATTATTCTTTGTATGCCAATTTCTGCATCTATCTACGACTCTATTTCCCTTTTGCTTTCTCTCATTCTGTCTCTCTGTCATTTTGCTGTTTGCTGTTTGTTGTTGTTTCTGTTTTGTTTTGACGCTTGTCTGTCTCGACTTTTGACAGCGGCAAACGAAGTTTAGTGACTTTTAAAGTCTATCTGCAAGTTGCGAGGCTACTTCGAAATTAACTTTTATAATTGAATTGTGCACAGTTTATGCACTTGAGATTTGACTTCTGACGTCTACCAAACGGTATACAACTCTCAGATTGTTCCACAGAATGGATTTAAAAGTTTGTAAAAGGCTTCAAATTGACTCTAATTTTTTTTATAAAATAAACACTAATAAAGTTAATTACAACTCAAGAATATTTAAAAACTTTTATTTGTGATAAAAAAAAAAAGTAAAATGCTTTAAGGACTTAAATATAAAAACCAAAAACTGTTTTTTTTTATAAAATGCACGCTCGAGTTTATTGCCCGATCGAAATGAAATTTTCAGGACACATTCAGACTTTAGTGTTCATTATGTTATAAGTACCAAAACTCAAGGTGCTGAGATTAAAGGTGATTTTGTAATTAGACTTCAAAATTTGGTTTTTTGATTAACGGGAGCGAAAGGGGGCGTGACAAAATTATAAAACAAACAAACTCAGGGCAAGATTAAGATGCCAGTCAGACAGACGGACAGACATGGCTATTTCGACTCGGCTGTTGATGTTGATCAAGAATATATACATATATATATAGTACATATATACTTTATGGGGTCGAACACCTTTTTCTGCCTATTTCGCACTTTATTTTTGGGCAAACTCAGTTAACTTTTTAAACAATATTAAAGTAACTATAAAGTCTAAAAATAAAAGACACTATAGACTTTTATTGTTTGAAAATTTATGATTAAAGTCTTTTTGAAAAACTTAACTATAAATAAGCGATGACTTTTTCTACGTTTACAAATTTGGACAGGTCAAATATCATTTAAGGAAACTAAATAAAAAAGTCACCAAGTGTTTTAATTTTTTGATAAAAGTTCTTTCTGAAAAGCTTCACTAATGTTTAAGATAAGCATTTAAAAATCGCAGAATCTATGTACTAGATTTTCATTTTTCTTCGCTGCGAATAAAAAACACAGCGCAGAATGTATTATTCCCTACAAAGTTTATCATTTTCACAAATGAGATTAATCATTATCATAAAATCACAAAAACGTGATCGGTATAACTATTATACTTAAGTAATGTTATACAACAAAGAAATGGATATTACTAATATCTGACATCAATTGTCCAAATTTTCTAAAAAAAAAAAAAAAAAAAATACTATTCACAGCTTTTGATCTTATTAGTTGGAAAGCAAAAAGAAGTTGGAAGACCTTTAAATAACGTTTTTTTTACTCACATGTTTTTAAAAACACAAACCAAAGTTTTTTATGATTTTTTTAAAAAAGTCTTCAATTTGAGATAGTCTAATTACAAACTGGACAACTTAAACCACAAATCAAATTTGATTTGTTCATTTTTAAATTCAATTTTTGATCTTTCTATCAGTGTTTTAAAAATTATTGCAATTACTAAATACATAATTAAATAATTTTACTGCAAATAATTTATTCAATTTTCCTCTTTTTCTATATCAATTGAACAGCGCCAGCAAAAATGCTCAACAATTTCAATCAAATGCATTTGTCGCAAAACTATTGAGTTTCAATTTAAACTTTCAATGCAAAACACTTTTCAAATACCAAAAAAAAAGATGAAAATAAAAATAGAAATAAATTCAATTTGATTTTGAATGGGTTGGACAAGCTACTAGCCTTGCTTTCTTTGCCTCAGTCCTCACCCTTTCTTGTAGCCGACGCACTAATGCGGAAAACAAGAAAATTATCACGAAATGCGCATCAATTGACATTCGAGGCGAAAATTGCGAGCATAAGACACAAAAAAGATCCCAACCCACCTCACGTCCTAACACCCTTCTGTCCCATCGTACCATCGATAATCGGCAAAAACAAGTTAAGCTTGATAATTTTCTTGGCCAGACAGAAAATGTGCAGCAAAATGTTTTTACTGCTTCTGACTGACAAGCTTTACCCAGTTTTTCGTCTTTCTCCCCTTTTTTTATATTTTATTATATTTTTTTATAAAGTAGAAAATCACGAAGCGCGCTTCTATTAAAATGCTGTCATTTGCCTTGCAAAGCATAGGAAAATTTGTTCAGCGCATTAAGAAAAATTGGAAAAGTATTGCAAATGTTTCGGACGCCTGTCAATTGGGCATTCAATTTGCTCGTTTTTGTTTTTGCACTCAGTTTAAAACATTTCTTAAGTCTAAACTATTTTAAAATATAACTCAAGCTAAGGATTGTATACTTTTGCAGAGACCTGCATTCAAATTTCGACATAGGACATGCTTTTGATATATGTACATAGTAGTCCAATTTTATGCAAGTTTGGTCAGAGTGCATATAACGATACCAGACACGATACCAAACAGATTATCTGTGAGATTGATTGAGATATTTTAAGAAACAAAAAGTTTTTCATACTATAGGCTGATTTATATCCGATCGTTTCTAAGACAGCTATATAATATAGTGATCCGATCCGGCCGGTTGCGACATATGCACTTTGTGCAACAAAAAAACGGACCTGTTCCAATTTTGATCAAGATAGCCTCAAAACTTGTTTCCATAAAACAGACAGACAGACAGACAGACAGTCAGTCAGTCAGTCAGTCAGTCAGACATGGCTATATCGACTCAGCTCATCGTCCTGATCCTGGTCTGCCACGCATTCTTATGCTCTCTCTGCAAGGGCATAGAAATGACTAAAATGTGTTTACTTTAATTCTGTAATTAATGATGATTTAATATTTATTTAATAAGAAATGTATCTTATAATTATGTTAATACTTTTATAATTGTATGGCAAGATTATTATTTATTCCATCAGTCTGTTAATTACATGTTATTTATTTTTGGCTTAATTCCTTGCGTTATGAATTCTAACATGAAATCAGTCAATATATGTCTTTAAAATAAATTTAAAAAAAATACATGTTTCAGCAAAAAACATGAAAATTCAAAACAAGTTACTTTATTTTCTTTTTTGCTTAGTACCAGTTTTTACGGACATGGTCATATATATCCTTAAGTGCAATCCTTTCGTTACTCTTATTTATTAGACTGCTTATAGAATGCTTAACGTGCCAATTAACATTTATATTAGGCCATATAAATAAGTGGCTAACAAATTAGGCAAAGATCCTTAAACACGCCCACTTTCTGGCCCTTGGTCCATCACTCTATTTGTTGACAAGCTGTGACAAATTAATAAAAAAAAACCAAAATCAAAACGTTCAGATCATTAAAAGTATTTATGAGCTACGCAAATGTTTCAGCTGTTGGTCGTGTTAGAAGTGGAGATGGTAGGTGGAGTAGCAGGTGGATGGGGAGAGGGAGGAACTTGAAAAGAGTACAAATTTAATGCGAATTTATTTATGTATATTGTGCATAAAGTGCATAAAGTCTCGGTCTCAGTTGAGGAATGTGAAACGTGCCGGGCAAATGGAAATGGAAATGGCATCGTCAGTAGCCATAAAAATTATAAGAATAAGTGGATGGGTAAGCTGTGAAAACAGCCAGAGAATGCTGGAAAAACTGAGGAAAACTGCCAAACGGAAGCTCGTAAGACAAAGCATACAAAATGGGCTGCTGTTTGGCAGATTCGTGTGCGGGTCATAAAAATGGTCAAACAAGAAGACACAATTCCAAATCAAACACATACACATGCATATCAACATATATATATGGTACACATACATACAAATGCTATAGGCTTTTAAGAGGCGTGGCAGGCAGCACATAAAAATGTTTGGCTAAAGGAAAATTCACGCGTGTTTTTTGGCATAAAAATTTTTATGATCTCTGGAGTGGGTGGACGTTGAAAATGCATTTGAAATTGTCATAAATTCGTATTAATTTGAAGCCGAGCGTAGATTTTATGTACAAGGCGCAAGTTTGAGCGATTCCAAGTCCCCACACCTCTTCCCTCCCCCCCCCCCTCCAACACACCCTTCAATACTCGCTTTTCCCACTGTTGCCTCGGTTGCGGTTCCTCGGTTTGTTTGGCTTTGTTTTTAGTCCCTGTTTAGTCGCTGTTTATCTTTGTTGTTAGTCTTGGCTTTGTACACACACACACATACGCACACTCGCACACACATGTGCTTGAGCCCATTTCAAATTTAACGGCCATTTTGTCCTTTCTTTCCGTGGGTTTCCTTTTTTTAATTGTACACACATGCAATTCATTGTGTCCAGCCAAGACTTATGAGTAATGTTTATTGTTGTATACTTTTTATGGCAATGCCATTTTGTTTTCAGCATTAAGTGATAAGTTTAATGAGTTTTACTTTCGCGATTTTTCCGAGATATCCTCTCATTTTGCGGTCACAGATTACTCACCTAATCAATGAGACGCTCACACATTGTTTATTTAAATGCTTTAAGAACGGCAATATTACTCAAAACACAATTTGTTACTGTCTTTAATTGATCTTTAAGATTCGAGCATAACTTAGTAAAAACCTATTCATTTATCAGAAAAATTTGAACTGCTCAAAAAGGGATTTTAAATAAACATAATTTAACTTTGATGCTAGTCAACTAATAATTTGAAAAACAATAAATTTTATACTTCAATTCGTTCACAGCATCTGCGTTTCTATTTATTTATCAATAAGTTTAATTTAATCAGAAGTAGTATCTCACATGTATGGTTGGTTTGAATGAGTGCATCTTAAATTATGTTAATTTAACAACTTACAAGATGTAGTACAGATATTTAAAAAAAAAATTTATTTTATTTAACTTATCTAATTCTCTTTGCAGTGTCGTGCCTTGCCAATTGTTTTTATTTTTTATTTTCTATTTCTTTGGATCAGTTTAAGAATGTGAGCAGGCCTCTATATTTGGCGAGAACTTTGGTTATTTTACCAAGTCTTTACGATTTAAGGGTAGGCACATTTGTTTACGAAATCTGGTAAAATAGTCTCAATCTTAGTTTTTGGAAGACACCTGGTTTAGATAATACCAAGGTGTTAAAATATATATACTTTTTATCTATTCTTTCTCCTCTAGCATAGTTATTTAAATCTCCGCTGGCTTTATCTTTGCAAACTATGAAACTACAGCAACTAAGAACATACAAAAAAAAATGGTTAATGGTTTAAAAAGGTTTTAATGGTCAAAAATGTTCTATGCAAGCATGTTATCATAATATCATATTATATCTCGATCATTATTGAGCCTTTAAGGCCAAGTGAGCATTGGTCCCAGTAATTTACATACAACATCTAATATGCAACGATATTTATTTTGATTGCCTATAAGCCGAGATTTGGACGAAGCAAGTAAATGTTTATATCATTTTTTATGTGCACCCGCAATAAACATTTGGACAACCACATAAATCCACAGAAAACACATACTCATATCAGCAGCCACACGCACAACAATTTTACAAAAATTTCAGCCTGATTTTTAAGTGCATTCAAAAAGAGAACCAAAATATTAATGTAAATGTTTAAAGGATTCATAATAATTTTACAGCAAATTCTTCTGGTGCAGTTGTTAGCCATGCGAATTGTGTAAGCACCGCCAACAACAACTAAATGAAACAAATGCCTTTTCCACAAACGGAAATGTTAACAACAACGTTTCGGGTTCTCAGTGAAGTGCTGGGCAGCTTAGCAGTGACAGGGAAGAAAGAAAGAACGACAGGAAGTGCATAGTTGGCCAACTGCCTCTCTTTTCAGTCTGTTGGCAACTGTAACTGTTGTTGTTGTCTCTGCGGTTAGAATTTCGCACAGGAAGTGCTAAAAATAATTGTTAAGAGCAACAATGAAGAAATGTCGAAAAAAATATTGTATAAATAATAAAATTAACTAAAACCGCTCGTTTTTTTAAGAGACAGAACGCTGTAAACAAAAGGAAAGTGTTTAGCTATCTCTCTTGCTAGCTGGTGCTGTCTCTTCTCTATCTCTCTCTGTCTCTTTATTTCTCAGTTTCCTCCAGAGCCTTGTAGCTGTTTTTGTTGTTTGTTGTGTACTGTCAACGGACGCTGAAAAAATGTAAATTTTCATTTATGCTGGACATACAAATTTAGTTGCTTGTATTATTTTTACTTGTTTTGGTTTACCAAATGGATTAGGTGCATTCATTAGGGAAGTGCCAGTGAATAAAGTAGTAAGAATTATTGCATTGTTCTTAAGTTTTAAGCACGTATTTGTTACCGAGTGTCAAGAGCTTTATTGTTCTAATTTTTCATATAATGTGTCATGTGAATTTTACCAGCAAAACAATAAAGAAATGAAACCCAACTTCTTTCACTTTATGTAGTCAGCCTCTCTTTTATTTCTTTGGTCTGAATATCCTAGTTTCTAGACCGATCAAGATGAAATTTTTAGCGCGCATCCTAAAAGATAAATATATTTCGTAAATTATATATATTACGTACCAAATCTAAAGCTACTTTTACTCGTGCTCTTGTAATTCGACTTTGAAACAAACTGTAATCCACATAACATACCAAGTTTGGTGTCTCCTAGCGTTATAGTCTCTGATGTTTAGGTTTAATACAGACGGACTTAGCTTTATCGAATCGCTGTTAATCAAGATCAAGAATTCACATTATGGGGTTTGTCACGCCTTCTGCCTTCTTTTACAGGGGTGTTCCAAAAAGCTCTAGATCTTTAGCCGACAATTGCTTTTAAAAACAACTGTTCTAAATGTTGGTGTCTCTAAAATTTCGGAGAACAGTTTTTCGAAGTTTGAAAATCTGCAGCTGTTCATTTTATTCAAGTTTTTACAAAACTATTTATTATTGCTGTTTTCTAAAATTTAAAAATGTGTTTAAAGTGTATTCTACGCCCTTTTAATACATTTAAAAATTATTAAAGTTATTTTAATAAATTTAAAGATACATCAAATGATTTATCACATATCTTTTTTAAAAACATCTTTTGTCTGTTAGTGGAACTGAAGGTAGCTCCCTCTGGCGTCCAATTTGCATACTGCACCGTATTTGGACAACAACCACATAGCTAAAAACTTTCGTTAAATGAGTTGGTTGGTCAATTCTCTTACCATTAGGAATAAAATTTAAAATTTTATTTTACGATTTCTGTTTTACATTAGGATAAATAAAAGATAAACATAAAACAAACAAATACACAAATAAACAAATAAACAATGCTGAGTTCTTGCTATTCAAACTTCGTTCAATCTGACTATGGATGCATTATACTAGTGGAAACACTTTTTGAGCCCTCTCGCAACTGAAAAATACTAAATGGAAATAAAAAAAATACATTTTAGGATTAAAACATTTGCCACGCACGGTCACATTGCAATTGCAGTGCAATTTTCATTAGTACGTTCTTCTTGTAAATTCGTTTCCAAATTACAAATAAACAGTGAAGGCAGCACAAATACAAAAACAATGGAGGCCGTGCCGCGTCTGCACATGCTTTGGTTTGCCCTCAAATCTAGTCCTGAGGGCACGTCCTTTATGGCGCTGAAAAAGGTGAGGTGCTATAATATGGTAACTGCAACGGTGGCGCTGCCAGAGACGCAACAACGGTCGACGAACTAATCAATTACAGTTGCTGATGGTGGTGGAACACAGACAGTCACACTGACATAAGATGATCCACAAAAATGTTAACCTTTGTGTGCTACTACTCTCAGCGTTCTTTGTTGTCGTGTGAGAGAGTCTCCCACGGGGGTGGCGACTGCGGCGGCGACTATCGCTGACTCATCGCAATTGTTGTCGCAGTTGTTGTCTGATTAGCGCTATAATTGCAAAACAAATAAACAGTAAATCATTCGCTCACTTTCTTTCGCACACTCTCTGCCTTCCAGTACATAGCCGAATTCTATCACGAAGATGCCGAGGCCTATTCCAAGGAGGTGCACGCACTGGAAACTCTGCGAAACCAGGCAATGCGCACCACCAAAGACGGTGCTCCCATAATGAAACGTTATTACTGTCAGCTGTATGCGCTGCAGAATCGCTTCCCACAGCTGGCAGAGCGCAGCATCTTTACATTCACCTGGAAGGATCTCTATCACAGTGCAGTGCATGAAGTGAGCGACATGCGCTACGAGCGTGCCGCTGTTCTCTTTAACATTGCTGCCTCACACACACAATCGGGTGCTTCGGTGACGCGGGGCGACAGTGATGGCATGAAAATGGCCTGTACTCATTTCCAGGTAAACAGTTGTATACAGTGAGACAAGTAACTGTTTTGTCAAAGAAAACATCTTTAAGACATTTTTGACATTTTGTCAAAACAATTACTTGACTGAAATTACATATATATTTTTAATTGAGTTATATCTATATATTCTTAGGCTGCTGCTTGGGCTTATAATGAGCTGAGAGAGCGTTATGCAAATGTCAACAATGGCGGTGACTTTATGACCAATGAACTATTGGTTTTCCAACAGCAGGTGTCCTTAGCCCAGGCCCAGGAATGTATATTGGAAAAATCATTAATTGATAATCGTAAGCCGCATATTGTGGCCAAAGTGACGGCTCAAATTGTGGTCTATTATGGCGCCGCTTTGGCAGCACTGCTAACTGGCGGCGATGATGGCCCAGTGTCTCAGGTCATCGACAGTTCCGTTTATAAACTGTGGAAGAAATATGTGCGCTTCAAGATCAACTATCTTAACTGCATCTTGTACTTGTATCAGGGACAGCATGCCGAGGAACAGCGAAAAATGGGTGAGCGTGTGACGCTCTACCAGGTAAGATCAGTATACTAGATCAGTACACTAAATCCATTACATAAATTAATTATATTCTTTTGTAGGCCGCCTGGGAGAAGCTAGAGGATGCACGTAAAGAGTCCAAGGGCCTACCCGATCAAAAGGAAATCAACGAATCGTTGAGCTTCACTGCAGATGTTGTTGAGGCCAAGCGGAAGAATGCCAAGAACGAGAATGAGTTCATTTACCATGAGGCTGTGCCAGAGCTCAATACAATTGCAGCCGTACAGGGCGCCAATTTGGTCAATGGGATTGGATTTTCTATAACGGATGAGGAATATGCAGGAGTAGATCTCTTTGCGCGCCTAGTGCCCATGAAGGCACACGAGGCCAGCTCCATGTACAGCGAGGAAAAGGCGAAAATACTTCGAAAGTATGGTGGATTGTTGGAGGAGAAGGACACACAGCTAGATAGTTACATGAGCTCCCTTACACTGGATAATCTAAACATTAATGAGGAGCAGGCCAATAAGTTGCCACAGGGTATTGTTGATCGCTGTGCGGCATTGCATGCCAACAAAACGGCCATAAGCGATCTGATTGAGG
The DNA here is from genome assembly GCA_035044365.1 of Drosophila neotestacea. Classification (NCBI taxonomy): domain Eukaryota; kingdom Metazoa; phylum Arthropoda; class Insecta; order Diptera; family Drosophilidae; genus Drosophila; species Drosophila neotestacea. The sequence continues at coordinate 4,165,724 of JAWNMD010000157.1, read as the reverse complement.
CCATGTCTCAGTTGGCCGAGATCACAGCCGATGTCGAGACCAATCTCAGTGAATTAACCCACATGCTGGAGGCGGAAGGTCAAGCAGAGCGTGAATTTCAAACAGCCAGCGGAGTACAGCGAACACCCAATGCACACATAACGGAATTAACGCGAGAGTTCCAGAAGTACAGTGAAGCCCATGCAAGAGCAGGTGAATCTAACAACACACTGCGAAAGGCCATGAGTTTGCATGTAAATAATTTAAAAATCTTGGCACGTCCACTGCAAGAGATTCAGCAACTAATGCCGAAACTCAGCTCGGAGTTAAATACCACGGAAATATTCAAGGATGTCAAATTAATTGTGAACAAAGTTAATGAGATGAAGGCACAGCGAGCACAATTTCATGCTGATTTGCGTATTGCCATCAATGAGGATGACATCACGGCCAAGGTGATTGCTCATGGCGGGCAGGAGGGATTGCAGGCCCTGTTTGCGACAGAGTTGGCCAAACACGATCGACTCACTCAGCTGCTCGATCAAAATTTACTGGCACAACACAACATACTTCAAGCTCTTACGGAGGCTTATGCCCGTGCTGCTCCTGTGCTGAAGACTCTACAGGATGTGAAGCAGAAACGTGAACACTTCTACAGCTCATTGGCAGCCTCTTATGATGTGTATGAGGATTTACTGGCCAAGTCGGCTAAGGGTTTAGAGTTCTATAAAAAGCTGGCTGGAAATGTGCAGAAACTCTTGACACGCTTTAAATCCGCACGCGATGTGCAATCCGAGGAGCGTCAACAGCGCCTGCAAAGTGTTAAAGCTCCACCAGCAGCACCTGCACCAGCAATCAAGTCGGAATTCAGCAATGTCAGTACGGTTTCTAGCGGTGCACCAAAGTTACGTGATTATCTGAAGGCCAAGAGCAATAACATTACCACACCAGCCATTGATGCCGTGTCCTATGTGCACACAGTGCGTCCAGTGCCAGTTGGCTCTGAGAATCCTACCCAAGCCGCTTGCTCGGCCTATGCCACGGCCCCGCCACCCAACGAACCACCGCCACCCTACAGCTTGCAACAGCAGCAATACTATGATCCCAATGCCGCTGGCTACACCAATCCCATGTACCAGCAACAACAGCAGAATATTGCACCACCTGCTTATAAGGCGCAAGCATCGCCCAATTCCCAAACGTTGCATGGGGCAATGGCCGCTCTCAGCATGCAACAGCCTCAAGCAGAGGCTTCCGCTGCATATGGTCAGCAACAGTCGCAGCTGGTTTATGGCTACAATTATCAAATGAATTATCCAGCGTCTGTTGCTTCTCCTGCTCCGCAGAACTACAACTATCAGCAACCTCTCTATGTGGCCACATCAACGCAATCTAGCGATTCGATGAGTTTTCCACAACAGCAGCAACAACAACAGTCACAGCAGCATCAACAGACACAGCAACAACAACATCCACAGCAACAGCAGCAACTGTCTGCGTATGGACAGCAATCGACTGCTCAGCAATCTTTGACCTATCAACCAACAAATGCGGCACAGACTTATCCACAAGCTCTAGCAGCACCGCAGCAGCAATCACAAATGTCCATGTATCCGGCTTATTCCCAGCAGCAAACGTTGCCTCAGCCAAACCCCAGTTATCCTCAATCTCAAACACCTCAATTGATGAGTTATCCACCAGCTCAGCAGTCTACAGTCTACTCGCAATCCCAGACGCCTCAGCAGCAGCCTACACCCTATCCTCAATCCCAGACGCCTCAGCAGTTACCACAAAACGCCGCAGTTTATGCTCATCAGCAAGCGCCACCGCCAAGCTCAGCATTGCCGCAGCAACCTTCAACATTTGCCCAGCACGAGATGCAGCCACAGTCTCCACTGTATTCCTCCCAAGCTGTTTCAGCACAGCCTCAATCACGCTACATCTACGCCTGCTGCAATGCCACAACAGACACTTCAATATCCAGTGGCTACCACAGCTGCATCTAGTGTTGATGCCAACTATTTTAGTTACTCCAATCATCCTGGCTACAGTTTTAATCCTCAGACAGGCAACTACGACTACAGCAGTGGATATCAGCATGGGACTAGCAATCACATTCCTCAGGTTTCACATGGCGCTGGCCATTTTTCGCAGAGTGGACAGCAACAGGCGGCCATTGTGGGTACCACAGACTCAGAGCTGGCCAGTCGCAGTAATTTGGCAACTGGTTTTGATGTAAGTAGATAGTTTATATCGACAAGATTCGATGCTAATGATATAATACTTTTTATAGTCTCCAATAGTATCGCATACAAAGGCAGCAAGTGGCGCCACTGAGCCTAACCCAGCTCCACCTCAATCCCAGGAGGTCGTTGGAAATTATTACACGCCTCCTTATGGGTATCATTCTATGGGGGAGACTCCCACACAACAACAACTACACCAACAGCAGCAGCAACAGCAACAATTGCCGCCGCAGCATGAGCAGCAACATACACCTGCGGCAGCTGCAACGCCTCCCATTAACCAGAAGCCTCCAATTTATATTCAAAGTGGTGGCAGCAGCATTGCAAACACACAGACCACCACAAGCAGTGCTCCTTATGCCTCCACATCCACATTGCAGGCGGAGACAAATCCAACAAAGTCTGATGCCACCAATGTGGATTTGCTTAGCGATTTGGACTTGGATTATGCTGGAGCTGTGCCTCTGCCCTTGTTGCAGCCACAGATTGTGGCCACTCCCACACCACCAGCTAGCCAAGTGGCAGCTAGTGAGACCCCGGCGGTTGCCAGTACTCCAACAACAACAGCTGCTGCAACACTTTCCCCAATAGCGTCTCCAGCTCCTGCAGCTAGTTCACTGCGCAAAAATAGCCTCGACAATCTTTCCAATTGCTCCGACTTGAGCTCAATGGAGAACTTTGACTGGGACTCGGTTTCATTGACACATTCCGCCAGCGAAAAGCAACAGGCCATTGAAAGACATGCATTTATCACATTCCAAATGCGAGCTCACGATCCATTCACTGATGATAAGACCCTTAAATATTTCCATAAGGAGGTGGAAAGTTACGAGAAGCTGGTGGAAAATTTGCACGTTAAAATGTTGAATGGCAACACGCAACTGGGCACCAAGTGGCAAGAACTACAGCAGAAACTCGATAAGAATACCAATGTGAAACGTACGACGACAATTGCCAAATTGTTTCCCGAAAAGAATCGTTCTTTAGACTGTTTACCCTATGATCATGCACGTGTCAAGTTGGATAAACAAACAGATGATTATATTAACGCGGCCTATATGAAGGTGAGAGAATGCCAATGAAAAATCGTCTTTAATTTAATCTAATCTTAATTATCGCTGTCTTTGCAGAGCCTCAGCGCCGGTTGCCCAAACATTATAATAGCGCAAACCCCGCAAGCGAATACAATCAACGATTTCTGGTCTATGATTTGGTCAGAAAAGGCACGCACTGTGGGATGTCTTCATACCACAGTCGAGGTGAGCTATAATAATTTATGCATTTGTTTCTAGTGTATAGATTATTTCTTAATTATTGCACTAAGTAGTCACGATGATTTGAAGTAATGCAAATTAAACCTATTCGCTAAGTTTCTTATTACTCTTTATTTATGTGTCCTTTTGTTTTTATTGGGTTTCCTATTTATCTGTTAATTACGGCTTTTATTTCGCTTTTTCCAAGTTTATTAACTAAGCTATCCAATTGATTGCAACTTTAATCCGAGTTTTATTTGTGCAGCTCTTTGATCCCTTCTGGCCGCAGGTGCTCAATCAGCCCACGCACTACGATGACTTCACGGTGAACTGTGTAAAGCAGCAACAGCTCAGCCATTGCACGGAATATCAAATGAAATTGTCGATGCACGGCGCTGATGCTGTGCTAGATTTATCAGTGCTGCTGCTTAAGCAATGGACCAAAGGGTAATCAAATTAAATATGCATTGATTCCAATAGATTCATTAATTTATTATTTACTTTATACAGTTCTCCAACTCAGTTGTTGGGCATTGCACAGAATGCACTCCAAACGCATCAGGAACGTTGTCAGGCCGCCAATGCGCCAACTTCGCCGCTTGTTTTAAACTGTTTAACGGGATCCGAACGCTCGGAACTGTTGGCCATTGGAGTCTGTGCTTTGATGGGCACTCAAACCAAGCGACCCATTTTAATAAGTAAGCATTAACACCAGCATCTAAATATTTCTTAAAATAATTTAAATTCAATAAAAAACTTTTACAGATGTTGTCGATGTTTGGTCTCGTATTTGCATGCAGCGTCAGAATTCACTGCGGGATGCAGCTATCTTGGAGCAGTCTATGCAAATTGTACTGAGTCATGCCCATGATGTGCTCAACAAGCGTAAGAAGTGTATCACCATCTTTAACTATTTATCTCTAATTATGTATAACTTCAAGGTGGCATTATGACTTCATATCAGATGAAAATGGCACCGCAGGTAACCGCAAAGGAACAGCAGGAAAGCAAGGATCCATTAAATGAGCTGGATGCGCTTTGGAAAATGAAATAAACGACTGAATGAACAAGTGCATTGCTAAATTTCATATTTTATACATTTCAATCGAAACGATAATGATTATAAACTATTTATACAAACTATTTACCGCAAGCATCATATTTATACACAGATCTGACATTGTTGCGAACAATTCGAAGCGAGAACAAGAAAAGTATTGAAAATATCAAAACATTTAAATTGTGTTTGTCCTAATAACTGTTATATGAACAATTTTTCAAACTATGGTGATGTTTTTTTATGCTGATAATCTATAACTGTATACCTATATTATATATAAATATACCTGTATGTATCTACAACGTTTATAAAACAATAATGTAATCATGTTGGAACTGTAAGCGATTAAACAATATAAAATATTAATTAGCTAACTAACTTATTACAAAAACTTAAACTACTGGATATAAGGGTCTACTGGCGATGCTACACATATTGTTATGATTGCGTGCCATGCGAACGTATCCGTGTTCTCCATAATGTTTTCCCCAGGAGTTCTTAACCAGCCAGTAGTACCCATCCCGACTATCTTTGCCGTAACCCACAACTGTCACCGCATGATTGGTTCTCTTATGGCATCTTTTACGTAAAACTCCACGCTTGTAATGATGAAGATGTGTTGCATCAATGGACACGGCAATTGGTCCCTTTGTGGCAACAGCTGAAGCTAGAGCGGATTCGCTGCCTCTTCTAACGTATACAATGTATTTGACAGTAGCTCCTATGTGTGCCTTGCTGAAGCGACAGTGATGCTTTTTAGCTTTATAAGGATACGAACTAGCTGTATCTATGCCATGATTTTTCTTAATATAACTTAGAGCCGTTCTTGCCAGTCCTCCATTGCAGCCATAATTTCTTTTCGAGCAATCCAACAAATTCTGTTCAGAGAGCTCAATTAGTTTTCCTGTTTTCACAAAATGCTGACCCTCCAGAGTGCCTACAGCTGCAAATGCCCAGCAAGATCCACATTTTCCCTGGTTTTTCACTGGAGTAACAGCACCCTTAGCCCGCCAGTCGACGCTTTTTGGAATTTCAACATTTGCGGGGGGACTATAAATTAAATCTCCCTCATCTTCAGTCATGTTGTGGCTGCTTAGCATTAAGCTTTCAAATTCATTTGGCAACAGATCTGTGAATTGGTTGACGCCCATCTCAAAGGTTTCTTTTCCAGCGGCATATCGTTCATTATGTCTATCTATTAATTCCTTATTATCCTTAAAGATCCGAAAGCGCAGATGCTCCTCACTTTTATTTTGATAAATTTTATTTTGAGTAAGTTTATAGTCCTCCCATTCCCAGGATAGGGCCTGCACCAATCCGACAACACTTATAAAAGCTATAATTCGTTTCATGTTCAATTCAAACTGAGTGCAAATTTTGAAATTCTTCAAATTATACTTAACTTTATATACTTCTCTTTGACCACAATGAATCAGACTAAACATGCGGGGCAAATAATATCCATTATGAATGTATTTTATGACTTTTCAATATGTTGGAATAAGTCGTCATCAAAACGTTGCCATCCCATTAAAATTCAAATACGTAAAAGAAATAAAGCGAATTTTCGAGAATCCTTTAGCTGCACATAAAAGTTTCCCTTAGTATGAGCATAGGCCATAATATAGGCTAAATCCGGATTGTATTTGCTGAGCCATTTGATATATAATCATGATAGTTCACTCTCTAGATGTATTTTAAAGTTGGTCTTAATTAATATAATATCTTAATGTTTGCATACCGTATAAAGTATATTAAAATCCGATTTAATTTCCCTAATGTAAACATATTCTAAATGAGATAATAAAGAAAGATAATGAACACGTTGCTTCCTCCAAACCTATGATTCCGTAGGTCCTACAAACCAGGTCCCAGGAAACGTTTATCCCTTATGAGCAGCTTCAGACGTGTATACCTTGGTCATAGATTCCTGAAGATCTTTTGTATTTTAGCTACATAGTACATACTTAGTACATACATAGGTCGGAGTATGAATAGTTCCGGTCGAAATCCCATGTACATATTTTATAATAAATTGATAAGTCTTTCAATATAAAAATGCATACATCCCCACCAGTTTTTACTATGATATATCTCTTAACCGATTACAGCTGAAAATATTAGACTTCATAATCAAATTTAAACAAACTGATATTCAAATGTTTTCCACAATTACGATGTTTAATTAATTAGGTATATTAAAGGAATTAAAAAATTAGCAGGGATACTTAATTCTCATCTAAGTTTAGTTTATTACTTTCTACAGTACTTATTTTTAAACCATTTGCAAATTTGTTTATCTTGTGAAATGATTGGAGTTCCCTAATTTATCAACTTGTTAATATATTTTTATCAATGAATTACCAAGTGTCATTTGATAGTATTGCGACAGTATCAGCTGTTCTAATGGTCTAAAAATAGTACAATAGTATTTGCAGTATTTAAGGAGCGGTTCTGTTGGATTCACATTCAGTTTGTCGTTGTCACTCCTTAGAAAGGTTTGGCCCGTGATCGTATTTAATATATTAACAATGAGTAAGTAAACATAAAAACTGGTAAAATAAACATTTAACTCAAAACTGTTGGAAAATTCTTTAAAGTTTAACTTTGTTTAGCAGTGCAATTATTCTTAATAGAAGCATTTTAACAGCAATGCGGGATAAATTAATTCCATATAATTCTTAGTTCTTTAGTTTTTTTAATATTAAATAAACAGATTTTTTCTTTTGCAGATTTGACTACTCCAAGGAATGCAGTATGGCAAATACTCGTACTAACCATTATCAGCCTAGTTGCAACATCTTTGGCATCCACATTTGATCCGGAACTTACTTGCACCCTGGTTGTAAATGGAACTAAAATAAACGATCCAAGTGCCTGTAACACCTGGATACAGTGCATCGATAAGAAGCCCGTTAATGGAAGCTGTGCTGATGGACTTTTCTATGACAGAAACACTGAAGATTGTGTGGCACCTGAGGATGTCGTCTGCATCTCAAGCAATCCCTGCGCTGACGTGGCAAATGGCACATTTGCCGCCGATCCATACTCCTGCAATGGGTATTACTATTGCAAGAATGGAACGGGATCAAAAGGCGAGTGCGGTCCTGGATTTAACTGGGATTCCAAAACTAAAGCATGCAATCGTAATTATACCTGTATTCTCGAAATGAGTCCCGATAGTTATTGCAATATTTTGCCCGACGGAGTTTTTATCAAGGATACCCAGAACTGTGACGGTTGGCAAATGTGCTGGAAGGGTGAGATCGTCAATGGAACCTGCCCCGATAACTTTTATTTCAATGCAGAGCTTGGCAAATGTGATTACCCGTGGAACGTGGAGTGCGCCTTCACGGAGTCTCCACCTCTGACAGCCAAACCTGATTTATGTTCCAAGGCGGGCAGCTTTGTGTCCGACAATCGCACATGCAATGGATACTACTATTGTCGGAATACCACAGAGGGACAAATGATTTTGGAGCACGGCGAGTGTCCCGATGGTCGCTTCTTCTATGGAGCTAATGGTGGCGCCTGTGTACCACGAACTGAAATACGTTGCGACTACAATCGCTGCGTCAACCTGGGCTATTCGACAATACAGTTGGCTAACATGTCGGATGATGGATGCAAGGGCTTTGCCATTTGTGAAAATGGAACCGCAATTGCCTCAGATAAGTGCCCAACTGGCGAGTATTTCGATGAACTGACTCAATTCTGCACCACGCAGGTCATATCGTTCAAAGCCTGTGCCCTATCAACGGAATCTACGACAGAAACGATGATCGATGAAAAAACAACCACCACAACATCTGCGTGAGCAGTAATGGGACTTTGTATATACAAAATAATGATTTTCATAAACATAAATTCCAGGGATTACAGCCGAAATAAATAAAGTTTTTATTTTCGGTTACGGTTATAGTCAGGTCTTGGTTACGGGTTAACGTTTACGTAAAATTTTGTAAAGGTTAACGGTTTTTCCTAAGTTTCGGTTCCGAAATACCGGTATGCTTTCGATTGACAAAAATATGTTAAAAATTTAATAAAAGCAACAAATATTTCAAAAAAATTATTTAATTTATATTCAATTCAATGATCACTTAGAATGTTTGAATGCATGCGCAGAAAAAAAAAACCCGGGATAAATAGCCCTAATTCAACCCGAAATGGTGTCAGAAATACTTCATCTCTTCTATCTGGAATTTATTTCCAGATTTCTTAAATTTAGACCCAAAAATCAATCCCGAGTACTCTTAAATTGAGGCTTAAAATAAAATTACAAAATCAAACACCCAGGAAAATGAATTCGGGCGGTATTTATGGGACTTAAAGTCCGATTTGCTTTCACCATTCCGTGAGGTAAAAATATGTATATATATATACCTAGCTTTAAAGTTTTGTTATTTCGTTGTTTCACATACGACTTAAGTAAGTAATACCTTAAACGACGCTTGATTGATGCCTCTAGCCATCAACATTTGAAATTAAGAAGAATTTTTTTTTTCAATTTTTCTGGGAATTCGAAAATCAAAACTCTAAAGAAAAAAAATAAAAAAATAAGGGTTACCCCTTAAAATCATAATTTTCAAAATGTAAGATTACTATTATTAACATGATAAAAAACAGCGTACTTTTAAAAATTAATCAAAATAAAGTTACACCTAAGAACATGTTTTAAAATCGATAGATTAAATATTAAGGTTTACATGAAAAGCTAAATTTTATTATTTAGTATGTAAGGAAGTCCACCGGTAACTATTATTTTTAACTTTTATTTTAAAAATCTAAACGAAATAAACTATTCATGATTTTCATTTAATTACTCGACAAATAACAATTATATCCTACATTTTTTATTTGTTCTATTTTTATTTATAATAAAAATCAGTTTTATAGAAAAGAAATTATATATATTCTTCATGAAGTGAAAAGTGCTTTAATTTTTATTATATTTGTGAGTTTTACCGACCTTTTTAATTGTTTAGATTTATTTTAATGTTTAATTTAAATGGTTCAGCTGACTCGAGGTCAAAAATTAGATAATAATGTCGATTTGTCGATTTGTTGTCAAATAAACATTGTTAATCATAATTATATGCTAATCCATTTAAATTTAAACAGGAAATTAAACACAAAATATCGAAGTCGAATTACAAGAGCCCTTTGAAAGCTAGCCCCTTGATTTTTTTACATATAATATACACTATCCAAACCTGTACAGAAAATTTCATTCCAATCGGATGATAACCGCGGAAGTTATTCAACTAACAATGTTACGGGCAAAGGAAGAAGACAAGACGGGCAAGACTTCGTAGTGGCGCCATCTTTTGAATGGTACGCAACATTGAAGAACAATCTATAGTAAACGGCTTGCACTCAAAAAGTACTGGGGCTCTTACTGTCGAGCATGCTCTACAGTAGCTTACTGCATTTTTCCCTTTGAGCTTGCAACTTTGATCTCAAATATCTCGCTTATCGCAAAAAAGGGCACGCCCTTCTTTTGAAACATGTTCAGGAAGGTTTATAGGCTTTAAGATTTTTTTAAAAAAAGAATGATCCCAGGCCTTCACAACGAAGTGTCCACATAAAGTCAAAAATCGTACTTTTTACAGACTATTTTTCAAAAAAAAATGTCAAATACAAAAAATTGTTTTTATCATGAAAGTTTACCATAAAATAGAAAGATATCCAAGAGAATAAAAAAAATCAACCCTTGGACATTTTTTAAGATATAGCGCCCACAAATGGCACCAAAAACAAAAAATTGTAGCGTACGCATCAGTTAAGAATGAAATCCAAACTTTGTACGTTCATTGTGCAGCCCATATTAAACCTAAAATTATAAATTAAACAGATTTTGATAGAAAATTTCATCTATTTTGAAGTGGCATCACTCAATTATTTGAAATCTTAAAATCAGTTTTTGAATTAATCTACAGTTAAACAGACTGATTATATAATATGTCATAAAGCTCCCATAGAAACAATCGGTTCAAAATGAACATCTAACAAATTTTGTAAACAATCTGACGGCTTATACAGTTGTCTCCAATGGTATTTCATTTTTGGCACGCCAAAGTTAGATTGCGTTAAATTTTTTTGGTATTTTACATAATTTAAAATTTTAACTAAATGCAGCAAACAAACGCAAGATTGCAGAATACTTATTTATATATCAAAACGTCAGGAAAAAATCGTATAAGTACATGATTTTTGCCACTGTAGCAGAAAAACTAGAGACCCCTACAGTCGGTCATGCCCGTTAGAGAGTTAAACCATTTGCAAATTTGTTTATTTTTTGAAATGCTTAGAGCTCCCTAATTTATCAATAAACACTTTTAATATTTATTTATTTATGCATTATAAAGTGTCAATTGATAATGTAGAAGAGTAGTATTTACAGTATTTAAGGAGCGGTATTCTTAGGTTCACTTTCAGTTACTTGTTGTCATTTCCTAGAAAGGTTAAACCTGGGATCGTATTGAATATAATAATAATGAGTGAGTAAACATTAGAAAAGTATTTAATAATATTTAAATTTTAACTATAGCTGTTGGTAAATAACTTCAATGGAAGTGTAACTGTGAAAATAAAATTTTTGATTAATTCTGGTTAAGACTCCGATCTTACTCTTATTTCGTAAAGTTTTTTCATATATAAGATTGTAACAAGTGAAAACGATAGCTAAATAAACATTTTTTCTATTTTGCAGATTTGACTACTCCAAAGAATGCAGTATGCCAAATACTCGTATTGACCATTATCAGCCTAGTTGCAACATCTTTTGCAACCAAATTTGATCCGAAACTTATTTGCACACTGGTTGTAAATGGTACTAAAATAAACGATCCAAGGGCCTGTAATCGCTGGATACAGTGCATCGATAAGAAGCCCGTTAATGGAAGCTGTGCTGATGGACTTTTCTATGACAGAAACACTGAAGATTGTGTGGCATCTGAGAATGTCGTATGCATCTCAAGCAATCCCTGCGCTGCAATGGCAAATGGTTTTTCTGCCGATCCATACTCCTGCAATGGGTTTTACTATTGCAGGAATGGAACGGGATACAAAGGCGAGTGCGGTCCTGGATTTAACTGGAATTCCGGACTTGAAGGGTGCATCAGTGATTATCCCTGCTATCCTAAAATGAATCCCGATAGCTATTGCAATATATTGCCCGATGGAATTCTTATTAAGGATCCCCAGAACTGTGACGGTTGGCAAATGTGCTGGAAGGGTGAGATCGTCAATGTAACCATCCCCAGGAACATTTATTTAAGTGTAGACTTTGGCCAATGTGATTACCCACCTCAGACAGCTGACCCGGATTTCTGTCTCAAGTCGGGCAACCTTGTGTCCGACGATCGCACATGCAATGGATACTACTATTGTCGGAATACCACAGAGGGACAAAAGATTTTGGAGCACGGCGAGTGTCCCGATGGTCGCTTCTTCTATGGAGCTAATGGTGGCAGCTGTGTACCACGAACTGAAGTACGTTGCGACTACAATCGCTGTGTCAACCTGGGCTATTCGACAATACAGTTGGCCAACATGTCGGATGACGGATGCACGGGCTTTGCCATTTGTCAAAATGGAACCACAATTGCCTCAGATAAGTGCCCAACTGGCGAGTATTTCGATGAACTGACTCAATTCTGCACCACGCAGGTCATATCGTTCAAAGCCTGTGCCCTATCAACGGAATCTACGACAGAAACGATGATCGATGAATAAACTTAAAGTAAATAAGAAAGAGATTTCAGAAAAACATTTTCAACTGTCAAAAAGCAGTGCAATATAAATGTCTTAAGTTATTTAATCCGGCTTTTATAACGTATTTGAATAATTGAAACGTTTATGCTCTGCTCCAGAGTATGTAAAGTGTGTAATTTTAAATGTATTGCCAGTTAAGCTATTTAAAGCGTGTCAGTTGTGTTAAGACATGCAGCATTCACCTAATCTTCATTTAATCGTCGTGGGCATCTAAATCTATTTCATCCACTTTGTCATCATCCTCATCAGAATTATGATCTTCTGCATCCAGATCTAAATCGTTGACGTCAAAGCTATATTCATCATCTACTTCTTCCGTTGAAATCAGATTCAGTTTCGGATCGCTATTATTATTACCACGCTTAATATTTAATCGATTCAATGTCGACTCTATTTTATTGGCACGGTCCAGCAACATGCTCAAACGTTTGTCAATATCTCCAAAAACATCGGGTCCCGACTTGGAGGTTGTTGCAAGTCCCGCTTCACTAATTAAATCGGGTTTTGGCCCATCTCCCGCAGGCAAAGACATTTTTGAAATAATGTAAAATATATGTTTTGGAGCTTATTTTGGTTAGACTAGTAACTTGTAATAATAAATCAACTGCGTCAAATTGTAAAAGTTGTGTAAAACTGTTTTAACCTAGGCCTACTGAGATTCCCATAGAGAGCAACTTCTTCGTGCAATCGGAGCAACAACAACTAAAACAAAAACGATATCAGCAGCACCCGAGACGATTCTCTGACGAGGCCAATCTCTGGGAACGATCCACTCATGGCGGCAATTTCAGTGAGCGCGCGAGCGGCAAACGGTAAACAACAGCTGCTGCCATCGAGAGGCAAGTGAAGCAACAACAAGAAGAGTCAAAAACAAAATTAACAAAACTTTGCGAACATCGCAGCAAAGGCCAAGAGACCTGGAAGACTTCAACATAGAGCAATATCAGCAGCAGTCGTAATAGAGAACAGACCGAATGTATCTGACGGATGCGCGAATCTGCAGTGAGACAAAATTAAATAATTACGCAAGTGAGTTGAGTAAAAAGTGACCAGATACTTATTGTAGTCATTGATAAATGTCTTTTAAGTAATTGCTGATATAGACAAATTGTAGAGAAAACAATTGATAATTGTTATCAGTGATATTATCTTAATGTTCGGTTTCCTCGGCTTGCAAATTGTGAATCACAATATAAATAGTAAACAGTGAAATGAGTGTGTTTATGTATCTTCTGTTACCCTATACAGACCAAACATTGGGCCAAGTTAGCATTTGACTTTTCAAGATACGGTTGCTGTTTTACTGTTCATCTTTATTAATGTTAGTTCATGTTGTTGCTCTCTCCCAAGAGTCTGTATGTATTTACAGCTGTTCAAAGGGGAAACCAGTTTCCTCATCGCTTGTTTAGATATATTTCTAACGTTATTTGTTTTTCGGGCGCACACACCAAGCTGAAAAGTCAAATGTGAATATAAGCATATTGGGGCATATGTGTGTATATAAAGTTAATATGTATGTACATATGTATTTGCGAACTTGCAACATGTGCTTTTTCTTGTGCTACGAAACTGAAACTGAAAGTGTGTGAAGTTTTGCTTTGAGCTTATATTGAACGCGTTTCATAAGAACAAAGATATAAAAATAGTAAATGAATTCCAATAATTGTAAGCCTTAAAACAAAAATATTATATTTTATATTTTAATTAAGCACAAAGAAGACCTTCGTTTAAGTATCTAATTGTTAATTATTAATACACAAAAACAAGCATTTCCAAGTGCAAGCAGTGCAAGTAAGCAGTATACTGAAGTAATTCGCACAAGCAGTGCACCGTGTTTCAAGTGAGCAGTGCACTGCTTGGCAGTTATTTTAGGGTGAACAGATAGATGGCTTTGAAAATAAGATAATTATCTTAAGAAGTTAAGATTTAATGAAATATAAATAAACTAATAGTCTATGAAAGCTAAATATTGATTTATATATATGTATAAGCAAATATTACATTTTGCTTGAAATCAATTTAGTAACACGATAATTTAGCCTATTTTAGTGTTAAATTTATTCAGTTGCATTGTGTTTTTGTTTTCATTTCGCATAAGAGTACAAGCATACGCATAGAAATAATACTATAACTAGAGAACTACAAACTAAGAGCTGAATGAAGAGAATGCAGCCTAGAAATTAGTAATCCTCATCGCAAAAGCAACCATCCCGCGAGTTCTCCACAATCCAATCGAGATATTTGGTAACTCTGGTGTAGACACCGGGATAATTGGGTCGTGCACATCCATTGCCCCAGGAAACGATGCCAATTTGCTCGAAACGTTTGTCATCCGGACGCAGACGGACGAGGGGACCTCCAGAGTCACCCTGACAGCTGTCACGCCCACCAACACCGGGATAGCCAGAGCACATCATATTCTTGGTGATCATTTTTTGTGTGTAGTTTGTTTGGGCCACACACTCATCGTTATCCAGCACTGGGACCTCCACCTCTTGCAGAAGACAAGAGGGCTTACCATCCTCCTTGAGCGTGCCCCAGCCGGTGGCAATGGCGCGTGTGCCCACAAACAAATCATTACGTTGCTCCACACGGGGCAGACAAATGGGTCTGATGAAGCTGGTGATCGGCACGCGATCATTGAGACGCAGCAGCGCAATGTCATTGTCAAAGTTGGAGAAACTGAACTTTTGACTAAAGGCGCGCAACACAAATCTCGTCTCTGGACGCTCCTTGTCATTGCAACGATCGTGCTCTCCAAAGGTCACCTTGATCATGAACCACATGAAGCCCTTGACGCAGTGCGCCGCTGTCAGCACGTAGCGATCGTTGATCAGCGTCCCGCCGCAGTAGAATCGATTGAAGTAGCTCAGTCTGGCCATCCAGGGATACTCGCTGACGCCAGTTGTGGTACCCCCCACGATTCTCGACTCATCATTGCGCTCCCCACATCTGTAAAAGTGGGATAAGTAAGTGGACTTGAGTAAATAAATGATTATCATCCACTTTGCTGGGCATGAAAAGCATCTCTTAACCAGTTTTGTATAAAAACTCATTTTTAGAATAAGCAAAATACATTATTTTAGTTAACGAAAACTAAATGCTTACATATTTAGAATAACATCAAGAAAGAGCAGCTCCTAAAGAAGGCTTTTAATTAAAATTATTACAAATAAAAATTTTCATTCAAGGGTATTACAAGCCAAGTAAACCTAAAAAGTTTGTAAGCTCCTTAAAGCTTTGGTATTGCCAACATTTTCACAGTTTTGGCTATTTCTCAAATGAGACTTTAAAACATTCAAGTTATGCTTTGTTCTGATCACCTAAAGCTAAAATATTTATAAATTTAGTACATTAATAGAAATGAAATACAGCTACAAGCAGCATACATGTATGAAAAAGTAGATTTAAAGCTCATTAAAGCTTTTGTAACGCTAATAACATCATTGTTCTGAATATCTGTATGTTAAAGCTTAATCCACTGTCTACGATTTTAAAAACTTTCTGAAAAGTCTAGTTTATTAACAAACATTGACGAACTGCGTCGATTGATTCAGAGTTCAATAACCTAAAAGAGATTAACAACCCTCATTAATATTGTCATAAAGAAAGTGTCAAAGTGTTTTATGAGCATGGCAAAACGTTTTGCAGATTTTCCATCAACTTTAGAGAGATGTCGTTACATTAAACTGGTTTTTAGTTGCCAAAAACTATACAAAGCAGATGCATTCAAAAATCTTTCAATAATATGAAGAGAGATGGGAAGGGAAGACGAAGGGGAAGGGAAACCGGCTCTCCGGTTTGCTAAATAAAAACATCACAAGTTCTTTTCTGTATCGATGTTTAATATATGTATTATATATTTCTTATTCTTCGACAAGCAGAGAAGGGCCTTATGTTTGGATTTGTTGCTGTTCTTGTTGTTGTTTAATCAAGTCATTGCCCTAAAAATGGTGGCTTCCCGAAAAGCAGAAACAAAGGCATGCAGAGAAATGTATGCGACCCAATTCAGAGAATGTCGCGTTCCCCTGGCAGACGGATGACGCATTGGGTTCAGCTCAAGCCTACACCTTATAGGTGCGAGTATACCCCTTACACATGCCTTACGTGGGCATAGTTCAGATACAGATACACGCATGGCATTGAATATTATCAAATTGTATGCAAATTAGATATAGCTCATTAAAGATGCAAAAATAAAAAGTAAAAATAAAAAGCAATCGATAAAACAAGTTTCAAGCTTTTAATTTTTAAATAATAATCCAAAGAATTGCTTTCAAGCTGAGCTTTCAAGCGTTCTGTAACTTTAGTGTATCTATGAAATGTGTATCATTTGAAATTATACTGGTTAAGAAAAGTTTCCGTTCAAATTTGCTCTGAAATTTAAAAAAGAAAATATTTTAAAATTCAGAAAATAATTGATACAACTAATTACATTTCTTTTCCAATTTAAGCTTAAATTGAAATATTAATTAAGAGATAAATACTTAACAAATCTCAGATAACACACTTACATTAACAAAAAGAAAAGTGAAAATCTGTTCTTAAAGAAAAGCCCTGACCTAACCTATTTTGTCTTTTAAAAATCTCTTGTGATCAAGGCATCGATTCATCGAAATTCCAAAGCAACAAATGCCGACAAAGGCATTCTTTTCTGAACTCCCTGAAGTGAATGCTTAGGCAAACAGTTTTCCTATCTCACTGCTCCCCCAGGGCCTAAACAATTTCCCATGGGCAGCTCGAACTGCCAATGGGCAAAGCAACGCAATTTGTAAAAGGCATCTCTGGAATGCTTTTCAAATGCGCATCTTAGGATTGCAGAACTGAGAAGTTGAGAACTGCGACTGAGTAGCCAGTCCAAGACCTGAAGCTGATCAGTGTGTCTGATTCTACTGTCAAAGGAAAAAGGAAAAAAGTACTTTAACCAAGTACTTAACTATGAAGCCTGAAATTGATAGTTTAAAAGTCATAAAGTGAAGAATAAACTGCAATTTGAATATGACACTAAATACCAAATGTCAACTTCTATCTTCTTACACATAAAACGGGTACATAATAAATTAGGAAATTAAAGTAGGAAAACTCATTTTGAATGGGAAGCAAAAGACAGGCAAAATTCTAATCATTTTTCATGCTTTTTTCTATTATACTAAAAATTCAGAGCGAAATTTTTAAAATAATTGACTGCATCTTCCTGTTGACATTGACAATTCTGGTAGTGGAACACAAAGATTGTTAAGAAAAAATTAATCTCACACATCACGCACAAATGTATCTGTATCTTTAACTGTAATATGTGATTTGTATGCCATGACAATAAACACCCAACGAATTGCCGTGTTGTTGTTGGTAACTTGGCTAACTGGAAATTGGCTGTCATGGCCATGACAGCTTTTTTGTGTACACTCTTCCCTCTCTTCCCTCCACTGACCTGCAAGAACATGTCGTTGTTTGGTCTTGAGCCGGCGGCGAATTATTCCGATTAAAGACACCAAACCAATTCTTGATCGGATTTTGCCGGAATACAGGTTTATTGACTGTGACATCTACAGCACTCGAGTTGCCACTAGAAGCTCCAGCTCCAGCTCCAGCTCCCGCTCCCTGAGCAGCTCCAGCTCCCAGTCCAACACGCAGCTTCTTAGGCTGATGCTGGCCATAAGCCTGATATTTGCCAGGAATAGAGGATGCTGTTGTTGTCTTCGTTGTTGTTGTTGTCGATGTTGTTGTTGAGGCGGCGACAATGCAGGAAATGATGGCCAACACTAATGGCCAATGATGTAAGTGGAGCAGCAACATCTTCTACAGGTTTTCGCTTAAGACTTGATGTTGTCTTTATGCAATTTTGAGCAATGTGTAATGATAAGTTAATGAGCAAGGAAATACGTTAACTAAAAGCGTTTAGCGCGTACCGTTAGCACGTTCAATAACAAAGATTTTCTTTATTTTCTTAAGATTTTTCGTCAACTCTAGTTTCAGGTTTTCCCCGTTTGTTCAGCATTAATTATGTTAATCACATGCATCGATTTCGTATTGTATGAACTATTTTTTTTATCTTAACTCTTTTTCTCACTTGTTTAGCACATAATTCAAACTGTCAACAAGTCGCGCCCAGGCATAGCCAGATTATCGTTTCTTTCTTTTGTCTGTCTCTCTTCTTTATCCGCCTCAAAGACAGCTCTTTCTTTTAGTTTGCCTCTCTTTTTTTCGACCGCACACGCGAAAGTCTGCAAGCCGACTGATACCAACAAACGGGCAGACGATCTTCTGGCCAAGACAAAGTTGCGCATGCGCCTGTTCTGCGCTGCCAACGTCAACGTCGACGTTGACAGCGACTGCGACTGCGCCGTCAGCTTTTGAGGCAGACGTCAAAGTCAACGTCATCGCCGCTTGACTGGCAAACAACAGAGACCAAGTCGCATTTTTGTTAGCCCGTTGCGTTCTCAATATGCTAATGTGACAGTTTGCCATGGTGTATCAATGCGGTGGTTCCTCCAGGTGAGAGATACTTCCCTCTCTCTCTGTCCCTCTCCCTCTCCATTCTCTTTCGCTCGGTCGCTTGAACTGCCCTCAGCGTTTGTTTATAATGCTTGAAACGTCAATACACCGTGAGAATTTAAATGATGGTTAAATATGTCTATAGATTTCGATGATAACCTGTTTAATGGGCATTTCCTGGGGCGACTTCTTTTTCTTCTCCTTCCTCTTTGCAGTATCTGCATATTAAAAATAACGTAAATGTTAAACTTGTTGTTGTTGGCAGATGGTAAATGGCAAAGCGGGAACTTCAATGGGTGTAATCGTTCTAAATTGATTTTCCATTCTAAGTATGCAATTACTTTCATAATAAATATCGATAACATTTAAATTAACAGAAAACTCTTTAAGTTATTAATAATATTTATCACTAAGCCTTATTGTGTCTCAATCATATTATTTATTTCTTAGAATTTATCTGACACAATCATATCGAACAAAAATGTATCTAAATTATCATAATATGTTATTTTCGTTGTTATTGTTGCATTCATCAGTATTTGTTCATATTATGTGCCATATTATTAATCATTTAAATAATATTATCAGCAGATTTTAATTTGAAATGATGTCTGATTAATTTTCTGATATTAAACATAATTTCTTACAGTGTAATATCAAGTAAATGATCTAATATGATACAAAATCAAAATTCTAAAGAATAAATACAGTTAGTACTAATTGAATAACGATATATACTTAAGTATACACATTTATTATTATTATACAACAATAGTATAATTATAAAGAGTTAACAATAAATGAAACTACACAGTTGGTCAGTTTTGTGGATTTAACCGCTGTCATCATAACAATGACATGCTTTTATGAACTCGTTAACCTTTGTCACAATGCTGAATACCCATACTCTTACTCGGTACCCGGTACCCGGTACTCGGTACAAAGGCCAACCATGTGGTACTCGCGTTTTACTCCTCATTTGTGGCTTTTATGTTTTCCGACACTTTTCACTTGCATGCCACAGACCCTTAGGCAAAAAAGAGACAGAAAAACAAACAGAGAAAAATTCGCATTTTCATGTTCATTTTTTGCCTTTGCAGTTATTTTCCACCTGTTTTTTTTTAAAGACATGAATTAACAAAAATTTGAACGGGATAATTTAACTTTTCGCCGTCATTCGATGCAACCAAATTGCCCAGGGGAGGAAATGTGAGGGGGGAAATGGGGATTAAAGGGTGACAGCTGTGATACCAACTGACAAGCAACATTCAACGTTGCAGATAGACTCTTTGTATGCCATTATAGTCGGGCCTATCGCCGGGCCTTTCCAATTAAGAATTAATACGAGTTGGGATTACAAAAGAAAGGTCCATCGCAATTACGTTTCAAATTAAGTAATTTTCAACAAAGTTGCAATGAATGCACAATAAAAGTGACAAAACAAACAGTATGATGAACTAAAGTGGCAAAATTAGCACAAGTTGTAATAATTATAATAGCATAGATATCTACTTTAATTTAAAAACAAATAATTATATACATAGTCGAAATTGTGAATGATTCTAATGTAACGTGTAAGAATAAATTTAATAAATATTTAAATGATTTTATTATCATTTTACAGATAATTGTTAAATATATATATTATTTTTATTATTATATGTATATATACAGAATCTCTTAGTTTTGAGTAAAACTTCGAATAGAATTTAAAAGTTATGTTATGGTTCGTGCAACATTTTCTACTTCAAGTGATTTATTTTAACATTTCATTCCTAGCACATATTTGACAGTCAGTCAATGACAATTATAGGAGGTAGTACTTTGAAAACATAAATCAACTTTAGATAGAGATTAATAGAGAGTAAATCTGTCGTATTTACCCATATCATTATATCCATACTTGGCTGCACCCACACCCTACATTTGCATCTAAAGTATGTGGAATAGCTTATTGCCTCCCTCAACAGCTTTCGTCTTTCTCTACAGCATGTCTGAAGCTATTGACTGACGCACTTACCATTTGCCAATGCTTATATGGCACTTACAGAGATACATTTGTATCTTAAGATACAGCTGCATCTGCAGCTTGCCTATGAAGTCGAGAATGCATGTTAGAAATTTAAGAACAACCGTTTGGCACACCCAACAAATTTCCCTTATTAATGCAGCACATGCAAATTTTCGCCCACTTCTTTGGCAGATTGAACATCGAGTAAGAAGAGGAGAACTGACAGAAGAAGAGAGAGACTTTGAGTAATTGTTAACTGTGCCAATTGGGAGACTCAAGAGTGCATAAAGCGAATCTCAACGGCAACATGAAGTCAATGGCAACGGCATCCATTGCATAACTGAAAAGATCCAAGAACATTACTTAAAATGAGTGGAGGCGCCTCCTTTCTGGAGTCAACAAGCGTAGCGGCACGACAGAAGACTGATAAGCAGCAGCGTCGCAGTGCAGCGAGCGTTGCAGCGGGAATTCATGGAAGGGGACGGAGCAGCATTGGAAGCGTAAGCGCTGTGCTCTATAAATCATTTCGTGAGCGTTTCATGAGCAGCGGCGGCAGTGGCAGCGACGCTGGCGGCAACTACCGTAAGCTGCGACAGCTCGATGCGGAGGCTGCAAGAATGGATAATGAATTGAGTTCAAATGAAAGTTCATCCGATGCCGAGTTAAGTCAGCTGAGCAGCAGCAGCGTTGATGATCTATTTGCCAATGAAACGGAGCGAAGGAACTGGCGCCAAAAAAGGCCAGAACGTAGGCCAACAAGCAGGAGAAGAGTTAGACGAGGAGGAGGACGAAAGGTAAGTGGAAAGACTTTCCATTTCACTCTCACATTAGATCTACTTGTATTTAAGTATTCCAATCAGTTCTCAGTTCATCAATTGCTACCGTTACGCGCGTGACTTGTCGGAACTTGTCCGCGTCTCGTTCGTATACGTTATTTATTACGCGAATTTGGTTTAAACGGCACGAGCTTGGACTTAATTGCGGTCTACGTACTCGCTGCTACTGATTTAATTTACTTTCGTTCGTT
Organism: Drosophila neotestacea; assembly: GCA_035044365.1. Lineage (NCBI taxonomy): Eukaryota > Metazoa > Arthropoda > Insecta > Diptera > Drosophilidae > Drosophila > Drosophila neotestacea. The sequence goes on along the minus strand of JAWNMD010000157.1, from coordinate 4,143,877 downwards.
GCCTCCGATAATTGCCTTTAATATTTATCCATTGTTTTTATTAGATAATTGCTAAACAATTTATGCAAATGTTTTCGGTCAATTTCAATTTAAAATCTGGCACAGATAACCCCGTTGTGTTTACGCTCTGTTTCAATTATTTGTGTTTAACAGATTTCACTTTGATTTTCGATAAAGGGAAAGAGAGATAGACAGTGAGATAGAGATAGAGAAGGAAAGGGAGGTTAAGAGAGATATGTAAATTATAATCGTATGTACTAATTTCGCTAACTTAGGATGGGGTGTTGTATGAGGTCAGTTATTGTAAAACACTTTAAGTCCGTTGAGGGATTTATGATTCAAAAGGAGTGTCTTTTTTAATTTACTGATTATATACATACTTATATTTTTATATTTATTTCATTAACTGTTTCACATCCTTTTACGATGCTAAGCCCAAATTTACAATAGATCATATTTTTTATATGACAAATTGATTTAAACTGACTAACTTAGCAGATGCGTCTTTTGTTATTACTATCTTAAATTTTCATTTGATACATAAATAATTTAAAAAAAGTTCCATCAAATTTTTTTCACAACCCACTGTGCTTTGCAAATGCGATCAGCTGTTTGCAAAGCTTTCAACTTGTTTACAAACAAACAACTAGCAAAGTGAAAAGCTTCTTCTGCACGTGGAAGTTGAGTCACTTTCTCAATCCCATACTCTCTCTCACTCACATACTCTCAGTGGTTTACTATGCCGTTCTCTTGAGCGCTTTTCAAAAGCTTTCACAGTAAGTCTCTGTTTACGACTCCGTTGGCAATGGCCATGGGCCACGTGGGCTGGCTATTGTGGTCGGCAAACGTTTCGCTTAAATCTCGACCAAGTCTATATTTTTTGCAGGTCATTTCGTGCTCCAATGGGCTTTAAAATGTGAGCTCCTTAAAGTTGAGCGAGCAGCCGCGAATTTTGATTATATTTTCGGTGTGTTTTGTTTGTCCTTTGGAGTTCTCGTTTATGGCTGATACCGCTGCTTGGTTAGTGCTTTTTTTATGTTTATATTTATTCTACTTCTACTGTTGCCTCTTCTACTTTGTTGTTGTTATGTTTGTTGTTCTCTTCGCTGCTGTGTAACGCTTGACTGCACACGTTCAACTGTGCGGCAACGGGATTCATCTGTATGGTTTTTTTTTCTATTCTCTGCTTCTCCATCGTTTTTTTTTGGCAGTATGGCTGCGGTTGTTGTGGGAATTATTTAACTAGTCGCATTCATTTCACACACACATTTAGAGAGATGCAGTGTGAGAGAGGGACAGGGAGAAGGCGCGCAGCTAGTCGGCGCATTCTTTGTTATGTCGGAAGTAGTTCTCCTTTTGTCGCTGTGCGCTCAGTTTGCAAAATGTTAAAAATAAATGGCCAAAATTGTGCGCCATCGTGTCGCCGAAATTGCAATCAACAGACCCAGATCTATGACGGGAACTTGGCTGCGACTCTGGAATCATTTTACTTATACTTTTTTCTCTCTTTATGCCTGCGCCTATCAAATAACCCAGTTATGAGCATAGCTTTTACCTCAGCATCCACAGGATGAGTCAAAGTCTCAGCTCAGTCCGGAACTCACTTAGTCGCCGCCCACATGTGTTGCCTTCCTTCTTTTCCCTGTTGCTATCCTCCTCTGCCAACGTACTAAATGTGCAAGTTTTCAATGATTTATGCATGATACTTAATGCCTTCTTAATTACATTTTATGTAACTCCCCCTTCTCCATCCTTATATTACAAAGCAGCGCCAAGTCGAAAAAAATGCCAGTTGGAGCGCTTTCAACACACAAATCATATTCAAAAGGAGCCGCCAAAAAAAAGGAAAGAAAATAACAAAATACGCAAAAATTTGTAGCAGCTGCGTTGATGGAAGGATGGCAAAGAGAGGGAGCAGGGATGTAGATAGGGAGTCGTGGGCACCACTTTCACTTGTACTTTCACTACATGCCACCATGTGGCATGCTACGTGCTGGGGTTGTGATAAAAATCCTGTTACCACCTCGTATCCGTTTTGGGACTCGCCTGGGGATATTCTAGGAGGTGGCGAGCGGGAATTGTCAACAAAACTTTTCACCTCCTTCTCCCCCAGCGTCCGTCATCAACAGGGGCATTGCAGTTCATTGAAATGTGCGACCAACCCAATACAATTACAAATGTATTCATGGATCGTCCCATTGTCTCGTGTGCGTTGTGCGTCATCTGCGATTTCCAGGGAATCCCAGAGATGAGTATCTGATATGACACTGATAGCCCTAGTCGGTTGCCGAAAACAAGGTTAAAGCTCAGCTACGTGATAGTTATGTTAAGCAACCTGATGCTTACATAGTTAACATATCCTATTGAAATTTTCTGCAAGTATTACCAGATAATCTCTTGAAGGAATTCGGTTCGAGTTGAGAGAATTCAACGTCTGGTAAAAAGAGACTCATAAGATACTCAAATTATGGTTCACTGATATATACAATGCATAATATACATGGCATAGTGTTTGGAGTTTAACAGAACTACTATGTATACCAAATGTAGCACATAGTATGTGGGAAGCCTAGGACCCAATTTTTTAGAAATTTGTGTTTTACAGAAAGTTTTAACACACACATCTTTACATGTCGACAAAAGTAAATATTTGTGTATTTCATTTTCATGTAAAGTTTCTCTAAAGGCTTCACATACAGAAATATTTCTAATCTGCCAACAGCGATAAAGGTAGGATATATCCATGTACTGATGGGAGACGTTATAAAGTGATTTGGGTTTTAGCCGAAAGTTTTTACAATTAGTTGTAGACTGGTTGACTAGCCATATAGGACAGTGCTCAGGGGAGACCCAATGACCCACTGCATACTGTCAAGTGGCTGCCATTGAACCAAAACGGCAACCAAATGTTTTTGGTCGCATTTATTATGTTTATACCCTGTTTGTATAAGCACAAGGGTATCATATGTTTTAATGAAATAAAGAAATGAATACATTATAATACAACACACACTATTACATATATTCTTCAAATATCAAATATCAATAGAAAAATAAGATTATTCTCTTCATTCGTTGTTTATAAAGACACCTATACATACAAATTTTTACTTAGTTGAAAGACTTTCAACACAGGCTGTGTATCTAGATTGCAAAGTTGATCGGCTTTTCACGCAGACACTATCCGAAGTCAGACGAAAAAACTATGACTATTTGTTCCATTTGTACATAGTTATTCACTGTAAATATTATTAACTTAAAAGACTACCCTGGATGAGAAAAAATTAATTCTTACTTACATGTATAAAGCCACCAGCAATTAGATATAAAATGAAATAATCAGATGCCGCTACAATAGATTTAATTTTGTTTATTTAATTTAAAATAATCCAAGCAGACCAAAAATGATTATTTTTTATGTGATCAGTGTAAAGCATCCAATGCATTCACATATTTGTATGCTCTCTCTTTCTGGGCACCTCTGCTATAGGGTATTTCATAGTTGAGGTCTCCCTTTAGAAGCCTCATTTATATTTTTTGCACTGTGCCCGGCTCGTGTTAAACAAATTAAACACGTAACACATCCAACATGAAGAAAAGGAAAAACATCAGCTACAACAAAAAACGACAGCGAAAATCCTTTTCGTTTTTCAGTGAAACTGAAACTCAGTTCCTATCCACTCTCACGAACCCCATGTAGTAGCTATTGTATCCCAGCCCATTGTTGGACATGCTGGCAGATGGCAGTCAGAGCCATGTTGTTTACATTTAACACGCGGCCATGTTTTCATGTCTCCGCAGTTGGCCGGCCCAGTCCTTGTTTTTGGCCAGAATTCAGTTGGGCTCTCAAATTAGCGCCCTTTTCAAATGGAACGCGGGAAAAATGCAAATTTCTGTTTGGTCATGGCGAAAGAAGGACAAATTCCAATGAAGGTCAGCAATAATTATACAATTTGCAAAAATGTACAAAACAATTGTTTTTGACATATTCAGAAATATTTTCTCTTTCTCTTTCCGTTTTAAGTATATTTTTCGACTATTCGTCGGTTGGATCGAGGAGGGAATGCCTGCTTGGCCTGAATACTGTGTAAAAGTTTTCCTGAATGCCACCAAGTTTTTAATTGAAATGCTCCAAAGGAGGGGACATAGTTGGCCAGCCCTTGACAGTGAATTATGTATTTGCATAAGGTCAAAGCGGTAGCGATAATTATGAAATTGTTTGTCACAACCAATAATCAGATTTTGTTCTTTTTATTTTATAAGAAAAAGTTCCTAAATTGTTTCGTTTTATATATTTTATAAGACTTCTGAATAATCCAATTTTAAATTTATTTAAAGTTAAATACCATTCAGATAATGTAGATTTATGACAATTTATCAAACTTTAATTCAAATCATCTGTATATCTATATATAAAAATATTTTATACAATATATAAATATTTGAAATTTAATTTTATATTATACTTTTATGATAAATTAGAGAATAGTTGAGACAATGTATGACAATTCATCAATCTTCTATGTTAACATCGCCAAATTGTCAAATAACTAAGATTTATTTGAAAAGATTTTACAATTCAATGATTTAAGCTTAATTTATACTGATTTTAAGCACAGTTCCTCTTTGTCCATTTGGTCTAGAAGATTCCAAGCCTGCTAACCTGTAACCTCTTTTCCTCCCCATCTCACAAACAACATCTCCGTTGCCTGGTCAACATAATAAACAAGCTACAGCTGCTCCCTCTGTCCCCTTATTTAACGTCAAAGGAAAAACAATAGCTTAGTAGGCTGGCAAATCGATTTCCTCTTTTCATAGCAACTCGAAAACATTCCTAAGAAAACCCTGTATTCGTAAAACAAACGTCGAGCTGTGAATACGATTTAAAGCAGCAGCTAGAATATATTACGGAGGAAAATATATATATATATATAATATATTTCTAAAGAGTGAATAAATAAAATACCGAGTGAATAAAGTTTAGTAAATAAAGTATGTCGCTTTTTGACAATCCCGACCAGCTGCGACAACTGCAGGATTTGTTGAACCCCACTCAGAGACGGGGTGGCATCGAGTGCAGCAGCAGCAGCGAGGATGAGGAGGAATCCCTGGTGGTTAGTAAGAGTAAGTAAATGGAATCTCGATGATTGCCTCGTCTCACTTCACAATTTGCAATACAGCACCTGGCAGCATAGGGCCACAGGCAGCTGGTGACGCGGCCAAGACGGGGGCAAGAAAAAAAAGGTTAACTTGTTGGCAACACCGCTGGAGGAAGCGGAAAAGCCGCAACCCACAACGCTGGAAGAATGGCAGGACGCGCAAGAGCGCGAGGATGCAGATATATTAGAATCCAGAAAGTGTCCCGAATACACAATGACCTATCGCCAGGCTGTTGGCACAGAAGATGTTTTCCTGCAGGTTAGCCTCTCCCCTCCCTTCCAAAAGCCCCCAAAGATGCACCTTAAGCTGCTTCCATTTACATTTAGATGGGACAACGCACGGGCGCTTCGTCCAGCTGTGAAGATCTCGTCCTTGAGATATCCCTGCCCGACGAGCCAATGGCAGCCGATAAAATGGCCCTAACTTTGCATGAAAAAGAACTGGATCTGGGCACAACACTCTACAGGCTTAAACTTCCTCTCCCGCATCCCGTTGACGTTGATCGATGTCACGCCAAATACGACAGCGAATTAGGCAAACTTCGACTAACGCTGAGGTTGCGAAGGGAGCTGGACTGTGTCAATTTTTAAACACACATTTATTGATTTAGTTCTTTCTTGTTTTTTGTTTTATAGCAACATCACCTTTCGGCCGAAATAAATTAAATTCTCAGTGGAAATGCGCGTTTTTCATTTTCACATATTTTGTGTTCCATTCCAATCATTCCGTACCAGCGAGTGGGGTTTTTCGGCTATAAATTGCATTATCGATAACTTCAGCTTAGCCTATAAAAAATAACCATGCTTTATAAGAGATTATTGTATCTTTAAATGAATGATTTATTTCAATTAAATTGCCACTCAAAAACCCTGCAGAGTAACTAAATGTATGTCCCTGCTGTGAAATTATGCTGACCCACTTTGTTTTACAAATAACCAATACATTTTATCCAAGGGAGCTCTACATTCTTTGGCTCGCCTATATTGGTGCCAAATTGCGCATACGCCGCATTGGCCTTCAGGTCAAACACAAATTACGCTCAAACGAAGCATAAAGTATGCCTTGCGTACACATGGGGTGCATTAAATACAAGTACAGGCCCAAGGACGTTTTGTCAAAAATCACTTAAGCTAAATATTTGTCAAAAGCAGACATAGAAAAGCCAAACACAAAAATTTGCCATCATTCAAAATTGGAGAAAAGAAAACGAAATAAAAAAAAAATAATCAAAGCAGGCATTCTTTTTAACAGTTTTTTGTTGTTGAAGATTTGCTCGACTTAATAGCTAAACCACGAGCGTTAGGAGGCTCAAAAGGACAAAGGACGAAGGGCTAGGGACATTGGACGACCTACTATGACTTTCCCCGACTACGTTTTGCCTCATTTACTTTCCACTGACGCGGGCACATTTCAATTTGTGAACGCCGGTCAGCGACAGCCAGCGTCTGAGACATGATAAAGTGTCGTCCCAGTCAGTTGGCCAAAATAATAAAAAAAAAATAAGTTCACACAATTTGACAGGAAAATGTCGCCTCCCCTCCCGGGCCAAGAATGATAAAGGCATAAGTTTTGGCCAACAGTGAAGAAGACACAGCGCGTGCCTCGCGTGGCGAGTAGTTTTGTGGATTTTTGCTCATTTTAATCATTCGGTCGACGAAAACTTTTACTGCCGTTGATAATAATAAATCATCAGATGGCAACGACGACGACAGCGGGCCCGACATTTTGGACTTGGCCGAAAACTTTAAATTCAATTTAATGGCCACAAAATGAGCTGGCAGCAGTTGGTCACTTGGCTAAATTGCTGATTATGCTGAGTGTGCAATTTGTTGAGTAGAAAATTAATCAAATATATTATGAATTTCAAACACGAATTGCTGAGTAGCAAAAGTATACATTAATAATTTAAATTGCAACTTTAACTTTCCTTTCTGCACAATTTATTTAATGTTTGCCTACTGCTATCACTTTTGAATCAAATAATCAACTACCGAATTCGTTGTTAACTTTTGCTTTAAGCAATCAACACATTCAAAGAGACAAAAATCAAACTTGCCTAAAAAATATCATCTACTTTCAAAAAGAAAGAGAACAAGGACATTTCGCCTGTTACATTTTTACATCTTTCCACAAACATGCGTTCAATGACATATACCAGCAACAAACTTCACAAACTTGGCCAAAAAAAATAGTGAAAAAATAAAATCCTGTCCAAAAAACGTATCCTTTGCAAAAAGGCTGGAAAACAAACAAAAGTAGCTGCGTTGACACTAGACAGCGAAATGCAAACAAAAACTATGGTATAAAATGCTCGACAAAACTAAAACAACAACTTAAAAATTGTCTAGGAAGATAGTGATTGGCTGACAGATACCCTCACATATAAAAGTAACTCCTCTTAACGCATCTTAAAGCTATATTTTTTTTATTACTTTTCAATTATTAACAAATTTGTTTCAAAAATGAAAAACTTCTTTGTCCAACTTGACTTTAAATAATAGTTTAAAAAAATATAATGAAAAATTAATATTATTGAAATCTATCTAAGTATTTATCTTTAATTAGAAATTATCTAGATTGTGCATTTTTAAGTTCATACATTAAGCAACATAGTTTCTATATGTACCTTTTTTTTTAATTTTCAACTCATCTGCACAAACGCAGGCTTCATGATCATCTTTGTCAACATCATCATGTTGCTTCATATGAACATGACAAAAACTACATACACAGGGATGGAAATTCTGGCTTATTTGTTGAGCCTTACCCTTTTTATCAACTCTTAGGAAAGTTTCATCAACACCAATAGAAAATTCGCATGCAAATTCGCAATGCTTCCCATGTGCAATGCCAACTTTTCTGGTTTGTATAAATTTGCTTACTCAAAAAAAAAAAAAAAAATAGAACAGATGATAAAAACTTGCAATGGAAAACTTTGGATAATGTGTGAAAATTGTTTGTTGTGTGTGCTGCTGTTTATGTGGGAAATGCTTTAAATTGCAATATATTTATGACTGATTAAAGTCGAAAGGTTGCCCTTGGTTACTTTTCTGAGCCCACAAGTTATTGTTGTTTAACCACATTTCATAAATAATAAGTCGGCCGCACTTAAAAAATGTAATAAGCTGCACCACAGCAACAAAGCTCCGTCGACGGCCAGCAAAAGGTATTGTGAATGTTGAGTTGTATTCGTATTGCTCGACTTTTATTCATTTCATTTCACCACCTCGACTCATAAGTGTTATCGTCCACTTAACCTGCAAAATGGCGAACGGCTCTGAACAAGTTCCATGCTGAAGAGCAGGTGTAAACTAAAGAAAGGGAAAAGAGTGAGATGAGCGTAAAAGGCAGCTCAAAATGGACTCTGTTGGATTTTGTTGAATGCGTAAATGTTGAAGAGCTGCTTCAACTGATATTTAAAAACTGAATTGCTTTAAAGAAGCAAATAGATCTATCAGTGCGGAAGAACTTATGAATTCCACAATATTTTTGTGTCCCATTCTGCTCAAAATGAATTCATTGTATTGTGGAAAGTCTCACTGAATTTCTACTTTTTATATTCTTGGCTTTTACGCTGCCCAAAAAAGTATGCTATAAAAATCTTTATGGAACTCAATTTCAAATAGAATTGTCCACAAGCAAGTTGGAATTTTTAATGCCACTTCAGTAATTTTCTAAAATGTTTTTAACATTTCAGTACTTTTCCATTCATTTTAAGTACGCTTCATGTTCTCATTCTATCCACTGCCACACTACCATACTTCATACAAAAATACAAAAATACATGTATACTCGTTCTTAATTTACCTGAGATTCCAGCTAATTGTCACAGGCAAATTCGATTTAAAGCCGCTTTTAATCTGGCAAACAGTCTGAAAGGCAGGCAACTTAAATATTTCATTGTGTGGAACGAATGTTGTTCATAAAGTTTTTTCTTTTCTTTTTTATTTTATATTTTCGTTGGTTTTCCGTTCCACATAAATCTGAAGGTTTTTAATTACCACAAAAAGTTATTTTCATGTCTGCAGATTTTAAGTTAAAACATAAATAAATAAACAGCAGAAACGCTACGCAAGGATAAATTTAAAGATGGAAAAAATGTTTTTTAAATAACAATTGCAAGCTCTGTTTGTTATTAACAACTAAGTAAACAAATTAAATAGCTAGACACAAAGCAAGTTACACATACGCCATGTGCTGCACAATGTCAGTGTACAATAATAAAATCATTGTGGAATTTAATTAAGGCTTACATTGTCTATAAGCCAGCTAGCAACATGGCCATTAACACATTTTTCAAGTTTAATTCAATGTATGATAAGAAAATTTGTGAGCTGTGGATAAGAACAAGAACATGAGAGGGCTGTAGATAAACTCAGAGAGGCAACTTTGGCACTGGGGCACTCAGGCAGTCATATAAATTACAAAAGGACATGAATGGCATACAACAGCTGGCTTTAACCAGAACGAAAACCAAAATGCTGGCAACTTGGCCGCAGAGGCAAGTGTTATCCTTACGATGTGTTGTCGGTGAACACAAGACTCGTCGAGCCTGGGGCCTTAGTTTGTACCTCAAGTACGTGGCAGCAGCTGGAGGAGCCTTCCCTCTGCCTCCCTCCCCCATAATTAAGACAAATGTAAAAACTACTAAAAGACATGCCAAAAGTCACTTTCACTGGGCAAACAAAAGACGTACGAGCAACCAGGTGCCAGTTGCCAAGTTGCCAGTTACCACGTTGCCAGCTGCCAAGTTTACCTTCATCTCTTATGTTGTTATAAAGCAACGGCAACATAATTTCACTTTATTCATTCTCACGGCATTTTTGTGTGTCATTGTGATGATAACGTCACGTGTCAAAAGAGTCCGCCCAAGGCAATAGAAATAGTAATACAAAACAAAAAATACACTAGTGACGACAGCTGAACTAAGAGATACGCTAGAGTCAACTTAAAAGTGTTTATAATCTGAAGAGATTTTCGTAAAATTTATGTTAATGTTATGATACAAATCGAGCACTGTATTAAGTAAATTATAGTACATATAGAAATATTTACTATACTATTACTATAACTATGTACTATTACTTTCTTACCTATCATACGCTTCATCACATTTAATTACAGAGTATCCCATAAAGCAAAATACTATGTCTCATCTAAAGTGGTCATCTTCTGATACTCGCATGACCTTTTCGCATTAATCTCAAGAAGATGGCGTTTTAATGCAGCCATGTAGGCGTGTTATGCTCGTTATAAGCCAAGTAGTTATTATGGTTATTTATTGTGTTGGAACAACACAGCTGTTAGGGCCACATATCAAATTGAAGAACATGCGAAACGATTGGCAAACATTCAATTAGATCATCAATTAGAACATCAGCCATACGAATATGATCGACTTTTTATTGTGATAGACTGACTAACTAAAGTCTTCTGTATTAGAAAAAATGTGGAAGCCCTTCAAACAGTTCCTGAATGAGACTGAAAGATCAAAGTGCACATCTGTAATAAGCGTAACGTCAATTAACGTTAATTAAATAATATAAATTACAAATTGTAGCATATAGGGGCCGATTGATTGCCTGGCCAGTTGAGCAAGTAGGAATGTAGAGAAACTGAGAACCACAGCTATTTTTAACTGGAATAGATGTGAACTAGGGCTCATTTACCTCCTTACAAATTATATTTATATTTTCTTATTCATTACATCAAACATAAATTAAAATACTAGTTTTTTGCCCCACAATTTCTGGGATACAATCGGAGTACAAAAACTAGAGTCTATTTATCAGTGTAACGGGTTTGCAGTGATTGTAAAAGTCAAATACAATTTCAAATAGATTTTCTACTGTTTATGCTTGTATCTGCACACACAATGCCCTAAAACATATCAAATGCAATTTATTAGACCATACAAAAAACCAATGCTATGCCTTTTTTATGCATTCAAAGTTTTTATATTTGTGTTTTGTATCTCTGTAGATATTCTTGCTTTTAAAGAAGCTTTTCTTTCAAAAGATTTATTGCTTTATTACGCTGAGAGGCACCACAAAAGTACGTATGTATATATAAACCAATATATATTCCGTATTCGTATTCGTATTCGCATTCGTATTCGTATTAAGCATATGGCAAACAAGCATATTGAAACTGTTTTTCAAGACGAGACGAATGGCAGTTGAATGCTGCATTTCCGCCTTTTGCTTTTGGCCTTTGTCTTCTGCTGCGTTGGCGTCTCTTGCTTTTTTTTCATTGCCACATGGCACCCACATAGCATCCACAGTTGCACCTCGTTCCTCTCCTCGACATCGTTAACTTATAGAATTTGATTTCGCATGCTTTATTCAACTGTGAAACCATGGCGAGACTTGGGCTCTTCCATCCATCTTTCATCTCCCCCTGGGAAGCCCATTAAAGTGGAAACTTTTCAGAGATTTATTTACCAAGCCAACTCCGAACTCGACTTCTACTCGTTTGACTCCGTTGACTCTGTTGACTTATGTATAAAAATGGCGTTTAATTGATTTTCCATTTATATGGAATAAAGTGTGCTATTACAATTTTATAAGACTCAAGTCGAAGGCGGCTCTGTATTTTTTATCGCTTATAACATTAAGCATTGTTATGAAACGAAAATTCGTTCTTATCTGACTGTTATACTCTCAGCAACTAAAAACTGAAAATTTGATCCCTATTAATTATTATAAATATTATAAAATATGTCTGAAGAAGTGATTAAAGTAACTGCATCAGAAATCGATTCTGAGCAGGATCAGGAAGAGGAGGATTCCTTCTGGGATATATCTGACAATGAATCTCTGCTGAATAGCGAAAAAGCCGATGAAATACAGATGACAAATGATAATTCTGAGAGTTCTGAATTGGTCACTAATTCCTCAGACATGCCCCAATGTCTGGACAAGATTGAGATCATACACGAACGTATTGCACGCATTATGGAAAGTATTGGTCTTTTTTCAGAACGCCTTAAACAGGTACACCAAAACCTAAAGACTGGTTCAATTGAAAAGGACGATGATGCTTTGAAATATACAAAATCCTGTGCTGAAATTGGATCCACTCAAACGGATCCTTTCGATAAGACAGAGCTCAATTTGTTGGTGGAGCGTATTGGGGACTCTGTCGGCTGTCAAACCATTGAGAACAATCCATCTACTGACTAAGCAACCACAACCAACAAAGTGGTTTAGTGGCTTATACGAATTCGTACTCGTTTAAATTAACTTTTACTCTCTTTTATGTGTTTTACATTCTCTCTTAGTTTTGGACAAGTTTAAATATTCAACATATCTGTACGATAAGCTATACCGCTAGATTTTTACTAATATTTACCAAATTGACTGTGATGCGATAAACAGAAAAGAAAAATAAAATCGAATTTAAAAAAAAATTAACAATCTTTTTCTAAATACATAAATAGTTAGTAGTATTATGCATTAAACTTATCTTCGAAGGAATTATGTGGAGTAAAAGAAGAATTTTTGCAGCTTTTGGCATTAATTTGATTATATGTTTGCTTAAATTGCGCTTGCAATGGATTAATCTAAGAAATTTTCAACTTTAATCGGCTGAGTGCCAGAAAGGTGTAAATTAAGCTTAAATTTCAAAAACAAGTATATACTCGAACTTGATACGCCTTGAAATTGATTCAATATCTTTGCATTTTGCTTTGCTACTCGTCGAGGATAACTTTTAAGGAATATTGCTTCAGGCGATTATCAACAGCTGCAGTTTGTTATGGGCATTTTGTTTGGAAAAGTTTTTGCCAATAAAGTAGCTAACCAGCTAACAAACTAACCAACCGACAAATAAGTCAAAATTGCTGCAAATTTCCATTTGACTTTGGCACAAATATCGCCTAGGGCCAATCAAATATATGTTGAAAGCCGTATTGACAGCAGTTGAATAAATTTTATTGCATTCTGTTTGCGACTCTATCGAAAATGCTATGACAGCGAACAGCATAACATAACTTTATAAACTGTAGAAGCAATATAAATTATGAAATATGATATTTTATTTTATTAATACATATATTTATTTTCACTTTATGCAAAAATGTCAAAAACATTTTGTCAGCAAGCAAATCACAACAGCAACAACTGTGAAAATATGTTTATCAAATTTGCTGCTGTTGAATGTAGTTGGGGTTGTTGTTGCTGCTGTTTCAGTAACGGCAACAGTTGCCGATGGAGCTGCGACAGTTTGTCAAATGCTGTCAACTAGCTTGTGGCATGCCACGCGCTCTTCACTTTGATATTATACTGATTGTCCTTTAACTTTTGACTATGTGTTTTGTATCGTCTTGTTGGGCAGAAGCAGAAGGAGCTAAGGTTTAGGAGGAAAGGAAAAACAAAATATTTTTATTAACATTTTTTTTTATTATCATACATGTACTAAAATAATATTAAGAAGGGGATACGTTAGATAGATCTTTTTGCGCCAAATATTCAGGAAAGAATTTTGGGACTGAAATAAAAGAAAATGCCAAAAATAAGTAAGAAAAAGCAAAGCTCCTCCTCGGACAGCGATAGCGGCCCAGACGATCGCAATGCTCCGCCGCCAAGTAAGAAGTCTAAGGAGAGCGGCAAATCGAGTGGTGATGCCGATGGAGATGGTGCCACTAATTGGACCCTAGAGGGTATGCGTCAGGTGCGCATTAACGAATTTCGCGGCAGAAAAATGGTCGACATTCGTGAGCACTACGAGAAGGATGGAAAAGTCTTGCCGGGCAAGAAGGGAATTTCGCTGTCGGCTTCCCAGTGGAAGAAACTTCTCGCGGTTGCCGACGAGGTAACGCGGGCTCTTGAATCATGAGAGCCATACAAGAAAACACATGTCTCATTAGTACTAAGCATTTTCTATTGAACAAACTTATAAATAAACATAGCTTTGACAAAACTGAATTGATTTTAAGACCACATAAAAAACCAATTGTCTACCAAAAATTATTCTTTCTTTTAATTTCTTTTTTTTAATTTTATTTTCAAATGTTTCTCTATTTCAACATCTTTGCTTTCAATCAAGTTGTATGTGAAACTCAAATAAATTCAAAGGGAAAGGCAGAAAATTGACTGAAAGCTGTAACAAAATAAACACTTGTGATTTTTAATTAACAACTCGAATGCTTTACAAAAAACCGATTGCCAATTCGTTGTCGATGTGTTGACTGTGAAACTGAATTGATGTTGAAATTTCATTGCAACAGAAGAAATTCAATTAGAAAATGTCACAGAGTAACAGGAATGCATGTGTGTGCATGTAGTATCTGTGAATCATAGAGTGGAATTTATGAATTGACAGCATAACCATCATCATAGGGAAACCAAACAGTTTTAAAATACATATTTCTCGATATCGCCATCACATCAAACACAATTCCGAGTTCAAAGTAGCTGTCAGAAGCAGCAGCAGAGGGAGCAACTAAACTAATAACATTTCTGATAATCACACGCACAGGGCATGGACAGGAATCAAAATCAGGATCCAAATCCAAATCAGAACCATAAACAGAACGACAGAGAAATGCGCATTCATAGAAATCAATTCAATTGAAAACGAAAACGAGAATGAAAACGAAATCGAAATCAAAATCGAAATTGAAACTGAAGCTGAAGCAATGCGATGATAAGCGGAAGTTTACTGATGAGTTTCACAAAGTGAGCGAGGGAAGCACAGTGGAACCACCTTTTGAGAATTGTGCTCAGTCATTACAGACATTGAGAATGACTAAGTCGGATAATGGACAGACAGCCTCTCAATGAGCTTGTCCAGCTTCCTTATGGTAATCAGCCACAAAAGTTCTTTTGTTGTCCTTTCCTGTCTCCGACCAACGTTGCCAATAGAATTAGCATTTCAATCAAATCAATTTTATGTGTCTGACTTGTTTTACGCCTCAACAGCATTGGCAACATCATCATCATTATGATTATTATTATCGTCATCATTATTGTTATTATTATTCTCAGCCTCGTTGGACGGTTGAGAATGTATCATTCAGAGCTGAAATACGAACACTTGAAGAGCCGAAAAGAAATTGTCGAAATTGATTGATTAAATATTTATTCATACGGAAGTGCTTAGCGTGTCCTAAGTCCTTCGAGGCCTACACAAAATTTATGACGAAATTGTCTCTGAAATACACGAAATTCACCATGGCCCACTTGATGCGTCATTCATTTGGGTATTAACAGTAAAAATACAAATTACTACAGATTTGTTAACGCATTTTATAAAAAGAATTAAGTACAAAAAGCCTTTAATGTGGTATCCATCTTGTGACGAAAGTAGCTTCCAAAATATCTGAAATCAATTTTGTAATTAAACTTGTTGGACTGACACTAGTACAAACAAAAAACAGGAGAGTGAGTGCAAACCGTTCACTATAGATTGTTCTTTAATGTTGCGTACCATTCAATAGAAGGCGCCAATGCCAATAATCAAGGCGCTAACATTAAAGGGGATCTTGTAATTTGAAATTTTGTATTTCAAACAAACTTGTTCAATGCAAGATATAGAGCGACAGACAGACAGACGGACAGACAGATAGACATGGCTAAATCGTCTCGGCTGTTGATGCTGATCGAGAGTATATATACTTTATGGGGTCCGCCACACCTCCTTCTGCCTGTTTGCACAAACGTATTAGACCCATTTGTACTTTTTTAAATACTGGGTCTAAAAAAAGGTTTCGGCATAGTGCGCAAATATAGTAGATCAAATCACTGTCTTCCTTCGTCACTAGCGTATACTGTCATTTATAGTGATAAGCCATTAAATATTTTTGAAACTAGTTTAGTAAACTACATGTTTATTAATTTCAATTAAATAGTTATATTAGAAAACCGTCTTAATTTTTTTTTGAGTATACATCAAACAGGTTCACAAATATGTTTAAAGTAGACTAGAAGTATTGTACATTGAATTCATGTTAAAAAGAGAAAAGGAAAATAATAATTTTCCTTCATATTCTTATTATTATTTTATAATTCTTATTTTTATTCCTTACAATAAACCCAGTGATTGCAGCTTTATTTGTACCCGCATATCCTGAGGATATCCTTAATTCAATATGTATTAATTTGACTGAAATGTTGGGACAAAGTCCAGGTCTAAACATAGCCAAGGAACACGTAAGACGGCCAAAAGACCCGCAGGAAATCTTAATTAAACAACTTGCATTGCAAATCCTTTATAAATGGCCAACAAAGGAGCATCAAATAGTCCTGGACAAACACACACAGATTTTCTTTGTTGGTATTGAACAAATGCCAACGTTTGGCTTCTATCAGGGCTGCAGCACACACACACACACACACAAACACACCACACACACACATGCACGCACATAGACAAAACAATTTGGCGGTTTTCGAGTTTGATTTTCATCTACGAGATTCTAGTCTGTCTCTAAAGCCTCCCTCTTGTTCCATCTCCTTGTCTGCCATCTTATTGTTGTTTGGCCAACTAGTCGTAAACGGGTTTGAAGCTGACGCTCAATGGCCCTTAACAAATTAGAAGCTGCTCATAGCGACTGTCGACTTTGGAGTACTATATTTTGTGGCACGAACGGAGCCATTAAAGCAATAATAAATTTTCATGTGCATATCAATCGATGCCTTAGAAAATTCCCAAGAAAATGACGCCATAAAATGCCATTTTAATGGCACACATCAAAGCTCCGAGTAAGAGTATAATAAATAAAAACTTGACAGTTGCACTGCCAGCAAAAAGAAGCAATAGCTGTATTTTATGTATCTGAAAAATATAAAATAAAAAATATAAAAAAATTATAGAATTGCATTTCATTCTTTCTCTTGGTGTAATAAGGTGATTGAAATCGATCGAAACTTTAGCTAAATGGACCTCAAATGGGGATTTTTAAATGAAATGAATCAGAATCAAGCTTACGAGTTGTAATTATAATTAAAACTCGCCATGATCATGTCATTAATTTAAAAATAAAAAATAATACTAATAAACAAATATCTTTACATCTTTAACTACTATCTAATCCTGATGACTTTCAATCTTCTCTTCATATTTGTGTATTGAAATTAAAAAACGTATCCAGTCTTACCTTACCATATTCATATTTAATTCAATTCCAATCAATGAACTACAGAGATACTTAGTTTTCTTTGATTAATTGCTGTTAGTCTAATACTCTCCTCTCTCTGCTCTCTTCTTACCTATCAGACCCCTTCATCAGCTATTGATATTCCTATGCTTTCAACCAAACTATCTAGAACTGTGAGACCTTTAACTTCAACACTCCCCAAATTGATATTCAATGGTGACTTTTTCCCCGCGAGGGTCAGAACATAACAAAAGACATAACTAAAAGTAAACTTTTCTGTTTCTGTGCATTCACTGAATGCACTCACTTGATGGGATGCGAGTACTCGTATAACTTGAAATATGCAAACTTCTGTTTTATGTCCTTGCAGTTGGGCAGTTGGCTATCATGCCAAGAAGAAACCTGTCTTGTTGCGTAATTCCCCCTTTTAACTTGTTTAGTTCTATTTTTTTTTTTTTTTGGTTTGTTTTGCTTTTTATTTAAGAAAAATGTTTCAAGTCGAGCGTACATAAAAACACACACACACAATTTTTTTTCATGGATAGGAAGGTTAAAAAAATAGGAAAAGTAGGAAGTAAAATGAACTAAGTTGGGAATGTTATACAAAAGTTACGTCCTGGGCCTTGGCCACTTTTGCATTACATTATCTCAACTTTGTGCTGGCAATTTCTCATATTTTCTCCATATTTCATCTCAGTCTCAGTCTCATTCTCAGCCTCAGTATTTGTGTTTTCCATTGTCGGGGCCATAAACATGTAGCATAGTTGTTCTTCTTGTTGCTTCTGCTTTTGATGATCATCATTAGCATCATTATCATTACTGTCAAGGAACACGGGGAAAACGGAAAACTTGTGCTTGGTACATGTCGCGAGTTGTTTTTCCGTTCACTCTCCTTCGGGCAGGACATCATGTTGTCACTCGAGACAGGCGATGTGAGAAAAGTTTGCCTCATTTTCATGTCAAGTCAAATGAGTTTTTGGTAAGTTGGCCAAAAGTTGACGCTCACTTAATGGCGACAGTAATTTTTAATAAAAGCTAAAAAGTGCCAGGATGCGTTTCACTGGTCTTCAGTAAAAAATTGACTTTGGTGGGGGGCAAACGAAAACGAGAGTTGAGGGCAGGTTACAAATGTTATAACACCAAAAGTGTCAATAATATAATAATTTTTAAAACGGTTCCTTGGAACTGCTTCACTTTGATTTGTTTTTTTTTTCTTATGCTTTGCTATCTTCCATTCTTCGAACTATTCATGTTCGCTTGGAACTAGTTCTTTGATTCAAATTGTTGCCCCAATGCTTGCATATAAACGTCTTAGATGACTTTGCATCAATCAGCATACGATGTTGCACATGTTCCTGTCGCAAACTGCAGTCCATAATACGTTGCGCATGAGCCGAAGCCGATTCTAATTCCCGCCTCAATTTGATATACTTGCTATTCAGATTAACAAAGATGGCATTCAGTTCATGGGAGCTGCGTCCTTCGGCCTTACCGATGGCATCACTTCCCAGACTCAACATTGACATCGACATATCAGAGGATTGGGTCAGGTTCGACAATGATGGTACTTTCTTCCGGACGAGTTGTGGATTCAAATACAATGGTTTCATATCATTTGTAGAGCGATCCGGATTGTTATATTTTTGATCCAAACGTTGCACAACACCAACACAGCTGAGCAGATCATTCTGTATTAGCCTACAGAGTTCCAGTGCTCGATCGATTTCCCTATCTTCGCTTTGGATCATTATAAGTTGAATGTTTTGTGTGTGTTCTGCTTTAAACAAGTGTATCACACGAAATAATTTCAAATGCCATTTAGAGAGAATTTCAAAGCTATCTATCTGATTTTTCTCTTTAAATATTTTCTACAAATATTATAATGAATACATACGATAAAATCAAAAGAAGTAATTCAAATCAGCAGCTGCTTCTTCACATTGACTTTTGGTTATTAACTTTTGTCACGTTTCCATTACTTTGTGAAGCAAATATGGTTGCCATATTTGATGCAACTCCATTTGCATACAGCGCGAGGGTTGACATTAAAATAGCTTGCAATGCGTTAAGGATGCGCACAATTAAGATTGGCGTTTAATTTATTAAATTCATTAGAAAGCCAAGGCAAGACTGAGGAAATTCCTCCTCTAACCGCCGTTTGAATATATTTAAATGGATTTAAAGCAATTTATGAATTTAATTCTACAAATTTGAATATCTATGCACAAATTCTTCTTTGGGACCACTTTTATGATTATAGTCAAATTTATTAGTATGACAACTTGCTTAGCCAACGCTTCCCTCCTTATACTCTCCCTGATCTGTTTTAGCAAGAGTATAACTCAGGGAAAAAAATGGAAAATAAAAAACTGTCAACTTGCAATTTTCAACGCCCAAAGCAGCGCTTACTCGTTAGTATCTGCAGGTTGCCATTGCCCTGGGGCACTTGAAATAGATACCCATCTAGGGAACTGACTCTGCGACTGTCTCTCTGTCTGTCTCCCTGTCAATTCGTCTGTCTGTTTGTCTGCGCCGAGGGCGGGCAACCTCAAATAGAAAACAATTTCAGCTACGCAAACAGCGCACCGAAAAGGGAAGCACAAAAATTAAATTGCAAGCGAAATGTGAAAAGTGAAAAGTGAAAAGTGAAAAGCGGCAAAAATGCTAAATGGAAAATGGAAAATATTTGTTTCCTCGTTTGGAGTTGCGTTTGTCAAACATCAGGTGAGACAACAAGCAAGCGAGCACTCTTCGCACAATAATATTGCAACATTCAAGATGTTTGCACAGTCATCGACAACGAAGATAAGATTACTTTAATTAGGCATTGCGACGTATGCGTGATATTCTCATAGTACAGGACGTGTCAGGATAATCAATGTCACACACACACACACTGAAATTGAACTGAATTAGAACCGAGGTGGAAGTGTTTGACTTGCGGCACGTTTCGCCAGCCAACGCGGTTGACATCGACACCTGTGCAGCATGTGGCAGTTGCATGCTTCTTGTGGCAGGTTAAAGTTTTTAAGTAGTTGCATAGTTAAGCCAAGTGACTTTTTCTTTAAGCTCGTCCATGCATAGCTTCGTCGAATAATGAACAAAGTTCCCAGAAGAGGGCAATGTATACCCAGAAAAGTAAAGAAATTACATCAAAATACCTAAAAATTGTTGACGCGTTAACAATTTTTCAATCAAATCATGAAAATTAATATTAAAAAAAATGCTTCACTCAGCTGAAAAATGTTCGTGCCGTAAGCAAAAAAAAACAAATATTGTTGTTTTCTTTCTTAAATAAAATGAAAACCTTTTCCTGCCATCATTTTCTTTTTTCTCTGCCAATTTTGTCGGCCTCAAAGCTTTAGCTATTTATGCTGTCAATGGCAAAGTTACTTGGCCAACAAAGTTCCCCTTTTTTTGGGGTGGGGGAGGACAAAAAGACGTTGATTATACGAGCAACTTGTCCTTATATTTTATTCCATTTTTTACTTACAGGTAAGCTTTGAAACTCTTATGTGGACATGTTTGGAAGGTAAGGTCTGAAAAGATAAAAGTGACATTTGATGGTTAAACTAATAGTTATGCAATTAAAGCTTTTTCCAAAAAAAAAATACATGGGAAATGTTTAATTACTTATATTAGGATGAACTAAAAGTTTATTGAGTGAAGGTACCTTTAACCTGTTTGTGAAGCTGATGATTTATAGATTTAAAAAGGAAACAATAGGGGCATTCAACAGGTACTTCTGATCACAAATCATGATACCTGTTTACTACTTTTTGCATTCAGCAGAACATTTTCGACATCAGACACGTCGAATTTTGGTATCTCAAAAAAGGTATCGTACAAATAGTGTGGTACCTGATACTGATTGCTGGTTTTTCCAGATTTTTCATAAACTTTTAAAAGACGTAGTAGGCTGATTCAATAAAAAGTCATTATTTAGTAGGCGGATTTGAACAAAAAGTATCATGTCCATTTAGCAGGTACTGTTTAGTGATCCATCACAAGTAAAGGAGCGATTACTGATTGAAATTTCTGCTGAATGGCCCCAATATGTTTTCGTACACAATTCAATCAAACATTGATATTAAACACAGAAAGCGTGATTAAATTGTTTAAAGTCTTGCTTAACAATTAAGATAAGTAGAAAAGCATTTTAAAATTTATCCTTTAACATCACAGTAAGCTGTTAAATTTGACTCAGTGTCATAAGTAAATTGCATAAATTGTAATTTATAGAATACTTAGCAATCGTTTTTAATAAATTCGTAGTTTAAGCTTATGTCATTGACACTTTTTAAGCCAACTTTGCTACTGTTTTTGTATAATGGCACTGCCAAGAAAATGCACTTGAAGCCATAGTTGCTACCACTTTAGGTCCAATTGAATAATTGATTTTCCCTTTGCCTGCACACGAAGGATAATAGGGATAGCAGCTGATAGCAAAACAGTATCCGACTGAAAGCAAAGCTTAAAACTATCGATTTAATGGTCTATCAATTGACAGCATCAACTCTTAAGCCGACTACGAGTATGCGATGCGAATTGAAGTCAAGAGACATTAAGCCGATTTCGGCAGCCTGGTAAAAGCGCTGTTCAATCGTTCCATTGTCGGCGTATTATCGGCTTACTACTATATGCTTGAGTGGAACCGACACATATACAAATATACACCCTCTCACATACACAATCGCATTCACACTCTGATATCGAGCATTAAGTTTAGTTCTTTAGCTTTATCGCATTTTATGTCTCTTTTATTATGCAATCTATTATCTAGATTTAATATTAAATCTTTTTCAGCAGTTACATTCTGCACTCGCACAGAATAAAAACCTAAATTTGTATAGTAAAGCTTTTTAATTAAGAAAAAAGTTCAAGCTGCTTTGTGTTTGACATTACACATACGCCACATGAACCCAAACTCATGCCGAAGTTCCGACAGGTCAGCTTGTAAGCTCTGCACATATTTGCGCTTAATTTTCGTCACAAAATAAAATTGTTGCAAACATAATTGAAAGCGGTTGATTGATTGGATCATATAATCTAGTTAACTAAGGTATCCATCGCTCCCTGCTTGCTTTCCACTTCACAAAGGGAAGGAATTTAAAATTGATGTGCGGCTGAAAATGTGATTTATTGCAAAGTAGGCAAAGCAACCATCCAAAGCGGAGACTCTTCTCCACTCTTTCTCTGTCTTCCTCTCTCCTTTTCATTGTTCGACAAAAATGTTGCTCTTTTCCTCCGGCATAATTGATGATTTTTGGGTCAAGCAAAGGTTGAACATCAACAACAATTTTGACGAAATGTAGTTAACTACAAAAAGGTAAATCGAAGAAATGCATAATGAATGTATCGTTTATCACAACACAAATACCAATTTTAAACCTTTTCCAACATTTTAAGTTAACATTTAAAAGAATGTTAAAGAATTACTGATTTTACTCCAACAATATAATTAAAGCGCGTGGCGAACTTCTTGCAGTGACTGTGGTCATTAATTTATAGTCAACTGTGGCATTATTTAACACAAATGCAAATATAAACATAACTATTACAATTGCTGATTAGAATCCTTCATAGTTGACTTTTCCACATCAGAGTTTATCTCTTCTTCTTCCTTCAGCATCTCTTCTTCCTGTGATTCAAGTGACTCCTTAGCCGATTCTCGTTCAGTCTCACATAAGCATTCACGGTCTTCCACTTCCAGACTTTCTTCCAGACTGGCTTCCGGAGGGTCTTCTACTAATTCTCTATTAATGTCGGCCATCGCATTATTCACAGCTTCCTTCATTACAAGCAACTCCGAGTTCAGAGCCCGGATACTGGTCAAAGTCTTCCGAGAGCGTTCTAAACAATCGCATATGCGCTCACGTAAAAGTGTTTGCTCCACAATCATATTTTGCGAGTTTTCCTTGAGACATTGCAATACCATCAAGCGACTCTCGACGGTGTTTAAATCCATGATGAAAAGTTAAGCCAATTGTGTAATTTTAAGTTTTCGATTTGTTTGTGTCGTATGTTCTGTTCAATTTTATTAAAGGCTTTGATTGCAAAGCCTACTTTTAGTACCCTCGGACTACTTAAATCAATATGTTATTATATAGCTGGAAGAGTCACAGAGTGACAGTTCTCGATTTCAAAGGCCAAATGATTTGAGTTTTCTTAGACAGAAGGCTTTGCTAAGTAAGTGTTGTGTTTTTCTGCTTTATTAAGAAATGTTAACTTTGTCCAAGAACATAAATTTACCACGAGATATTGTTTAATATTTAATTGCTTCATTTTTGTACAACTTGATGAACATGAAGCAAAGTTATCGATTATACAAGCTAGATTTATAAGGCCTTTTGATAATCTGGTGCTTCTACTAATAGAATTGATACCATGACGTGAATGATTGATGGCATTTAGTTAAAATAATTATTCAGGTAAGCTGATTAGTTGTCTAATTAACTAAATGCTAAGTGCTATTTCACAATAAACATGCAATTATCACGCACACAATAAACATGCAATTATCATGCAGACAATAAGCATCATAAATGATTAAAATTTAGGGCAGTTAAAGCATTTAATGGATATCCTTCTTATTCTCTTGCTGTGTAGTGCATTTATAATTGATTATCCTGTGGGCAAAATGCGTCCCTTGCTTCTGTCCCTTTTGCTTCTTGCAGAGCATAAGCATTTGAGCTAAATAATGTCAAAAGGTTTAATTTTTCTTTTAATTATATTGATGATAATGACGTTTACTGAAGGGATTTCATTTAATCTACTTAACTTTTTCGCTCTATCTTAAACCTCATTTGCATTACAACCATTTCTCATTTGTTGCTTCAAAAATTTTAAATGTGCAAAAATGTTAATTGCTCAAAGCACTTGATTTTGGTTTGTCGCTTCATTTTGAGTTTCTTCTTTCTCTTGTCCAGTGTCCCTTCAACTAAGGGTTTGTTTTCCCTAATTGGATTAATTGGCATGCTGCGGGTTTGGCTTGAGGTTAGGTCAGTGTCAAAGTGATGAGGGCACTCGGAATATTCATTAATTTTCTCACATTTTCTCTCAACATTTTTACTGCTTCGAATGAAGGGCACTTCATAGTTCATTCTGATGCGGGTTATTGTTCAGAGCTTGATTAGGACAGTATTAAATATTGGGCTACTGAATTTAAATTTGAAATAAGCATTTATTCATTCTTAACTTTAGTCCAAGGGAATGTAAGTTTTATTTATGCATAACTGACTTAGTTTAATTCTAAGCACTTAATCGCTGGCATTTCAGTTTAGCTAAGTTACACACACAAATTGTCAATTTATAAACATTACGTATACGCAGTGAACATTAACCAAACAAAACGAAGCCAAAAACAAGAACTAAAACAAAAGTGTAATCCGAGTCATGAAACTCGAATAAAACTAAAATCCGCTTCTAAACAATTTGTCGACAATTTAGCCACACACACATACACGCACTCTCTGGCACGCACACATTCACGCACTTTAAACACTCTTTTATTCCATGTGTTTGTCATATGAAGGCCACAAGCGACACCTGTTGCCTGTGATACACAACTCACACTCAATATGCTCTCTCACTTGTCGCTCGCTCTCGCACTCAGCGAGCCTCCACGCTCTTTGCGTCTTTTGTTGTGGTCTAGTCTTTCGCCGGCAATAACATGCATGGCTTTGGCGCCATCACGTAATCTGGTTTTTTCTCACTCTTTGTCTTGTGCTGTGCTTCTCACTCAAATGCTCCAACTGGCGTTTCCAGCTGTGCTTTGGCTTTTTGCTGCCTTGGCTCAGTTTACAATTTAGTTGCCGCTTGTTAGTCGCCACGTGCGGTTCGGTTTCGGGCGTTCGCTGAAGCTCCCACTCTCACTGTCACTGTCTCTCTCTCCGTTTCGCACTCTCACTGTGTGGTCATATAGTACGCGTTATAACGTGTGTGTGTGAGTGCGTTGGAATATTTTGTAGCTGTGTGAGTGTCATTTGCGTGCTTTAATACACAGATGCATGAGCAAACGGATTGGAACATGTAGACAAACCGGCGGATAGGCGAACAGACGGACGGACAGGCAGACAGACAGGCAGACAGACAGACGGACAGACAAATAACCGGACGGATATTCATTTCCATTGCGTTGGCGTTTGGAATTTAGCTGCATTGTTTGTCGCCATCGCTGATTTTTCATTAGTTTATGCAGCTCGCGAATCCATATGAATTTTGACGTTTTTGTTATTTTTCTTTAACGAATATTCGCGCAGATTCCTTCATCTCTTTCCCTCTTTCTATCCGACTGTCTGTTTGTTTGTGTTGTGAGTTTGCAACTGTAATCAAATTTCACGTTTCATTTACAACTTGTTAAAAGATTCGGTTTCCAATTCTCTTTTACTTTATTTATTTGTTTTCCTTTTTGTTTCGTTGTTGCCGCCGTTTTGTCTATGCCACAGAAAATTACACAAAAATAATCAGAAATATACAAAACCCTTGCCAGCAACTTTTATTTGCTTCTTTTAACTTGGCTCTTGCCATAGTAACTTTTTTTGTTGTTTCCAAAAGGAGAAAATACATTGCAATGATTGTAATGATACTTTATAAGCAGGTCGGTCCTGTCAAGTGTTATGAAGTGGTTACCAAACTTGGCTTTGCTTTTGGCCAGCTGCCGAACAGACAAAATGATGCATTAATCTAATTGCCAGTTCTGAGGTGCACAAGTCGGCAAACAGAGGAGTAAATAAATTCCAAATCCCATCTATCAATTAAAGTGACAAGAAAACTTCTAAAATTCTGTAAAATATACAAGTCGAAAATAACAGAGATTATATATAAAATGTGGTAAATATAAAGAAAATATTCAATGAAATATTTAAAGCAAATGGTTTAAAAACAAGATGTAATAAAAAAAAGTATGTAAAAATATTATACTTATGTATATTTATAAATCAAATATTAAATTAGACGGTCAAATAAAAAACTAAAAAAAGAACAAACCAAATAAAGAAACATATTAATAAATACATAAGGTAAAATTTTATTCAACTTAACAACTTTTAGACACTTTCAAGCTGCTATGAATAATTAACATATCGTTTCGATCAATTTTTAAATAAAAATATTTTTTTTTACAAACCAACATGTAATTGCTCGACAACATTTTCCTGCATATTTACACGTACTTATGTACTTGTAAAGTTGATGTTGCAAGTTGAAACATGCGGGAATACACCAGATGAGAGTGCTCAACTGTTGGATACCCTATAAAAAATCAACAGCAAAAAACGAAATTAAATAAAAAAAAAATTGAAAAAAAAATTCCAAAAATAAAGTGCAATAATTCGATTGAAATTAATGCAGCTTTAAGATAATATTCCACGAAATATATACACATAAAAACATATATACTTACATAATTTTGTGCTTGTTTGTACATTTATGTTCTATATATACTTTTGACCAAAAACATTTATGATCTCACAACACAGCCAGCTGTCGAAAAATTAGGCCGTTCAAACAGTTCCACGTTGTTTTATATATACATTTAGAACACATGTATTTGTGGAAATATATAAAATGTCTGAATAATAAATTTGCCAGAGGAAATATATTATTCGTTTTAAATGCAGTGATGCAGATCTCTTAAATATTTGCTTGACAGATATTCTTTTCTATAAATAAATGTATTTAATTGATGTTGTGACTAGCAACACTGCGTATGAGTTATTTCCAATTGGCTGATTGATAAAAGCTGCGAAAACAAATCCAAACCGATTTAAAAAAAGAAAACTTTTTAAAACAATTCAAATGTACTCGCAGAGCAAATAAGTTAAGCAACTAAGGGTAAAGAACTACAAAATACCCTGTATATTAAATGGACATTTAAGCATTCAATCAGAATAGCGAAAAAATTGTCGACATTTATTTTATGCAACTAAAAGTCATATGTCATTATTAAGGCCTGTGAAATTAAATTAAATTGTTGTTGATAGAAACATAACTCATGTTTGATTTGTTCAGCAATTAAATCATCAAAACAATCGCTGCACACATTCAAAACATGCTATTTAAAATGCAACAATATGATCTGCATAAAGCAATTAAGTTATATAAAATACAGTTAAAAAAAGGTCCTAATGTAATTCACCAATTAATTAAATGGCAATTTAACAATTTCAACAATTAAACAATTTCACAAACAAAACAACAAACAATAGTAACTGGGTCACTATACACCGAAAAAGTTCATCGAATAATAAACAGAACATTTGATTTTAATTTAGACTTGGGTATACAATAATATATATACGAAGCGGAATGACCTTAGGTTAAATAAACAATTCCGATAGCCGATCTAATATGTAGAAAGAAAAACATTTTAATGAATTTCCTTTACAGAATTTATGAGCCCATATTTTGTACAATTATTGATCTGATAGTTTTGATCTGTTTTTCTCCTCTCGACTTCAATGTTTCCTGCCTTTTAATTCCTTTTTAAGGGAGATACTCATGTTAGCGGTAATAGTATTGTTAATATGACCTTAATGTCGAGTACTTAAAAAGATTTCAAATCGTTAAGTCTTAACTTAGTTTTTTTATCTATTTCTTATCTTTCGGTTACCAATTTGTAACTTAATATTGCTTATGAAAAGCTCTTCCTAATTTAAAACCGTGCACGAATTAATAATTTCAGGAGTAAACATTTTCATTGAGAGAACAATTGCCACATTGTGTGGCACGTAAATCAAAGACAACGAAGTTAAGTAAACAAAAAGCAAAATTAATTGATTAAATTTAACAAGCGGTCACAACAGCAGCCACTTAACGGGACAACCATACCACAGAGCTGAAAGAGGAAAACTGAAAATTATAAAAATAATTAAGCCGCCAACAGCAGCAGCAGCAGCCGCAACAACAATACCCAACAGCAACAACAAGCAACTTGACAATTTAATGCTATTTAAAAAGCCGACGTCCGACTTTTTGTGACGCTTAATTAACACATTTGTAGGCGTGTGGTTGACTATGGGCGGGGCGGGGACTGAGTCAACAATAATCTGAAGGATATTTGAGGGCTGTTGCACTTTTTGGTTTTATGAATATTAAGCTGAGATTTGTGCCAACAAATCGGTGGCGATTGCAAACCGGAAATTTGTGTGAATTTTTTATTTTTATTTTTGCAGTGCGCGTTGAATTTATGCAAAATACAAGATACGAGATGTTTGCTTTCTCTGTTCTTCTTTTTAATCCTGCTTCTCTCTAGTTGACTTTTTGTTGGACTTCATTGCGAATTCAAGTGGTCCCGTTTGCCAAATGAAAATGAAAATGAAAATAAAACCAAAACTTGTCTACATGCCCAATTGGGCATTTGGGCCTGGTCCTGGTTTTGCCATCGACGAGACTGAATTGACAGAAGAGCTGCATTGACTAGGGAACAGACAGGCAGACAGGCACAATTTTCATTAGCAATGGCAAATTTTCATAGCCTAATTCGGGGCGTTTTCATATTACGTATGCGTAACGTGTTACGCGCGCGCAGTAAAACGCCAAAAGAGCAACGCGTTAAAAGGCAAATAAACACAGGCAAATAACCAGCATAAACAGAAACAACAACAACAACAACAACATCATTACACTGGCTCATCAAAAGGTAAACAATATGCGCTGAAAAAGGCAAACATTTTGCTTGGGAAATGAGCTAATTATAGGGCCATTAAAATGGCATATAAATTTGTTGTACATTTCCGCCCTAACCCCGTTCCAAGTCTCATCTCGTGTTTTTGCTGAGTGATTAATTTTCATATTAATACGCAGAGTAACGAAAAAAAAAGGTTTAGAAGGAAAAAACGGACATTACCTAAAAAGGTCGAGGGGCCCACTAGAAACATGCTCACTTTTTTATTTATGCATAATGAGAGTGTCGACGAGTATAATTAACATTGAAAGCAATGCACGCGTCTAATGAAAAATGTGAAAATGTGAATATATCACAGCATCTGCTGCTCAATGGCCATTCAGACGTACTTACACCCTTCCACACACACACACATACACACACATACACACACACACAAACATACAAACACCTTTTGATATTTTAAATTAAATGCCACATTTAAAAAAGAAATCGTATGTTCCTATGTGGTAAATGAGGAATGCGGCGTGCTGCATGTGGCAAGCATTGCTTGCAGTAAACACATTACTTAATAAGTAGTTGGTTCTTTCAGTTGCAATTCCTTTCTATCTCAAAAGTCCTTGATAGTTCCCAGAACAACCTTCATTATGTTTTCTAAAGAACGCTTGACGGAGCTTGTTATAAATGTTTTTGTACTATAGAACCCCAATTACATAAATCCAATTTTTGAGCTCACTTGACAGTTTAGTCTTGATTGTATCCATCGAAAATTATGCAAGATGAGTGAACAAACTTTGGCAGGGGTAGAAACAGTGGTGGCAACACCTTGCGAAAAACTCACTTCAAACCGCCCAGAACAAGAGGAAAAAAAGAAAATAAATATAAAAAAAAGGACAAAATACAAGGCAAATAGTATTATATTTTAAGTATTGACTTTAAGTAAATATTATTAATTGGATATTATTTATATATGACTTATTATTTAGCAAAATAACGAATCAGTGCCTATCATTCTTAAAAATGTGATCCTACTCATTTGTTAAAAATAAAACTGAAAGCTTTTTCCAGCTAGACTAGTTTTAAACAGAACACAAATATTAAGAAAAAAGCCAAGTTGGCAACACTGGCTAGCAATACCAGTTTTTAAGACATAACAATATGTATTTTAGATAAGTAACGTAAACTCGGCTAATAATTTAATTATGATCTGATAAGAAGCAGAACAAGCACTGTTTCCACTGTTAGGGAACTTATGCACTTGTTTTAAACTTAATTTTCACTTTTATTATCGCATGCTATTGGGTATTTCCCACAATGCGGTTATAGTTGAAGCCACAAAATGACATCAACATCAGGTGGCATTTCAAATTTCACACTTGTATTCGCTACAATACAATTACATACAAATTTTCAACTTAATTAGTAAAATGCATGGAATGCAAGCTCAATTTACCTCACAATGATGCAGTGAACGCAACAACAAGAGAGAGGAATTTCTCTCTCACTGCAAGCTCTGCTGCATTACACAGTCATTTTCAAGAGCACATATTTCACTTATCGTTGTTGTTGCTTCCCTGATCTAGTTGTCGGAACTAGAAAACGTGCGTCTCTCTTGGAACAATCAGTAAGCGCTGCAGCAAAATAGAGCGCTTAGAATGCAAGAGAGGCAGAGAGGTAAAGACGTAATTTGTTGTTGTTTCGCTGAGCAAGGAAAGTAATGAGTAAAGAACATGTTTGCTCTTTTCTGACTAGAATAATTATTAAATAGTTATTAAACTACTTTGCTTGGTTAACTGATTTAATGATCGCACTCTCACAACTGCTGATTGTGGACTACAAATGAGTCTTGAATTAAAATCAATGTAATGAAATCAAATACTCATTGTTCTTAAAATCCAAGAAAGAACTTTGAGCTGATTGTCTGTGGTGTACTTAGCCACAGGCACATACTCGTACACTTACTTTTAAGCCCTTAAGTAAAGAACTCAAACAGCAGCAATAACAAAACTTTATCTTCGCAATTCGGCATAGCACAATTGCCCTCCTTCCCCCGCCTCCGTCGGCCACCGACAAGCATCAAAGTCCACTCATTGACGAGACGTGTCCGTTGTTCTCGCTTTATTTTTGGGCACAGCCAGCATACTGTTCCTAGTACAAGTGGCACTTCAATTAAAATGATTGTCTTAATGTTGAAAAACTGAAAGCCCAGAACGATAGAGAGAGAGAGAGAGAGAGGAGAAGGAAGGAATCGGTGCTACATAGATGCTAAGAGTATTACATCGCGTCGAGTTGATTCAGTCATTCAGTCAGTTGTGAGTTCGCCCTCTCATTCATTCATTCATTCGTCATTGTGGCAGCCAGCAACAATAACGGCACTTAATGTGCTGAAAATAACGCACTTGCACGTACTTGTCTAATTTATTTGATTACGCTTACAATTACCGTAATTCTTATTATTCTCCTATTTTTTAAAAGAGTTTTTTATTTTATTTTATTTTATTTTATTTCTCTTACAAGTGAGAGTAGTTTGCTGATTCGTTTTCTCAAACTTAAAGTTAGAACAATGTTTCTGTAACAACTTCCGTTGCCCAATTGTAGCAATACTCATGATTAGTGTTATCTTATCAAATCTTGAAAAATAAACTCACATCGCATAGTTAATTTATGGCATTTATTATTTTAAGCTTGAGTAACTACAAGTGTGCAGCCCTGGACAAGCCTAATCGTCTTTGCAGTTGTAATGAGCTGCATACTCACTGTCGTTGGCTAATCCCCTGCAACTTTGAACTAGTTCCGACCTTGCTGAATTTGCACTAGCTTAAAAAGTTGCTTACATTTTGCAACACTTAACTTGCAAATTAGACACGGAGGATGCCAACTTGGCAAAAAGTTCGTTCCTTTAATTTGAATATTTAACAACTTGAATAATATGAATTAACGCCTAAAGGGGGCTTAAATATACTTTAAAGAGATAGAAAGACGTGCAAATGGAATTTATATATAGAAAAGGAGTTCATTGCGAACCTAAAAGTATTTTCACTATAAATAGGTACAATGTAGGCCAATCAACTCACATGTCTATGGGCTAATCGATAGACGATAACGGCCACTTAGGACAATTAAAAATGTCATGTGTATACTAACGATAAGATTGCGTTACGTGTGCGGCTAGGGGATTATCTTATCGAGAACGCACTATAAATTAGCCAAATGCCAAGTAAATCAAAATTTTAAATTTAGATGAAAATCAAATTTCGTATATGCCCTCTCCAGTTGGGTAAAATGCGAAAATAGCCACAAACGCAAAGGCAAAGACAAACAGAGTACACACACAAATGTGTTGTATCTATTTGCATTTGAAACATCTATGAAATTTTCATTAGGCACGCAAATTATGCACAATAGACCGACTGGCTGTAAACTGAAACTGACGTTAGCTCTTGTGGCTCTTCTATCTATGGGTCTTCTTTGTCCTGCTTTCCGAGTCTCGCACCCAAACATGCGCTCAAGCATTCAAAGGTATCTTCAAACTGTATCCAAAATGGGCATAGACAAAAACTGAGGGCGTATTATTTGCACCTTCTCTCAAAGCGTAAATATTTGTTCAAGTCCGCAACGGGAACGAGTATAAAATCAATATTTACATTTAAATTCAAGCAACAATTTGAATATAATACTCACAAAATCTTACAATTTGACCACAAAATGCAAGAAAACAAGTAAAGCACCATAGATAATCGTGATATAGATATATAATACATATATGAATGTCCTGGAGAACAAAAGAACTTGAGGACCTTGTAACACTTATTCCTCTGCATGTTTGAATGTGTTTGTGTTTGTGTTTTTATAAATGTTTGTATGTGTGTGGTTGTGGACTGTTGCTAATTTGTTGCTTTTGTGCTGTTTGTTTTTTATCCAAGTCCTTTATGTGTGCTCTGCTATTGTTGTTGTTATTACTATTAATTAATAGCTTTTCCGGCGCTTGGTTGCTTCTATTATCATTTGGCAATGAGCTGTTACCAATGGCTTTTGCTTTGATTAGTCTGAAATAAGAATTGGGTCTTAAAGGAGGGTAGAATGAAAAAAACTTTAAGATTTATGAGAAAGGAATAAATAGTCTGAAATTTGGAAGACAAAAAAACTTGAGCAAGATAAGCGAATAGTGGCTTAAAGGTTTCAAATTTACTTCATCTAATAGATACTTTAAAGCTTACTTTGAGATTTCTGAATGATATTTCTATTATTATTTACTATTTTAATAGTAATTCCCTACCACTTTTAATACCAAACTTCTTCATTGAGCGCAATTACAATTTGGTGTTTGTTTTTAAAGTAAATACTAATTATAAATATATACTAATTAAAACACATTCAGTTATCTAATCTGAGTATGCCGTTAATCTATGTCATGCCACTAACTTTCGTATAAGTAATATATCTGTAACTTTTCACATGAATTTTCTTTTTGGCTTAACTCCAATTCATTTCACTCCTCAACGTAAAAATTCCACTTTAATCTCAATCTCACTCTATTATTACAATCGCCTTTCCATTACAATAAATATCAACATCAACCTTTGGATTTTGAACCTTTTTGAAAGCTGAGCATTATTTATCAATCGTCCTTTATCTTTATGGCTTAAAGTCTTACGAAAAGTATTGTTCGACAGCACTCGAAGTGCCATTTAAAATGGCAATAATATTATAGAAATTCTCTTTGACGGTCTTATAGCCCAAACAGCTGTCATAAATGCAGCTAACAAGACAAATGCTATATTGCCAAATAGACTTCCCCCAAAAACAAACTAACCAACTTCCCTTTTTTATGTCACACACAGAAGTGACAAACTAACTGCAAAGAGTATAGACAGCCGTTGCCAAACTGAACATATATGTGTTGCAAGCTATGTGTCAGTGTTGCAAGTTCATAAATACATTTAATTTTCATGTAGCAAGCGAGGTAAAGCACTTTGTTACTTTTTGCTAGCGTCGCCTCGAAGTAGGCAACATAAAATTGACACTGCTTATGTGTAGGTGTGTGTGTGTATCTCTGTATGTCTGTGAGGGGACAATGCTTATTAATGTCAGCCATAAAGCAGATTGCAAGTACGTCCATTTAATAACCAAGCAACCGCACATGGTAATAAAAACTTTGGATCAAGTTCTTCCTAAAGCTAAATTAAAAGCTCCTCAACTCGCAGTTTGTAGCCTTTGCCTTTAAGGTGTGGGTGTGTGTGTCTGCGTGTGTGTGAGTGTAGCAACTAAACTATAGTTTTAATAATGTGCCAAAGTGAAACATAAAAGAATTTTATTAAGTTGAACTTTATGCAAACAACAAAGCGTCATAAAGACAAACAGCATAAGGAAAAGAGAAACTCGATGAACTCCAAATTCTGGTCTTATATAAAGAACATCTACATATGAAGTCCTCCATTACTCGTATGGGTATCAAATATTTACAATATTTATTAATTTTTGGGCTGGCATTTTGGCATTCAAGGATTATCAACGCAAATTGGCCGCAAGCAAAATCGTGTTGCGGTTTTGTTGTTCTCGTTTTTGCACGAACAACAAATAAAGTTGTATACGAAAAAAATAAATAAGGAATGCGCCTAACCTCAGGTCATATACTTGAGTAATTTCGTGTTTTATCCTGGCCAGATTAAAGCGGCCAAAAGAAGCGACAAAACAAGCCACAGCAGCAGTAGCAGCAGCAAGAGAAAATCAATTATAGTTACTTAAGAAGAGTTTTATATTACAAAAAAAAAAAAAAGGAAACAAGCATAGGAAGGAACTATATAAATTGTGATAATAGCTTGAAGGACACTAATAGGACATCAAGAGATAATTTATCGTTATCAACAAGACGATAAACAACAATTAAATGATTCTCTTAAGCAAATTTAATCAAATTATTCTTTCCCAAATAGAATAGAATTATAAATATTTAATAAGGTACTCAAAAGCGGTCTTGTAGAATATGATACAACTCTGAAATGTGTTATTTGCATTGCAATTAATCATAACAATAATTTGTCTCTAAATACTATCAGATTCTAATGAAATATTAAAGTAAATAATTAATAAAATGTTCATTAAGTGAACTACAAATAACATAGATTCCAATAGCTTGTAATTAAAAGCAGAGTTGTTTAATGATAGCAATGAATTATGACATTTTGATTTGTTCTTCAACTACTATTTTAGATTACTTAAACTTGGCTATATCCAATTTTACTGTTATGTGATCCAAACTTCCTTATTTTACCCTCCGACTCTTGCCGGTTATGCTATTCGTATCAATTCATTTGCCATTTATGAACCCAACACTTGTATCAATAATTTATGCAGCTTTCGGCCGACATATCAAATAATAATTACATCCACAAACAAGATGCTGCTGTCCAAAAGCGAAACAGCAGCTAAATTATATATATTGCGCTCCTTGTCCCTCTCCCTCTCTCCCTTTCTGTATTGTGGCTTTGTTGGTTTATCGGCACGGAGGCTGTCAACAAATTGCCAACATTTTGAATAGAACCAAGTTGCCAACTTGCTGCAAGGATGAGTACACAAAGCCGTCTATAGACAAAGCCCAGTCAACTGATAAGCTGATAACTGATAAGAACCAGCGTCGCAGACACATAAACCAACTAACTAATAATGAGCAGGGACTTAAGATCACGCCAAGGCCTTAACATTGAATGAAATTATGTGGCAAAAATACAAATGACTACTGAAATTCAAGATTAAGATTGAGAAGGAGTTGTAGTTGTAGTTGGAGAGTATGGAATTCGGATACGGACGGCGCCAGTTGGCCTACGTAGTTCGCTAATTGGCTGGTGCCATAAAACTTTATTACTTTCGAATCAGTTTCGGTGTGGAGTTTAAAAGCGAAAGAGGTTAAAGGAAAAAGCAAGAAATTGTTTCGCACAAGTGGACGAAAAACTTTAAATTTATTTGCGAGCAACGCTACGGGCCACGTTATTGTGGGGCAAGTGTTGTTGGCCAACATTTTTGTTACATGCTACTTCCAGGGAACCAACAACTAGAGATGTGCGAGGGTCGTGAGAAAATATAAAAATTATTAAGAGAAAAATAATTAATTTTGTCGTGATATTAAAAAGGTTTCCGACAAATTGGACAAATTGATTCATATTTCATTAAGAAAGAATGTTTCGAGTACTGAATACTTAGGAAAACTAAATATGTATTATTAACATTGTATATAGGTTACCAGAACAGAATTGTATAATTTTAAATAACTTGACTTTCCCCATCTAGCCTTCTCTCTCTTTCTGTCTTTTGTAAATATACAACATTTTAAACTCTTCTCTAACTAATAGTAAACAATTAAAAGCCAATTTGCTTTTGGTAAACTCATATTTTAAGCTGAATTTTCAGCCAAAGCAGCAAACGCAATAAAAACGCAGCTTAAATACATTCTCTCATCATCTGCCAAATACATTTTGTGTGAACATTGCATTTTCTAAGCGTTCTAAATGGGGCCACAGTTCTCTTCTTGCTGTCGTTTCCCCTTTTCTACTAATCTTCCCATTCCCCTTTCAAGGGGAGCCTTTTAGAGGCGTTTCTGCAATGCGGCGAAAGCACTGAAATTATTTTTATTAAAATGTCAACAGTCTGGCAATGAGCATTGAAGCCTGCCAAGAACTGAAATGTTTGCCAGCACATAGCACTTGCTTGTATGTGTAAGTATACGTGAGAGTAAATGTGTGTGTGTGTGTAAACTTGGCCAGGACGAAAAAGTCATCTAGGTGCTCCTGGGTGTGGCGAGTCTTACATGTCAAACTGAAGCTACACTTAGAACCCATATTGAAACATTTGGAGAAAAAAATTGTAAGATTACCTAAAGTTTTCACCTACTTATCTGCCTACGAAGTCTAAATACTTTTACCGACAACTATTTAGATAGGTATTTATTAGATACTGTCTAAATCTAGAAAAAACTTTCCAGTAGTTATTTAATCAATTCATACACAATTATGTTCAGCAGAGTTTATACTTGATTCTTAATTAACTTTACGATTTTAATTTAATTTGTTTTCAGTTCAAATTCCGCTTTTGATGAGATTGTTTTTCACTTAAACAGCATTTCTTTGCTTGAAATTCTCCGAAAATTTGTTGCATAATGTTTTTACGAGTAAAAAGCGTATTTGCTGGAATCTTTAGATTTCTTATTAAGTGGTCTTTATTGTATTTAATTGAGTTACCATAAGTAGATTATATTCCGACTCTTTATTCCTTTCCGAATGCATACTTGACTAAACTGTGAACTTCTCCATAAAAAAAGCAAAACAATATATTTGTTTCAGCTATAACTTTCTTTTTAAGCTGTACCATGTAGTTTTTTGCTTTAATTAAAATTTCTCCAATTTTAAAAGCAACAACTCAGTACAGCCCACAACTTTAAAGCTTTATTCGGTAAACATTTTTGGAAATTTTAACATCAAAATGAAAAATGGTTTAGTTTCGACAAAGTAATGCAAGTTGAAGGCTGGTAAATTTGTTTGAGCTTTTTGCCAAGATTTTTAGACCCTGTACTTTAAGAAAGAACAAAAGGGTCTATTACGATTGTGCAAATGTACGTAACAGGCAGAAGGATGCGGTTCAGACCCCATAAAGCGTATATATTCTTGATCGGCATCAATAGCCTAGTTGCTATAGCCATGTCCGTCTGTCTCTCTATTGAACACCTAGATCTCAGGGACTATTAGGGACACTAAACTTTGTATGTAGGTTCCTCTATATCTTTCCCAGATCAAGTGTGTCTTAGCAATTTGCCACGCCCCCTACTGCCTCCGCAAATGTCAGAACAAATTGATAAAGATATACACTTAAGTCCAAGAATGGATAATAAACTCGGAAGTTATTCAACACTCAATTTTTCACAATATTTCCTGAAATGCAGTTATATGCAAGTAAATTTAAGATTTATTTAATAGATGAAAAAATAAAAAATGATGTTTGATATGTTACACAGTGAAAGTTTCTATTATAGTTACATATATGTATGATTGAGCTGGTAGAACTTAAGTTTCAGAAATATCTACATTCAACTAATTCACACGTATTTTAAAAGTGTAATACCCGTTGCAAGTGAGTGTATTGGAGTGACACTATAGTTACGTGTACCATATTTGAAGTCAGTTTTTAGGCACAACAAAAACACGTTTCATGTGGTAGAAGTGTAATGTGAAACGTGTGGCAATTAGAAGGCAAGGATAATTCCTGTAAGCACATGAAAGTTGATGCAAAATCGTGTCACACTTTTTGGCGTATTACAAAGAAAAACCAAGCAGAAAACAAACCTGGCTAGCATATCAATGAGCAATCCAGAGAATTCACAAAATCCTTCTATCATTTACAGCTGCTCCTTGAAGATTTCGAGTCCGCCAATGTGGCACAGAAATTTTTTTTAACTAACTGATCTGTTTTGTTGCTGCAATTTCCTTTCCTTTATTCTATTTCCCTTCCACTGCCCCTTTCTCTCTTTCCCTCTTTATCTTTTTCTCGTTTTTCTATGGCTGCACCAAATGGCCCGCTCATGAGTTGCAGCTTAGCGTCAGGACCAACAACAAATATACAGAAAAAAGGGGAGAAACATGGCAAGAAGAAATTTCTATGAACATTTTTTCTTTGGGGGCAACTGGCCAAGTTCATAAGTACACACTTCAATTAACTGCACGACAGCAACAGCAACAACAATGGTAAAAATGTGGCATAAAAAGGGAAAAACTTCAAAATTGCCGCCCAGTTTAAAAATAAAACTTTATGTAAATCGTAAATATTTACGATACAAGAAGTCAGATCTTATGGTTGTTCAACTTAACTGAAGTCAAATTGAACTTGCTTATTGTCTTGTTGTAACTGTTGTTGTGGTTGTTTTTGTTAATACTGTTGTTGTTGTCTTGTTGGCTTTGCCTGCGGTCTGTGAGCTTCTGAGGCGATAAAATTTGAAATTTATATGACAATTAGATGGTTCAATTAGGATACACTTGGATTTGTATTGAGTTATTTGTGGTTTTGGGTTAATACATGCGGTAAACTATTCTAGGAGGATGAAAGTTCAAGCATTATTAGGGATTACATAACTTAATATTCTGGGTTATATTAAATTTACTGAATTTAAGAAAACTTGAAACAATTAAATGTGTAAATAATTTATTATTATTAATCGTTTTGCTATTTGATACATAATAATAAGCATCTACATTGTGCTATCGAGCAACTTTATAAAGAATGGAAATAACCTGTTAATCTAACTGCTGCATTAATTAAAAATAATATTAACTAATTAAATTGATAACAGTAATACAGAATAATAAATTATTTACTTATTTGCATAAACCACAAACTTATCATATAATCAAATTCTGGCCATTAAGTCAATATCAACAATTTATATTTTTACATTTGTATAAAAAAAAATCAATTGTTCATTACAAAAAAAATGGTAAATACACTAATTAATAAGAGTATATGACGAGCCAATACCCTGTACGAAATATTGCTGCTGTATCTATTTATTATCAAATTTTAAGAATGCAAGAGACACAAAATATTCTTTAACTTAAACAATATATTTGTTTTAAAAAAAAGTATTAAATAAACTTCATCTGTCTGTAATACTACATATTTTATACATCCTTAAAGAAACCTAATATAGGGAATACAAATATGACAGAACAGGCTGACACAGTGACTCATAAATTTTAGCTTACAAATCCAATAAAGTGGACAATTTTTTTCGCATAGCACATAAAAATGGTCGACGAAATTCGAATGTAATAATAAAGACCTATTGACAGACAGACAGACAGACAGACAGACATACAGACACAAAACGAAAATATATGAGTGTATCTACAAATGTAAGCAAATATATTGCATTATTGTTGATTTGTAAATTTATTGCATGTAAACAAATTGCTAACGCAACAAATCAATTGTTTTTTATTTTTTTTTGCTGTTGTCAAAGAGATTGTAAAAAGGACGAAATCAAATACCAATCAAATAACTGAAATCCATGGCAGCAGCTTTTTGCAGCATTATCCAATTTTAAAAGCGCATCTCAAGAGAACATTTTGTGAGGCGGAACTTGTTGTATTGTTTTATATCCTGTCTGTGAACTGGTTCGTGAGTGAGCTGAACAAGTGCAGTTCTTAGTTTCACCCAACAGCTGAAATCACTAAAATAAGGTTTCAAATCACTCGCCAGCTTATCTTCCATTGGCTCTTAAGTCTATATGATTTAAAGACTAGTAAACCTAGATTGCGTATTGTAAATTACACAATCAATTTTGCAGTTAATCTCAAATTCACCCGAAGGTCTTAATACTATTATTGAACCACAATATTGATAATGTTTGTGCTGATAAGAATGGTATTTTTGGTCAGTGTCATGGTCTGTTTTTCAATTCTACATATTTCAGTCAATTGCTAGGAATTTAACAAGTTCCGTTCCAGTTCCTTTTGCACCAACCCTTCTTGGCCATTACTGACCATTAAATTACAAGCAGCGGAAAAATGTACACTCCTTGAATGTTTCCACACAGTTTACTTTTGCAGCACTTGCACTTTTCATTGCCAAGAGCCCAAAAGGCTTCACTGCCCCCAACTAATTTTGGGGCTACCATCAGAAGGGCATAAATTCGTTTGACTGAGCACGCACCAAAAATTAAAAAGCAGTGAAAAATTGAGGATACTTCTTTGGTATACAAACATAGCAGACTCATAAATACGCTTTCACAAAGAAAATTAGAAATATTGTTATATGTATAAATAGTGTATATGTATATATGTATATAATAGTGTGCTTCCTTCACAATGTCAAGAAATTTTCAAAAATATGAACTCAAGTTTATAACTTCAATTAGGTTTTAGAAAATGCTTTACAAGTCGCATATGTAAATGACATCTTCTACCCATTTTGTTGTTAAAAGGGTGGAAAAAAAAAACACATAAATTAAGGGTCGGAATGGCTGTGCTCTCTGGCTGGCACTTAAGACTTTTTCACAACAATTTGTCTCGACTACGACTCGAGCATTATTTTTTTCGGGAACTGATTACGAACAGGCAAAACCAGCTGATCCCTCGTTAGGTGCACGCCTTGAGAAAAACCGAATTGACACTGAATTTAATTTTGCGTCAAGTGCGGGGGGGATGTATGTGGTAGTTGCTTTTCCCACGACTGCTGACATTTGAATTGGTAATTTTCGTTTCGCTGAATGCCAACGCATAAAAACTACGCATACACACGAAACACACACACATACACACACTCACACTCTCACAGCTTTAGTCTTGTTTACGCCACAACGGAAATTGCCTTTTTTGCGCGCCTTCCGGCCGCCATACCGTCAGCATTTGGTTGCCTCCATATTTGCCGCATCGTTTGGCAGCCCCTTCATGCCTTTAGCTCAAACTGTAGCTGACAGCTACCTCTGCTGCTGCTGCTGCTGCTGATGCTACTGATGTTGCCGCTGCCTCCATTGACACTCCACCAACACTCGACACTCGGCATGCCACGCATAAAGCTGTCAATGTCAATGTAACGTGTTAATTTCAAAGTGGTTTAGTTTGTTGACGCTGCTTGTTAGGAAGACAGAACTGAGTTACAGAGCCGTATCCAAGACCCAAGACCCAAGACCCAATCCCCGAGACCAATGGCAACGTATACTCGTGTATTCCGCACCTTCAGTCATCTTCAACCATCTGGAGCATAAAATGTTTTGTGTTGAAGCACATGTGGTTTTTAATGCCATACAGCAACAGTATATACTATATGGAGCTGTAGCAATATGGATGTATACCCTAAACCCTTTTCTATTCCCTATTCTTTACCCCAGAGAGATTTCCAGCTTCAACTGCTGCTGCTGCTGCTGTTGATGATTTCTATCGTGACATTTGATTGATTGAAGCTCTTTTATGCTGCCCGGTTAAGCAGTTGGTTTGGTCTGCCGATGTTCTTTGCTTTTTACTGGGCACATTTAACTTATTGATTAGCATGAAAGGGGCAAAGCGAAGGGGTTTTTGTTAAGTTTGATGGTTTATTTGCATTTTAAAATGATTAATTTGTCTAATGATTGAATGTGGTAAATAATCAGGCAACAGATAAGCAAGAGTTGCTTCATCAATCGATATTCTGAGTACATTATTTGAACTAAAACTAACTCATTGTAACTGAATTTGTAGGCTGAATGGCAGATATTATTAGCCTAACAGCTTTTCAGATTGGAACAAAGTTGAAACATGATCAAATTATCTTTATATCTTGTAAAATTGAACAGTATTACTTAAAATTTAAATATATATTCCGTAGTATTATTAAGGCAAAATAACATGAATAACTTTAGTTTAAAGGGATAGAACAGATAATTCAACTTAAACTTTCCTTGACTTTTTACGCAAAACTTGTAACTAAAGATAAAATATTATCAGGGAAACAGTACTTTTTATCTAAAACTATTTTTTTGCTTTATTTTTATAGTTAATATTAAATTCAATTTGGAATTTATTTAGTTTTTACTTATTTTCCTGCCATCCACTATAAAATTTCTTACTTGTTGCTGTAGAATTGATTTTAAAGTAAAATTCTGCACATGCAACAAAGCTTTTTTATACGATTCTATCTTATCTATAGTAACATATCTAACCTTGTGGATGTGTATGCCAAGCTTCTGGTTGATTTGAAAAAACTTTACTGTTGTTTTTCTTAAGGTAATAAACATGAATAAAAATGTATGTTTCGTAAATCGATCCAGTTTAGGCTTCGCCACGCCGCAATATTGGCTTAAATCGAATCCCCAACTATGACTACAAGCAAATTCAGGATCCTTTACACACACACACACACATGCATACACAGAGGCGAAAAGAAAAGAAGTTCATGCTCGTATAAAGCCCACATTAGCAGCTTGTAAAAATGTATGGCCTCATCTGGTAACGTGGCAGGGCCATAAGACAGGCCCAAATCCAGGAGGAGACCCACTCCGTGGACTCATTACTAGCTGATGCCGCGCCTCGTTTTTTGGCTGCTGCCAAAATGCCAACTGTCAATGAGGAGGTGGAGTTGATGTTCAAGTTGTTGCTCGGCTTGATTCCTGCGCCTTGTAATGGGCTGACGTTAAGCGCCATAAAAGCGTCTGAGCATTGAGAGGGGCAAGTGGGTAGTGGGTAGTGGGTGGTGGGAT
Source organism: Drosophila neotestacea (assembly GCA_035044365.1). Classification (NCBI taxonomy): domain Eukaryota; kingdom Metazoa; phylum Arthropoda; class Insecta; order Diptera; family Drosophilidae; genus Drosophila; species Drosophila neotestacea. The sequence goes on along the minus strand of JAWNMD010000157.1, from coordinate 4,100,779 downwards.
GTGGGATGTTGTTGGTGCGGCAGCTGTGAAGTGCCAGCAAATTCAAGCATAATAAAATTTGAGAGATTTTGCACGTTGACAAAGGCTCCGTTTGCTGGTCTAACAGGGAAGCAGAAACAAGACATCCAGACAGCATCCTGACATCCTGCCGCATAAACCAACTACTTACCAGATTGAAAGAGAGGGGAGAGATGGAGGTGTTGGAGGCAACACCAACGAATGAGGCAACTGACTACAATGGTCCCAGCATGAATGTAAATGTGTTTTGGTTTTTGACACTTGAATGCAGCAGGAGTACAGCCTGTGCGTGCATTTGCTTGCAGGAAGCGAAGTGAGGCAGAGGGAGACGAATAGGGGCAGGGGATAGCAGTGGGTATAAGCGGGTTTTAAGCACTGTGAGGACCGCAACGCACTCCAAAAATCCAAATGCATGAACTCATCCTCTCCAGGCCATAGCTCATAAACTTGTTAAATGAAAATTCAAGCAATGAAATTTTCCTGATGTTGTTCTCGTTATTGTCGTCGTTGTGGTTTCTAGTGTTGGCTTGTTCATCATTTTTTGGGAACTGACAGTTAGAACTGAACAATGACCAGACAACAACAGCACTGACATGCTTAAACATTCTCAGTATTTGTATGCAGACTCCCCCAAGAAACATTTGACCTAGCCAATTATCTGAACAAGGGACTGGGATAAAAGCAGATACATTCCAGAAATGCCATCTGTTGTTAGCTGTCATTCATTGCACTGAAATTGTCAAAAAGTCAAACCAAGATGCCAAAAAAAAAAAAAATTTTAAGCTCTTTGAATGTTCTTCAACTACTTGCAACTGATTCTTACGTGGAATGCCACTTTTATTTGACCATCAGTTGTTAAATATCTATTCGAGAGCATTTTGATTGCCACTATTTCGTCTGAAATTCCTCTAAAATACCCTGTGTACATTTCTGAGAGTGTAAGGCTGTTGGGTTTACTACAATGCAGAGTGAACTGAATCCTATTTCAATAACATACAATATTTTCTATTGTGTACGAATTTTAATGGGTATACGAAATGAATGAACCCAAAAGTTTTCAAAATTGTTAGGAAACTAAAAATTAAATTTTAGTTCAAAAGTTTAACCCCTTAAAAAGGACGTGCCAGTAGCCATAAAGATTATTTTGTCTTGATCATTACGATGAGCTGAATCTAGTTATGTATCTATTTTGCAATGCAAACTAGTAACTCAGTTTTGAAGCTATCTGTACATACACTAGTCCACAGAGATGGGCACGGGCCGGGCCGGACGTCGGGACTAGAGATGAGCACGGGCCGGGCTGGTCTCGGGCCTTACTTTAAAGCCCAAAAGACCATAGCATACCAAAGTCCCTTTCTTTTTTTTTTGATATCCAAATTCAAGCACTAAACATAAAAACCTTTATTACTGTGCATTTTTTGTTTAATTCCTGAAAAAGCTCAGACGTTAATTTCGAGTATTGGCATCCAAATAAATTTAGATAAGATTTTATTTTTAAATACAAATTTTAAATATACATATACAAACTTAAACTGTTTTTAAAAAATTTTCGGGCTAGACCAGGCCTGCCCGGGCGGGATCGGGTTTTTTTTCCATTGGGAATTTCGGGCTCGGGTCGGGCAAAGTGAAAACTGAAGTCGAGAGTTGAATTTTGGTCTCAACAAGGGTATAATATTTTTAGGGTGATCTACAATTCTATTTTAATTGGAATTTAAATTATTTGGTATGTTATTTTTTTTGTATTATTTAATTTCAAACGTTATACCCTTTTGTTTTAGCACTTAGCAGGGTATGCGAATTGAATAACGCGACAAGCATTTGATGTTCAACCCAAATTCATAGTTGACCGCAATAAAAGTATGCTAACAGCATGCGCAATATATAAATAACTGACAAACCGACTAACTGAATGACTGCCTGAGTGAATGACTGACTGATTGACTGACTGACAGTGAATGAAAGTGGCAGTCTATGCACTTGAAGCAATTTGTCTTGCCACATACGTGACTTTTGCTATTCTCTCATTTTGTACATTTCATTCCAATTTCATTCTCCACTTTCATTTTCCTTTTTTCTATATTTTCTTTTCTGCTTCTACTATGTTTTCTGTTGTTGTCAACGCGCAAAAATGTTTCACTTGTAGTTTGGCTGCCATTTTATTACATTGCTCATACGCCGCGTGTCAAGGTGCGACTGCGAGGTCAGCACTTTCACAACGAGCTGTAGGGAGCAGAGGAGACCAGGACTGAGAAGAGAGATGAGGTTGGTTGTGGGGTGCGGAAGTCGCGCACTTGGTCGCGTTCTCTGACTGGAATGTTGAAGCGATTGCACAATATGACACAACACTGACACTGATACGGTTAACACGTTAAACGTTGTACTAGTTGTTGTTCTCAGTGTTGCACCTGATGCTGCTTCCGGTTGTGTGTGTGTGTGAGTGTGTATGTGTGTGTGTCAGCTAAATGCTGTCATTTGTCAGTATCATGCTGCTCATTAGGTTATGCAACCAGCTGTAGAAAGAGGAGAGAAAGAGAGAGAGAGAATACAGAATATTCTCGCAGGATGTACACTTAACGAGCGGATTATTAACGATGCCTCAATGTCAAGTACAAGCTGGCGAATTGTATTTAAAGTGCTTTAAGCCGACAGGCACTTCTTGGCCAACAAGAACTGCAACTGCAACTGCAAGAAACATGGCTTACAGAACAAAAATAAAAAGAAAAGAAAAGAAAAGAAATAATAAAGAAAAGAAAAACCACACAAAGCCCTAAGGTAAACAGTCAAGAAAGAAAGAGAGAGAGAGAGATGGAGGAGGTGAGAGAGATAAGAACCACATAAACATACTGCGGCAGCTCGTGGTGGTTAGCGTTGGGTGCTGCGGTGCAGCAGTTCAAGATACTGTGGTGCATTTTCCTTAATTCTTGACAAATGCAAGACAAGCCAAACAAAACAAACAAACTGCCAACAGAGTGCAGCTGAAAGCGACAAAAAGGCTGCTAAGCAGAGAAAACTACTATAAAGTACTCACACACTCACCCACACTACCACACTTAAACACACACACACACATGGAGCACATGCCATCTAGCAAACATGAAATGCATGTATGTATATGTGCATTCAAGCAGCTAAAAGCGAACTTTGTTTAGACCAGCTGCCTTTTTCATTAAGAGTCAAAAGGAGTTGAAGTAACAGCTATGCCTGAACTGCTTTTTTCCTTCTCCTTATCAGTTCTTTATCCTTTTCCCATCCATACCAGTACAACTGGCATCCCACCAGGCAAACTCAATATCGAATAAGTCCTCCCCAAAAAGCATGCTACGAATTCTTTTATTTCAATTAGAAGAGAACCTTTTACAAATTAAAACCGTTTAAAGATTCGGATGGCTCAAAATGTCATCAGAAACTAAAGTTGTAGCTAAGCACTTTTTAAAAGTTTTCTAATACTATTTTTATTTTATTGAGGACAAAAGCTTTCTACAACATGTTATATAATAAAATTTTAAGTAAAATTGCATTATTCTGTACTTAAAAAACTATAAAATTGATAACTAATAACTTATTCACACTCGAAATTCCCCTTCTGTTTTTCTTTGGTTGAGACTACAATTACTAAAAAATATAGTACAATCGACTTGGTACTTCTGATTCTTAAATTGCTCTATGATTTTGTTAAGAAATGATTTAAGTAAGAATGTATACTATATATCAAAAGTGGACACTGCCATATACTATTTCACAGCTCGCGAACAGCTCACAGCGGGGTCCACACAATGCCAACTATAGGCCGTGGAGAGGTCAGGAACGCACTAGCTAGGGGGTAAGGCTCAAAATTCAACTAATCACGAACGGCTCCCAAGTATGTGGCGTGCACACCTCTGTTAAAATTAATAGAGATTTTTAGTACATAAATAAGAAATATATTTTACATAATTAAAGTGTTATCTTTAGATTATAATTTGGTTGCAGTCGGTACAATCATAATAAATAAACATAGGTAAATTGATTAAATAAATAACCTAAATATATTTATGAAGGAAAACTTTTAAGAGTTATTGAGTTTTTGGTTAATAAAGTATTAAATTTAAATGCTCAACTTGGCTTTATTTGTCAATGAAATGATCAGATGATTAACAGATGTAAAAATATCTAAAAATTCTTTTCGATTTTATTTCGGCTTACAAAATTATACACAAAGAACTTTCATATTTCCACCAATGGCAGCCCGTGATAAGAACAAACCTAAAAAGGTTATCACAATTGCATCGAAGGCTGACTTTGATAAGGCCATCGAGGAGGCTGGCAACAAGCATATTTTGGTTGAGTTTTTTGCCACATGGTGTGGTCCCTGTGCCATTATTGGACCACACCTGGAGCAGATGGCCAACGAGTATGAAGACTGTCTGCTTGTGTTCAAAATCGATGTGGATGAAAATGAGGAGCTAGCCGAGCAGTATGATATAAATAGCATGCCCTCTTTTCTGATCATTAAAGACAAGGTCACACTTGAGCAGTTTGTTGGAAGTAGTGCTGAGAAGGTACAGACAACTTTGAAAAAATTCTGCAGCAAGGATGCGGATCGGAAAATAATTAAGCCTGGTACGAGCGCCAAACCCGCTGAGAAAGCGCCTATAAAATTAATGTCCATGATTAAAACAGTATCACCGGTCATTTTGAAACCAGACACCTCAAGGCCAGCAGACAAAAAGTAACTAAACACATACCTAAGTGGAAAAAATTTGATACCTTACGGATCTTCTTTAGTTATATAATTAGAACGATTTGAATTCAAAGTTAAATTTCAATTGACAACGAAAAATTTGCAGTGTGTATTTGTAATACACATTTTTTATATTCTGATCCTGAAGCCGAAATAAATATTGATTATATAAAAATATTTTCAAAATGGTTGTCTCTTGTAGAACTAGAATCTATCCGAGATTAATTTGTTGTAGTAACGATTATAACAGTCAGTTGTAGGATCTACACACTGTAATGACAAAAATTTTATAATTATAACAAATTTATTAAATGACAGGTACTTCTGGATTTCTTTCAATCTCAGAAAGAAATATAATGTGAACTCTAAACTTAAGTAATTACCGTTGAAAAGCGAACATTTTTACACACATAGAAGGTTACTTTATGACTAATAAGGAAAAGTACGAAGTTAGTCCCAATCATATAATACCAATTTATATCAGTTATGATAAGTCCAATTGGGTTGAAACGTACATAAAAAAAAGGCCATAAATACTTATTGACGATAATAGTCGTGTGATCCTAAAGATAAAGTATATTCTAGAATCTAGATAATAAGTTTGAAATTTATGATATTGTGATAAAAATACATATTATATTGTACAATAAATATGCATTTCGTTGCTTAAAAGCTGCCGATATATATTTTATGATATTATAACTAGCAAACCATGTTGCCATATTTTTACCGAAAAGCCAAGGAAAGTAATTTAATTTTAATGAATCTATCTTGAATAAAGCCTTTCGCGAAACTTGCTTAAAGTTCCTGTAGATTCGCATATCATAACTTTTCAACAGCAATTTCTATCTATTGTGTTGACTAAACTATTGTCCTCCCTTTGTGAGGCTTTTGCCTGCCCATGTCATCTGTTCAATTGAATAATTAAGCATATGGCAGCATTCAATGAAAACAATTGGACAGACTTCAAAGCTTGGACTCCATTTATTTCGATGTCTATCAAATGCAGTTCTCATAGAATTCGTCATTGTTGCTTTTGGCATTTCTTGACTTATTGGAAACTTATTTCCTTTATTGGCCGTCCTTTTGTTCTTTTTGTTTTTAGCTTTCTTGGTGAAAAATCGAAAAGTTTTACTAACGTTTAATATAAGAAAATGCAATGGAGTAAAGCACAGAGAGGGGGACTGTGGTGGTCGAGGGTGACTTGGCCTGCGGGGTGGATGTGAAGACAGCGACATTCCTTCACTTTGTGCCAGAGACATTTGCATTTTTATTAAAATGAGAAATTGCAGCAGTTGTAGTTGGCTGAAATGCTGTCCTCTCTGTCCCAAGACTTCAGTCATGTCTCGGATATTACGTACCAGAGGTCAGAGGTTAAATGGGGTGATGATAGCGCATGTCCCTGAGCAACACTAAAGCTTATACACAATATAAAAAATATATACTACAAAACAATCAAATATAGTTGCACATTTAAATGTTAAGAGATCTATAGATCTGCGATTTGAGGCTATGGGATTTTCTCGGAACTTCATATTGAAAGCAATCGTTCAAGCTGAAGCTCCTAGTTGCTTACATCTGATGCAAAACGAATAAAATAAATTCTTCTCTCTTTAACCTCACTTTCTTGTGTGGAACTCTTTCAAAAATCGAGGAATGATAAAATGTAGAACAAATGTATAAATATTTAGTTTCCTGTTTGCTCACATCTGATGCAAGCACGAGTAAAAAAGTTGGGAATGGAAAAGAAGCAAATACTCCTCTTCTTAAAATCACTTTTTGTTGTGGCGTTGCCACCTTTCGCATAACTCTTTAACTTCACGCTGCACTTGTGTTGAAAGTCTTAAAGGGCCTTAAGCGCACTTTTTTACGGCTTCAAGCGAATCTTTCAACTTTCTGCTTATCTACTTCATATGTTGAGTGTTTATACAGCTACTGCAGCTGCTTGAGTTGGCGTAGGGGAGAAATAATAATGAATTTGCGGCATGCCACACAAACACTTTCAGCGCCGACGCCGATGCCGATGCCGACGCCTTCGTTGACGCCTCCACACAACATGCACCAGATTTTTGCCCAAGCTATCAAGTAGATGCACATATATACATATATATACATATGTACATACGTACATACGTCAACCCGGGTTCGTTTTCCCTTTGCCCCACAGCTGCCCGGAGCCTCAAATGTATGAGTGTGGCAGCTAATATGTTGGTTGTCTCGCCTCTCGGAGTCGCTGAAAAATGCAGTGACATGTGCTACAGCTGCCTCTACTCTCCCGCTGCTGCCCCATTGCCCGTTAGCTCTTGCGGTCCTTTCCACAGCTGCTGCATTGAAACAAATGCGCAAGGCGTGCGTGTATCCTTCTAACGGGTTGCGGAGCCGAAGTAGAGCTTTGATGCGATGAACAATAGCTATAAAAAGGATTAACTTGCATAACAAAGAACTATATGTATGTGTATGAGTGCATGGAATGTGTACGTGTGCGTGTGTGTGTGTGTGTGTGTGTGTGTGTGTGTAGGCGGAGTACGCTACGACAGGCAGCTGGCATATAAATTTCCCAGAGCCAACCAAGTGCCAGGCATTGGTCCATGGGCTAGCAAATTTATAGTTTCTACACCCACCTCAACAATAACAACTCCACAATATCCGAAGGCTCCCATCCCATTGTTTGTCCCAGTGCCTGCATTTTTGGATTGTAATTATTTAAGCCAAGTTATTTTCCAAGCAAGCAAATTACCTTAAATGACATAAAAATAATTAAGATGGTGAGGAAGGAAGAGACAAGTTTGGCAATAACAAAAGCTAAAATCACACGCTGCTGGCACAATATAACAATTAAGCTTATATATAATTGGGAGATCAGCTATATTTTTTGTATATACATACATATATATATATATTTGAGGTTAAAAGATAACAGTCCTAAATACTGTGTATCCATATTAATTCATCAAAACCATTGTATAACTAATCCATCTTGATAAATAAATACAACATTCTTGATAAATATAACATTTGGCAATTCAGGATCTAACAGTGTTTTGATTTCCAGCCGTAAGAATATGGTAACTAACCTGGCTATCAATCTTGTAACGAAAAAGTAGCAAGTTCACAAATGGGAGTAAAATTAAGTACAATTTAAAATGTAATCTAGAAAAATAATTGTCTTATCATCAGATTAAAACCTAAATATATTTGTATATATTTGCTTTTCTTTCTTTAATAGAGTTGTTAAACATTTTTAAATGTATCAGACAGGTCTTTCTCATATACTGTTTGTTCCTTCGAATCAATAAAATAAGTTCCTAGTTGATTGTTTATTGAGGCTGCTCTTCATTCTTCTCAACGGTCTCCTCGTCGCTGCTGCATTGACTGAGATCGCTGACGCTGTTGCCGCGACGTGGCACCATTTCCAATGGTGGCCGAGGCGACATCTCTTCAGATTCGGTATCGTCACGAATGTAGAGAATGTCACCATAATCTGGATCTATCCCTAAGCGCACTATATGATGTTGAGCATAACCACGAATAGCTCTTTGAACTCTATTCTCCGGGTTGGGCAATCGACGCGTTAAGGTCAGAAAACGATATTGATTGTGTTGAACACCACCACGAATTACTCTTTGTGTCACTAAACGATGTTGATTGGGTTGATAACCACCACGACGCCGATAGGGATGATCCCCACCACGAATAGCTGTTTGAATTCTATTCTCCAGGTTCTCCTGCAATTCCTCCAAGCTCCTAAGATTTGGTTCAATACTGCTGCTCAGTTCTATCAGCAAGGCATTGGCACGATTATAAGTTTCTCGTTGTGCAGCCTCTTCATCTGCATTGTACATAGAATTAATATCATTTGGAACACTTTCGTTTTCCTCCTGACTTGATTCGTCTGTTAACGAATACGCCGATGAAGAATCCACATCACTGCTGTAAGTCTCTTCGGGGATTTGGAGCCAGTTGTTGTTCCCGTCAGACATAGTGTTTATTTAGTTGAGAATTTTATAAACAAATTGTGCAAAATTAATTTTCACAACGGGACGAGATGATTTGAGTTTTTAAGTTGTCACAGTGCTGCCCATAAATTTACGTTTGACATCTGACGCAAGGGCTGCCTTAATCATGCAAGTTTAGTAAAAAGAACATTTGTATGTTCATTAAATAGTGATACTTTTGATTTCAACTCAAATTGTCTTGATTTTGGATGAATATTTTTATACTTTACTGTATCAAAAACACAGAAGATCGTAGAATAAGTATATCGTAGAACAAGTATATCGATACTATCGCTATTCTTCAAATATATCAAAATGCCTCAATTGCCAGAAGTTATCGATAACTCAAATCTATTGTAGCTTTTGCAGTTTTGTACCCTGTTTATAGGGAGTGGATTGAGTGAAATCATTTCACGTAATTGTGTGAAAAATACCTATATAAACACCATTACACGTATTTCAGCAATACACGAAAGTTGAATATGAACTCAGTCACAATGCTTTTTTTAAAGTAGATTGTAGCGCTTAATTTGGAAACTTAATGTATATAAGGGCAAATTAATTCAAATAGCCAAAAATTAATGCTTTGCACCTTTTCCGACCGAAAACAAATAGCTAACTGCTTAATTTTAGCTTCTTTATGGGTAAAACAAATGAAAGCAAAGAAGCCGTTGCGCTCTTTCTTTAAATGATGTCCAGATCTGGCAGCCTGGCATCTTCAAATTCATACATTTCTTGAGTGTTGTATAAACAGGGGTCAATTTAAATTTTGCGAATTTATAAATACGTGAAACGGTCCGTATAAACGTAGTATTGGCTCATACCCTGGCGTGTGTGAGAATGGATAGAATTTAAATGATAGATTATAAAAAGTTGATGAAATACTTTTGATCAGTTACTTTTCTGCTCTTAAAAAATGTCCTTTCAACAGTCTCGTTTCCGGTATGTATGTTATGTATGTAAATACCACTTGCAATTCCTGCTTCTTCCATTACAAATAAAATAAATCAAATATTCACAGCGAATCGAAGCTGAATTTGAACTAGTTTAATGTTTAGTAGTTTATATGTAACTATGTGTAACGTCTTTGCTGTCAGAATGGAAATAACAAAACGATTTGTCAGCTGAAAATTTAAAATTTCCTTTTTCAAACGACAAATTGCTCGTCGCTTTTAAGCTCATTAATATTTAATGAATTCTCGCTAAGTAACAGCTGTGCCTAGAAAAGTCAAGATGATAAAATATCCGGCTAACAAGTCCGTAAGTAATATATAAGTATCTTGGTTATTTTCGGAGCACAAGCCTCAATATGGTCATAAGTTGGGCTTAATGGTTGTCGTGTCTGGTCAATTTTAAGAGCCCTTGATTAATAGTTGGCCATTAGAACTGCAAATTTTAAGCAACCAAAAGCTAAAAATTTTTAAACTTTTCCACAAATGAATAAGCTTTTACATATGTAACCTAATACCTCCAACAGAAAGGGATAAATTAAAACTAGTATAGTTTTTAAATATAATAAATAATAATAATAATTATATCAAATAAGGAGTTAAATATAAATAAATAAAATGAGCTGTACCGAAAAAGTCGAATGTGCCTTCAAATCTCTATCTAGAAGTTATCGTTGGTACTGAAGTTGAAGTTAATAAAAGTGCATTCAAAGCTCATCTAATATTACGCTAGAGTCACTGCGAGTTTAAATACTTAGAAACCCAGTATTCGACAAAAATCCTTCCATTATAATAATTATCATTCCCTTAGCTGAGGTAAATTGCTTGCCATCGCTGTATTTTAAATGCCCATTACGCATACCCAAAACTTTTGCGTTGTCACATATTTTCAAACACATTAGCACAAAGGGCACGCTACATTTATCACATTTTTTATTTTTCCTAGTGGGCCAACGATTTACTCTCATTTTATCTTGTTCCGCAACACAATTCTTACCTACTTTTGTTTGTTTGTGTAAGACTTAAATGTGTTCTCTGTGTGTGTCTTTCGTGTTGTTTTTTTTTGGGTTGTCTTTTGCTACGTATACGCAATTTCAATTTCTTTAGTATCTTATATTTGTTATTTATTTTTACTTTGGGTCTGGAGCCCGTCCTATACTTGGGATTGTTGTCAACCACATTCGCTTGCCACTGACAATTGAAAACCGCAGGCTGGTCGGCAGAGGGGGAGGTGAATGGCGGAAGACGGGCCAAACGTTTGTATCGGTAACATTTGTGGCCGTACAACGCGACGTATGAGTAACGAGTTATGTGCAATGCGACGAACCAAACAAAACGCACTCGTGTGTATGTATGTCTTGCTCTGCGTGTGCTTGTGTGTGTGTTTGTGTGTGGCTTTTCCTGGGCTTCGTCTTTATCTTAGTTTAGTCCCAATTTAACCGCAAATTTGTTTTCTACGCATTTGTTTATTTGTTGTTTAAATTGCTTAATTTGCATTAAATGACAAGCGACATTTCCTTTCTTGACTGCACAAAATGAGATAGTAGAAATATGTGTGTTTACCCAGGGTAAGCTCTTAGATCAGTTTGGTTTCGCTTGTGTGGACAAGGATTAGGCTGAAGCAACGTAAAAGACAAGTAATAAAATAATATCTAGAAAGTAATAAAATAATATCTAGAAAAATAACAAATATTCCAACCCAAATAATACTTTAAAAACCGCAAAAAAAACTATATCTGAATGAACTAAAAAGTGAAATGCCTAAATAAAAAAATTAAAACATCTCCAATATGTTTGCCGACTTGTTACGAAAAATACACTTTAACCACACAAATACTCAATAAAAGAAATCTAAATAAATCTACATCAGCTGGCGCTGAAACAAATTAAAATCATAAAACCGTTTTCAAAAGAATTCTAACAATTAAAGTGTCTATAAAACTCACTAAAAGTATGTGTGATAAATCATAAATAGTGAAAAATTGCAAAGAAAAACTTGCATACAACTCAAAACCCATAAATAACTCTATATACTCGACAATAAATGCAACAAAAAACACCAACTGAAATGAAATAAAAAAAAAAAATATTATTTAATTTAAAAATATTTTCTTTTTAACTAGTTGCAACTGTTGAATTTATGCACTCGTAATACACACAAAATAAATCAAGAACCTTTAAAAAAATGTCCGGCAACGATGTTTCCGTGATTGAAACAGCAGAAAGCGATCAGGTATGTAACAAATAAATATGTATGTATGTATACCCAACATTATGCTCTTTCCAATCGACACATTATTGTGAAGTTGTAACGAAAGTAAAGTTCGGAACATCCCTGTGTAACACCAAACACTTGACAAAGTTTCTTACTTTATTTCAATTATGCTAGCATTGCCGCATGATTTCGATTACGCTCTTCTATATATTGAAACTTGTGTTGCTGGCATGACTTTTGGCTATAGTTTTCATTGTCGGTAGAAGTATCCAAAAAAATATATCGTTTTTTTCGTTTCCACCGTTTTAATTTGAAACATTTTTTACGAATAATTTATGAGTAAATTTAAAGCTGATTGCGTGGGTTACTAGCCTTAAAACTAGAAATAATTTATGCATTGTAGTTTTGGGCGTGTTTTCATTGCCTAGTTTTTAGGCGTGAAGCACACACACTAACACACGCACACACGCACACAAACACACACTGTGAAACGGGGAACGTGTGATTTTGGCATGTGTGTTTTAAAATATTATTTATTATGTTGGCGCATTTGAATTTGTGTTTTGGTTATGCATGAGAATGGGCTACGAGGTAGGAAAGGGGAATCCCTGTAGGCAAGAGTAAATAAAAAAATTGCATTTTTATTTTTCGTCCCACAAACATGTCCATATTTATAAGCGGTTTTTGCTTGCTATTTTTTGGTGAAAACATTTTGTTGACTTTGTTTAGACACTTTTAGCAATTGCAGCAAATAATCTAGGTAGGGGAATTACGGAAATACAGGTGAAAAGGAAATTTTCTATTTTATCAAAGTTCTTAAACAAAAATACTTTAAAATAAAGTTTATACAAAGCGAAATGTAACCGACGCTGCATAGTTTTTGTCGCATTGATCAAGCACTAATCAAATAGAGTCTCAAACCGAGTAACAAGAATATTCAGTTCATGGCAAATTGTTTGGTATTTACATATCATTTGTACTACAGAGCAGACAAGTGCCAAAAGTGGAAGGTGCTATCCCCATGCCTCTCCTTCCCATCTCATTGCCAACCCTCGATGGTTGTGAAAGTAAAAGCTTCGCTCATTACGACCAGGCGACGACGACGATGATGGCGATGATGGCGATGATGGCGATGAGGACGAGGATGCTGCACATGACACAGTTAGCAGGGGACAGCAAAGAGTTTCCTGGTTCGCTGCCAAGTGGGCTAACGATTTTTGTGGGTCCTTTTGTTGCTGGGATCCCCGCATTTGGAACGTTATTTGATCATCATTAGCGATACGTATCGGACCGAGGTCTCGAGCTTTGTAGCTCTTTAGCTTTGTAGGTTGCCTGCATATCATTCTGTATGCGAGTGTGTGATTTTGTGTATATATGTATGTATGTGTGGGCGACATTGAGGCACTGATGACGTCGCTTTTGGAGTCCTTTTTGTGGGGTGCTAGTCGCATTGCTTGGCTGCCTGCACCAAAAGTTGCAACAAAAGTTTCGTCGCTCTTTTGTGTTGTGCTTGACTTGGTTGGTTAGTTGGTTGGCTGGCTGACTGGCTGACTGGCTGGCTCTTTGATTAAGCCAAAAACCAGCGACTGGGCGTCAGCCAGCGGGGAATCATCGTCCACAGTGTAATTAAATAATTGCGGTGAGCTAGCCACCAAATCGAGCTAATGCATTTGGCTCAAATCTCACTTGGCTTTCGTTATGACTTGCTTTGCCGCTGTTTGGTTTTGTTTCCTTTATTTGGCCATGTGGAAATTGCATTTCATAACTTAGTTTGTATGTTTACGCTGCGGGCCATTTGAGAATTTGGTTTTAAAAGAGTTTCTGCTGTAACATGCTTAAATATGGCACTATTAATTATATCGCTTTTAAGGCAATTTATCTAGATCTTAACTACAAATGTGGATAGTAGATAGATAATCTGTTTTTCCAATAAACAACAAAAGTTAATATCTTGATTTTAATTTATCTGCACGCAGCGGTCGGATTCTATCAATATTTCGATAGCATCGATATCGATAACAATGCGATACAGGAAGCTGCTGATTAGAAAAAGCTAATTCGATTAATCGATAGCAACGATCAATAGCACTTAAGCGATAGTTTTAATTTGTATCCATAGTTTGTAGTTTATTACAATGTTTTATTTTTATTCTTGTAGATTTACGTTTAAGCTTGTTGCTCATAGTTGCTGCTTGAATTTGTTTTTCAGTCTCTTTTATGTTTTATATAAAAAAGACACACAACATACACATAACTGAACTGCAGATCCCAGCATCAGTTGCAATCCAAGAATCCACAACACCACCACACACACCAGACAGAGAAAGTACACAAACACTTTAACAAAGATTTAACAGGCACACTTGATGTCAACAAACAATTTTTATGGCTACTCTTCTCCTTCACTTCACTTCACTTCACGTGCTGCCCTCTGTCCACTGCATCAATGTGTAGTATCTGCCCGCCAGTGCGACCACAGCGTTTCATCAATATTATCGCTACCACAACCACAAGCACCCACAGCAACAGCAGCAGCAACAACTACAGCATCAGCAGCAGCAGCAACAAAGCTGCATGCGACACATACCACAGCAACAGCAGCAGCATCGACAGTTGCAATGGGAGCAGCAACAACAACTGGTCAACAGCTCAAGCGAATTTGATGAGTTCCATTGGCCGAGCAAACAGTTGCAACAGCAGGGCTCCGTTGGTGGAGTGAGTGGTGGTAAAATCTATATAACACCCGCAGACATTCCGCCGCCACCTCAACCACCGCATCCACATGGCAGTGGTGGTGGTGTGGGTGGTGTGGGAGGTGGCAGCGGTAACAGCAACAATCATAGTCACCACAATGGCAACAAAAGCAGACACCACCACCACCACCAGCAGCAGCAGCTTCAGCAGCAACATCCACATCCACAAGCAACGTTGACAACACCACACCGAACACCGCCACATCGTTGCAAATGCGAACATCCCATTGAGCTGCTGGACTTTGACTATGAGGATGCAACGGCAACGCCAACGGCTGCATCATCCGCGTCAGCGCTCCACTCCCATAGACACCAGCACCCGCCCTATTACTACAAGCCAGCTACCTCCAACTTAAGTGGCAGCTATCAACTGAGACGCCACAGTGCCAAACTGCACGAGTCCATGTTGGGTGGAGTTGGTGGCAGCAGCCTCGACGATGATGATTTGCACAGCGCTGGTGGTTTCGGTGGTGGCAGTGGCATGACACGGTTTAAGGTAAGCGATACACTCGTACAATATTTGGACAGATTGTTGCTCTTCAATTAAAATTGATATACCCATCAAAGTGCTCCTCTAATGAGACCCTAATTGAACAAACTGATGACCTGTCAAATGCTCAATTGGCCAATGAGTAAAGTCAATTCATCTGGACAAGTCCAACTGGATGACTTGAGAGCGGAGTGGGGTCAAATTTCAATCCCATTTGAAGTGTCAATGTGTGAATTGCAGTCTGTGTGTTTGTGTTTGTGTGTGGGGCATGCAACCAATGAGAGCAAATTATAGAAAAATAATTAGTTTAATTGTGAATAAAACAACATTGCAAAAAGGAAGCTAAGTCAAAAATTAATTATCTTTCATTGAGTGAAACAACAAAAGCGACCTGCAAAATAAATAAATCTATTTATTGTTAACAAAAAGTGCAGAATAATATGCAGATAGCGAGCAAATTAATAGTTTAAATTGAATGTAGAGACATAAAAACAATGGTATGTTTAGATTGATAATGAACAAAAGAAGAGAAGAATTGACCCATTAATACTGTTGTTAGCAACTTTTAAATATAGTTGATTAACGATTAGTCATATATACAATCTATTGACAACTGTCTTCTAAATGATATAATTTCAAATTATCTACAGTATCTAGTGGGTTCAAAAAGTACTTTCAATGGCATTGGCAATAAGTTTTTGAACAGATGTTCGATTCGAAAAAGCTTACCAACAATTTTGAAATAAAAATATATTGTGGATATAGGATATGTGGTGAATATAAGAGGAGAGAGGAAAACAACTGTTAAGCTGCCAAATGATTTGTCCGCTTCTGGGACATATCAAAACATTCCGGTTTCGACATTCGCATCTCAAGAAATAAAAGTTTTTTTTGCAAATATTAATCAAAACAGATATACTCGTTTTTAGGTATACTAAAAAATAATAAGAATTAGATACAACCATGATTAAATAGAAAGCATTAATTGTTATCAAACAATTAACATAAATGGATTAATAATACATATCTTAGTAGTTATCCAAGAATAGTATAACTAATCCCTTAAGTATCTAACTCTTCTTTAAAAAGTGTTTGTCAAGCTTTCTTAGCCACATAATATAAGCAAACAATTTATGGGGATAATTTGTCTAATACGTTTAGCCGAAAATGTGTTTACAATTAGTATAATTGTATTAAAAAAGCCAACAACAACAAGAGGAGCAACAAGAAGAGTAATAATGCTAACGACAAAAATCGCCCAAGGACAAAAAGCGGCACGCCCAGGACAACAACTAATTAACTTTGTCAGTTTAATGAAAAACTAAACGACAAATGACAGGGCAAGAGCGCCCCAAGGAGCATTCACCACGAGCACCACAGAGATCCACCGACAACCACCCAACCAAAAATAAAATAGATACCAACAAGGCAGACGACGAGGCTCATTCATTTTTTAGCAGGACATCTGGTTGAGGGTAAGGACCTTGTCACACAGACAAGTAAAAAGAGAACAGCAACAATTTCAATGGCAACAAGCACTAAACAAGTATACGACATGTGGTGCAACATGGATATATAAATTTCATTCAACTTGTTTTCCTCTAACCAACTAATTGCCGGAAGTTCAAGTGCACAAGCAAAAGCAAAAGCTCCATGCCGAATCCAGTCTAGGCGAGTCGATTTCAATTGGGCTTCCCCTCTTCTCCTCTCTGACTTCCTATGGCTCCACCCATGGGATTAGATTGCTCCTAAAAGCATTCGGTTTCATATTTATTTAATGAATTCGTTTGGGTTTCTCTGGCGCCACTAATTGCGCCATATTGTGAACAAATTCTATGCACAAATCCCAAAACAATCTCAAACCAAACAAAAAAAAATCATGCATTGCCAACCGAATTGGAAACTAGCCGTGCGATTTTTCAATTTGGGTACAATCAAAAACAATTGAAATGAAATCCATCAATGCATAGAGCCTTATTTAATACTCTAGGAGGACTATGAAATAAAGAATTAAAGCTATAAAAAGTAAATTACTTTGCGTAATAAAAACGTTATAAGCTAAAATAAAATATATGAAACAATGATTATAATAAATAAAAAAATATATATGAGAACTATTTTATAATAAGCAAACGTTTAAAAAAAATCTAACATTATAAAATAAAAATACTACTAAACAATAAGTGAAAATAAAAATGTATTTCTTTAGGGTTGAATATATTAAAATATATTAAAATATTTCAAATGTTATCAAAAGTATATTTCTGAAGATTTCGACATTTGTGTCTCCATGAACTATTGGTTATCATTTTCAAAGCAATAAAGAAGTGCAATTTCCCCATATATGTAATAGGGTAACAGAATACCAACTAAACGAGAACAAACAATTTCAATTTGATCTGCATTTATGAAATGCTCTGTTGGCCCCCAAAAACCCTCCCAAAAAATAAAAGAAACCAAATCATTGCGATTCGTAGATGGTCCAGAGGGCACATATTTTATGTCAGTGCTAGCCATAAAATCGTACAACTTGTAACTAACATGTCTTTGTACTTGTAGTCAGTTGCAAGTTGCCACTAAGGTGCCATATATTTTAGCTTTGCCACAACAACAAATCATTGGAGACATTCGAGCACACGTGGCAAGGACATCAGCGTGGGCGTGGCCATATCTGTGTGCGTTTGTTTGTGTGTGTGTGAGGAGTCTTACCAAGATTTCTTTCTGCATATTTTAATGGCAAATATGGGCGGATTGTTGACTAACCAAACAGTCAAATATGTACTGCAAAAATAATTGTGCTAAAGATTAAAGGTCAAAATGTTCTATAAGTAATACAAACCTGATAGAATTATAGTTTCAAATGCAGTTGAAATGGACTTTAACCGGTTTTTTTTTAGAAATTAAGTACTCACATATATGTATCTCAGAATAGTCTCTGAATATCGCAAGCCATGACTATAATGTAAACAACAAAAGTAAACGTATGAGTAATATTTTGTTGTTGTTGAGACTTAGATACTCTTACAAACATCACTAAATACCATTATCTGTTAAGATTCAGATAATTTGGTCAAAATATCGCTCTGTTTATTTAATAAGAAATCCCTTACTTTCTTCCTATTCTCTTTTTAATACAATTAATACAAAAGTGTACATACTTTTCGCAAGAGTACAAAGCTAAACATCAACGAAATAACAATAAGTTGTGAATACTTGACTGAAATCTCATTATAAAAGTCGTCTAACCTTGAAGGTAAAAAAAAACTCCGACGCAATGTGAACAATAAATGTCACGCAGTCAAGTATTTAACATGATTTCTTAAACCTATTGACACAAAAAATAATAATATAAACAAAAGCAATTTGTAAGTATACAAGTATCGACAGCTCAATTAAATAGTTTGTATTTTTTCTTTCCACTTTTTCTTTGAAGTGTCGCAATCCAAACATGACAAAAATGACCAAAACCAAAAAAGCCAATAAAAAATACTTACATAAAAAGCAATTTCTTAGCGATTTTGCTACCTGGTAAATGTTTATTTTATGTGCTTACGTCATGCTGCAATTGTCGGCTCCCCGCAGTTCCATTGCCCCTACATATTCCCTCAGTGCATCACCCAACAACATAAAACCAGTTTCAAGCCAACTTCAGTCTGCTGTGAGTGTAGAAAACTACTTTCATTTTCAGTTAGCGTAGCGTCTTTTTTGATTTTGGGCTCACTCTCTTCCCTCCCTCTTCTCTCCCGCTTCCCTTTCTGCCAGTCCAAAGGGGGCAATGCTTAAAGAAAAAGTTATTGAGCATGCGCAACGATGCTTCCAATAAAAAATTTCTATTTCTCACATACTGCGACTTTTCGGAACGTGCTTGGGATTGTTGAATACTTGCAGTTCGCTACCAAATTGGCAAAAGTCCCATCAAAGTGGGAATTTGTTTACCCCAATCTTAATTTGGACAGGTTTAGAAGGTGCACAGCTATTGAAACCAGTCGCAATTGAAAAAATACTTAAACACAAATTGCTGTTGGCCACAATAATGAATGATAATCAGGAAGAGTTTGCTTGAAATTCATTTTGCCTACACTGCTCAACATGCAAAGTGCGGATATAAGTGACAACATCATTTTTTTGCAAATTGTTGAAGATGAAGTTGTGGTTATAGTTATTAAGCTGTCCGGTTTCTATTAAGATTGCAGATTTCCTTAAAGCTTGGACAGCTCAGTAACAACAACATACTGCAACCTAACCTTATTTAATTAAAACTTAAATTAGATAGAGATTCATATTAATAGAAACATTAAAGTTTTTCG
Organism: Drosophila neotestacea; assembly: GCA_035044365.1. Lineage (NCBI taxonomy): Eukaryota > Metazoa > Arthropoda > Insecta > Diptera > Drosophilidae > Drosophila > Drosophila neotestacea. Next base: position 4,081,331 of record JAWNMD010000157.1, on the reverse strand, counting down.
AACACAAACTGATTTTCAAATCTATATTTTCCATATCAACTGTACCCTAACTCTACTCTAGTTGAAATTGTATTAATTTAGCTGTCAACTCGGAGTATAATAATTTACTTCAATAAAATCTTTGATTTCAAATCACATTGACACTGTCTATACTCAGAAACTTAACCTCTTCTCAGCTCCGTTCTCACCACCCTCAGTGACCGAAAATACCAATCGAATGATCGAATGCTCAATAACAAATATGAGATATACCCGGTTACGGCTCTAGTTTAAATGAAAGCTGTGAAATTCTTCAATGTAAAATGACAATTTTAATTAAATTAGTGCGTTAATAGGACATACTACAACTAAAAATAAGATTTGATGAGTTTGTGTAAGATACGAGTATCTCAAAACGGCAGAGTTGGCAAACAATAAAAAAAAACCTTAATATGTATAATCAAAATATTAATGCCATCAAACAAATTAGAAGTGTTTAGTATATTTTTCAAATTTATTATTCTTGTGACCCCGATACTAAAGGGAATCGGGCAAGGGCGAAGGCAACTTTTCAATGAGGGGGTAAAATATGTGTTTACTTTCTTTTCAAGTTTTATTTCGTAATATTCATTACTTATCTCTTGAATAAAATTAGAGAAGAAGCTTTCCATTTTTTTAAAATTCTTTTAGAATTGCAATATCAAATACTTATTAAATTTAAATTTCTTTCTTTATTATTTCATTATCATACTTTGTTTTATTAACAAACAAACTTTTTTGGGAAACGAAATCCGAATGAAATAGAATTCAATTGCTCATATAACCCCTCCCCCTGCCAACGCCCTTAGAATCGTACATTCTTAACTAACTAAGAATTTACCTAACAGGAACTGATCAACTTTTCAGTATCAAATTTAATACCTTAAAAACAAGAAATCTTAATTTAATAACAACAATCAACATTGAACAAAAACTCACTAAACTCCATACTTAACTTAATTTACAGAATCTGGTCTATTCCAAGGAGAAGAAACGCCGAGTGCGTATTATTTTGAGCATTGTTGGTGCCGTTATTGCCGTAGCCCTGGTGGCTACTATGATAGTGTTCATTGTAGGCTCCGATGACGACAGTGATAATGACAAGCCTGGGGATAAGGCCATCAATCTGGAAGACGTGCTCAGTGGTCATTTATACGCGAAACGCTTTAATGGCAGCTGGAGTAATGACAATACAGTGATATACAAGGAACTTGCGGTAAGTAAACTATACTATTTGTTTATTAACAAATCTCTTTACTATATAGGATATAAATATAATTTGCAGGATATTGTGGAACTGGATACGAAGACACAGACGGTCACAACACTTATGTCAAATGCATCCCATTATGTTCTTTATGAAAAATCGGCAGATGGTCAATTCCTGCTGCTGGCTAAAAACTATAAAAGAAACTTCCGATACAGTTTCTTAGCACAATATGATATCTATAACCTCAGCACGAACACTACACATCCGCTGACCATACAGAATGAACAAGCCTTTCTGAGTATGGTCCAATGGTCTCCGGTGGGAAATGCGCTTATCATCAACTTCGAACGCAATTTGTACTATAAGAAGGGTGCTCTGGATCAAGAGATCGCCATTACTTCGAATGAGAATGGTATCTTTTTGAACGGCATACCCGATTGGGTCTATGAAGAAGAGGTGTTCAGCTCGAACGTGGCCACATGGTTCAATCCTTCGGGCACTCAAATCGCCTTCATCCAATTCGATGATTCGCCCACGCATGTCATTAATTTCCCGTATTACGGTGATGCGGGAGATCTGCGTTTCCAGTATCCATTGCATCAGGAGATTCACTATCCCAAAGCCGGTTCATCCAATCCCCGCGTTGTCCTTTTTATGGCCGATCTCAAGCGCGCTTTGGCAGGCAATGAGTTCCTTACTTACATGCCAGTTCCAAGCACTCTCAACACTGAAACCGATTACATTGTCACCGTTGTCAGTTGGTTGGATGACAATAATGTCCTTTCCATTTGGATGAATCGTATTCAAAACGCTGCCTATGTTGTTAGCTTCGATGGACGAAGTCGAAAGCAGGTAAATTTAAATGAAATGGTCACATATAGGCCACCAAATGATTAGCTTAAGTATGAGTACTCCAACGAAAAGTTTATTTTAATTTAGAAATGTACATTAAGCATTCTTTATAAGCAACCTTTACACCAGCAACACTATTGTAGCAACCTCCGCTTTAGCAACTTTTTTGATTCCTAAATTTCTGTACAAGCAACTCGATTTAACGATGATTAGTACATCAAAAAAATGTTTGTTTTTAAAAATATAATTTAACCAAAAATGCTTGACACACCTCTTCGTTTTCTAAGGAGTAGTACAACGATTTGTTTATCACTGAAAGTTCTCGTCATTTGAAAGCTAAAGGTCCCTTATGTGACCTTAAAATGTATACTCGTTTTTTTATACTACATAAAAGCAACTTAACAGATCTTCTAAACCATAAAAGTCTTTTTATTAACTCTTATTTTTTATTAATTGGAACTACATAATTTGTATTGCTTCTAATAAGACATTCAAATAACCTGATAAGCTGGAAAAGAAAACGTGTTGAGGTAACTTGTAAGCAGTGAGATGGCAGGGTTTGATTTTTAAAGGAAACTTTCTACATATTTGTAAAACAAGTTTAGATTTCCATACTATATAACTAACTACATATGCGTCTCCTCTCATCTGCAGCTGTACAGCACGGAATCGAAGACTGGTTGGGTGGATCTCTATACGGCACCATTCAGAAACCGCAATGGTTCCCGTCTTGCCTTTGTGCTGCCCCATGAGAACTACAAGCAACTGCAGCTGCTGTCGACAGATGTGCTTAATGCAGAGCTGGAGCCACTGACCAGTGGCAAGTTTGTGGTGGACAGCATACTCCATTGGGATACGTCGCATGACATCATTTTCTATACGGCTAACACGGAGGAGCATCCGGAGCAACTGCATCTTTATGCAATACGCGCTGTGACAACTCGCAAACAGACGGCAAATTGTCTGACATGTAAACTGATGACATCGGGAGCTGTGGAGCAGACATACTACTCGGCGATCTTCAATGACAATAATCAAATTGTGATTACATCCCTGGGACCGGGAATACCCACAACTGCCATCTATGAATGGAGCTATGGGAACTGTAAGTTCTATTATTCCATATCAATTGAAATGAAAATAACTCTGTGATTTCCCCCAACAGCTCAGGTTACATTAAAGAAGCTTCTGGATTGGGAATCAAATGAGTCTCTACGTGCCAAACTACACGGCGTGGCCCTGCCTACACATAAGATACTCACTGTCAACATTGATGGAGGATTCCAGGCCAAGGTGCTGCTCCAGTTGCCTCCCAATTTGGATACCAGCGGCAATACGAAATATCCCATGCTTGTCGATGTCTATGGCGGACCCGATTCCTATTCCGTAAGCACAGTGCTTCAAATAATAAAAGCAATAAATACAAGTTATATTATTTCGTTGACAGGTGACCAACAAGTGGTTGATGGACTGGGGCACTTACCTCACCTCGAATCAATCTGTGATCTATGCCAAGATTGATGGTCGTGGTTCTGGATTGCGTGGCGAAAATCTTCTACATGCCGTCTATCTGCAACTGGGTACTGTGGAGATAAACGATCAGATTACAGTTACGCAGTAAGTTTCGACTAGCAGATATCCTGTTATAAATTTGCTTATTTGTTGTCTGTTAGTCCATTGTGTTAAATTTGTAATTAAGATTTAAAAATAATGGTTGTACACATTACTTTTCAGTTTGAGAAGCAGATAGTTATTCTGATCGAAACTTAAACTTCCTCTTTAACTAAGTCCAAAATATAATTATTAATACTTGAGAACAGTGATGAATTCCAATATGATTTTTGCCATCTACCTCGTTCAAAACCATATGGAATATTTAAAGTTTTCTAATATTTTCCAGAACAAAAAAAAATATTAATATTATTAATACTGTGTGCACAGTTCTTAAACTCCTTTGATTTATTTTTACCTCTTTCTAGAAATCTGACGAAATTGTTTAACTATATTGATAAAGACCACATTGGTATCTGGGGCTGGAGCTATGGTGGATATGCAGCTGCTATGGCGCTCGCTAATGATGACAACGAAGTGTTCAAATGTGCCGCCTCCATAGCACCTGTCACCGATTGGACCTATTACGGTACATGAAAAGGAATCTAAAGGTCGGCTTATCAGCTAATTGTTAATGTTTTTTTTCTCTTCCAGATTCTATTTATACGGAACGGTATATGGGTCTGCCGGATACAAATGAGGTTGGCTATGCCAAATCTAGACTAAGCACACGAGCCCAGAAACTGCGGGGCAAGAAATATTTGCTTGTCCATGGCACATCCGATGATAATGTACACTATCAGCAGGCTATGATATTGGCCAAGAATCTGGAACGTCACGATATTCTGTTCAAGCAGATTGTAAGTACCACCAATAATAGTTTAATCAAGTTTATCAATTCATCAATCTTGTATATCTAAACAGAGCTACGCCGATGAGGACCATGGACTGGTCAATGTGCGTCCGCATTTATATCATTCGCTGGATCGTTTCTTTGGCGAATGCTTTGCCAGCAGTCGCCTCATGAAAAGCGCCAAATAGAAATCAAGTTCAATAAGAATTTAAATCACTTTTAAAGCTTGCAAGGAGAATTAAATTAAATAACGAGATGAGATGAGCTAAAACTAATTGGTACTTAAAAAGTTGCATTTCAATTAAACAAGTTTTAAATCAAATCAATTAAATGATGTAGTAAAACAATGCTTGTCAAAAAAAAAAACAAATAACAAAAACTAACGCAGGTCCAAAAGTGTTATAAGATAACTTGGAACAATAATATTTCAAATTGCATTTTAAGACATTTTAAGCATTAAATACAAATTATAACTAAATGAAAATATTTATAGAACTATTAACTAGCTACAGACCATGTCTAGAAACCTAGTTAGCGCCTGTTAAATAGAACTTTCACAACTATATATTACAAACAATTGCACACATACAAAGAAATTTAGATACGATTAATTCCTAGAAATCTATTAACAAAACAAATTTTATAAACTCTTTGCTCAATTTCGATGCTAGTGAAAATAATCTGCTTAAAAATGTTTATACACTTGCAGAGTGTTCGATCCCATGACCATAACCATATATCAGTTATAACGAGCACTACAATAATACATACTATAAATCCTAACACTATCGCTATAGCAAGGATATTTTAGCTTCGGCAATTCCGAAGATATGTGAATCAAAGGGTCTTCTATTGATAAACTAAGAGAACCCTGAACATTTCGACAGCTGAAGTTCATAGCTTGTAGTTTGTTCTAGCTTTTTAATTGCCACATTGTAAAAAAAAAAAAAAAATGAAAACTTGTAAATAAATAGTTGTTAAATGGCTTTTTGTAAATTAGATAAAAAATTGTGTATAGGCAACAGTTAAAAAGGCAAACTATTAAAAATAAATACGAAAACTCAATAAACACATACATATAATCACTTAGAGATTACAATTCTTGACTTTACTATGTTCTTTCCAGTACTTTGTGACCAGCTCTGAGACTCCCTGCTTTTATAATATATAAAGATCTTATTTTGGGCAGGGCTTGTGTCTAACTTTAATACAAGATAATTGTCGAAGTAAACTCACAAATTATCCTCCTTTTGATTGTTTGTCATAATATTTTAAGATTTGAAAAAGAATTGAAAAATTGTTGCTGGGTTGACTCTTGTCCACCTCTATTCGAATCTTATATATTCTTTAGGTTCCTTGGAAAGATATATGCCTACCAAATTCCATGTCTATATCTATAAAACAATTATTGAAATTCATTATTTTTCAACTTTCGAAGGAGTCTTGAGTGTTCCCAATATTTTACTACTAACAATCTGTAATACTTACATATAGTTTGAGTTGCCAATATAACTTTAATCTACCTTTGGTTTTCACAAAACTTTCCATAGTTATAATAAAATTCTGGGAAATTATTTTTCTTTTTAGCTTTCAGTACTCAACCCGACTTATTTTATTGCATTGGCCCCAAACTGGGTTACATGGTTGTATTATTTCCATTCCAACTTTCTCCATTTTCTGCAACTGTTTTTCAAAATCTAAAAAGTATTGATTTGATTTGAAATATATATTTGTGTATTTACGTATTTATTTTAATTGTGGTTTTTCTATGTTGTGAAATCCGTATATTACAATTGATATTGATTAAGTAAACTTTAAACTGGCAATAAATAATTGAATTGATAATTCATAAATTATTTATATTTTATTTTGAAATTCGAAGCATAATTTGTATGGTACAAAAATATCTTTCTTTATTTGTTTCCTTGTAGTGATTCCTACGTAAATCCTTTCCAAACGATCTAAAAATATTTTTTAATTATTGAATATTATCTTATATTCTAGGCCAATTCACTTTATACAACTTGTTTTTGTAGTTCTTACTACATTTAATATGCAATTTGACTTAATATTATGTTTATATCTTGTCTCTACTTTTATATACAATAGAATTTGAACCTTTAAGAAATAAATATATAGAAATCGATGTCTATTACAGTAGTAAATGTACATAGATTGGTGTGATTTTGCCTTGAACTCGCAAAGCTTTATCGTACGTGTGCAGTTTGTATAAGTTAAATCTTTGAATAGAAATCCACTAAATAACGGAGTTAAATAATAATTTCAGAAGATTGACGTGGGTTAAATAAATTGTATACATATTCTGTTATGTATTCTTTGGACAGAATTGGGATTCTAAGCCTGTTCAAATGAAAATTCAAATACTAAGCTACAATTACATACGTGTACTTAGAGTTAATATAAATCGGTTTATATATAACTATGAATATATTTATGTAACACTCTTCTACTGCAAATAGACCTCCTGCACAACATCATGATGATCCTGTTGCTGTGGATCATGATCCTGCAGATCCTCTTGCAGCTCCAGTTGATGATGATGAAGGTGATGTTGTTGCTGTTGCTGTTGCTGATGATGATGTTGTTGATGTTGATGATCCTCGATGACAACACCCTCGCTGCCATCGTACTCAATTAGCTGATCATCAGCATCCGTTTGCTGATGATGATCAATGATAATATGCTCCTGATCCACCAGATGATGTTCGTGTTGATATTCGTGCTGTTGTTGCTGTTGCCAGCGCAATGGTGGTGGTGTTGTTGGTGTCGCAATATGTTGCACTGGCTCATGCATTGTTGTTGAGCTCGTTGATCCGGTTGATGTGCTTGTCGTCTGATAAACCGTCTGTTGATTCCTAACAATATGACCGGCGGCTGTGACATTTGTAACGCTGGCACGCTGATTTGTACGCGTCAGTGTTACTGTCACCTCAGAGCCGAGGCCAGCAAAGGACACGGATGGCGTGGTGTTGATGGAATCGCCTTGTGCAGCACCGCTTATTGTTGCTGGTGCTCCCGCTCCTGATGCTGTTCCTGCTGCTGCTGCTGTTGCTGCTGTTGCCGTGGCTCTGGCCTGGAGTATCTTGCGTGTGGGCAACTGTGATGATGTGCTTGTTGTGGAAGTTGTTGATGTTGTTCCTCCTGTTCCCGTTTGTGGCACATAATTAATGAGCAACACTCTCTCCCCGCTGGTTGTCTGCGCTGCATGTCCGCGCAATACACGTCTCTGAAGGGTTCCACCAGTTGCAGTAGCTGTTGCTGCCGCAGCTGTTGTTGTTTGAGTGTTGATGCTGTTCACTGTTGTTGTTGCTGCCGCGCTGTTGCTGCCGCTGTTATTGTTGCTGCATTTGCTATGCTGCTGCTGCTGCTGCTGCTGCTGTTGTTGTTGCTGTTGCGCGTGCTGCCCACCGCCCCCGGATCCTCCTCCAGGGCCGCTGGTCATATCGTTGGCTCATCATTACGTATTATTACCTCCTTTCAAAATGAAAACCTTCTTTACCAAAATGTTCTTATTGTTGCCCTGTTAACATTGTGATTATTATGGAATGATTTGGTTGTTTGATTGTTTGTTTGATTGATGCATGATTTTTCGATTATTTTAACATATTTCGTTTAATTTTTTAAGGTTAAGCAACGAGGCAGCGATAAGAGAGAAGAAGACAAGATAAAAAACGATTCGTTAATGATTTGGTTATGGGTTCCACGTGAGATTTGTTTAAGGACAATGCAAGGACGCCATGAAATAGATCAAAGACATACAAAAAGTATTAACATATACTTTGTCAAATTATTTTTAATTAAATATTATATTAAATATTATTATTTATATTTTTTTAAATTTTCATCTACATTTTGGAAAGTATTCCGGAATAGATTTCCAATATTTTCAAGAACAACGTAATTTGGAACATAAGTATATTTACATTCCAGTTCAAGTTTTATTTTGGATCTATTTCATGGGGCCCATTGAGAGTGTGTGTGCGTGTCTTAGTATTATGTTGATGCGTTAAGTGCAGTAAGTCACAAGGTTTAGTTCAAACAGTTGGGAATGATCGGAAAGTTTTACAATTATCTTAGATCAAAATATTAACACACATAAATACATTAGTAGTTAGTAGCTTTTAACTAAATACTACAACCATATTTAATCATATTTACATAAAAATCATATAAATAAGAAAAACCAACACCAAATTACCAACAGAAAATACTTTAAAATAATAGGTTTTTTTTTTAAATTTTTGGTTTATTAATTTATTTCCAAGTTTAAATAAAATTTAATTTTATTTAAGTAATAAGAGTTAAGGTAATTGTTTTCTTCTTCAAGCAGGTCATATATTTGTGCCAATCAATGACAACAAATGATAATTCAGATATTTATATATGGATATATAGTTCATTCTCGTACAAATATATGACCTATTAAAAGAGCGGCGACTTAATTAAAAATTTGCAACTATTAAAAATAACAAATATTTATGTAAATACAACGATTTTTGTTGTTTTTTCTATTATGTATTTGTAAATAAATTTAGAGCTCTTTGTTGTTGGGGAGGCTACCAATTTTGTACTGTGTAGCGGGAAAATATATTTTTTGGTCAAGATTTAAAAAATAATAAAAGAAAACTATAGCTTATAGATATCTGTGGCTTGATTAGATTCGTAGCAAAGTTAAGACAGAAGTAGGATTTTCTAAAGTTTTAGAAGGGTATACTTGACCATCTCTTTTTAATTTCAGTAAACATTAACTATGTAAAAACATTTGTTTAGAGAATTCACAAAAGTGAATTATTAACTATTACAGAAAACAAGTTGGCAGTACTGCCAGTCGTACTTAACCCAACTTTTTGAGCACTCATCGGATTTGCAGATTAAGTTTTGACTAGGATTATCTAGCCTAGCCTGACTTCAATTAAGTTAACATAACAAAGTTAAGAAGTGGGGTGAAGTGGGTTTGTGGACGAGTCAAAAGACAGAACATTACAATTACATAATCCAATAACCATATAGCGCGTACTTAACTAAAACTATAGCAAAACATATTAAACATACCGAAATCAACATTTCAATTTAAAGAATTGTACAACAAAATTGATAGTAAAAACTAAAAAACATTTGCGAAATGCAGAGCGAACTAATAAAATAGTTAAATGACACTTGTCTAAAGTAAAACTAAAACATTAAACAATAATCAGTTGAAAGCACCAACAAATTTTGTAGAAACTCCAGATCGAAGCTGAACTGATAAAATCTAATGCAATTTCTGGACTTTAGACAAGTGTCATTAAACTTGAACTGGGGTCAAATTTAGACACTAGTTGCCTAGATATAAGCACAGTTGGGCTGCCTAGTTTGCTCCACATGACCAAGTTTTGATAGTATACGTTTTAGGACTACACGCATTCCGGGAGAATTAAAGCGTATGTATATTGGATAACCAAGTCAAGGATTAGGTATAAAATTGTGGTTCTACGCGTACGTCCGATACGTCAAAGTGGTGCGTGTTGTTGTTGCTACTCAGAGCGTCTGTTGTGGTTGTGTTTGCTGCTGCTGTTGTTGTTGTTGTTGCTGCTGTTGTTGTTGTTGTTGTTGAAAATCAGTCATATTCACCTGATTCAAGTTGCCTATTATCTGATGACCCTGCAACGTTTGCACCTGGGCAATCGATAAAGGCGCCCCACTCTCACTACCATCCGATTGTGCCACCAATTGTTGCTGCTGTTGATTTGCTGCCTGCTGCTGGGCAGCTGCCTGTGCGCTTGTTGTTGGTGTTGTCATGTTGCCCGATGAATCAATGATCTGATGATGCTGCAATGTCTGCTGTTGTTGCACTTGTACCTGTTGCACCTGTTGTTGTTGTTGCACTTGACCGCCAGATGTAGTTGTTACAGTCATTGTTTGCGGTTGTTGCTGCTGTTGTTGTTGCTGCTGCTGCTGCTGTTGTTGTTGCTGTTGCGCATCGGGATCCTTTTTCACTTGTACACCTTGCAACGGGTGCAACGATTGCACAGTTTGCACTTGGGGCACAACTCCACTTGAGTTTAATGCTCCACTTGCTCCTGTCTGGGATTGCACAGATCCGGGTGTACTACTGCCAGGTTTCTTGCCGCTGGGTACTGTAAAGTATGGGAAATTCAATATAAGAAACGTGGCCAACAAAGGATGTTTAAGGAAAGAAGTAACAACTACAACTCGGGCGACACCAATTGGAAGCAGCTTAAAAACAACCTGACTAAATAGACAACGAGAGTAGAGAAGCAACTATAAATAGTTGTAGAAGAATTCAATTGAGTGTGTGTGCATGTGTGTGAATGTGTGTAGTGGGCGTGTGTGAGTGTGTATGTGTTAAAGAGATTAATAATGAATGGCTTGATTAATAAATTAGATCTTTTTAGTATGGCAAAAGAAATTACAATAAAAACTCAACTAGAATTAAAAACAAACAACTTCAAATCTCATTAAACTTATTTTCAATTCAACAATGTTAAGTACAGTATTTTCTTGCACAAAAACAAAATATCAAAATTATACACAAAACGCACACAAAACGAGAGCCAATTAAAGAGTTACGTTTGCGATGTAATAAAAACGGTTATCAAAAACAATTCAAATTAACAACAAATTAGCCGCAGCATAAGAAATTAATTGAAAAAAATTTTGGTTATATAAAAATTATATACGTATATATTTATTAAACAAATTGTAATATATATAATTATATATTATTTAAAGAGAAACTTAAATCGAATTTCGTTTTAAGCCACAAAGAAAACTTACAATTAAAAATAATTGTTAATCGTTTTATGTTAATGTTCAACTGTTTTTTTTTTTACAACTTACAAATATACGACATAATTTTTATTTCGTTTGTTGTTTAAGTAAAATAGTTGGGAGTATTTAGCGTTTATATGCAAGAAAATACTGCATAAAATAGTTAGTTTTTTTTTATCGAGCTCTTTAACTTTGTTATTGTTGGGCAAAAAAATTAAAAGCGAAATTATTGAACTTACAACAAAAATTATACAAAATGAAATTAAACATTCATTTGTTGACGGATAATTATTTGTTATTTACAAACATTGTATGTGTGTGAGTGAGTATGAATGTGGTGTGCTATGTGTGCTGTGTGTGTGTCGGGTTGTTGTGTGTGTTCAGGTGGAATGATTTGGCAGGCGGCATTGGGTGGGCAGCATCATTTCTATTGTGGCTGCTGCTGCTGTTGTGGCAGAAACACTTGATCGCCCACAATGTGTATGACATTTTGCATGCCCTGTTGTTGCTGTTGTTGCTGCTGTTGTTGTTGTTGCTGCTGCTGCTGCTGTTGCACAGATGCACTGTTGTTGCCACCGCCACTGCCCTCATGCTTGATACTGACACCCATGAGATGCGTTTGACCTCCACCTGATGCACTGAGTGTTGATGTTGTTAAGTGTTGTTGTTGTTGTGTTGCTTGATGATGCTGCTGTGGCAGCACAGTGCTGGCCATAATAGTATTGCTGCTGGACGTGGGCGTGGCTATCACACGTGTTATGGGCGTGCCACTGCCACTAACTGGCGTAGCTGTTGCTGCTGCTCCCGTTCCCGTTGCTGATCCCGCTATGATGCTGGTGTCACCCTCCCCTGTTGTATTGAACTCTGCGCTGGTGTCTAGTGTGGTATCATTACCGGACTTACTTTTCTTTTCCTTTTTGATGCCCGGCTTGGCAAAGTGTCGCAGCTCGAGATGGCGTCGCAGATTGCGTGATTGACGAATGACGGCATAGCAAATGGGGCAAGTTGCAGGTTGTTCCGATTGTGAGCGTGATCTTGGTTCTACAAGCAACATAAGACATAATGTAATAACAATGACAATGAAATTTAGGAATCACTACTCACTTTCTGTTCCAGGCGGATGTTTGGTTCGCTTTGTCTTGGGCGTTGTGGTGCTACCGCTTGCACTTGGCGTTACAGTGGTCCCAGAAGCCGTTGTTATTTCACCAGTTGCCGCATTCGCAGAAGTCACGGGTATCATATTATTGGGGTCCATGGTCACAATTGTCTCTACCTTTTGCCCTTCGCTTTTAATGATTGGCGTGGATGTCAACATTTGTGTTTCCGCCCCATTCTCGTCTAGCACCTGTTGTTGTTGTACCACTTGTCCGCCTGCTGCGTGAGAGGATGTCGGTGTGCCCATAATCGTATCCATGCCTTCAATTTTACTGATCTTCGGTGCAGTTGCTGTAGATTCATATATATTATAATTACTATGTACTTTTATTTTGTTGATTTTCCCAACACTTACGTGACATTTTCTTGACCCTTGGCTTGCGTTTACGTGCCGGCAAGAAACTTTGAATCACTGCCTGATCATGTTTGGATGCATCTGTTGTCACAATTGTTTGCTGGTGTCCTGCGGCATTTGTCTGTGTGGTGGCCTGAAGTATCTGTCCTTGGTGGTGTATATCCTCAACAACCTGTGCGTGCACAGTTTGCTGTGGTGCCGTTGCAATAGTCGCTATCAATTGGTCCTGATCATGGTGTTGTGGTATCATATGTTGCAATTGGATCGAGTGCGTTGTGTAATCATCTTTGGTCACAGTTTGCGGTGCCAGTCCTTGGATATTGAGGCACTGAGCCGCCTGTAACAGCGATGGGAGCTGTGCATGATCGACGCTCACTTCGCCGCGATAAACAAACTCCAACAGTGCCTCCAAATCGTTGGCATTCACGCCTGCCAACATCACAACTGGATGTTTGCATGGCGTGTTCTAAAATAAACAAACAAAAAGAAACAAATTATAAAATATATGTACACAAAGTTAATAAATGGTAAAGCTGTTTCAACACATGGTAATAAATAACTTTAATACCATTGAATTTTACAAGGTAAATTGCACTTATATTCAATTTCATAATTCATATACTGTTTGGCATTCTTAAATAATATATTAATTAATCTGAATAAAACATTTTGTTCAAAGTTTGTCATTCGCTGATAAATAAGCTACAAACTAATGAGTTTGACAAGAGAAACATAAGTAAAACAAGAACTTCAACCAGCTTCGGGCATTCTTTTCAGGGAGTTCTCAGTTTATGTATTAGAAACAATGCCTAAAAGAAAGACCCCTTAATACCCACTAGTGGACAATTGAAATCGTAACAATGCTATTTAAAAACATAAACAGTATCAAGACCAACTTGTCAACAGGAGGAGTATTGTTGTGATGCAATTTCAGCACTTGTTTCACACTTGGAAAGTGTTGCTGAGTAACTAGTAGTTTCTCAAGTTGAATGGGATAACTCGTACCGTTTTATTTGGCGCTCCAAATATATTTGCCGGCTGGCAAAGCGCTCAATCAGTGTTGTTGCTGCTGAGTGCGTCAGCTCAAAACAGAGACAAAAGAATTGGCCATCATGTGAGACCAGCGAAACAATCGGAAAAACACAGACGAAAAAAGTTACACTCACACATACAGAGACATTTAGACGCACGCTCGCATACTCTCAACCAAAAGAATAAACCGGCTTTGAGTTATGCGCGCTCTGCATTCTGCAGCAGGATTGGAGATGCTGACTGCCAACAGAGCAGAGCCCATGACCGCTGCTCTGCTCAAGAAAGAGTACCCCTCTCGCACACAGACACAGTCATACACGCACTCGCTCCCATGGCCATAGAACATTTAATTAGCAAGCAAGTAGAAAATGTTCTGTCAGAGGCGCGCTTAAAGTGAGCGGTGAGCGACAGCTCACCCTTCTCTTTGCCACCACCTACCGACCCTGTATTGTTAGTTTTCTCTGCCTGCGCCTCTCACCCAATCTCTTTAAATGTCATCCAGCGCTCTGTCACACTCAAACCAGCAGCAAGGCCGCGTACTGCACGCTCTTTGAACTCTACACTCCCTTCTGCTTCTCTGTCTGTCTATCTGAATGCCTGCCTGCCTGCCTGCCTTCTCACTGCTGACGCTGACGTTGCTGCTGTAGCCATTGCTGACGCTCATCGATTTTTTTCAGAGTGGTTGCTTTCGTTGGTTGCATTTGGTGAGGGAGCGGGAGCAACAAAGAGCATTGCTTACGTGTTTAGCGTGCCTGTGTGAGTGTAACGAGATCAGTATACTCGCATGTACACACACTTATTATGGCGACTGCGACTCTTGCAGAGTTCATACATAAAACCAATTTTTGACATTTCCCGCCGACAAAATCGACTCTGAGCGACGTTTTAAAAATTACGCTCTGTTTACTTTTTGAACAGGGAGCGAACATAAGCGCAAAGCCGATGCCAGTGTCAGGTGTTCTACGCTCTCCTCTGCTCTGTGCTCTGTTTTGGTCCGATTTGACATGTGGACAACAAACAACAGTGAATATCTCATTGGCGATGATCAACAGTAAACATTGCAAATTTCATTTAAAATAACAACATTGAAATGAAACACAGCATACAAATAAGTACAGTAGAGCACTTTAAAATTGAATATGTTCAAAGGTAGGCAAAGAAATACTAAAAGAAAAAAATAACAAAGCAAAAGCAAAAGGCACAGCACATACAGAAAATATTATATGTGCATGTGTACATACAACATTTTGATATGAGTTCTGTGTATTGAACAGTAGAACTTGTTTATGACAAACAGTTCAACTTATTTATAGCACACTTATATATAGAAAGACTATAACACACATAAATGAACGAATTCAAACTTAAATATGTGTTTGTGAATATTTTATCTAAACTTAAATTTGTGTTTCAGAATATCGTCACTTTAATCGAATCTTTTGTTAGGCTGCTCCCCTTTTTATCATGCTCCATAGCCAATATCAACTGTACATTCACCGATACACACATTCGCTCACATACATAAGCAAAAAGAGGTCGCGCTCGTGTGCACCCAACAACAACAAGAGTAGCAAGTAAGAGGCAGTTAGGCAGCCCCGTCACTTGGCGCTCTCGTTTGCGCTCGCTCTAACACATTTGAACTGAAAGTTGGCGCAACTTTTGCGCCCCTCCCTCTACCACTCTGCTTATATGATTTACCATTGCTCTTATTCGCTCTTCCTCTCATTGTCTCTCTCTCTCCCACATTTTAGCACTCATAAAAGCTATGTTTTTTATAACAAACAAGTTGATAAGCAATACGCGGCTAAGGGCAACGATTGGGGATCGGAATGAGGTTACAACAGTGTCAGAACCAGCGACCAGAGTGCGCAACTCATTCAACTCAATTGACAATTGAAAACTTACAAAGAAATCTCTAGCTTACTAAAACGACAGAAAGTAGGAGAGATAGTGATGGTTTATATTGAGCGTACAACAGAGCGACAAAAGCGTATTCCACCCAGGGATAGAGCGCGAGTGCACACGTCTTAAACTCATACATAAACAAAGAGCACGCAGTGCTCACATGCACATTGAGTTGGAGACGTGTACTCGGGAGCTAAAGCAGCTCCACAACCGCACACACACACGCACACATTAACCTATTTGGCAAGGCGGACAACGACGTTGGTTTCTCTGTTTACAAACTGTACGCGCAGGCAGCACACATGCCGTAAAATAAAGTTTTGTTGAGGTTATGTATGTGACGAGGGGGAAGGAGATGGAGAAAAAAGCTCTCGCCGCGTACTCACCTTTAGCAAATCCAACAGAAATGGAGAGGCGGCACATAGTACTATTTTGTGGGCTGGAAAACTGCGTCCGCCGGCGGCCAGCGTACAATCGACGAGGTCGCCATGGCAGCGCAACAATTGTATAGCCGATACCAGAGACGTGCCATAGTCGCCCCAGGTGAGCGAGTACAGCGAATTCATTGGCAACGACATTAGGGCTGTCGTGTCCAAATCCAACAGTTGTTCTCCAGCGTTGTAATTGTATTGATTGCTGTTTGTAGCCAACACGACGAGGCTGTTTTAGTTGCAACGTACCAACAAGAAATTTTAAATAAATGGCAGCAAAAAATGCTGCTACTGCTCCACTATGGCTCCACGTTCACGAGCTTTCACGACTGAATGGCGCGCTGCTTCTTATCGTTGCCCCCCTGAAAAAAGAGTAAAGAGCATAAGCAGATGGCAGACAAATAACACACACAACTCATGTGCTCTCGCTCTCTCGCGAGAAAAAGTTTTAGCTATATGTATATATATATATATATATATATATGTAGATGTGTGTGGAGAAGGCAGGGGGAGCACTGACATGCGCGCCCCTCACTCCCGCTCCAAAACAGTGGACAACTTTGTACTGTGAGCGCGCGAGAGTGAGACAACAAGAGAGCAAGTTTTACAGCTCGTATATGAAATGTGGGCCGTCCGCCCGCCCGGCCCCCTTACACAGACCGATAGTTGAACGTATGGAAATGCATGACTTTAGACTTGGAAAAAACACACAACTAAGCAACTGGCAACAAATAAAATTCTGTTTTTTGAATTTAAAATATAAATAGCGCGCCAACACACACATAGATATAGCAATATGCATATTTTGTTCTGGTTTTTCCATTTTTTTTTCTTTTTCCTTCTGCTTTGTTTTACTTTTGTACAGTTAACGCCACGCATTTAGTGTTTGCTTTTGCATTTGTTTTATAACTAGAATTTCATTCACTATTGTGTTGTTATTTGGTTTGTTTACACGCTGTCACTCCCGGAGCGAACAATTTTATGCATGTTGAATTTATCTTCTCACCGGAGCGCAAAGAAAAATCTGCTGGCTGCTATTTTATACTCGGTTCGGTTTGCTTTCCCTTCTTGGTCGCCGCTCACGGCTGGTGGCTCTTGGTTTTCTTTTTGCTGCTCTGCTCGCCAACGTTGAATAACTCGAACTGAGCTCTGAGTATTCGATCGAATTACGTTCTGCCAGCGCGGCGCGGCGGTCGCGTCGAATGACGAGTTTTAGTCTCTATACGGAGAAAATTTCTGATCATGCGCGCAGAACCGCTTTTTGGTGGTGGTTTCACGTTTGCCTGTGTGTGTTTTTGTATGTGAACGTATAGTTGCATGCATGTGTGTGAGTGTGGGTGACACTGTTGCTGCGTTGAGCGCATGAGAGTGAGAGAGATGGCTGGCAGTGCGCGCTCTTGAAAGTACAGTTGACTAGCAGCGTTACCAGACGTAAATAAATTTAAGTGAAACCCAAATGAAAGAGTATTTTTTAAGTATAGGCTGGCTATAAACACTTATGTTTATGAAAATAAATGTGTTTAAGAAATATATAGAATTTAAGGTGTAAATAGGATTTAAAAATTTATAATAACATATTTCATATTCCATTTTAAAATTTAAAAAGAGTACTAAACTGCATTATCAGTGATATTTACTTTATTTGCCAGTGTGTGTCTTCCTATCAACAGATCCTGCTAAAAGCCGGTTTGCTCTTACAAATTCTCCACCCGCAATTCTGTGTGCTCTTTGAGCAAGTTCAGGCAATCACCTGTTACTTTTGACATACATCTCAGAGACAGCTCTACCCTATTTTTCTGCAGATCAAGTCCCGCTTAAGAGCAGAGATTGAAATAACGTGCTGTTTCGGATTCGCTGCCGGCGGGGAGAGTAATAATACCAGGGAGAGTTCTATCCATGGCGCGTCCAAATACTCTGAGCAGTAATAAACTAACTGAGCGGCGTGAGATGAGCCGAAAAAAAACAAACAACGCAAGATTACAATTTTCTCTGTTTTGATTTTGATGCTGGACACGAGAAATGTTAATGTTACTTTAAAAGTCCAATCAGCATTAAAGCAGTGAGCGAATTTTTTTTGCTGGCAACGCTGAGCGAGTGGCGTTGGGTTGGTCTGGGGTGGTGAGAGAAGCATGGGGCAGCTATAATCCGCCTGGTGTGAGCGCAGCGCACATTGGACCGCAACGTACAAGAGCTGAAACCATATTTTCATGTATGAAGATGGATGTAATCCAATGAGTTAGGAACCACGGTGCGATTTGCTGACTCGCTGAAATTCGAACGCCACGACATTGCCTGGCCTCGCCAACCATCTCCCCTCAGTCACATATCCCCTTGCTGACAACCTTATTATCGTTTTTGTTCTTGTTTCTGTTTTGTCGAAGTCTATTTAAAAAAAACCAAATGCTTGAAACGCAGTACACGAAACATGCTAAAAATTTGTTCAAAACGAATACGCAAACAGATACATATACATAAAAAGATACGTATTGCATGTACATATGAACATATATGACAATGTATCTTATGTTTGCTTGTTTACACGTTTGAATTTGTTTTGTGCTTTGGGGGCCAATCGAATTATAACCTCATTTTGTAGTCAATATTCACTAATTAAATACGCTTTATGAAACTTTTCCGAGACGGAACAAAACATCTATACGTTTTGAATGTCGTCGCAATAATAAACTCATTTTTACATACAAATTTTAACCTGTGACTGCCGCCGAGTGGCGACAACAGTTTCCCTCTCCTGGTGCTGCTGCTGAGATACAAACGGAGAGGTTTGACACTGTTGAGAGGAGAGGACAGCGCCGGGCGCGCGTACTCCAAGAAATTTCGAAAAGCGGACCAAACACTGTCCAAGAGTTTCAGTTATATTATTTTGCTTTCCCACAATAGCATTGTATGCATGTATGTATGTGTGAGTGCGCGCACTCACTCACACACACGCACACGCATACCACTCACATGTACAAATGGAGAGACGGACAAGAGTCCAAAGTCATTCAGTGCTCTGTTATTGTATCCAATTTCTACAAAGCGAAATTTTCTGAAATTGGAACAACTACAAGAGATCTACGCTCTGCAGAAACGGCTGCACAGTGTGACCAGCTTGTAAGAATTGTATACAAACAACCAAGAGCGTATGGAAGATGAAATACCCTGTTTAAAATTAAATATGTAGATACATATATCTAACAATTATCTATCAGTTACTAATAGTTACTTAAATAATTATTTAATAAAATAAAACATAGAAATTTTGCATGTTCAAGATGCATCTCTAATCAAAACAACTTACATATGGGCTAATCCTGCGTTGCGGACGTTACATTCGTACGCAAATTTCCTTGTTAATATTGACAAATCTGGCGTTTTCATTGGTATATTTTCTTAAAATTTTTTGCAAAATGCAGCTCATGGAAATACATTCTAAACAATTTCAACATAAAAGGTTAAGTGTTGAAGTTGTTGAAGTTAAATATAAGACCATATCAATTCATCTTAAAAAAAAGACGTCAGTTAAAAAAAAACTAATTTTTTTTTGTTGCGAACGTTACATTACTTCCACTAAGATTGAGAGGTTATTGATCTGTGTATAACAAAAATATAGCTTAACTTTTTTGGAAATTCAAAAGCGAACTTATCAAGATAAAAGCGTTCTCTTTGAACATTGATTAGATTTCTGTTCATTCAAGTACGATTTTAAAGAATAATTCTTATATTTCATACTCTTCATTTTAAAAGACAATTTTTACCAAAATAGGCAAAAATACAGAAAAACTTAATTTGTGCAAAAACGCAATCGGTTTGCTCATCAAAATTAATTAATTTATGTGTTAATTGGTTAAATAAATAAAATAAATACGTTTCCGAAGGAAAATTTTATAAAATGTGAGTTTTTGATGAATTTTTCGTTTTTTGATGTGGTTTAACTTTTTCTGGATTAGCCCATATGTAACATTTATGTTGGAATCATTTAAACATTCATGTGTTCATCAAACACATCAAAATTATAGAGAAAGAAGTCTCGTCTTTTCGAATTAAATTTAGTTTGAAGTCTCTGTGTGTCCTATTCCAGTTGTATTGATTTTAATTTACCTAAGTAATAATAATCTTATGTTACAAAAACCAAAATATTTATTTCTCATTACATTTCTTAGCTTTGAGTGGTATTATTTTGACTACTTATGTAAGTACTGAATTTAAAGAGGCCCACACTTATAATCTCCTATACGAAGGAAAGAAGCCATTTTTTAATTTTTTTTTTAACAATTTGCCGATACTTTTGCGAAAATGCGTCGTGTAGATATGGTTCTATTTTAAAGTTTGGTACTTACCTATAATTATTTGCAAGGATTCATCCAGTGAACCGTTTCATAAGCAATCTTCCCGTCGGTTTCTTCATAGGCAAAAACACAACTTTTGTTGACAATTACAGATAGACGCACCTTGCAAATTAACTCCAAAGGACGTACAGTAGATGATTCTTGGACAATAACAATATGCGAGGCATGATACAGTAATGGATCGCCGGGATAAATCAAAAAGTCAGCGCCAAAAGCTTCGCCGGAAGAGACGAACTTGCCACGACGCCAGAAATCCCGAAAGACGCGATATTTAAGCGAGTTTATATCATAAACGGGTTCAGTATAAAGTTGAGAGACTACGAAATATCAAGAAAAAGTAGTAAATACAGGATAAAGACATACTGAATATATTCGTACAGTGATTTGTCATATGTGAGCAGGGCAACTCCACGAGAGAGTTCTGACGTTCAAATACGAAATTATTGGCAATCTCTTGGGTAACATAATCAGTTGTTAGGGCAGCAGCTGTAAGGGTGAATCAAGTTGTTAAGAAATGTAAGCAGTTTTATACACTATACATGATTCTGCGCACTCACCCTCTTTGGATTTCCCTTGTTTCAATAACTTGTTGCGTTTGCCAATTAAAATTTTATCCACATGGCGTTCAGTTTCCCGCAGTTTTTCTGCCTTCAAGGTATCTGCCTGTGCCAATAAATTTTCCTCGAATTTATTTTTAAAATCTTGCAACATTTCGGGTGTTGGAGGTGAACTTAAAGTTGCAGCCTTGCTGACTAAAACCGCAAAGCCTGTCTCTATAAGCAACTGCGTTTCCCATTTAGTTAACTCCACTGGCAAAGCTGCAAGAATAACACTTTTATAAAAAATCAAATTGATTTAAAAAAAAGCTTTACCGGCTTCATTGGAGCTCCAGCCCTTGCTGTTGGCCGCGCCCACAAGAGTACCCATTATTCTATGTTTTGTGCGGAGTTCCATATAGTCTACAAAGGATTTAAAATAAAATTGTATTTTACACAGTGATTAATTCCTTACCATCCACATTAAAAACGTAGCCTGTTCCATTTAGTAGGGTTAAATAAATCTTCATTCTCTACGTTTATTTTCTAACCAAATTAAAACCAGCTGTTGTCAGCTAGAGCTGCGAGCTATCGATTGTGACATCGATATATGGGATATATTGTGAATAGTTTTTATTATCGTAAAAGCCGATCATATTTGGGAAATTTTAGTTTTATTAAAACCGGCAACATTAATTTTTGTTTCAATTAGTTTAATTTATAATTCAAACTGTGTTACTAATAATAAATAATGTTGCATTTTATTAACAACTGTTTAATTATAGTTTTAATTGTGCGTCATGTGCAACTTTTACCCAAAAAATTCAAAATTCAAAAAACGTGTTATCCTTATCCTATGAAATACGGGATATTTCTTTGCTAGATATTCATACGCAGCGTAGTCCTTTGACGAATGATGGATGCTGTTTTACTTAGATTTTGCCGTTTGATTTTCTAAATACCAGAGTTATTTGTGATATGTAAAAATAAATATTTTTAAATGGATTAAAGTTTCCACTCGATTTTATGAACTGTATGCCATATTAAAGGGTTCGTTTTCACCTATAAAAATGTGTTTGTTGTGATTCTATCAGTTTCAAACAACTTTAATTTAAAAGCAAAGCAAATATGCGCAAAAAGTGATATAAATTGCGTATTAAACTGGTACATTTAAATTAATTTTGTTGTTTTTATTGCAAAAAGTTTTCTTAAACCTTGACTTTTTCAAAATAATATGCCAAGAATATCGATAGCGGTACTATCGTCAGATAAAAATATCGTGCATAGATAGCTATCGATATACAAATATTTTTCCTACAACCCTATTCATTGTTGTTATTGTTGCTCACGGATAAGAAGTTTATTAACTTTTCCTGGTTATACACTAAACATCGCGAGTGTTGCAATAATTGGCAAAGACATTTACACAACAAACTGACCAACTATAACGAAGATGTAACCAACTGTTCAACGGGAGCATGCAAATTTGCAAGGCGTATGGCAAAAAAAATATGTAGCAAATGGCGAAGACACCACCCATAAAACATACAACAGAAATTCAAAAGTAGCGTTTTGTTTTCTCACTTAATCAGTTCCTATTAACTCAATTGGCGTGTCGTTCACATAACGTTGCGTAAATTGCGCACTGATTGTGCGTTATTTGTGAAGTCGCCGCAATTAACTGAATATTACGTGCAAGTGAGTATGAGCAGCAGAGAAACACAGGAGAGAGCGGGTAGAAAGTATAATATTGCGTGTGTGTTTGTGTGTATGTGTATGTAAGGCACCCACTGGCCGCTTTTGCTAATGTTGTTTATTTATTTATGTTTGCTCGACGCCGTATATCTATTTTTTTTGGTAAATGCTGTTTATTTCTCAAATATGCATTGGACCCGTTAATGTTCACACATTGCCAAGCGATAAATTGATATTATCTTTAGTTTATAAATATAACAAAAGCAAGCACCTGCAGCTCCCTCTTTAATAATAATGTTTGAGAGTTGTAAACTGTTCTTGAACCAGACCTAAGTCGGCATTAAATCGGTTTCGAGCCAGTACTGAGTCTGGTTTGAACTTGAACTTAAGTAAATTTTATAGCTGTACTAAATAGTATCTATATAATCGTGGCGAAATAAATTTTACTGACCAGCTTTTCTTAAAGTCTTCACTACAATCTTTTTGAGATTTGACTTAAGTTCACCTTTGAACAGAATATTATCATAATAAAAGTTGAGAATGTTTACCCATAAAGTCTTTGCGTAGAAATTATATGAAATTACTAAGCAAATATGTTTCGGATTCCGTTCAGGTGAATTGGGAGTTAGTATAAACATTTGAAATTGTGTACAAAGGCCCATAAACGAGAATTAGCTCGTGTATTTACTCATTTTTCATTTGTTTGTCTGTTTTTGTTTTGTTTTAGCACTGGCAAAACCCCACCGAGGATAGAATAGACGAGTCGACGATAACAACAATTACAACTGAAACAACAACAAGAACGAGAAGAGGAACAAATAGCAAGCTTTTGGCGCTTGGCCATGTAAATAGATTTCTCGTAATTTTCACACATTCTATATACATTTTTACGTACATACATATATGTACATACAATATGCGGCAATATATTATACAATTATTGTTGCTTGCAGGTCATGTGGCGAGAATAGCGACAGCTGCCACACAAAGACGTTAATAACAACGTTCACGGCTGAGGGTAAACCAACAAAAACAGTCACTGCCAGACACGTTAAACGTTTCAGCCAGCGCCCAATCACCCTCGATCCCCTCTTTCCTAATGCAAAACTGTCCAAAATGGGTGGACAACCCACTTATATTAGTCACTAAAACGTGCCGTAATAATGTGGATTGTGGAGACGACAGCCATCAGTTTAGCTAAGCGGCGATGTGACGACGAATTGCACAACGAAGCCGAGCAACAAAATTAACACTGGTAAACGGAAATGAAGCTAAACTGAGAATGCATAAGTACAAGCTGAGATGGTGATTAATTGTTATTAACGAGGATATGATAGTGTAGAGGAATGTTCAGACATTAGCAAACAATTTCTAGATGTAACCGTTTCAATGACGTGGATTATATAATTATATGCATTTAACGAGTCTTTTGTGTGGACAGTTGATAGTTTTCCAATTTTACCAAATTTGCTAAAACGTCTGTATTCGTTTTTTCGTTATTAATAATAGTTGTGTCTGTTTTTGTCTATATCTATATCAATCAGTTTTATTTTGAACCTATAATATATGCATTTAATGAGTCTTCTGTGTGGACAGTTAATAGTTTAGCAATTTCAAAAAATTTGCTAAAAAGTCTGTATTCGTTTCTTCGTTAACAGTTGTATCTCTCTTTTTCTTAATCTATAACTATAAGTTTTATTTTAAACTTATTAGGTATGATTTTTTTTCAATTGCAGAGCATATTCAAGTTGGTCGTTTCCTAATCAAGTCAAAATTTGCTTTGGCACCATATCTAACAACATCGTTAGGTGTCAATGATAAAATTTGGTATGCTGTACTTTTATCTTATTTGTTATTGCGGTGAAAGACAAACAAACGTTTTTTTACTTTCAGTTTAATTGCAATCGAATTGAATGAAGACGAAGCAACGAATTAGACAACAATATGTTTAAAATACGTCAAAGGAATTGTATGTTAATTGCCACGGTGCTCATACTGGCGCCCTGCATTGTGATATTGATGATCTTGGGTCCAGAACTATCCACCGAACAGTCGCTGACGCAACGCCTCGCCGAGTGTCATATGCGACTGCAGTACCTCGAGTCTATGTACCGTGCCCGTCAGGAGGATGTCTCATTGCTCTCACAATATTTGGGTCAGTTGCAGTATAACAATGGCAGTAATGTGACTAATGTCAGTCCACCGCCACAACCGGTGGCTAATTTTCTGGATGCACTGAGTCCAGAGGCACGTCAGCTGCTGCGCAATGCATCGCATGTGTCGAAAACTGGAGGTTCTGGAGTGTCGCGTGGCTTTGGGCCTGTACAGAATATACGACTACCAAATGCCTATCACTTCCTGCCTCATCTCCTGGACGATGCGGGCTCTCTACGTCCCGCATATCTGCAAAGCAAAGGACGAAGCGATGTGAGTATTGTACTTGGTATTCCAACAGTTCGACGAGAAAAGCAATCCTATCTGCTTGGCACACTACACAATCTTATTGAAAATATGAACGATGAGGAGCAAAATGAAACACTCATCATTGTCTACATTGGAGAAACCGACTTGGATACTGTGCAGCTGATAGCAAAAAAATTGAGACGAGTTTTGAGGCGCATGTAGAGAGTGGACTTATCGACATTATTGCGCCAGCGCCCAGTTATTATCCGAACTTTGAACGACTACGCATCACGCTAAATGATCCCTTGGAGCGTGTAAAATGGCGTAGCAAGCAAAATCTGGATTTTGCTTATCTTATGGCCTATGCCCATTCCAAGGGCACATTTTACGTGCAGTTGGAGGATGACATATTGACTAAGCGACAGTTTATTACCACCATGAAGAAGTTTGCACTGATTAAAAGCGCATTAACAAAGCCAGATCAGCCGGAATGGTTTGTCTTGGACTTTTGTCAGCTTGGCTTCATTGGCAAAATGTTCAAGAGTGCTGAGCTACCCTATTTGATTACATACTTTCAAATGTTCTACAATGATAAACCCGTCGACTGGCTACTAACGTACTTTATTGAGTCAAAAGTGTGTCGAACGGATAAGGATCAAAAACATTGCAATCAGGAAAAGGCAAAATACTGGCAACACTTTCGTAAATCCCTGTTTCAACACATTGGCACCAGCTCCTCGCTAAAGGGCAAAGTACAAAAGCTAAAGGACAAACAGTTTGGCAGCAAAGTACCCACATTTTATGCACACACGCACAATCCTCCGGCTACGGTTAAATCAAATATCGCACCATATAAAAACTTTGTGCTGAAGCGCGCGTATCGCGGTGAATCCTATTTCTGGGGACTCCTCCCACAGCCTGGCGATTTGGTGCAGTTCATTTTTGATCAGCCAACGTTACTGCGTCGCTATTTGTTTCGCAGTGGCAACTCGGAGCATCCATCGGATCGTTTCTACAATACGACCGTGGAAATGTTACCCGCCGATAGCCTAAGCGAGAATTCATCCGTATGGAGCACCTACAATACCACAACGGATGGTTATCTTGTCGTGGGCGCCTTTGATAGCCTGGGCGTGGCTGAAGGTCTGCTCGATCCAAAAATTGGTGCCATCAAGGAGCTTCGTCTGCACGTGCACAGCGATAGTGAAAACTGGGCGCTGCTTAGCGAGATCGAGTTACAGGAATTGGGAAATAATGCTAGCAATTCGGAAGCAAATGCGGCTAAGCCACGTTTTGCGGGTGGCAGCTGATTGTTACATCGCCATCGGCCACTGAATGTTGATTAATCTGAACACGTACTCACAATATTGATGTATTCCTATTTCCCAATATTCTGTATTCTGTAAAATCTCATATTGTGTACTGGTGTGTGCCTGTGTGGATGTATGTATATTTTTTGAGCGCTACTTTTAATGCCTACCATCTAAATGTGTATATAACTAACCCCCAGGTATATATTTATAATGACTAAATGTAATCTCGTAACTACTATCAATAATTGTACTGCAAAAAGGTTTACACGTGTACAAGATGTTTCGTCGAATTTATATACTCTACATACTAAATATTTTGTAGCCTTGTTCGATAAATGTTACGTGTAAACTTAACTAAACTGCAAAGCAGCGTTAACACGTTAACAATTATCTGGACAAAATGTAATATAATTTTAAAAAGATGCCATTAAATTAAAGATTTTTTGTGTCCAAATAGGGAATTCAATGAGAATATCTTTCACGTGTGAACCGAATTTGTAACTTGTAACTTCTCAATGTCTTATTTCTATTATTTTTATGTATTTTGCATCTTTTGTTAACGCTTTTCATAGTGTACCACTGTTGCGTACATTGCAAGACATTGATGAAAACCAACTTAATTATGTCATTGTGAACACATAACCCTAAACACATCCTTCATTATATTCCCGCATATCCCAAGTGCCCCTATTCCACTGTGGCTCATTGTGTTAATATATACATTTTATACACCAATCTAAAGTTTACGGATTGTTGGTGTTGGTGAACTATGTAACTGCGAGCGTTATGTTATAAAATCGATATACACGACTATTATTATTTATATTATAATTTGTAAATAAGTACTCTTGAAGAGGGTATTACAATTAAGTCACAAAATGTAATGTGTAAATCATTTAAAGAGACGGGGCAATCCCCATAAGTACATTCTTGATCAAGATAACGAGCTAAGTCGATACAGCCACGTCCGTCTGCTTGTTTCCATGCAAAATAGTCTCTCAACTTTTGTACTATCTTGGTTGAAATTTGGTACAGAACTACCAAGCAGATTGGATCACTATATCGTATACCTTTTATATATTAATGATTTATACTGACTGAAACAATCTGAGCAACTTTGAATAAAATCTAACTGCTCTATCTATGATAGGACCTATCATAGGACCAAACTAAAAAAATTGGATAAACTTGAATACAGGTCTCTGCAAGGGTATGAAATCTTTGGCGTGCCAAAGATATTTTTTTCTTTTTTTGTTTGTTAAATTTTTCTTTATTTTCTATGCATTTCTTAGCATTAACTTTAAGTGTTATCATTATTAATTGTCAACTATTTTAATCCAAACATTCCAATTATTTTCTGTTGCTGAATTTTAGATGCCTAATGAATCAATTTTTAAATATCTGTAAGAGTTTCATGAATAATTTTGTTATTTTCATTTCAGTCTTTGTTTATTGTTTTCATTTATTTTTTTAAGCTACAGTTACATATTAATCGCATCTAAAACGAGTAAACTTAAGCCATAATTATCGAATAAGTATGTAATAAAATATTCAACATTTTCATACTCGTATTCATCGCAACATGCGGAACGGACATTTTTTAGCATTGATGCTTTTTACTGTGATTTGTTAATAATTTATGCATAAACAATGAAAAAAAACAACTAATACATTACAATAATGTTTGTTTTTTTATTAAATAATAACTAAAATTGCTGATTAGTAAACTAAATTCCAAAACAAAACAAAGTTTTATATACAAAAAAAAAACAAATGTAACTAAATTGATAAACAATTGGATTTGCCAAATTTATTATAGCGTATAAAAGAGAATGAGAAATGTTTACACTTGGTTCCTGTTAAGCAAACAATATTCTTAATTAAAGTGGTATATTCTGCAACTTTTAACAAATTCATCAAAGAATTTTGATAATAATGCCAATTTAAGGCCAACACAAATGTGCTGCTAAATGTAAAAACAATTAAAACATTGTAGACTGCTTTGGTATAATTTGTATAAGAACTAATGTCACGTTAATAATTTGCTTGCTTAATTTTAAATATGTATGTATGAATACTTACATTATAGGTATAAATATATATTTTTATATATACATGTCCAACGTACGTACTTCTAAAACCACAATAATTTTGCACAGATCATTTACACTTTCATTATAAAATTAATAACTTGTTTTATTGAGGAAATCGCAATTGTATTCGATTGAAATGTTGATCAACAATTGTAATGATCTACATAACATACATAGCTAAATTTAGTTTAATATACATGCAAATATACATATATAAATCTCGATGTATATAACGCGTTTACCGCTAACAATATTAGCAAACAAATATTAATTGATCGTTTTGTTTGTTCTCAAGCCAAATTCTCTTAACCTAATTCAAGAAAAGGATACCATCTGCACGCTTGTTAAATGTTCTTAAAACATGCGTGCAATACGTGTATAAGCTTAATAAAAAAGCATTCAAAAACAACAAAAATATGTAATAAACAGTGCAGTGTTCTTCTTTATTTATTATGCAGTACTCCAGTGTTTTTATAAGTAGTTGTTAGGAATCTTGGAAATGGAAGCGGCCTACATTTATTTCTAGTTTTTACACTTTCCCTAAGAACTTATCGAAGGATTTATTTAAGGGGATTTTGTTTTAAAGTGAAAGTATGTATTAAAATATTTTTCTTAAATTAATATATTTAGATTGTGAAAATTATTTAGAGTATTTACAGCAATCACCAAACCAGAATGTTTGTTTGAAGGGGCACTTTTGTTTCACAAATAAAGAAACACAAATCATGACACTCGTTGTCATTCATAGTAAGGGGGTCGTAAGTATAGGACACCAGCTGAACGCAGTGTTCATTGCCTCCTTTGTTATTGGGCTCATCCTTGTCCCACCTTGTAAAGCTCACCAGATGTCCAGTTGATATTGAGCAAAACTTATTTTGTTCAGCAAGATCGTTCAAATCTATCCAGTAGCATTCTCTGTTGTTTAAGTCGTTAACAACCGCATCCAATTCCTCGTCGTTTTGAAAATTCACCAAATCTCCTCCCAACTTCCGACACTCATGCATGGCTGCAAACCAATTCATTCTGGTTTCATTCGAAATATAATAATATTTCTCGAGATTCTCAATTTTCTTAAAAGGGTAAGTCTCCGCACGAAAATCATTTGCAATTCCAAATGAATGGCTGACTTCTATTTTGGTAAATGACTCTAAGTAATATAGGATTTTAGTTGAATATAAATTTTAAATACTTGTTGAGCATTACCTTCTTGAGGAAACATCGAAGAGCCCTGAATCCCAGCCAAACAAAGGGAACTATAATATACTAGAAATAATACACTTGAACCCATTTTCAAATTTAAATAAACTTCCTTGGATGCAGTTTGATAATAAATACCGCTTTCCATCTATAACTGACGACTTTTATACAGCAAATCAGGGTTGACAATTTTCTGTGGCAACGAGTCAGTTTCTTTTAATCTACTTACATATGTATATACAAATTATATTACATATGATTATTGCTTAAATAAAATCATAGAATAGTTATATTTAATTCTTAGTAACAGGTATTATGTTTAACTACTACAATAAATAAATAATAAATATTAATTTAAGCTCATTTGCAACCCTATATCATATCCCTTAATAAAAACGAAACATATGATTAACTCAATTTTGAATCACAATAAATATGTAGTAGAGTTCATTGCATATACATATGAGTACTTATAACTCTCACCGCAATGTCTGTTTAAAAGTGCAGCTTTGTTTTCAAAATAAGGGAACAAAGATTGCAGCATTTGTTGTCAGTTGAGCTAAAGGTTCTCTGATCGTATGTCAATTAGCAAGAACGCAAGAAATTTGTCCAATATCATTTGCATAGCATTGTATTTTTGATTCGATCTCAAATTTTTATTATATAATTATTTTATTTTAATCGCAATCGAAACCGCAACCAAAATGACGTAGCCGAAACTAAAACCGATATTCGATTCGGCTTGATTTCCTGCTTACGAGTATAATGAAATATGTAGTAAAATACTTGGCATTCATTGAACTTAACGTTATTAATAGCAATCACCAAACCACAATGTTTGTTTGAAGGGGCACTTTTGTTTCACAAATAAAGGAACACAAATCATCACAGTCGTTGTCATTCATGCCAAAGGTCGTTTTGGTGTAGGCCACCACCAGCTGAACGCAGTGTTCATTGCCTCCTTTGTTATTGGGCTCGACCGTACCCCACCTAGTAAAGCTCACCAGATGTCCAGTTGATATTGAGCAAAACTTATTTCGTTCAGCAAGATCGGTCAAATCTATCCAGTAGCATTCTCTTTTGTTTAAATCGTTAACAACCGCATCCAATTCCTCGTCGTTTTGAAAATTCACTAAATCTCCTCCCAACTTCCGACACTCATGCATGGCTGCAAACCAATTCATTCTGGTTTCATTCGAAATATAATAATATTTCTTGAGATTCTCAATTTTCTTGAAAGGGCGTGCTTCAGCACGAAAATCACTTGATATTCCATATGCCTGGTTGACTTCTAACTTGGTAAATTGTTCTAGAAGTTTAACGGCTTAAACTTAAAAAATTTTTTAAATTATTTTCAACATTACTTTTTTGAGGGGAAGTGGAAGATGTCTGAGTCACAGTCAAAAAAAGGAAACTATAAAAAATTAGCGATAAAACTTTTAAACGCATTTTAATTGAATTGAAAACAACAGTATTAGATTCAGTGGCTTTATAAATACTGAGTTTATTTTATAACAATCGGCTTTTATACGCAATAAAAGGGCTGAAAAGTTTCTCGTTTATGTATTTGTTGTTAAAATTGGGTATACTCGTATATACACGACTGAATTATAGAAATATGAAATATAAATATTGGTAAGATATATTTAGCTGATATAGTTAAAATTAATTAACATGTTAACTTTAAAATATTTATTTATGTTCAATAGCAACCCTATAAAAAATTCCTCTAAAAATACCTTAAAGAAAACTGACTCATTGTATAACACTTAGAGCTATTTTCTCAGCCATTCTTCTTGTTATGTTAAATTCCATTAAAAAAAATATACATAAAGAAATTTTGTGTCACATTTCTTGTGTGCTTTATATAATATATTATTACATGATTGGGCTTTATATATTTTATGAAATTCAGGTATGTAACAAAAACAAACCTTTTAAATAGGTTGAAAAATATAAGTTTACCAACTAACAACCGTTATCGTCCTGGGATAATTTGTTTCGCAAATGTATAAATATGTTCCGTAACAATTGTAGTCATTTATAACAAATTTATTATTATAAAATAGATGAACACAATGTTCAACCCCTCCTAAATTATTTGGCTCCCCAAAATCCCATTCCGGATAAGTGTTTTCCGGTTTAGATTCACCGGTAGTCATTGAACGAAATTTCGATCCTCCTGCAAGATCATTCAAGTCTAGCCAGTATCGTTTAGACTTGTCTAAATGCTCATCCAAAGCTTGTAACTCCTGGTGACTCTGTATATTTGCCAGGTTACCGCCCTTTTCACGACAATTTAATAAGGCTTCAAACCAATTCGCACTAGTTCTTTTCTCGATCATATAATATTTGGATTCAATTTTCGTAAATTCACCTGCGTCTTCTTTAAAGTCAGATGGCACATCATAATGTTGAATTATGTGAATATTGTTACCTAAGGGAGACACTTGATGACATAATTTAATTTGATATAGCTATACTTTCTTCAACTGTATTTACCATCCATCTGCTCTGAGTATGGACTTTGAAGTAACAAGTAAAATAATATTGTAAACATATTTAAAATCATTTTTATTCACTATATCTTTACACTTTGAGGATAAATATGAGAATAGCTACTGTTTTAGCATTCATATCGGTTTTTATACTCAGCGATGACCTTACGAATTTTACATCTTTGTTTGATATTGATGGTTATAAATAAATGATTACAACATAAGTTGTGTGGGTTTTATTTATATTTAAATATTAGCTTAATAAAACCACACAGACAGTTTCGCAATTGGTGCTTTTAAAAAAAGCTACCATTCAGATTTAACTGTTAATATCGAATTATATCGTTTGCTTACTGCAAGACCCTCATAACTCAAAAAATCCGATTTTTTAGTTAATCATGTAGGAATGATCATTTATTCATTCTGTATTTCAAATTCAATCAAAGGCTCTCCAGTTAGACAATTAATTACCAGCTATGATACAGCGCGCAATGGTGAGATCTCGACTGGAATCGATTTCCAGGCCATCTTCAGGTTCAATTTCAACAACAGAGCACCTAGATTTGAATTTATTACATAAATACTTAGTTGACCGTAACTTATTTCTTCCACTCACATTTCATTTTGAAATATTCCTCTCATGATCAGCTTCCTTTTTGAAAAATAAAACATTCCTGCTTCTACCAAATCTCCTGTCCAATCTTGCCGTCTAGGTCTAGCTTCTGCATTAAAATCAACGGGCAATATTTTTCCATTAACCATTTTCCATCGTAAATTATGAGTTCTAAAATTATGTGTAAAAAATTAATAATTTGTGTTAATCTATGTTTAAATTATTTTAATTACCTTTTTACAGCAAAGACACAGTCATGAGATTTAAATTTGGCTACCGCTTCGCTAATATATTGTTCTCTTAAAAAAACAGAGGTGCATTGAAATAAAGCAATTTCATTTATTGCCTTGTGGACTTCAAGAAATTCCTGTACGGCTTCAATGGATGATGTTTTGTCCATAGCATATTTCGCAGGTCGGTTGTGTACAACAGCACCATCTGAGAAGTAAAACAATAAAAACATCAAGTAAGATCACTTGACTACGAGATACCCTGTATCCAGAACTGAAACACACAATCTACCTATACCTTTAAAGCTGTTCTTTTTCCTTGCTCTTACTCACATTTTGTAGCTTCAAGTGCTATATTTTCGTCATCTGTAGAAACCCAGATATGTTCAAAACAACTGGAGTTTCGTATTGTCAGGATAGTACGAGATAAGAGAGACAAACCATCAACTTGAACTAAATTTTTATATTTAATTCCTTGGCTACCACCCCGAGCAAGAATTAATGCGTGTACATCATGGGTATAGCTAATACAGAAAATAATTGAATTTAACTATGAACTTGTATTCCTTTATTTATATTTACCAAGAGATCTTTGTTTCTACTGTATTTGACCACTGAATAATACATATTAACATCCAAATCTTGAGAGAATTCATAACAAATACAGTGCACGGTAAAGAATTTAGCTTATGACACAAAGTTTTTGGATTAGGTATCCACGGGCGCACAATAAAAATAAGAGTGAATCTAAGTGTGAATCTAAGGCATAAATATGAATAAGAGCCTCGTATACGTAATGAGGTCACAATACGAGTACTCGCATTAAATTGACAATGATAATACGAATAAGTGCTTCAGCTGGAGGTGTATTCAAACTGGCGAAACTCTAACGTATTATGATTTATAT
The DNA here is from genome assembly GCA_035044365.1 of Drosophila neotestacea. NCBI lineage: Eukaryota > Metazoa > Arthropoda > Insecta > Diptera > Drosophilidae > Drosophila > Drosophila neotestacea. Next base: position 4,047,343 of record JAWNMD010000157.1, on the reverse strand, counting down.
GTGAATTAAGATAGAAAAATCCATAAAGGCTACAGTAGAGCATGCTGAACTATGCGAGACCCTGTACTTTCTCTGTTAAAGCCACATACATGTGGAGTGGAAATGAGGCACTCTTCTTAAATCTATAGTTAAGGGATCGCGGGCAAAGCGAGCAGCAGTTTTATATCATATCCCGTCATCATCAGATTCCCGCAGCCAGCTTTTTAAATTTTCCCTACAATATGTAGGACTTTAGAACATGGTATCTCGTAGTCTACTCATAGCTTGGCGACTGTTCAATTAAATATAGATCATCACTCATATCTTTTAAGTCACAAATCCGTCGCAGTCTTTCCCATTGCGTTGTTGCAATGTAAATAAGAAATTTCCATTATATAGTTTGTATTATATGATTTATTTATATAATTATTGCACAGTTATAATATATAGCTCAGTGGGGATTTGTACTTTTAGATCTTGTTGTTGTAAAATTATCACTTACTTAATTATTGTTGTCGAGAGTTGGAAAAGGGAAAGAATAATAAACAAATACACCGATAACTTAAAAAATTCTTATTCTATTAACAGTGTCTTAGTGTTTATCAAATAATAGCTTGAATTAAAATATATTGAAATTTATAGTTTACGTTATGTTTTCAAATACAATTTGGGCTATCAAATTATGAATGTAATTAATATTTATATGTACATATGTATATACAAAATTCCTATGTCCACATCCTATGATAATAATCAAACCTAACTTTCAGTTCTCAAGTTGGCAGTTGTATAATCAATTTAAAGGACACTTGCATATTTCTGATTAATATATGCTTTAGTATGGTAATTATAAGTCCGAATTGATGCAGCTAATGTTTGAGTTAATTGCTTATCCCGCTTTAAAGGGGCGAAGGATTCAATATCGCTTCCACTGAAAAACAAAAAAAAAATTAAAAAATATATGTATAACATAGCTTTTTTCTCTCTTTTGATATGGTATGAATGTTCTTACTTGATATCTCGAGTCCGCAGAACACGTTCTGCCCAAGTTTGCGGTCTAGGAATATCCCGTGTAACTCCAACCTGCTTTTTGTCAAGATAATCAATTACATCGTTATAGTAATTGGTTCTGTAGTTGTACATGTATTTGTACTGCAGAAATTTAGGCCTATGATTGTGAAAAAATAATATTTAAATAAATTAGTCAGTTTTTACTTGTCAAACATATATGTAAGTCTTTAATCTCTAGGTTAAGGAACGTCAATTACCAGGATTCTATATCAAGTCAGGAGATAGATTTACAACTGTACCCTTACCTGACCCAATGACGATATAGCTGAACTGGTTTCCTGTACCCATCATCTTCGGGTGGTGGTGGGGGTGCCTTAATTTCTTCAACTTCAGCCTCGACAATATTCTCTTGGTCTGGTTCTGCCGGAGTTGCTGCCTGAACTGATCTTGGCTCAGATTTTACGCTCTCAGCTTTTGATGGCGCAGCATCAACAGAACCAGGTTGTGGAGTTGCTGCATCAGCAGCAGCATCACCGCCATCATCAAACCCCCAAGGATCTTCTCCATCCGCCATTTTGCTAAAAAAATTCAAAATATGTTATAATATCAGCAAAACTTGCTTAAGGTTAATATCCAAGGTAATTACAGCATTTTTAGAATCTGATTGTGAGTTGTTTTAAAAGCACTCAGCTAAAAAGGTCATTAATTTGGGTCTACTAAAAATAACATATTTTAGTGAAGCAATGGTTATGTAATGCTTCTTAAAATAGGTTATGGTATTTGGGGCACCAATTAGAATAAGAATGTTGTAGTTTTTTTTTTCGAGATAGAGAAAGCTTCATGATGTAACACTAAACTAGCATATATGTATGCATGCATATCGTACCGCAAGATTTATCTAAAACGATTAGATAATAAGGACTGCAGGAAAAGCGGCTAACTTTGAACTATTTCTGATCTAGTTGTTATCCAATTAGTCTTGAACTGAATAATTTTCTTCCTTTCTATTTGGCGGCAGGCAGGTACTAAATAATTGCTTTCACACTAGTCATAAAACTAGTTGTTCAGATACTAGTTGCCTTTCCCTGCAGGGTTTTAAAGGGACCGATTTTGATAGTGCCGAAAAATAAACACGCTGTAACATGGGGATATATTATATCCTGGCTCCCACTTTTTACTGAACACTCTTAAATTTATGTCCTAGAAATAAGGCATAAGGATTCGAAATACTATTTACAGTTAATGGAATTATATTAAGGATATTTTCTATTAAAATTACACATTAAAGTCATTATAATATGCGATTATTTTATACCTGTAATATAGTGTTTATATTGTAGTTAAACTAAAAAGACTAATCGGATAATTTTTTTGCGCTCTTGTAAATGCAATCCAAATATATTTTTAAAATAGACAATACAGATAATGAAATACAATATATAATATATGTACATACATATATGTATCTGTATTTGTATATACATATAGTGAATAAATTAGCAGTGAGGGAAATAGCTGGTGAGCACGGATCACTATTAACACCTATTCGCAAAATTCCTGAACCCAATATATTGTCAACTCAGCTACAATCTGCATTTATCAATGTGTATTTCAGCATTTTATGAAGCCGTAAGTAATAATTATTTATCATTTTTATTTAACTACTTAATAAAAACAAATATTTCTTATATTTATACTTTAAAAGGTCATATGATAACAGTAATTAATATATTTTATTTATAAAGTCTAATATAAAAATCAAGCTTTGATTTAAACTTTTTAAAACGTTTTTCATAAAAATCAGAGCCAGTTTTTTTAATAAAGTCATCAAAAAAATAATTTTTAACTACCAATATATAAGTGATGTTTTCATTAATCCTTAAGGTATGTAATAAGTTATTACTAATAACCAAATATTAGACAGAGTCCAATAAAAAGTGTTTAATAATTTTATGGTACACAGCGAAAATCAGTGTGGCCAGCGCAACACCTAAAATTAAACAAAAGTTAAATGCTCACACTATGTTAATACCTTTGCAGAGGGTATTATAATTTTGTCTCGAAATGTGTAACGCATTGAAGGCAACTCCATATAAAAAAAACAGTAGCTAAAAGCAAGCAGAATTGTCTGCTGTGGCGCTCTAATTTTAGCTGCTGGTCAGCTAAAAGTGATAGGTGAATTATTGGAATAGAAAAATGGAGGGAACTGGAGCCTAATCAAAAAGCCGCTTGAACAACAAAAACAAGATCGGCAGACTATGAACCACTACTGAAAGTTATTGTTAAACTTTAAATTTATATAAATCTTCATTTATGTAATTTATAAAATGCATAAAGTCCCCTTTTCCCCATTCCTACCATTCAATACACAGATAATCACTCATTTACGAAATTTTTCATTGCGTTTGTTTCCTCTTTTGCATTAACGAGCAGCTGCAGGAGCAGTTCTACCATTCAACTTTTAATTATTTTATGTGTTGTGCTGGCAGCTCTGCTTTTAGCTGCCTATTATGAAAATATTTGTCACTTTTTTTCGTCTCTGCCAAAACTTTGCAAAGGACTAGGCTTTAATAGTGAATGTCCACTAGCTGAGATTTTTCGGTTGCGGAAGGGGTTCCCACAAAATATCCGGAAAATTATATTGCGTTTGCCGCATCCTTAGTCAGCTGATTGCTTGGATTCTTATACTGCCAGTACCAACATAAATATAATCCAGTTTTGTTTAAACAAAGTATGAAGACAGAATACTTATATTCTTTTTTTTTCATGTTAAAAAGTATATGGTTAATACAAAAAACTAGAATATCTCATTATAAATTAGTAATTACCTTGCACATGGAAAAGTGCACCCTTAAACTCGATAATATTAACTAAAAACAAAATCAAAGAGTACAGGGTCACTGCAGAAGTCCATTTAAGTAACAGCTGTGTTAAAAACATATGGTATTACGCAAATAAATTAATATCATTTTTTTTTTAAATTTTCTTTTGTGGCCTTTTATCAATCAGCTGTTTGTTGCTTACAAAAATCTCGATAAATGCCCAAATATTATCGATATTGTGTGACCATCTCACAAAAATTTTTCCAGAATTTTTCTTGCCCCTTCACAAACAAGTTGTTTATGATTTTGTATGACAACTGCCATAATGTTTTAATTCCATTGTTTCGGGTATCATCGATATCTTGACATGGTTTTTATTGTCTTCATGCTACGCTAGTAAATTATATATCGTAAATATCGATAAATTAATAACAAATATTATATATATACATGCATATGTGTATATATTGTATATACAATGCTCGTGCAAACGAGTACAATGAATACAATTCAGATAAGATAATTAATGTTTCAAATGAATTTTTGTTTTTCAGTTTACACACATACACATACGATACTTATGCACTCAGTTGTATCTGAGTGTGATTCACTTCCAGTACGGTTCGTAAAGTAAATTTTGTAAGCCAAAATGACTACTAATGCAGAAAAGGACTTTTTTCACTTGGTATGTACAGATCCATACATCTGTAACAACACAAATACTGTATATTTATGTATTTACAAACATTCATATTTGTTTATTATTGTGAACTAAATTCCTTATGTACATATGCAATTGTACCATTCTACTTACATATGTTTGTTTATAAGTAGCTGCATACGTATGCATGTATGTACATATTAATTGCATTATTCAAAAAAAAAAGCACACCTGCATATGTATGTTGGTAAGTTCGTGCGCTTTTGTTTATTTACTTACAAACATATGTATGGTATATGTCATAAATATTGTGGAAAACAGATCTAATGCTGGGCCTCAAAACGGTCAGATGGTCTGCGCTAGGCTCTGCAGTGAACCTAACATATGCATTAACAACCAGTGGAACAATATGTGTTGATATATACATATACTTGAGTATCTTATGGATACGAAGAGCGTGGAATCCGTGCTTACAATATAGACACACACCTTGACTAGATGTCGCCTACTGAAAAGCAAGTTCTTTTTCTATAGTTCTTATATTTCCTGTGGAAAGGCGGGAAACCTGTTCTATACGAAAGTGAGATGGATGACCTATTTTCCTTGCACAAAAGTGTGGCAACTAAGCTAATATACATACATATAAGCTTAAGAGCCGAAAGTGTATGCTTATCTATAATTATTGATAAAAAGAACTGATTATCGAATGCTGGTGCACCTGCTGTTATATATGTACATATATATTTTAAATTATTTCTTAAATATTGCATACAGTTTATTCTACATAATTCATATTTATGTTATCAAGGCTAATAGATATGCTTACGACCCTGATATCGACCCTAATTTAATAATACCAATGTCTAACTTTATAATACCATGTACTTATGTATATGCTCAGCTTACCAATTCATTTCTTTTATTTTATTTATAGAATATAAGTGTAAGCAAGGCGCTTAAAGGAATGGAAACGCCTTTGAAGTCAAAACATGCTCGCTCAATTATTATTATAATACATAAATCTAAGGAAGCAAGAACATTTTGGGCAATTATAACTCGACAGCCCATCATGGAAAATAGATTTACGGCTTGGAAGTTCTGTCACCTACTACATAAAGTTTTACGAGAAGGCCATAAATGTGCTCTTCAGCATTCCCAGAAGCATTCAAATATGATTTTAGAAATCGGAAAATTATGGGGACATCTGCAAGATGATATGGGGAATTGTATAAAAGCTTATAGCAAGCTTTTAGTAACTAAACTAAACTTCCATGACAAGAATCGATTGTATCCCGGATCACTATTGATAACCTTTGCTGAAATTGCAACGATCGCGGATAAGGATTTAAATTACTAGTATGCAGTAAATATTATATTATTAATTTGATTTGTATACTCTGAACCCATTAGACTGAGATTTAAAATATAGAATGTAAGTCGCTCGTTCATGGGTCCAGGGTATCCGCAAGTCAATAACTTCTAACTAAACTATTGCGTCTGTTTTAATGAAAGTTAATTTAATACTTATCTATATTTTTTAGCTTTCAACTGTGTGTGGAAATCTTCGACTATTTGGAAGATATTATTGCTTTACAAGTTGCTGTTTTTCATTCAATTAATACGTATCGCATATCATCGATGACGCAAGCAGGTCAATGCAGATTAGCACCGTTAATAACCCTTATTCAAGATTCAAATCCATTGTATGATATCAGTGTCAGACTTATGTTTAAGCTTCATGAAAAGTTGCCTAATGATGTGCTTAGCGGTCATAGAGAAAGGTTCTCTGGTATATTTGCTAGATTGAAATTGTTTTACGAAAATGTTAGACCATTGCAGTATTTCCATGATCTTATTACAGTACCACAATTGCCAGAGCAGAGTCCAAATTTTAGGTCTCAGGTTGATTTTGGCAGCTATGTTCCTCCCGTAGTACATGTTCAATCAGAGCCAGATCCAGATCCAATTGTAGAAGATCTTGTTGACACCAATTCCGCTAACAATATTGCTGAGCAAGAGCACATTTTAAGTCAACGCATTAATGTTTTGGAAAATATGATAGAAGATAAAGAGGAAACCATACAGCAACTAAAAGCCAAACTTGATGATAGCATAAGTCACTTTAATGGATTGGAACAGACTTATAAGCATAATATCGTGGAGCTACAAAGGAGCAATACTGCGTTGTGTAATGATTTGGAATCATCGAAAGAAATGTGCACGAATATGCGTATGCAAAAAGATGAATTGGAGCTTCAGCTGACAAATAATCCAATATTAATTCGTAAGTAAAACTATATATAATTACATTAAATTGGTTTATTAATTAAATCATTAATCTTGCAGAAAAAGTATTTGAAGAGGAGGAGAAGCAAAAGTTATCTTCAGAAAAGTTTAATAAACTAAAGCTTATGTATACCCAAATCCGAGATGAACATATAAATTTACTTCGCCAGGTAAGGCATTTTATATATATAAATTATTTTTCTAAAAAAAACTCATTGCTAAACATCCTTTTTGCAGCATAGTGAATATTCCAAATCGTTGAATAAAGAAAAACAATTGAATGCGGAGTTGTTAGAGCAGATGAAGGATCTTAACAACGAAATCTTAAAATTGAAGGAAAATATTACTGCAGATAAAGAGAATACTACGAAGCTTTTAGAGGAAATTGAAAATGAGAAAACCCATTCGTCAAACATTGAAACTGCTGGAAAGGAAATGAAAGCAAAATATGAGGCTATAATACAGAAAAAGGAAAATGAAAATCTTGAAGTTCACTCAATGGTAAATGTTCTAAAGGAAAGTTCAAATGAGCTTGGAAATGTTAAATTAGTTTTGTTAGAAAAAGAACAAAAACTGGCTGAAGCAGAGGGTTCATTGAGTGTGAAAGAAAAAGAAATTGTTGAAAATCTTAAAACGTACGAAGAGAAATACTCTGAACTATCTACTAAAAATAAAGTATTAGAAGAAACTCTGAAAAAGGATTCCGAAGCTTTACGAGGCACCTTAATTGAAACTGAAAACAAGCTTCAAGAGAAGGAAAATTCCTTAAAGGTATTTATTTTCTAATTTCTAATTACAAATATAATACTCAGTTTATAATAATTTTAAATACTTATAGGAAGCTGAAACTTCTTTCACAAGGTTAAACGAGGAAAAAGTACTAACAGAGAAACTCCTAAGTGATGTTCAAGTTTCATTGAATTTAAAAGAAAAAGAGATCGTTGAAAATCTGAAAACGTACGAAGAGAAATGCTCTCAACTGTCCACTAAATCCAAAGAACTCGAAGAAACTCTTCAAAAGGATATACGAGCTTTGCAAGACAAATTAGGTGAAACTGAAAAAATTCTGCAAGAAAAGGAAACTACTTTACAGGTATTGGTTTATTGTTTTTGGCTTCTACTTATTTAAAAATATTATAATACCACATTATTAATATTTGTAGGTGGCCCAAACATCGCTAACAAAATTGAATGAAGAAAAACTATTATCGGAGAACGTTTTAGGTGATGTACAATCTAAACTGATGCAACGTGAAGAAGATTTATTCAATGCATCAAAAAATAATGATTCATTGTCAAAATTGAATCAACAATGTCAAGACGCGTTACAGATAATGAGAAGTCTAACTATACAGACTGTGAGAGACATGTGTTCTTCCAAACTAAATGATACAATTCAAGAGCCTTTAGAAGGAGTGCTAAAAATTTCCTCAAAAACAAAGACTTTGTTAAACAAATTGTTTCCTTCAGCGGAAATACCAAAAGATGGAAGCACTGATAAGTTGCATGATATTTTATATTTAGGGTATTATTTTATAGAGCTGTATGATTATTGCGATATGATCTATAAATCTACAACAGAGATTGAAAAAGGTCAAGGTGAGTATCTTATCGAATCACACTTTTGATTTAACTTTGAATAAACGAATTCTTTTCTGTTTCAGATATTTTAAACAAAGTACGTTCTATATGCCCAGACCTAACAAAACTTTTTGAGCTTGTTCAAAAAGATGAGAAAAATCCAGAAATCAATAGCGTTGCTCAAAGGATTGAAAATAAATTATCTGAATTAAATAAACTCGTACAAGGTGTAATGAATAATTATGAAAACAATGTCGATCTAGATAAACTTATTCAAACTGAACTAAAAGAAATGGACATCGCTATTGAGGAAGCAGCATCTAAAATCATTGACTTACTTTCGAAATCCCGAGAGAAGGACAGTAAAATAAAGTTGGAAGTTAACGAAAAAATATTGGAGGCCTGCACAACATTAATGGAGTGTATCAAAGTTTTAATTTTAAAATCACGTGTGCTTCAACAAGAAATAGTTTCTTCCCAAAAAGGTAATCACCAAAGTTTCAACAGTCAACAGTGAATACATAATTGTCTAAATAACAAATTTAACTAATATGAATTCAAATAATATTTTAGGTAATGCTACAGAGAATGAATTCTACAAACGTAATAGCCAGTGGTCAGATGGTTTGATATCGGCATCGAAGAGTGTAGCAAAGGCTGCCAATTACCTTGTTGAGGCTGCTAATACTGCAATAAACAGTGAATCTGGCCAAAATTTCCAACTTATTGTTGCTGCCCAGGAAATTGCGGCTTGTACTGTTCAACTGGTTATTGCAAGTAAGGTCAAAGCACATCATGACAGTCAAAATTTGTCAAACTTGACAATTGCTTCACGGAATGTTACAAAAGCTACTGGAGTTGTCGTCGCAACTGTAAAAGATGGCAATGCACGAACGGAGCAACAGCAAGAAATCGAGTTTTGTAAATTAACACCATCCCAAATGAAAACTATGGAAATGGATATACAAGTTAAAGTCTTAGAACTGGAACAGGCGCTGCAAACTCAACGCCAGAAGTTATCCACTTTCCGAAAGGAGCATTATCAAAAAACAGAGTACTAAACATGACACATGTATTATTTTATTTTATATTTTCTTAATATATATATACAATTTAAATTAAGTGTATAATTTGTTAGATTGGTGCTGGAGTAACATACGTCAAAATCGTTTATACTGTTCCCTTACAATATTATTACAGAATATTTAAAATATTTATGAAATGACCTTGTTGAACTCCCAGGTGTTAGAGTACCAATATTTAAAGATGTCCAAATAAACAAATCTAACTTTTGAAAAAACATGGTACTTTTTTTGGCCTTCCTGAATTTGACTATACTATGCCATTTAAACAGCAGATCACGTTTCGGACATTGAGTTTTTATTTATGATAATATTCACCTTCAATCTAATAGGACAAAATACAAAATACTAGCGTGATAATCAATCAAATAAAGTTTGTTTTTCTTTTACACATTTATTTAATAGCTGCTTTCAAGTCTTTATATTTTGCATTTTCATAGATCTTTTTAGCCCTATCAAAGGCTTCTATAATACATGACCTGGAAGAAAAGTAATTTTATTATGATTATACAATTACATACTGTTTAACAATTGATTTACCTAAACAGTTTCTGATGCAAAACATAAGCGCTTACGTGGCCAGCATCTAAATACCTTACTTCAGCTCCAGGCCATATATCTTCTAGGCTAGAACATCCCTCTCGCGGAACGTAGGCATCGTCTCTTGCGCAGACTGCGATTATCAGGGACGTATCATATGGTACTGAAAAGTTTTTTAAATGAGTACACTCATCCATCATTCCTCGCATGAATTGTAAAGCCTCTCGCTCCCACCAATTCGTCTTTGTAATATCAATTTTTTTATTTTGTGCGGCTAATGGTAAAATATACTTCATAAGCTTTGTTAATGTCGAACGATCCATCGATTCTGTTTGGTAGGTAGCTAATTTTGAATCCTTTGCAATACTTTTACTGACGATATCTTTAAATGGCAATTGTATACTATTCGAATTCAGTACTTTACTTTCTAGTGATTTCAATAAAAATATTGAGTTATTAGCATTCTCCGTCAAATTGTTTTCAGTTTTTAAGTTATTTCCATCAGTTTCGCACTCTTGCGATTGAATTTTTCTTGTGTCATCAATATCTTCTTTGAGTTCATGCAGAGACTGATTAAAATTCTGAATAAACTTTTGACCTGCGGTAAAGGCATCGTCAATAACAGTGACCATTTTTGATAGCCGTTCTCGAAATTGACCATCCGAATAATATTGTGTTTCCAGCATATCCCAGTTAATAGACTGGCTCATAACTCCCTATAAAATATTAATAAAATTAAACAACAATAAAGCAAGTTAATAATATTGTTCGTTGAAAACTTATGTTAATTCCAAACTTTTAAATGACTTACTGTAGTAAAAACTGCAGATGCAGTAGACCAAGATAGACACGGAACGAGAACTAAAGGTTTTGGCCAGTTTGTTGCTGCCAACGAGGCCATCTAAATAAAGAAATTATTAAGTATTTGTATCAACACACGTATTTAAATCATATTCTTTTCACTTACATGTCCACCCATTGATAAACCAGTGATACCGAGGGGACCAAATCCATTTCTTTCACACCAATGCAAGAGAACAAGACATTCAAGCATTAGGCATCCGCCCATAACAAATATATCCGAAACATTATGCAAATTGGATCGTCTGAAAGATACATTAAAACACGCTAATTTTGAGGGTTATTTAAAGAAACAGGAAATCGAATGAAATATTATGTGAGGGCTTAGAACTGAATTTCCAAGTCCTGACATTGCATAACAATCTTGTGTCTTTTTGAACGTACATTTGATCATCAGGCTTTCGTAATCCATAAAATGGGTTTTCCAGTATTATAGATCCAATGTTGGCATCTTTCAACAAAGGTTTTGCTATAAAATTTCTACGACGCCAGAAAAACTGAAACACAAATGGATGAATTAGGTTTACTAAGCCATTTACTACTTATTTTGGTTAATACCCACATGATCTCCAGTTCCGGCCAAATGAATGCAGATGGGTTTATGCGCCTCGTTAATCCACTTATTGGGAATTAGTAACTGAAAATATGCTTTTTGTGCTGCTTCCGGAACAACGCCAGGCATATGCAGCTCGAGTGGAGTCGTAAAATTTCCCTCTATTAAAGTTGAATCCGAATAAGTTTTCTTTTTAGTAATCTCTACTGGATAATCGCGTGGTACCAATTTAAAGCATGTTTCTCTGCAGGAAATAATTTTGCGAAACTGAAATACTCTGAAAATGCAAAAATAATTCAATTATTACGAGTACTTACTAGACAACTCGGATATGCCGAGTCAGTTTGAAATGTCCTCCTGCCAGCCGAAATATTTATGCCCGCAGTTTAACACATATTTAATTATTGCATTATTTTAGACGTTAAAGTGAAAAATGGGTTGAAAACTGTTGTGGCTTATGTACATAAATATATGTGTGTATGCATAGAATCGTCCGATTTGGGAATAATCAAAAGTATGAAAAAGATCGGTCGTTAATGATACTTTTTGGGAAATGTGTATATGTATGTTTCGTAATTTATCGAGCTACAGAGATCTACTGAAATTAGCGAACAGTTTGTGAAAGATAGTAGTAAAATAAATAACTGTGAACAAGTGATGACTAACTCGCGTCCTTCCAGCGCGATTATCGATTGTCAAGACCCTTCAACCGGCAGATGGGTAGCTACTGTTGAGGCGGAGATTGCTATCCATATTGCCGTACACAAAAGGCACTGTGGTTGATACAACATGAAATATATCAAATTTAAAATTAAGCCACTATTTCTATAATGATAAATCGACAAGCAACCATGCGTAATTTACATTAAATTAAAGAACTAAAACTGCAGAGTCCTCTGAAACTGAGAAGTGTTTAATTGAACTACTAGGTTAACAAACGATAAGCGGAAATAAATGTTCAGCGTTTTTGTAATCAACCAAGATATTTGTATACCCTTGCGGAGGGTACTATAATTTTGTCACGAAAAGTGTAACGTTTTAAAGGAGGCATGTCAGACCCCATAAAGTATGTATATTCTTGATGAGGGCGACGAGCTGAGTCGATATTCTTCTCTCTCTCTGTTTTTCATTTAGTATGAACAACTTTTTTGTGTCTTAAGATATCTCTGTCAAACTCTGGTATAGTTACATACAATCTGACTAAATTTGGATAAAATCAGACTACTATTTACATATATCATTAATCTGTCATATGTCGAGCATTGAATGCATGTCTCTGCAAGGGTATAAAATCTTCGGCGCGACAAAAATAGCTTTCGTTATCTTCATTTATCTAGCAATTAGTTTTTAGTATCTAATTTTATCACTTAAGCACCTATAAATTTATTTAAGAAATTTTTCTGGCGGTTTGAAAAACCTCAAATCCTAAAGGGAATAGGCATGTTTAAAAAACAACAATATAAACATAATCGCTAAAAAAATATGGAATAACAATACCAAGTTTTATTGTTTGATGTTTGGATATAAAAAAGCTTAATTGTTTATATTGTTTAATTTCAAAGCGAAGGAAACCTGAATAAGTTAATGCCATTGAAATTACTCTTATATGAAGTAAAGTTATTGCCTTTGGACTCATTACGTAAAGGATTTAAAATCACAATCACATCCCACGTATGTACATATTTACATTGTACGTGTATGTACATACATAAATAGTCCACTAACTTACTTAACTTACCTATGTAAGTTTTCAGGCTTTCCCCATCCCTTTTCAAAGAATCTTGTTATGAGCATTCGTCGATAGAGGCTGTCAAGTTTGCTAGGAGGCATGTTTATTATCAATAAAAATTTGTACTAAAAACTGAGGAAGCTTTTGCAGCACCAATTCAGGTGCTTTTCTTAATAAACTAGTTCACCGGGTTTATAATAATACTCAATCGATACAATACATATCGAAATCAAATGGGATATCGATATTTTGTAATCGGATTCTAAATACTCAAAATACACACTGCAACATCCGATATCGTTCTGTATATTTAGCAACATTTTAAATATAATAATTTATCTATCCTCTAAAAGCGTCATATAGCTAACAGATGTAGGTCTATGATGCTTTTGACTGAATTAGTAGCAAAAACTTTTTGTTTTAAGATTTTGCAAATGTAAAAAGAATTTCGGCTCTTAATCGACGCTATCTAGGCAATGATTTTTTACTTATCGTCCTATCGACTAGTTCGATAATAGAACTATTGGTCATACGGATCAAAGCGCTATTGTATTTATTTGTTTACAAATTCGGTGTTGTAGAAAATTCAGTATTTGTATTGAAATGGATCCAGCAGTTTTGATTTTATCGTATGGAACTGTTTCTCCAAAAGAAATGGTTGAAAGTATGTTAAATGTATTACATATGTGGGCATGCTTAATTCTTATGTTCGTTGGTACATGTGTATGTAAACAATTTACACCGAAGGCACACTTAATTGTAGTTTTATATGATCTTTGATGAAATAGAAGGCTTTCTGCAGAGGCATTTACATATCCATATGTATAACTCAACACACAGTTTAAGACTCCATAAAGTATCCCTGGGACAGACTTCTTATTATGTCCCTATCTAAATATCCGGACGAGTGTCAGTTGTTGCACCCCAATTAATCTAATATTTTTAAATTAAATCTAAAACAATTAATATTTTTATAGGATACTATATTTTTTTCTCTTTTCAGATATGTTAACTGAGCTGAATCAATCAAAATTGTTAACAACTAATTCATATGAATCAACGGTCATAAGCAGTTACAAATGTGACATTGTTAGTAAATATTATGAAACCAGTATTTCGTTAATTCCTTTTGATGGGAAATTTGAGAGTGTTCCAACTGAAGTTAAAAAGCAAACTGAAGCCTTAATAATTTATTTCGAGCCCACTGATGTAAGTAATTTCTTATAAATATAATATTTTATATAAAAAATTGTAACACATCCCACTACTTACTGTTTATTAATATTTTTATCATATTTTATTTCAGAGATCCTTCCTTACATGTCTTCCCGATATAAATGACTTTGTTAAAGCAAATAAAATACAGATTGGGTACTTGGTGACAACATCATTTTCTGACGACGAAAATGAATTAACATTCGACGATCTTAAAGAACACACACATGTGATATTTGACATTGTTGAACTTAAAGATGCCGAGAAAACAGAGAATACTCGAGAAATAAGTTTTACAGAGATTTTGGAGGGGCTGAGAAATTCTGTATGGTCAAATATAAAATTCAGTAAGTATCACACCTTGAAATTCAGATGTATTTAAAGTTAATTTACATTTTAATCACAGGTTCGAGTCGTGGGCATTCAAACAACACCGAAGAGATGGAAAACCAACTGAATGATTTTGAGAACTTGTTTATTACTGCTCAAAATTTACGCGAAGATACTACTTTAACTAGAGATGAACTTTTAGATAAGGCAGAACAATTGGCGCAAGCTATGGCAGCAATGTTGAGTGATAACGACAGTGATTAATTTTATATAATTTTTAAATATTGTAATATTAAATACAAATTATATAGATTTGATTGAAATTTGTTAAAGCATTGTCGAGGGACATCGTAGTTATCGTAAATATAACTTAAATATAAATCTTTTTTTATAGATGATGCGAAGAATTGATTTAATATTATTAATTAATTATTACAAAAATACCTAAAGATTTCACAGCATTTTAGAAAAATTGTGTGGTCCCACGTTGAACAATATGAAAATTAGAGAACTAATTTAAAATAAATAATGACCTTGGTTGCACCTTTTGAATAAGAAGAATCTTATCTTCTTTGTCGAAGAGCTTTAGACAATTATATATATATTTTTTTCTCTTGGACGATCATTTTACTTTAAAAATTTCCGAATCCGAAACACTGAAAGTTCGAAGATACGCAAATTGCCGCAACATTTTTGAGACAAAGTGTGGCAACGCTGGTTGCTTTCGATTAAAAGCTAGGTAATCGACAACAAAAACAGATGATATGGAATATTGAAAATGTCGAATTATATATTTTTATGTAAACTTTTATTTATTTTATTACTTACGTTTTTTATCGACATGGGCACGATATTTATGAAAATAAGGGACGTATTGAATGATCTGAGTGGGGACAGAAAAATATGCGTAAGTAGCGAATCTCAGATTGTGCGCCGCGCACTGCGTTTAATGCTCGCTTGTAATTGAGACGCCTCTATCTTTTCGCCCACTCGTCTGTGTTGTGTCGGAAGATAAATATTTGATAAGCTTTCTACTGACGATATAGATTGATGCCGAAAATGGATTTTGATGAAGAATGACTGACGTTGTCCAACACTGTTTGGCAAACAGCGGATAGTTTTCCCTAGGCTGGCACAGAAAATACACAAATTATACTGTATTACAATTTGGAATGAAGTTGAATACCCTGGGAAATGATAGTGATTTTCTGGTAGGGCTTATCGAGTGTTGAAAATTTGCATACTTGGAATTTGGGGGACACTCTCTAAATCTGCATTTACCGCTAAAAACTGAGTTTTCCTATGCATGGGTACCTATTTAAAAAGAAGAAAAAAGTCCTATGGATTGCGCAAATATCGTTGGACTAAACTTGAGACATCTATGCGTGATTGCTCCCCAAACCCATTTGTTCTTCACTTTTATCAACATTTTTCAACCAAGTACGCACTTTTGCTATGCTCGACAAGCCCTACCAGAAAATCACTGTTATTTCAGAGCGGTTTTTTGGCTGTCACACTGTGTTATTTGTTCAGCTGTTTCAGTTGAAGCCGCTTAAATGAACAATGTTTTCCTGTTGCTGACAGATCGAGTATGTAGGTTTTTCTAGCTAATTCAAATGAACTTTTGAGGCATATAAAACACATTACTGTTATACTTTCGAGTAAAAACATGCAGTTTTGTTTGTGCCTACAAATTCGTAATAAATGTCTAAATCTCGAAATATCGATAGTGCGAGACCTTTGCATAAATACAAGTTCCTAGTATGGAAACGCAAACTACAATAAAATAAATATGTATCTGAAATAAATTGATAAAGTAAAATTTTGCTTGGGATTGACCTGCATACTTGGCTTAAGACACATTGAAAAGTGTACCATTTCAACGTTCCAAAGGGTTGATTTCTTTAAGAGATTTAACACTTTAATAAATTTATTCGATACCTAATATTATTAGAAATAATCTGTATCGTTTTAATCTTTTTATAAGTTGTGTTTCTGCATGTAAGTTTTTATTATTTCTATGGTTAATTTGTATGTACAACTACGGCCCATTCGCAGTGTGTATACGCAACTAGCGTCTCCAACATTATATTATTGTATGTACTTACAGTTGTACAATTGTATAAATAAGTTCATATAGATGTAAAGTGTCTATGTATGGACGTATGAATAATTCTTTCGTCATAAACATTTGTATATGGTGGGTCAGTTGTCATTCATAAGTGTGCCATGTTTAAAAATATATAAATGTGAATACATATTTATTTAAGTACTCTTTTAAACATGCAGGAAGTGAACATACATATGTATGTAAGAGAACTTTAAATATACATATACTAAGTATTGTCTAATCGCGACATTAAATAATTGGCGTATGTATGCCCGTTACTATATGACTAATGCATATGTTCAAATATTTATGTTCACAAGTGCGAATGGAAAAACTGTGATGAAAGCAATTATGTTGTGAATTCTACCTTAATGTGCAGGTGGAATGCACAAGTGTAATAAGTACAGATAAATGTGTATACGTTTCATACATAATTTATGTACGCACATAGTTTTTTAATGCAATAGTGTAGAACATATGTAATTTCATACATACATACATATTGCGTACTTGTGTATATACAGTCCGCTCCGCAATTATACGTACACCAATGACTGTGTGTACATACACAGCTTATAATTAAAAATGCTTTCTAATGATCAGTGTAACCGAAGCAGTAGCTGACTCAGTTTTATGTGTTGTAAGCAAGCCACTTTCATGTAAGAAAATTCAAGTCAATTTGGTCTTCAGTGCTGTTCATAAAATGCTCCAGTGGTTCACCTGGAAACAACAGATATTGAGCAACATGTTGCATGTCTATAGTGAACATAACATACTAAAAACTCGGATCCTATTAAAGAACAAATAAAAATATTTTTCTTATTTAAAAACCATTGGATGTCTAACATGATTTCAAAACTTTTTACACATTCTAAAAACAATTCATGAAAATAGTTTTTAAAACAAACCTAATATTCGATTATACCCAGATACCTACATTCAAATAATGAATATATTTGTTTTACGGGGTGCAATAACCTCCATTTTAATAGAAGGAACTAAGTACAATGCTGAAAGAGTGAAATAAACATTTATTTTAATATTTAAACATTGAATAAATTGCTTTTAAAAACTGACATATTAATATTCTGGTTGTTCGTTTGTAAATATGTAAATGAGCCAATACAGTACAAGTATTCCCTTATTTATGTGCTAAAATAAGTGAGGATACTCCAAAGCGAGCTAGCCAGTGCTGCCAAGTCATCCTTTTTCCTTTTTCGAAATAAAATTTGCCAGAAATGTATTGTAAATTAAAAAAAATTAAAATTAAATTTATTGGTTCGATTGTTTGAATGCCAAATTAAAAAGCTTAAACACAGCCGAAATAAATGTTTAGGTATAAATTTTGGAAATCTTTGTTTAAATGGTTTGAATTTAAGGACACCCAAACCTGTTTTAATACAAAAACTGACCAACTTCGGGTGAAGCAATCGATTTTGACGACGTGTTAGTTGAAATTATATTAAAATAAATAAAATAATAATAATAATAAATATTAAACCATGTATATTTTTTCCGAAATCACTACTTTAAATATAGTTTGTTTACATAAAAAATTGGTTCTGTTCTTCTATGGAGTTTTAATTTTGTCTCCATTTTCGGAGCCCACCTATCCTGTTCCTCTTATCAAGTTTTAGCAGCACTAAAGTAAAGAATGCGCATGCGCGATTTTTGTCTTTATCGATTTGTGTGAAATTATTTCCAAGTAGACACCGAGTTTTGTGAAAATGATTGTTTCAAAAGCTATAAAAAATTATAGAATGTAAGAAATATATAAATACTTTGTATTTTCAGTCAGGCATAACAGTATTATTCTGAGAAGCATTAAATTCGTTAACGAATTTGCTTTTAAGCAAAACGACAGGATAATAATATTTAGTCATCACATATACATATACGTATACGAAAAAATTTTTAGATTTATCAATATAGATATTGACACAGTTATATTTAATATTACCAAATTTTAAATATCGTTTTGCAGACAGAAAATCGAGCAAATCGGCAAAATGACGCAAATGTCGCAAGACGAAATCATAAGCAATACGAAAACTGTTTTGCAAGGCTTGGAAGCTTTGCGGGTTGAGCATGTTTCCATTATGAATGGTATATCTGAGGTTCAAAAAGATAATGAGAAATCTGATATATTGCGGAAGAATATTGAAAATATTGAGCTTGGATTGAGCGAAGCACAAGTTATGATGGCTCTCACTTCCCACTTGCAAAATATTGAAGCTGAAAAACAGAAACTGAAGACACAAGTGCGCCGTCTCCATCAAGAAAATGCTTGGCTACGAGATGAACTTGCCAATACTCAACAGAAGTTCCAAGCGTCTGAACAATTGGTAGCACAGCTAGAAGAGGAAAAGAAACATCTTGAATTTATGGCATCAGTGAAGAAGTATGATGACAATCAGGATCAAGATGAATCATGCGAAAAGACTCGAACGGATCCAGTTGTTGAGCTTTTCCCTGATGAAGAAAATGAAGATAGAAACAATATGTCGCCGACTCCTCCAAGCCAATTTGCCAATCAAACGTCAGGCTATGAAATTCCAGCTCGGCTGAGAACACTGCATAACCTTGTCATTCAATATGCATCACAGGGCAGGTACTGTATTCGTTACTACTACAAATTGTATAATTTACATTCTATTATTATTTATTGTTATATTATTATTTTCTTCTAGATATGAAGTTGCAGTACCACTTTGCAAACAGGCCCTTGAGGATCTCGAGAAGACTAGTGGCCACGATCACCCCGATGTTGCAACAATGTTAAACATCTTGGCACTTGTTTATCGTGATCAAGTGAGTATATACATATATAATCAACTATAACAAGAATCTTTTTAATGCTCAATTTACTTTACGCAATAGAACAAATACAAAGAGGCTGCAAATTTATTGAACGATGCTTTGTCCATTCGCGGCAAAACATTGGGAGAAAACCATCCAGCCGTAGCTGCAACCTTAAATAACTTAGCCGTGCTTTACGGTAAACGCGGTAAATACAAGGATGCTGAGCCACTCTGCAAGCGTGCTCTTGAAATTCGTGAAAAGGTTTTGGGTAAAGATCATCCAGATGTTGCAAAGCAACTAAATAACCTGGCATTACTTTGCCAAAACCAAGGCAAATATGATGAAGTTGAAAAGTACTACCAACGGGCTCTGGATATTTATGAAGCAAAGCTTGGCCCTGATGATCCCAACGTGGCCAAAACTAAAAACAATTTGGCCGGATGCTATTTAAAGCAGGGAAGATATGCAGAAGCTGAAATCCTTTACAAGCAAGTATTAACAAGAGCCCACGAGCGTGAATTTGGAGCTATCGACAGCAAAAACAAGCCCATTTGGCAGGTAATATATAATTATGAATTAATTTTAAGGTGTTCATTACTATTTTTTATTGAAGTTAGGGTAGTAGTTCCGATATACGGTCAAAACCCATTTAACTACCTAACTTGGCACAGGTACTTCTTTATTCTGCACCCAAGATTTTTATAGAAATGATGATGAACTAACTGCAAACGTCTCAGCGTTCTTCGAAATCAGAGATTTAAGTTAACGACTAAGTATACTCAATAATGACTGTCTTAATTGTAGGTGGCAGAAGAACGTGAGGAGCACAAATATGATAATCGTGAAAATACACCTTATGGAGAGTATGGTGGATGGCATAAAGCTGCTAAAGTTGATTCGCCTACCGTTACAACCACTTTGAAGAACCTGGGCGCACTTTACAGACGACAGGGCATGTTTGAGGCGGCAGAGACTCTAGAAGACTGTGCAATGCGTAGTAAAAAAGAGGCATACGATTTGGCTAAACAAACAAAAGTTGCACAACTTCTCACATCGACCGAAAAACGACGTTCAAAACAGATGAGGGATGACATGGAGTTTTCAGACGAGGTAAATTAATTAATTAATGTCATGAATTATTACTTATATAAATATCTAACTTATTATCTTTTGTATTTTTCAGAAATCCAATAAGCCTTAAGCTCATTTGCCGTGCGGTGTTTGTGAAATCAATGTGCTTTTTATACATACGCTAACTCGAACATTAAATATATTTATTCATTCCTTAATATTAATTGGGTTAATTTTCTCAATGACGGAGTTCAATTTTAACCGCAATCTATTTAAATAAAGCTGTTTATGTTCTAAAAGACTTTTTAAATAGCTTTACAATTATATATTTTAACCGTATATTGAGAGAACTGATCCAGTTAACTCAAGCTTAATTTAGTTAATAGACAAAGTCCCCACAATTTTTGGGAACGGCTCTTTAATAAAAAAAAAAAAAACCAAATATAAATAACTAGTTACTCGCTGTTTTTAATTAACATCAGATATTTATTTGGATGTTTTACTTTTTACAAACAACTCAGACACCTCCCTCTCATTCTCTTCAAACAACCGGTCTAAAATATATACAAAATAATTATGTTTTATTACTACTTAGTATTAACAATATTTAATGAGCGACAATTCACGTTCATCAAAAACACTTTTAGCGTAATTGATCTGAAAAGAAATATTTAAATATAAGTAACAATTATAGAAAGATAAGTATAATGGCTACTTACACATCGGGAAACAGCTTCAGCGCATTCCTCAGTTCGACATCGAATTCGTGGTCGTGTGATTTTTGGTAAGTTTGTTGATATTTCTATATAGTAGCTTGACGATGAAGATGAAGATTTGCTTGTCGATGTGTTTGTTGTCAAATGATGACATGACAGTATCTCACTGAGGTGACAGTCAAACATAACGGTTGGGTTTCCATCGCATAAAGAGAATACACGAACATATTCGGTGGAAACCAGAAGGCGTAATCTCGCCTCTTTATCACTCCAAACGTTTGGCTCATAAAATATGATCTTTTCCATAAAGTTTTTGCGATTTATTAGGTAAAGGTACTGCTGTCCTTTACTTTGACGACTAGAATATGAAGGCAAAAGCCCTCCAGGAGCACCAGTTATGCATCGGGGTAAACGTTTTCGGTTTGGGGAAGTTCGATGTGTATCTCTGCTTGTTTCACGCACAGCACTTGCTGTTTCTGATGCCAAGTCCAGCATTCCGATAATTGGTTTCGTCACAGTACCCACTAATCCTTTTCCCAAGCCACTGAGAAATCCCGGAACGCCTTCAGCTTGGGCCCCATCATACGTATGTCGAACAATGCTTGTTACTCCGCCGAGTAATCCAAATCCAAAGCCTTTTATACCCGCTGCAAGGTGGCCGCCGGATGTATTTGATTGTAGCTCTAAAATTCGTTGTCTCGTCTCATTATCATGATCGTCCAGTACAACTTTACCCAAGCTATCTGATAATGTTTCTGTTAACTTTGCGGTGGAATTTGAAATACCATGGGTAACATTTTTAACCAGACTTTTCACTGAGCCTTCGAAGATAAGTCCAGATACGCCCTCAGACAAATCATTTGCGAATCCCAGCGGGTTGCCCAGGAAATCTACACTTCCCAATATCGATGCGGCATGCCATTTCATTTGATTAATATAATGCTTCTTTATCGCTCTCAGATAAATGTCGATTGTTTCAAAATGATACTTATCCGAAAAATAGTCAAGTTCTATCAAAGCATCTTCAAATTTGATCAGCGTCAAGCCCAGTGCTTTTTTCGTATTTTGCAATTCTTCTGGTAGCTTTGAAGAAGTGAATGCTGAAAGACGAACCCGAGTCGGTTCGATTCGGAAGTATTCAAAGTAATATCTTTTCATGTCATTTTCCAAGGATTTTTTCACAAAATCTTCATAATCACAGGGCAGGAATGAGCTATGTTTGCTTTCTCTGCCATATCCAAGAAAAGCAGCAATTTTCAGTATGAGCTTCTCCTCCAGATACATAGTACATGGCTTTACATCGAGAGTCAAATATTTAAAAATTAATGCGTTCTTATTGGGACTGGGCAACATTTTCACTTTCAGAAGTAATGCACTCTTTTGAGAATCGTCTTCGGTTGGGTTGCAACTATTTAAGGTCACTTGGCTGGCAGCATCCAATAACTGATTATCAATCTGGACATATGCTATATTCAGATCAATGGACTTTTCCATAGTAGTATCTATAACTTCGGCAATTATGTTGTCCAGGCTAATATATACAATTTCCTCACAAGGTTTCAAAGTTATAATTGATATACCAATTCCCTTAGGAAGTTCGACATTTATCTGTAACAAAAGAAAGTTATTTAATTTCTGTTGAATTTTAATTAGTTATATGTCTTACCTGAAATTCGTATACAGCTTGAGCCTTTCCCTTATCGATAATCTGTCTGTTGTTAAAGGAAGCATGCGTCCATAGTAAATCTGGTGCCAAAATAATCTCATTTGGTTTAAGCTTAATATCACAAATTTGTACAGTCCGAATTGGTCCATCCATTTTGGTAGATATTTCCAATTGTCCAGAGCCAGGTCTAAGCTTTTGGGCAACGAGGTGTTGTTGGATGGGTATCGTATCTTTACTTTTTGAATTATAAGTAATTCGTCCCAAAACTGCCTGGGATCCGTGCTGTAGACCCATTTTTCCACTATTAGACTGTAATGAGAAGAGTGTGTTAATATATTTACACATAATTAATAGGAGGACAATAACTTACCTGAACGCACATATTGGCGTGACACATAAGTCGTCCATTCTCAAATCTCCATGTCTGCGTGGTGACTCTTTGCTTATTGGGCGTGCGAACTACCAAAGGTGTGAATTCATTTGGATTCGGTGGTTTCTCCAAATCTAAAACCAATCGGACAGCGCTGCCTTCATTTGATTGTATCGGAGGGGTTGATCCTTCATGCTCCAATTGACCATTAGAATTCATTAGCCACAGTTGTGACCGATCTCCAGAATTCTTTTCCATAATTATAACTTTTTTGTCAATAACACCCAAGACTAATTGTTGGTATTTCTCGTCTGGCTTATCACCATCCCTTTTGAACTGATCAAAGGTATTATGAAATGCTATATATATAAAGTTTGAATAAGTTAATGTTTTACTACTATTTGCCAAGTCAAAAGGGAACTCAATAATATTTCCTCCAGGAGCTTCCATTAGCAATGTGTGTGTTCCTAAAGGATCGTCCATAACATAAGATAAGGATGATTGTGATCGAACAGGCGTAGACCAAATGGGTCTGGAGCCTTTTTGCGAAAAGTTCACAGCCACCTCTGAAAAGTTGTCGATTCTAATTGGAGGTGGTAAGCTTCGGGCATCAGTGAATAAAAGAATCAGAGTCGCATCTCTTGATATGATTTCCAATCTCAAGAAATACATTTCGCACCATTCATCCCTAATGTTGATGTACATACTCTGTTCGTCACTAATTGGTATGCCTTTCGACCAGCAACAACATTCAACATCTGCAATTCTTACACATATTAAAGGTTCGCGATCCCAGTTTGCCCAATTAAATTGGAAATTACAATCAACGGGTGCCGAAATAATATGAGATGATTTAGCGTATTCCTAAAAAAAAATATAGAAAGATAATATAAAAGGAATAATAACAATTTCGCTTTAAAAACTTACATTCTGTACGACATTACATTTCTGGGCAAACTCCAGCTTGTGCCCACTTTTGTTATAGAGATGGAAACGAGGAGACATTGTCACAAAGGTCGTGCTTGAATAGAATCCTCGTCCACGACGAACACTAATACCGATTGTATAGCATCCTGGTCCACCTTCAGTGCGCAACTCTCGGTGTGTTATGTTCTTGATTAAGGAGAAGCCTTTGCACCACTAAAAACAAAACAAAGTATATGTTAGTAAAAAATTGTTAATTCGTACTATTAAACTTACCTGATTGTTGGCCCCGAAAGAGCTGCCCAGTCGAACTTCCAAGGAAGGCGATCCCTCCTGATCGGAAAATGAGAACATTAATGGAGAAACTTGGCGAGCGGTTTCATGCTCCTCAAATTGTCCTGCACCAATGTTAGTAGCTCCTTCTTGTTTAAAGATGAGTGGCAGTCCTGTCTTATTGATAATCCAAATGGGTGCACTTATATATATTTCTATACCCTTTCCTTTATAGCATTGAATCGATATGTGGAGATGCAATTCTCTATTCTTTGAATCGATTAACTTCAATTTTGGTTCGACAATGCCATTCAGATTTGTTGGAATCTTAAGTTGGCCGGAGACTTGAAAATTATCCAATGTGATGCTCAAGTTGAAAGATTCACAAATATTTATGTTATATATATTCTTGCTTTGGAAGGCATTAATACGACCAATACTGCATCCGTTAATGTTGAAAATTAAATCACAGCACAGCATATTCTTCAACATTAGTGGGGATAAGAGTGTAATCGCGTGTCCTGGCATATTCTTCTCTTTGTAAGGATACATTTCCTTGCTTATATTGATAAGCGTATAAAGTATACTCCTATTAACATCATAACAGCTGTATAGATTTTGTTGGCTATCACTTCCGCAATGTTTCCAAGTTATTTCATCATTACTAAATCCAACATCATCGGCCTCAGCACCATTTGCAGACCTTTTACCATCATTGGGAACATGGGAGATATATAATGATGCATCAAGGAACTTTAAAGGCACGCACAGTTGATCATTGGGAGTTATTGTACTAAGTGCTGTAACTGCATCAACTTGATTTTTATTCAATACTTTTTTCAGGAATACTTCATGATCCAATTTGTTGATTATTTTCAGGGGAGACATGACTTTAATGAGCTTTTGTGCAGATCCCATTAGTGAAATATCAAAGATAATGCGTGTTTTTTTCTCATATTGTGAATCCAATATGGTTGTTCGAAAGTAAATACCAACTTTATCTATGGATATCGGTCCTATTAACGTCCAGCCATGGATTTGAACTAGAATCTGATGCAAGTTCAATAGATGTGAGTCTATATGACGCAGTTTACTTTTCTGACTAAAATCAAAGGTTTTGATCTCATTGGGTTCGACGGTTATCCAGTTCTTTATGATCTCTAATTGATGCAGCTCCGAGCAAGTCAAATCACCTAGCTGAGCGTAGATTGGTTTAAAGAGCAGTGCTGATCCCGTGAGGTTCTGCAAGGCAAATGGAACGAATGGAGATCGTTGTCGGAAATTCGAATTCTTCACATTGTCCAGGGAATGGAAATCGCTTGTCCAATTCTTGGAGACCATATGAAATAGTTCAATCAACGTTGAGGTAATATTTATCTTGAGTAACTGTTTACTATTCACAAAGATTTCGAATCGTTTTCTTTTATCAAAATTAAGTTTCTTGTATTTCCATTTTGCTGTACATTGCCAGATCTCTGACAAAGGTTCCCATCCACTCAATCGTCGATTGTAATAGTTGAGGGTCACTTCGGTGTCAAGATCACCCTCAGCTGAATTATTGCTACTCAAGTTATCGACTTCAATTGCATTTCCTTGAAATTTATATTTAAGTAAAACCTTTGTCAGGGATATCTCAAGAAGGGGCACATCCGCGTCCATGCAATCGTCTATCACACACATGGATATGCAATTGGCATCCAAAATTGCAGTTTTTAATTCCAATGCCGGGTTCTGGGTTGTGTTCCGCTTCTGTTGGGATAACCATAGAGCGGCATCATTAAGTTTCCAATTGTTAAGTTCCATCGCATACCAGCAACTTGTTATTTCAAATCCCATCGCCAGCAGAGGAGCAATTTTTTCAAATTCCGAATTCGATTTGGATAGTACATTTTGTGGATTTGAAGTTTGGTTTGGTATCGTGCTTATCATTCTCAAAAACAGTTTCATATCGACATATGATAATCGAATATTTAATTGCTTTTGTATCACAATATTCAGGCAATTATTTCTCAGTTCTATATTCAATGTAAACGGATCAATGATGGATAAAGCACTTTCATCCTCAGCGTCCAATATGCAGGAAAAGATTTCCAAATGATTAATATTGATGGATAGGGGTACAGAACTGTTATTGGGTTTGTAGGAGATTACCGTTGTACTCTTCAATATGATGGCATTCGAATCCAATCGGTTACACTGTTCTACAAATATAATCTCGGAGTCTGTAACATTTATAATATACTCTACCACATTAGAGTCCGATGCTTGAGCATTTCCTTGATCCATTTGCAATGGCTGATTTGCTTTCGGGTTCACAGGCAATACCGGCAAATGGTCTTCCTCCAAAAACTTCTTTAAATGTTCTAAAAAGTCGAGGATTCCAATAACTCTCATATCGTTTAACATTATTGTATATTTGCATAAATTATCACGTTTTCTGCAATGAATTTCGACTTGTGCTGAATGCTTTGGAGGCGAACTTTTCTTGGAAGGTTGCAAAATATTTCTGAAAACATTATTTGCATTGTGTTTACCTTCGCTAGGTCTTTCGTCAACAATCAATATGTTGCTGGATATCAAATCAATATCTTGTGCACCATCGCTGAACATATCAATTTCTAGCTGGGATCGTATGAAGTGAATGCAAGCCAAAGGTTCTAACCCAAAGTCAGGCATTGTATTTGTATTTAAAACTAATAAGATCGAAACATCTTCCAAAAGTATCCTTATAGAAAGTAAAGTCAAAACCCTTGCCGAGTCTTCAGTCTTAGTAAATAGATTTAATGCCGAAAATGTTTCCATTGACGAAAAAGTATTGCTGAAGGAATTGTTATAAACATCCTCTATTTGCTCTCCAATATTGTTGCTCAAAAGTCCCCTGATGAGTTTATAATTTTGTATATTTAGTGTTGCATTTAGTCTTGAGAACGTTCCTTTTATACTAATATCCGGACACACTCGAGTACTCGCCGTTGTTAAATTACGCTCCACTTGGACATTAAGATGGCACGATTCCTTAAATATTTTATTGCCCTTAATGAAATTTGTATTGGCAATATTTATAAAAACTTCCTTGTCAGAGTTATTTTCCAATTTCTGAATACTTCGTTCAGCGGAAAAGAAATTGATGTTGACCAAATCAATGCGCATCACGTCCAATATTTCATCTGGGTTTGGAGTAATTCCTTTTTTACTTAAGATGCACTCATCACTGGCAAAATGAAAGCTATTCTTCAAAGTAAACTGTCCAAGGTAAGCAATTAAAACATGATTACTATTATAACAAGCTGGCAAAACTATGATTGGTGAAGCGGCTTGAATGCACAGCTTTATCTTGGAAGGCTGTTCACTTCGATCTTTATCCACATTATGCTTCTTTAGTTTTCTTATCACAGGCTGCAAAGAAAATAAACATATTGAACTAAATTATACAGATCTAAAATATTACTTAAAAGCAATGCTATTAACAAAAAACAAATATTACATTATAAAGTTTGAACGTTATTAAAGTAGAAAACAAATAGTGGAATCATTACCGTTTGTAGTTGCAATAAATCTTTGATAAACAAATGAAGTTCGACTACAAAACGCTTGGTATGAATATAGTGAACAGATGACATGTTAATCCAAAGTACTGCATCGGCATTAATGCTATTTAAAGGTTCCAGATCGGTAAGTTTTCTGTAAGAAAATGAAACGAATTTTATTATAAACGCGAGATGTCTGTATTAAGATATTGTTGCTTACCTTTTATAAACAAAATTTAAGGCCTCTGAGCCACTGGTTAAGAACCTTTCCTTATATATGCATCCAAATTTGGTGAGATCATGTACTGTAATTGATCCCAAGCAACCTTCAATCGATTTAAAAGAAGCCTCCTGAATTATTGAAAAAGTTGCATTGGATACATTTATTTTAGATAGGACAGCTTCATTACGAGTCAGGTTAAAGTTCAACGATCGAATGGAAACATTTAATTTGCTGCAAAATTCCGACGCACCTAAAAATACACAAAATTTATAACTTAACATTAAGTTTGTTATAGTTTATATCAAGTTACTTACTTTCTGGAATACTATCTTTTTTCTCAATCAAATGACGAGGTTTTTCCGTTTCAGCGATTAAGCCAAAGAAGTCAAATATCGTAAACCATCTGTCTACACAAATTGTTAAGTTCAAACAATTAAACTCAATGGAATTTTGACTTTCAATTTTAGTTTCAAAACGCCTGGTATGCGATCTATAAATAACCAAATTGTGCTTCTTTTGTTCGGTCAAGTCTTTTGAGTTAGATAATTTTGATATGAGTTGTTTTTTGGTATTTTTCAGCTTTATATATTCGCATAGGTTTTTGGGAACTGATGTTGATAACGACATTTGCTTGCTACAGAAACTTGGTAAGTCAGGGCAAGATGATGATGATTGCTTCTTTTGTCTATAGCTGTTGTCAAGGTTTAACGATGTTACCATATTTCTAAATGGTGATGACGAATCCGACTTCAAATCTTCCATAAGCACAGAGTTCAATATGACCTTAACATCTTCTTCATTGCCTCTAATACGATGTTTTACAAAAAAGTCCTTAAACGTAACATTTACTAAGGGCTCGTGACTTTCATTTTGCAAGTTAATTTCAAATACAGGAACTGAGAACTTAACAGTTGTACTCAAACGTTGTACATCATTTATAGAATCCGAGGAATTGGTTATATTTGAATTTGGAATCTTTGGTTTAATATTGTCATTGCCATCCGAAAAGTTTGTGGCGTTTTTAATCGAATCTAGCATATTCTTATACTGCTTTCGATAAAGAGTGACCTTTAGAGTTTCCACCATGCTTCCTTCGACCTAGAAAAGAAATTAAAATTTAGCAATTGATAATTTTAATACATGTTCCTCATATCCTAGATGGGTGTCATAACTCAATCAACGGTCATTCGACAAAAATACATTTAAAGTATTTAGTTCAAAACAAATTCTTTCGATATGTCCATAAATATGAAATTTGTACACAATATAAATCGGGTTATAACGAATATTACTGCACTATGAGTTTTAAAACCGTGCTTTTTGAGTTATGACAGTCTTATAGTAAGTAAGTGATATACAAGGTATACTTAATATTTATATGTACTAACCGAAAGTGATTCAATTTTCCGTTCTTCTACACTCGCATCACCGTATCCTAGATTTAGTTTTAAAGATATTGCAGTATCATGCAATATTGGAAAGGCTTTTTGTTTATTAGCATACATTCTGCTTGCTATGGGGTATGTGAATGCCCAATCTTCATTTTGTTCATTAATATTTAATGAAAATAAATTAATATTTTTTACTTCTATTAAATATTTAACTATCACATCTTTTCGCATTGTGTCTATTGTTTCTATAATATCATTTCGACAACAAATCTTTCCTAAATTGGCAATAAAAACTTCCTTGCTATCACTCGACACTGGAAGAACGATTATGGGACTGTTTATAATAACATCAAGTCTGCCAAAGTAGAAGATATTGAAAATTATATATTAGTAATATGCTTTAAGATAACACAAACTAGTTCTTTTGGCACAACTTACGAGATCCTGGTGTTATCCCCATAAGACTTGTTTGTCTGTTCTGGTTTTGTTTGAGCATTGACATCTTTTATTTGCTGAACAAATTCTTTGGCTATATACGTGGCTTTATTACCAATTGAAGTTAAAAATTCCCTGAAAACAATGGCATAATTATAATCATTAGTATGTTTTATATCAATTTAAATAATTTACTTACTTTAGACCTTGTTTTAAGCTTGTAATACAAAAATTAAAATCATGTAAGAAGCGAGGGTTGTGCGTATAAGAAACAGATGCCATTCTTAATTGAAGACTTATTGCAGTATTATTACTCCATTGTGTTGTAAAACTTAGCGCATCAATTTGCTCACTTTTGTCATCTTCGGCATTGTTTGCATATATTTCGTTGGACAGTTTATTAAGCACTGATTGACGGGTTATTTCTGGTTCCGGATCTTTCCCAATGGAAAGAATTCGCTGATGGCGAATACCTTGCGGTGTAATATCGATGATTTGTATTCCTCCCAGCGATCCAATTATATTTAAGCTCGATTGCATCGAAATATTTATTTTCGCTTCGCTTATTGTAATCGTACCAACTTTTCGGGCAATCTCATGTTTATCTCTTTTAATCGTATATAATATCAAAACATTTAGCCGAAAGAAATCGAAAATAATTTCACTATGATCGTGGTTAAGGGATCCTTCGGATTCAGTGATTTCCATTGAAGCCTCTTTATCAACTTGCGTGCCTACGTTTTTGCTTACTTTTTTCATTAATTGTTGACCATGAAAAATTCGTTCAGCAAAATTTAAAAGTTCAAGTATTGTCTCTTGGTTAGCTAAAAGAAAGTACAGTTTTTAATGATAATTTAAGACAGAATATTTGTATACACATACCAATTATTTCCAAACTATTGAATGCTATTTTCGTAGTATGTACGTAGTTTGAGTTATTCGCATTTGGAGCAATAATATCAATATCAATATTAATTAATGCATTTAATTCTGTCTCTTCGTAGTATTCCGTTGTTGATTCTAAAATGTATGTATAAGAAGCGGAATATAGTAAGGTATTATTGATCTCAGGCGAGGTAAACATAATTCAGAAAATACCAGTCCATATCGTCATTACCATTGTTATGACTTACCCAGCAATCCAAGCTTAGAATAACTTTTGCGCAACTAGAACCAGTAAAGAATTCTAAAGGACAGCTGTTTTTTCAATTTGATTCTCTAGAATTCTCAACTGGTTCTAGTGGTGCAAAGGTTATATGTTTGAATATTTAAATTAATATACCGCTTTGAATATTTTGCACTGCTTTCTTAATTATGTGTGGACTGGTTGGCCTATGGTAATCTGCAGGATCTGGAGAACTCGGTGTAACGGGGGAACAGGCTGTACTATGCTTGAGACTACCAGAAAAGCTATCCATTCTGAAAATAAAAGCATAGCATTAATTAAGAGTAATTATGAATTATAAAAGACAGAACTATTTACCCAACATTGCGATGACTGGCCACCAATAACTCAAAGTCTGGACCGAATGACTGAATGGCATCCACAAGTAGTAATCCATGGACAGACATTGTAATAGTTGATTTTCCACCAGTTGTTATAATACCAGCTCTAGCTCCAATGATTTGCAGTTCGGCAATGCTTTTCTCCTTTGATTGCATTTCTATTATCAATTGACCAATTGCAAACTGAACAACAAAATGACTGCCTTTAACATTATAGTTATCAGAAATTAGTTTACTTTCGGGTTTCGGTGATTTTTTATCCTTGAATCGAGAACTATTTGTAATTGGATAAACTATATTTAAGAAATGGTTCATTCTTTCCTCGTTTCCATGAATTAATATCATAGGACATGTTCCAAATAGCGTAAAGGAAGGGTATTCCGGATCAGATGTAAATACAATACGCTGCTTAATTGTTAGTGTAATATTGAATTTCTCAATCAAATGAAAATTTGAGGAAGATCTTAAGCTAGCCTCCCATCTCTCTTGGTATTTGCAGACTAATACTTGTAGATTTGTAAAATTTATAGTGTATGTATTATAAATTTTACTGTGCAATACAGATTCCAGTTGACTGTTTTTGTTGATAAGGTCTTTGAAGAAATGCTCATGGATAGTTGGAGATTCCGAGCCGCTTTTCTCTGATCCAGGGGGAGTTGAACATGGTGTCAAATATGTTTCCTCATCCTCCTCATTGCTCTCTTGAGTATAAGTTTCTTCAGTCTTTGCAGTAAATATGGAGTTTTTCTTTTGAAAATCAGTTTTAACCAGTTGAAACTTTCCAAAGTCCATTAGAACCATTAACGAATTATTGATCTTGTAGTTCTCCAAGAATATAATACGTGGTGCAAACACTTCAATTTCAAAAGTCCAACTTGTTCGATTTGGCTTAAAATAAAACGAAATCATAACTTTAGTATTATGCTGATTCTCTATACACATTTCAGCAAGATACAAGGTATAAGTTCGGCGTGCCAAAGTTCATATTTGAGATTGAAGTCGATCTGATAAAAAAGAATGTGAAAGTGTAATGAAGTGGTGCAAGTGTATGAACTCATTATAGGCAAGCATACAAGGTATTAAGTTGATACTATCAACTAAAGCAATTCAAGACTTTAAGAACAAGAAAGTATTTGTCAGAGTCGGATTTTGTATGAAACTTATGCAGACAAACACACCCATTCTCAAGTGTAATAGACTGGCTAATATGGTGTAAATGAGCAGTTTAGAGAATCTAAAATTGTATATACTCACCTCATTTCCAAGGAAAAGTTGGTTCCAAGAGTTGAGAAAGTTGTTCTCTTTTTCAGTTTGATAACTATTTTCAATTATAGGACGCACATTATTCGATTTGGTAAAGAATTTTAGAATCCATTCAAGCGCGTCTGGATTATATATTAAATCCAAGCTTTTTGACTTGATTAATAGTCGATATTGTAATTGATCGTCATTTTCGTATTGTAGTTGAAATAATGGATCTTGATTACTCGTAGAGTTAGAAGACATTTTAAAATCCGACTGTTGTGCTATTATTGATCTCTCTGTCTGTGGTTTTATTAAATAGCAATGTTTAGAATCATTGTTGGTTTTATCCAATAAATAAACTTCACCCAACGATATTCCTACCACATAGGATGTAAATAAAGGATTTAATTGAAGGAAAGATGATAGATTATTAAACTGCATTTCTACACATGCATTGTTTTTATATTTTGTTGTGGTGTCTTCTGTCTGTAATATTACATATCCTTTAAGAAGTTCAATGGTAAAATATCCAAAAACCGTGTCGCACTTTAAATTTGACTGACTTTGTAGTGAATGCTCTAAGGCTACCAGAATATCATCTTCTAAATTTTGCAAGGTTTCATCCTGTTCCGTGCTGGTTGCATTATTATTACCATACCAGCCCATCCAGTTTGGAAACCAATGAAATAACATGCGTTTGCCTGTGGCATTGTACGATTTAATAGCTAGTCCTTTGGTAAATACTTTTTCAAAGCATATCCTGCGCAGAATGATTAAATCTGAAACGGCTCTGTCGCTTTCAATGTAAGACTTAAACTCCTTGTCCTCCGTGGACAAATTTTCGTTGGGATTTAATATTACCGATTGATAAATTCTCATATATCTTAGGTTCTCATTAAGTGTTAAAAACTTCTCATCTTTCTTTTTGAGTGCCCGTCCGTGGCAAACGAGAACATATTTCCACCACGCTTTTGGATTCTCCAAAATACTAAAGGCTGGCCTTTTTAATCTATATTGTGATATTTCCTTTATTTGACGAATCCCTGCAAGTTTATCCTGTATCTGTACATGCTGCGCCTGAAAAATTGTATAGAAAATAATATTAAAAATAAGAACGAACCGAGTTCCAAAGAATTTCCTATTCATTATATTATCGAATTGTTCAACATCATTCACTGTCGCTTGGAGCCCGTATATCTTATCAGTCGAAAGATAAATTTTTCTTTCATGGTTAAAAAAAGCAAAGTTTATATTTATATAAAAAAGATAGTAAGTTTAATTATTCCCCTGAAACTGACTGACTTTTTTTGATAATACTTGTACAATGAAATATTTACTTAATATAATACATATGCGTCTGACTTACCTTGGACAACACAATTATAACTTCAGGTACTAGGAGATCGCAAGAAACTCTTGGCTTTTCTTTGGACCGAATAACTTGTGGTGATTTTTCACGTTTCCATCTAGCTGTTGCACTGATAGGTTTTATTATAAATTCATGAGGTCTTAATTGACACGTTGGGTTCATATTTGTCAGAAGTTCTTGATTGCTAAACTTCTGGCATTTAATATCATCATGTAATGTATCCCAGTATAACGACAATTCTTTCAATTCGACGATTTTAAAATTAATATCATTATTAATCGTTTTATTTGTGCCGGAAGTCCAATTACAATCACACGTCTGTGCAGTTAGGGAGCCGATTCTTATTCCAGCGGCAATTTTGCTATTACCCACATCTACGATATCTTCGTACCGAAAATGCACATCAAATATTTTAAGTTCAATGTTGTCAATAATATTTGTTGCCATATTTGTGCCATATTTCAGCCAGTTATTATATGACGAAAAGTAATAAGATTCTACTTGCTTTCCCTTCTCGGACCGCCAATTGGCTTCTGCAGTGTCCAGGACAGATTGCTTATATTCTAAATCGAGGAGTTTCTCTTTTGCTTCATCCCAATTCTCAAAATCCTTCGGACAAACGACGCAAAACAATCCCTCAACGGATATGCACCATGGAGATGTTCTAAATTGACGAACCGGTACTTGCAGCTTAATTTTACCAATACTTCCCGACGATACTTCAATTGGTAAGCCAAACGACCGCAACGCATCCTTTCTAATGGGAATGTTTTCAAGCTCTACTTCACCTAAAATAACACAAATGCAAACTGTGTTTTCAGTTATTCTTAAAATACATGTTTATATCATTACCCGATAGCAACGCAACAGATAATTGGGCAGAGTTCAGATTTTCCAAATACTTGCCAAGGTAAGTATTTAAAACCCACGTTATCAAGTCTCTTAACATTATTGCAGCCGTGCGGATTAACGGCTGCTCCTAATATTCAACAATATCTGTGCTTATTTATATTTTACAGGTGATCCGAATCAAAAGCAATCCAATGTAGTCACCAATCAGCTGTAAAAACATAACATGAAGAAGTATAAACTTAACATTTGGATAGGAACATTGGTATGGAACATAAAATTTTATCGGCAAAGAAAAAAATTATGAAGTGTTGGAATGCCCTCCGATTTTTTTCCTTTAAACAAACTAGCGAAAAAGTTGTGATAAACTTTACTGTTTGTATGTATTTAAATAAAATTGCCTACTATTCACTGGGATCTTCCCAGTATAGTCAAATGTCCAGCTAAATTTTCATTCAGTTGCCCAATCAGTGAGGGCTGCCGCAAAATTTCCAAATAATTGTGTTTGTATATACTCCGTTGAATACTCAATGCTGTCCCAAAACAATTTTAGGAGGTATAGAGTCATTCCATAAGTAATATTTTTGACACCTATGTTGAAAACAAGAGTTTTTATAAAAAATTAATTAGTTTAATCGAAAAATGTACCTATTTTTCAAATCAATTTTTAGCGGTTTATGCTCGTTATCTCATTAAAATTGCGTGACCATCGCATAATATTAAGTTTGTAGTTCCCGCACAAGCCCTGTCACCTTGCCAAAGGTCTATGTTTGTATGGCGATTGGCGTCACCATATTTTCCCCCACTTGAAGCTAACGCATCTACGTATGGAAACGCATCTTGAAATGCACATTTGTTACAAATCGATTTATTTTTATTATTGTACGATGGAATATCCCTAAACTTCCACATGTTTTTGTTATTCTTCTTACAATCGTCAAACATCGAGTTTTTTGCAGTTAATAGATTTTGTTTAAAATTAAAAATTTACAATGGATTCTAGATTACCTCCCAAACGAAAACAAAATTTAGAGGCAATTATAAATGCAAGATAACATCAGTAAACAGTTGTTCTTAATTACTTCTTCTACTTCAGGGATTGCTAAGATTAGCTGTTGAAAACATGGGAGATGACGCACAGCCAAGTGAAACCCTTAACGAAACAGACGTTCAGGTAATCAAATGGGGTTGGAGTTATCATGTCAAGTTTGCCATCCCTTAAGTGTCATTTGTGCCAAAACTCAAGTCTCTAGCTGTGCCAGTGTTATTGGCGAACGGGGGCGTGGTATCCTAAATTTAAGATAAATTTGATCTTCCTGCAAATATAGGAAATTTCCATTCTAAATTTGAAGATTCTAGGTCTTACTATATCTGAGATACTTTCGTTTACGGACAGATGGACATGGCTATGGCATCGGCTGTTGATGCTGATGAAAAATATATGCATAATAATTGGAAGTTTTTTTTAAGTAGTTTATTTAATTTGTTTTCTTAAACCCCTTTTCAGAGAAATGAATTCCTGCAAGGTGCACTGCAGTCTATGACAATGAAAGCCGATGATGTTCAATATGCGCTGGCCAACTTGAAAAATGAATCTGTTAGCACAGCAGAAAAATTGGAATGTTTGGATATTATTAGAGACAATATAGATGATATTGATGCTGCAAATTCTTTTGTCAAAGTTGGAGGAATATCAACGCTATTGGAATATATAAGATTACCAAATCGTGACCTAAGGCCACAATCCATTTACATAGTAGCAGAAATGGCACAAAATAATGAATTTTGCCAAAATTATTTTTTATCCGAGAAGATAATTCCTGTACTTACCTCAACCATGAACGATGCTGATGAGGATTTAGCTCGAGGCTCTATCTACGCTATATCTTCGCTGATACAAAATTTTCCAGCAGGACTGAAAGAGTTTCTGCAATCAAAAGGCACTCAAACACTATTGGAATGTTTAAACTCCACTCACACCTCAGTGTATATAAAGGCAGCATTTCTTATAGCAACTTTATCATCAAATGATAATTTAATCCGAGGTACGTATTGTAACGAAGTTTTGTATTAAATATTTACATATGTATATATTATATTTTGCAGATCTTGTTAATAAGCAAAATGCCGCCCAAATCCTTTTAAGCAATCTGGAGGCTAAAGCTGATTATGATGATAAACTTGAAGCCACACTTTTCGCTTTATCCGCCCTTTCATTAAATAGCAATTGGAATATTACTCCATCACGGCAAAAGGAGATTGCAGCAATTCTTAAGCAAATAATTAATAATAAAGATTTATCAGATACTTGTGAAGTAAGTTTATATGTGCACATCAATATATTTAAGAGTTTCCTCTTAATTATTCTTTTTTTTTTGTTTCAGGAGATGAACAAGTATGCCCGAAATATTTTGAATACGATAACAAAATAAATTATATTTATACATACTTCAAAAGTATAACTAATTCTTTTTAATGTGTTTCATTACAAATGAATTGTGTAGAAATAAAGCTCGAAAACTTGCAGCGTTTAACCCACATGTATCCTAGTCTGAGAGCAACTGCAGCGGAGAACGCTTTCTTTTGAAACGCAGTTTGAAAGTCCAATATGATATCATACTTTAAAATAGTATGCTTTTAAAATTTCGTTAAGTTTTATTTCAAAATTTTTAAAGAAACCACTGAGGACCCCCATCAGACTTACCAAATTGATAACGTAATTTGATTTAAAAAAAGAAATTTCAGTCGTATCAGACACGCTATATTTCCAAGCTTTGCTAGAAAACTTTTATAATCAGTTCTTAGCTTACGTTTATTGAGAGAATTTACAATAAATAAATGTGTGACTTTAAAACAATGAATATTAGAAGATGTACGAGCAATCAATACAAGCATTTATCATTCTCACATATTGTTAAAATAAAATAAAGTAAGTATAATTATTTTCCGTACACTTTCATGCTGGTAATGTATCAAAGTCCTCGCCGACATGGACAATAGGTACATGAACCTTGTCTACACTGGACTCAAAAATGTAGTCGCACAATTTGTTCTGTTTTAAGCGTATATTCCAGTCCATTACTTGTACTGCATGAAGACTTTCTGCTTCATTATGTTGTCGTAAAACCATAGATTCCTGAAAGTTAACAACACGTTAGTTTATGTAGTATAATAATTTTATATATGAGCTTACCTTAATTTTCTCCCACTTATCGTCAACATCTTGTAGCCAGCTCAGCAACAACCGACCATTAAATCGACAGCGGGCACTCTTTTCTTTTTCGTCTTGTTCAGGGGTAATCATGTTATAGATTTCATCATCTTTTAAGAATGTACAAACGGAATATGGTGCACATTGACCAGATATACTTCTGGCTGCTTTTGAGTGCACTCGGATTATTTCTTGCTCAACGTTCAGACAAAGTTTCTCTCGCTCCACTGTATGCTCTTCGACCAATTCGCGTCTGGCTTTTTCTTGTTGTAAATAAAATGATTTCATACTCTCAGGGATTGCGTCCGGTATTTCTATTTCTGGCGTATTCACATTATCATTTAGAAGGTAAGATCGTTTAGTAAGGAGATAGTCATTATATCCCTGAGGTGGACGTGGCTTTACTGGATATAAGTTCTTCCATTTCCTTTCCACTTGTCTTCGAATATTCAGAAACATTTGGAATCCGTTGGTGAAAGGATAATCATGTGGATGAGATTCGCCGGAGGTTATTGAAGTATCAGCTTGGGAAATCTTTGAGTTATCATCATTTATATTTTTGGGTCTTATCTTTCGTTTCCGCGGATGAAGGTCTGCATTTGAAGATGAGATGATTTCCTTAGAAGATGATGTTGAGGAAGTCGAAGGGCTCGGAACGTTTGGCAAAACGTCGTGGTCAAATTGATTTTGTGGAATTGGGCTCGATGTCATATTTGTGTATGATACCTTAATATCAGCATTATCATTAGCATGGTTTGAAGATGCTGGAGATGGAGAGCTACTTTGCATTTGTGGAGATGAGTTGTTAGAGCTGCGTTCAGCGCTTGTGACGCCACTTCGGTAAGAACTGCGTAAGACCCTTAAGTTCTTTTCGTCATTGAATAGTTTTATATTTTTATCATCCAGAATTGTGTTGCAAGCAATATTAACTTTTTGCGGGCTTTCATGAGGACTGAGACATTGGTTAGATAGGATATTGTCAATGGAGTCGCTATTAGAGCTGACAACATATGGAAGAGCTGCATTTCGAGATGCAGCTACTTTCCCAGTTCGCAGCACGTTTCCATCCGTATCAATGGAGCAATTCTGTTGTGGAATGACAATTTTCAACGGAGGCACTTTTAGACCACCATTATAAAGACTATCATTGCTCTTATAATCTTCACTTCCTTCCGTTTCATTTTCAATGTCAACGGTTTTGCTTATGTCCACTTCCTTTTCAGCAACAGCTGTGCTTAATTTACTTCCTGAAGGTGAGCTCTTTGTAGATGTTAGCTTGGAGTTCTTATCAATCTTCGAAGATATTTTAAGTGAAGTGTTTTTCGCATCTTTTAAACTATCTAAGTCTTTCCTTTTCTTCTTTTTCACATCATCTCCATGATCCTCGAACTCTTCCTCTATATCGGAATAACTTCGTTTTGTACTTGTGACGCTTTGAACTGTATTTTGTTCTACATTTTTACCATCTGAAGTACCATCTTCGCTTGCTGGCTTGTCTTTACCTTCTGTAATTTCTATTTGTTTTTCCGTAACATTGATTTCGTCACTTTCTACATCTCCTTTTTTATCATTTTTCTTTGAATGCGCCCGAGATGTCTCTAAAATAAAGAAAACATTTGAAATTTAACTGAGATTATACAACTTTTGTTTTTTTTTTTTTTGCAGTGATTGAAAAGAAGCAAAGTGTTGTACAACTTTGAGTCAGTGTACAAATGTATCATTTGATCAGAATGTGGATTTAATGTGTGAACAAATTTAGAGCAAGCAACGCAGTGGAAACGCTGCTTCTTTGTTATCACCATAGAAAAACAATTTTCTGTGTAGTTTTTTACGCTCTGCAAACACGAACGCTCATACGGAATGTGTGTAAATACTTTATGAATTACTTTCGACTGCATGTAACTTACATTTGCACAATTCTACCACTAACGGCGTGAAAAAGATCACACTGAAAATTTTTAGTACATACATACATATGTATCTACATGTAAAAATTTACATATGCACGCACACATGCGTGTACATGTGTATGTAGTAGATAGGTACGTTTTGCACTCGCAAACATATGTTTTTCGATGCGCTGTAACTTATTATTTTGTAGTAAACACTTTGCACCAGAAAACTACAGTTTATACTTACGCAATTACACTCCTACCAGCAATGTTGTATGTACTTAGAGAGACATACATATTTACATTTGGCTTACCTGTTGAGGAGGTTGCTGTCATTTGGATTAATAAAGCCATTTGTTGTCTTTCCGACATGGGGGTGTTTGAACTGGGCCTAGCTGGTGTGACCCCTGTATTAAATCCTATCCCCTTTGGTCTTGGGGGTGGCATAATACCCAAATTCAACAGCAAACGCGAAAACTTAAAATGTTGAACAAAAACAAGAACTACGACTGAATTGAAGCAATGTGACCGTTTGTTGTTATGATTAAATAACTCAACTCAGAATATCAGAGCTGCTATTTAGGTATTTTTCGATTAATTGATATCGATAATAAAACAATTATTTATATTTATAATAATTCCATTTCAATTCATGCATAATATAATTCCCACCATAATTCATTCCTAATAATAATGCAAGAATTATTGAATGTATCCAAGCAGAAATCTAGAATGAATACAAAGCGTTCTCCCTGCTCCCCAATTTGATGGCGGATGGACGAAGTTAGGGTTAAGCCAAAATGTGGTTGCTTTTAATTATAATAGGCGCATGTAAAGTTATCCAATAGAGTAATTTTTATTATATTGTGTGTTACATATTTAACGTCTGGTGGGAGCCCGGCCTCTTCCACGTCCCCTTGGACCACCACGTCCACGACTTCCCCTTCCTCGACCACGATTTCCAACACGACCGCTGTCTTTCTTCTTAGATTTCGATTTTGGAGTGTCGTCTATTAGCAATGTTTCCAACGGCAGGCTGTCCGGCAATATAAAGTAACGTATATTGTTTCCACGGATGCTTAATGATTCCAAGTGCACTGGGTCTCTATTCTTGATGGTCATTTTCACACTTTTGAGGTGGGTATTCATAGCTACATCGACTCCAGTAATTGTGCCATGGATTTGAGTTCCGTTTTTCAATTCAACTGTTACAGTCTCGTGACTTAGCTTCATCAAAAATCTGAAAGATAAATTTTGAATATCTTTACTTAATGATATCAAACTATATAATTTCAAAAATGTGGTTTTAATAATATTTATTTACAACAGTTCACTAGTCCGATAGTCCTGCACATGGTATTTGTAATATTTTTGATTGTTAATAGGAAGATGTTTTATTCATAATATAAACTTCGCAAAAATACTAAATATTGCGCGGGGTTTTAATTGTCAGCATTTCATATGCATGGAGACAGATGTACATACATGTAAAATTTTATATGTACACAAATTTGTAAGCACACTTGTAAATAACATATACAAGTGTGTGTATGCTGAAAATCACAAGTTCTGTATTAATATACTTATCGTACCTCACCAATTTCATTTTGAATTATACAAAATTGTTCCAAAAATTAGATAAATACAATTAAATCTGCACCGGTATCAAAAATGAATAAACTACAACGCCGCATCTATTAAATACAATATACGTAGCCAACATAGCGTCGCATTTTCTCTAATCGACTCGATTACAAGTGTGTTTGTAGTACATTTCCATTAGTTGGTATTTTACCGTTGCGTGAGGACTCACGCAAACATTCCAAATAGAGTTTCGGTAAGCAATAAATTTGAAACTACAATTTTTTTTATTTTTTAAAACGTCAATATTTGAAAACAAAAAAAGAAAAATCAGATTCAAAAATGCTTTAAGCCAGAAGTCAATTTTAGTAACAGCGGGGATCCAACCATATTATAATATACCATTATTGTTCAATTTTTCATTCGAGGTCCTTCTCAATGATTTTTTTTGCACATAAAACCCTCAAAATTTGCCTAAATACTATCGATATTGCGTGAGCATTGCATAAAAAGAAGTTGGTAGAACCTGCGTAGGCCAGCAACGCAGAATTTTTCCTTCCTCCTCAATAAGTTGCCTAAGAGTTTGTATGGCGATTTTACCTTCGTCACCTCATTTTCAGGCATCCACGAATAAAATAAAGTCTAAATATAAATATTATATATAATATATACTAAAATAAATAATGTAATATTATCGGAGTAAACTGTGTATTAAAAGAAAAAGCAAACATTCGAATATATTTTCATTTTGACTGTCATGTATTTTCAAAGCTTTCTCTCTAAACTCATAATTCTAATATGTTTCTTCTTAAAGGTAGTTAAATTACCGACATATACAAATGTAAGGAAAACATCCCGATATATCAGATGCAGCTCATAGTGTTTCATTTCCATTGTACCCAAATTGTAAAATATTTTTACACTGTGTGGGAACTGTTGGGAATATTTTTCTACTCTCTTTACACCCTGTGCCAAATAGAGTCTAGCCAGTTTTAACAAACTAGTAGAAGAAATAAATTAATATGTTTTTATAAAAGGTGTACAAAAGTGAAATTGATAAAAAGGAAGAGGACTTGCTTATGTCCTTTTAAATACTGTAAAGGAATCACCTAGTTATTGGGCGATGGCGTGTTTATACGAACACCGAATATATGGCTTTGTGACTCTTTTACTTTTCTTATTTACCAATGTATTTGCGCAAGGATCTATTAGAGGTATAAAATACAGTGTTGACAATTTGCAATATTACGAAAATATGTGCATGTTTATCCATTTTGTGTTGGTTTTTGTTATTTGAATCCTTTTTTTTGTCTTACATACATACATACATATACTCAAATTAATCTCGAGAGGTACAAACACAGTATGTGTATAATATTTACATATGTATGTATATGCGTAAGTATGAGTACACATACCGCCTGTTTGTTTCATGATAAAGGCTATTTATACGATAGTTGAAGAATGAGATATGCTCAACAATCATTTCCTCACGCTGTATTAGTTAAATCTGTAAATTATACGCAGTTCACCCTTAAAATGTTCGAGCCGGGTATACTAATATTGTGCAAATCTATGACATATCAGTCTGAAGGGAGGGGTTTCTCAGACCGGCCCCCGTCAACAGTTGAGTCAACAGTTGAGTTACTCACCCGGTGGCACATTAGTTTAGTTGAAACCTACCACGTAGATTAATTGTTCAACTGCTATGCTTATTGTCTTTTGCAAATTTAATTTATTAATTTGTGTAAAGGACTTAAACCGTAGACGTTAACCGGTACAAACTGATTGAAACGATTGAACAACCGTAACTCAAACCGTATCCAAAACAAAACCTTTTTACTGTACAGTCCGATATAACCGGTTAAAACCGATTAATATATAAAGATCTGTTTTCGTTTTGGCCATCTACTAAAATAGTATGTATTTATCATTGGAAACGATTTTTAATGTTTTAACAGTTAACGTTGGATTAACTACACTGTACTTAATATATACGTTAATATGAAAATTACCGGTACATTTTACAAAACCGATGTAACAAATCTTTAAGTCTCCGAAAACCCGACCATAACTGAAACCGGTACTGAAACTCTTTTTCGTTACTCCAAAAATTCCTGCGTCGTTTTTGAATTATTTTTGTCGAAATAAAAGATTTTTTCACCGTCATTAAGTTTGTCGACCTGCGTTTCAATTAGATGGCAGTATTTTATCTGGTACAAACTTACTCTAAAGACATAATAACTTATTTGTACTTAATTTTGTTACAGAATGGGTGAAAATTGGGACAAACACTTCTCTTGGATGTTCATCTGAGTATGAACCGGCGACTTGGGTTTTTAAAAATGAAAGCATTAATACTGTGGATACCAGGTAAGAGTTATTTTTGAGTAATGAATTCACAA
Organism: Drosophila neotestacea; assembly: GCA_035044365.1. Lineage (NCBI taxonomy): Eukaryota > Metazoa > Arthropoda > Insecta > Diptera > Drosophilidae > Drosophila > Drosophila neotestacea. The sequence continues at coordinate 4,003,127 of JAWNMD010000157.1, read as the reverse complement.
TAAAATATTGAAATGTCTTTAAATATTAGATAAAACTTTCTTTATAAAAGTATCTTAAGATGTAAAGATAAAACTTTTCTAAATCTGTATTTTTATACCATGGACAATTCTTTCTGCACTGTTCAATATAAAAATATTCCAGATATTAGTTTGAAATAATAATGAAGGCGGAAATTTTAAAACTTATATTTTTGCTATTTATTATTTCCAGATTTACAATTAGTGCTGATGTTATAACGGACGATAACACCAGTACCAGCAGTGATGGTATAACTAAATATAATAATGTGCTTCACATACGTGATGTCGCTATATCGGATACTGGAAACTACACATGCAAACTACCTAAGAGTAATAATTCAGTTGAATATAATTTGCAACCATTCCTTCAACCAAAAGTCATTCAAAGTACGGTTGAAAAAATTAAACGAAAGATTGGACAAGGTGCCATATTGTATTGTGTATTTGATATTTATCCACAAAATACTACGACAAATAAACAATTGAAATGGTTAAGAGATGGAAGCCATGTTGCGGATCTGGAAAACTTTTATGGAGTAACTCAGCTGAGCGATAGAAGATTAAATTTTACATTGGAATTTACTGAAGTATACAAAAAGGAGAATGGAACTTATAAATGTGTTTTATACGGATCCGCTGGCGATGAGATGGTTTCTAATGAAATTACATTACTTGTCATGGAAGTGCCACAAATCAGTATTGATTATGTGAAGGCTGTTGGCGCCAACAAAATATTTCTCAATTGGACATCATACGATGGAAATGATCCAATTCAGAAGTACTTTATTCAGTATTCACAAGAAGGTTCTCCGACATTTGAATATTATAAACACTATATAAATGGCAACCATACATCGTATGTCTTGGACACGTTCAAGCCAAATACAACTTACCACCTACGAATCACAGGAAAAAATTCGATTGGTGATGGATCACCAAATAAATATCCATTGGGAGTGGCTACTTTAGATCATGATCCAACTTTTATACCTAAAGTTGAAACTACTGGTAGCACAGCATCGACAATTACGATTGGATGGAATCCACCATCCCAAGATTTAATTGAATTCATTCAATACTATGAATTGACTGTATCCGAGTCTGGGGAGGTTCCAAAGTTAATTGAAAAGGCCATTTACCAACAGAACTCGAGAAATTTGCCATATATGTTTGATAAATTGAAAACCGCAACAGACTATGAGTTTCAGGTTCGGGCATGCAGTGATCTAACAAAGACATGTGGTCCGTGGTCTGAAATTGTAAATGGTACAACTATGGATGGAGTATCATCGAAACCAACGAATCTCAAAATTCATTGTAATCAACAAAACATTTCTAGGCTCAATTCCATTTCTATTAGTTGGAACGTACCCAAAACTCCAAATGGAAAAATCATTTCATATCTAATTAACTTGGAAGGAAATTATACATACTACCAAGGAGAACATCAATACAGTGAGAAGTGGGGACCGAAAATTCGAAGAGTGGATGAACCCAGTCACAAAACAATCTATGAAGGCGTCAGTCCCAATACAAACTATTCTGTTACAGTATCTGCCATTACAAGGCATAAAAAGACTGGAGAACCTGCGGTTACAAATTGCTTTATGCCTGTCTCTTTACCTGAATCCATAGGAAAAACTATGTGGACAAAGGTCAAAAATGGTCCCAAATATGTATTGAAACTATATTTACCAAAAATAAGCGAAAGGAATGGACCTATATGTTGCTATCGACTTTATTTAGTTAAGATTATAAATGGAAACAACGAACTACCACCTCCGGAAAAATTAAATATAGCAACTTATCATGAACTAATGAACAATAGTAAAACACATGACCATGCATATTTAGCAGAAATGCTGAGCACTCGTTACTTTAAATCGGAAATATTTTTGGGCGATGAAATGCGATTTACCAACAAACGCGAGGATCTCATTGACAATGATGAAATATGCCGCAAATGTCTAAAGGGTACGCCCTTTTTCAAAACACAAGACACTGTTGCAAAACCAGGTAAAATATATATAAGTTCAGTGAAAACTGTTTTTGTTGGTCAACTAATCAATTAATTATAGTTACAGATCCGGCTCTGCCTCAAAAAGATGACCTAAATAAACTTGGAAATTTAACAGAAAACTCGATTAAAATGCTAGAAGGCAGAAAACGACGTAGGCGAAACCCTACGGTTGCCGTGGGAAGAGAGGACACCAATTTAAGCACTAACATTCCATTGAATCATCAAGATCAAGCTCCTTCACATAACTTACCAGACATTTGGGACGGAGAAATAGACATTAATGCGAACTACACTGGATTCATTGAAATTATAGGTAAGAATTAAGACAAAATGACAATATTACAGAAATATTAATTCATTTGCATTATTATTTAGTTCGATCCGAAGATACTGTTCTTATGGCATATAGTGATTATTTTGATGTAATTACTCCTGCGACACAAGCTGAGCAAATTCAAACTCTGGACGATACGAAGTTTTATTTGAATACTGGCATTAAAGTTCTTGCTATTTCTTTTGGATTTATTGTAATCTTTGTAACGTTATGGATTATTCATCATCATAAGACTAAGAATGCAATGCCCGACGAAGATACATTGACGTTGAGAGATTCGTTAAGGTATTTGTGTGTTCCTTTCTACTTAGTACTAAGAATATAACCTTATTTTATTTGCAGAGCACTTTTCGGACGTCGAATCAACAATCACAGTCAATTCATTGGGTCTGGAAATCAGAAAGGATTTGATACGGGACCTATTCATAAATTAGATTTAGTCACAGCCTATAAGAACCGGCATAAGGATACAGATTATGGATTTCTACGAGAATACGAGATGTTGCCTAACCGCTTCAGTGATCGAACGACAAAAAATAGTGACATGAAAGAAAACGCTTGCAAAAATAGATATCCTGATATAAAAGCTTATGATCAAACTAGAGTGAAATTGTCTCCAACTAATGGAAATCAAAGTACTGATTATATTAATGCGAACTTTGTGATTGGTTACAAGGAAAGGAAAAAGTTTATTTGCGCTCAGGGTCCAATGGAAACTACTATAAACGATTTTTGGCGAATGATATGGGAACAACATTTGGAGATTATCGTTATGCTTACGAATCTGGAGGAGTATAATAAATCGAAATGCGCGAAATATTGGCCCGAAAGGGTTTTCGATTCCAAGCAGTTTGGAGATATATCGGTTAAATTTACAACCGAACGAAAAACTGGTGATTACATTATACGATCCTTAGACGTCACAAAATCAAATTTAATTGGTGAAGAGGAAGATCATCGGCAAATAACCCAGTATCATTATCTAACATGGAAGGATTTTATGGCTCCAGAGCATCCCCACGGTATCATTAAGTTTATACGACAAATAAATTCAGTCTACTCGGTGCAAAGAGGACCAATATTGGTACATTGTAGTGCTGGTGTAGGCAGAACTGGCACGCTTGTTGCTCTGGATTCTCTGGTTCAACAATTGGAGGAAGAAAGTATGGTTTCAATCTTTAATACCGTGTGTGATCTACGACATCAACGTAACTTTTTGGTTCAATCTCTGGTATGATTATACTTTGTTTTTTGTAGCTGCAAACCATAATACACTGTTACTTATTTTACAGAAACAATATATTTTCCTTTATCGGGCATTGCTGGATACTGCCACATATGGAAATACGGATATCGCCCTAGCTTCGATGCCATCGACAATTGAAACCCTTAAGTTTAAGCCTAATGACGGGAAATGCTTGCTAGAAACAGAATTTGAGGTCTGACCCATAATTTATTTGGTTTAACATACTAATTAATTATCAATTGATTTATTTCCCAATTAAAGAAACTAATTACCACAACGGACGAGATAAATAAGTCTTGCAGCGTGGGAGAGATTGAAGAGAATATGTTGAAAAATAGAAGCCATGAAATAATTCCATATGATCGCAATAGAGTAAGTCTATATATATTTATTAAATAATTGAACTACTGATTGCTTATTTCCAATGTCTTTAAAAGGTTATTTTAAGTCCAACACCAATGAAGGATAATTCCACATACATAAATGCTTCGTTCATTGAAGGATATGATAATACTGAATCATTTATCATTGCACAAGATCCTTTGGAAAGTACTATTGGAGACTTTTGGAGAATGATTTCAGAGCAAAGTGTTTCTACACTTATTATGATTTCTGAAGTAAGTTAAGGAATAATTTCAGATATACACTCATCGAAATAATTTGATAAAATTACTTTTACAGATTGGGGACGGTCCAAGGAAGTGCCCACGTTATTGGGCTGATGATGAAATTCAATACGATCAAATACTCGTTAAATACGTACACAGTGAAAATTGCCCATATTATACACGGCGCGAATTCTATGTAACAAATTGCAAAATAGATGATACTCTCAAGGTTACGCAATTCCAATACAACGGTTGGCCTACAGTTGATGGAGAAGTTCCTGAAGTTTGTCGAGGAATAATAGAACTGGTAGACCAAGCGCACAAGCATTACAAAAGCCATAAAAATATTGGTTGTCGATCTCCCCTTACAGTTCATTGCAGGTAATTCGGGGCTTATCATTTAACTAACTAAAATGTCTCTTCGATTACAACTTTTTGATCTTTCAGCTTGGGTACTGATCGAAGCTCAATTTTCGTTGCTATGTGCATTTTGGTTCAGCATCTGCGATTAGAGAAGAGCGTAGATATATGTTCGACAACAAGAAAATTGCGATCTCAGCGACCAGGACTTCTAAATTCATTCGTAAGTAATATAAAAATTATATGTATGCAAAAAGTCGATTAATTAAGTAGACATTGCGAATATTTTGTTATGTAATATTTGGATTTCAAAATTAGTTTTTAGGTTAAAATATACATAACTAAAAGTCTTGTCAGGCCTTAAGCTTCAATAATACTGTCAAAAATGTTTGCTACAAATGTTTTCAAAAATTGTATGTATTGTTTTCTTTTGCAGGCACAATACGAGTTCCTACATCGCGCCATATTAAACTATTCAGATCTACATAAATTATCGGAAAATACTGAGGATTAAGGAGCAATCGTGTGTACTCATAAAATAAGTGTAGGCGACTTTACACATTAAATACATAGATATTATAAAAATGTACATTTCATGAAACTACATATAGTATGTACGAGTATTTGAATGCGGCGAATGTATACATTTTTTTACCATTATATTTTTAACCTTATACAATACATGTGTCTATACAGATGCTTATGTATATGTCTGTATGTGCGTATTTATATATTGATAAAGCTACCAAAGGAAGTATATTAATTTATTTTATAAGATTTCGTGTATAAAAATAATAAATAAAGTATGTATCTTTTACATTTAAGAAACTAGTCCCTTTGTATGAGTTCCAAAATAATTATCATTCCTATATGACAGATGACATGAAGATTGGCTCTTGAAGTTTCAAATTAACTATTGTTAGTTATTGCATAAAAAGTTTCATCGCGATCAAAAAACCTTTTGATTAAACAAATACTCATCTTCCAAAATTTTCAACATAAATCATGAAAAGCCACCGACAGTCAATTTGAAAAAAGGCAGGGTTATTATTTATATTTTAAACTGTTTCGTTAAAAATTGCATTTATATTGGAGAGTATGTATTATCACGAGTTTTACATAAAATCTCTTTAGGCCTCAATATGTTAATCAACTTGCAAGGAAATTTGTATATTTGTACTGAATAGAATTAACGCGGAATGTAATTTTTAGACCCTGTACCTGATTTGTCAACAAAAAAAGTGCGTAACAGGCAGAAGGCAGAAGGGGGTGTCGCAGACCGCATAAAGTATATATATATTCTTGATCAGCATCAACAGCCGAGTCGGTACAGCCATGTCAGTCAGTCAGAACCTGTCCTGAATTGCAATCAAATCGGATGATAAACGCGAAAGTTATTTAATCAACAATGTTACGGGCAAAAGGAAGAAGGAGAGACGTTAGCGACCTCTGTGCTTATAAGCTGATATCTTCGTAGTGGCGCCATCTATGAAGGAACAATCTTTTGCGAACGAGTTGAACTCAAAAATGTTTCCTCTTCCCCATAAGTACAGGGTCTCTACTGTCGAGCTTGCTCCACTGTAGCTTTTTTTTTTATTAAAGTCTGACTGATTTTTATTTTTAAAAGTCTTTGCTAACCGTTATCAGTGATTTCTTTTTGAAGTCAATAATAATTATAATTTTTAATGTTTATTATATAAATTTATTTTTATTTTTGACTTTTACAATAAAAGTTTATTTCATAATTGAGTTTATTAGACCATAATGAACAATTTGGTGTTCTTGAACTTTTAATGATTTCATAAGGATCTTCATTTGAACCATAACCGTTGATATTGAATGGTTAGTGATACAAGGCTTGCGGTGTGATTGCCTTACACCACTATTTGCTCTTCTTCCTAAGCACAGGGACTTCTACTGTACAGCTTGCTCCACTTTAGCTTTATGGATCGTTTTACTATATATGGAGTTTTTCGTTTGTGGTTATTTCGCAAAGCAGGATAGTAAATACGTAAGTATATTCAAACTTATAAGCTACGCTGATATAAAAATATCTATTAATACGACAGTCTAGAATTCTTTAATGTATGAGGCAGAGCAAGAATTTTTTTTAACTTGCTAATTACTTCTTTGACTGCCTTTGTACAGAGTCTGAAATCTTTCGCATTAGGCAAATCCGACAAAAGGTCCACCACGACGAAAAATGAATAAATGAATCACATACTCACATCTTGTGAAATTTGCCTTCAGAACCTTATTCATATTATTTATTTAAGCAATTGACACATAAGTTGATTAATTTTGATGGGCAAACCGATTCCGTTTTTGCACAAATTAAGTTTTTCTGTATTTTTGCCTAGTTTGGATAAAATGGACTTTTGAAATGGTGTGTATGAAATATAAGGACTATTCCACAAAACCTGTCTTAAATTGCCAAAAATCTAATCTAAATCTTGATAAATTCGTTTTTTAAAAGTTAAAAAAAAAGTTTATCTACATTAATTTACACAAAGATCAATAACCCCTTAATCTTAGTGGAAATCTTGTCACGTTCATGCCTTATGTTCATGTAAAATAAACTAATTAATTAATGTACATCAAAATAATTCCTATTAATGGAAAGCTGCATTATTTAGTTATGATTTAAGATTATTTACTTCCAAATTACTCGACATATTTCGCAGACTTTTGCATTTTTCGAGATGAAGTTAAATGTGACTTCCATTTTTGTCGCGTTCGTTTTGCTTTGTTTTCTTTAAATACTTCAAGAGCGGTAAGTTAGCGAAGCTTGTCTTTTATAATAAAAAAAGTGTCCATTAATTGCAATTAAAATGTAAAAAAAATTTTGAAAAATGTAAATTTTTCCATTTTTTTTTTTATTATTATTTTAAAGGCGTACATATGTTGCGTTCGTCATCCTGGAAGTGCCCATATACATATGTATGATATATTCCTTTTTATTTTGTCACATTTGTATTTAAGAAAAAAAATTTATTATATGTTACTTTACAGAGTTGAAGATTGTAGGAATAAGATTGAAGGGAATAAATAAAAATTTGTTTGTGTTGGTTAGAAGTTTTTAGCAGTACTAATTTGAGGTCGCTGAAATCCAATCGAAACTTTACTTTTTTCCATCAGCTCGCGTTTTCAAGATACATTTTCAAAAACATAACTTTACTCCTCACTAAGCCATTTTCCAAAATTTTTAAAACTCTAGAGCTTTGTGGTAAATTTTGTTGATAAACTATTGCGTATTTACTACTAAAAGTACTTTCTCTACAAAGTAAGTAAGAAATCTGGTCAACATAAGTAAATTAGATGCACTTACATCACAGAGCAACGAATAAGTTTTGTTACACACATACATACATATGTAATTAAATTTTAACGTGTTTGCGACCTCGCAGACATTTCATTACATTAATTAACTTTTTTGTGTAAATATTGCCGGATGCATAGAAGCGTTCTCTATGTCAGAATCAGAGAATACTGGTACCGGCTGCCACTTAAATTCATCATCAAACTGAAAATGATGTTTCAGTTAAAACTGAAGACCTGTGTAAACACTTATGAACGGCCACTCGTTGAAAATTTAATTATTATTTTTACTTTCATACTTTTACCAATTTCCACTATTGAATTTGTTGAAATGTCTGCAAAGAGACAGAAGGAGATGCCTATTTCATAGACTTTGTAATGTTGTATATAAAAGTTATAATTGAATGACATGATGATGATGAGTAGGTGTAAGTAGTTCTGTCTAATAGTAGCTTTGACTTTTTCTTCCCATCGAAAACATTTTTAAAAACAAATATCTACGAGATATATTCAGTTAAAAGATGTATTTTACGGACTTAAGAGTGTTAAAAAGCGTGGCAAATTTGCGATGATTATGCAATTTATATTGAATTACCTCGAATATTCTATACTTGACTTGTAGACAACGCTGATTTGTACTTGCATAATGAATATATTAGCGTAGATATATACTTATTTAAATCCATTTATTCACCTTATCATCTTATCATTTCGATAAACTACGCCACGTGCCAGACTTAGTCTTTTTTCAAAACAAAGAACAAAATTGATGAATATATTATAAAAAGAAAAAAAAAACAATTATCATTATCACAGGTCTATAATCAGGTAACTTGTGCCTGCTATCTAATAAGGGCACCCGGGGGGATTGTATAAAAGCGACCAGCGGCCCACAAACAAATATTTACATATGTATTTCAATCCGTCATTTGGTAGTCACAAGCGTGAGAAGAGTAAACACAAAACTTCGTATCTGCAACATGCATAAGTGGAGAGAACTTTGGTAACCCTGCCACAACAACAACCCTAAACTGATGATGTTGTCGTCCTAAGTCTGCCTGCGGAGGCTGACTTATACTACGTCTTGGCATCAACAACGACCCCGCCAATTGGGAAAGTCAACGAAAGAGTCAGTCGGATAAGCAGTGGCTGGACTTGAAGGAGGGTTGAGGGAGGTTGGTGGCAGGACTGTGGGCGACTTCAAAGGAGCAGTGGACATTTCAGTGCCGGTCTCATCCGTAACACGTGCCGCTTCGGCGTCGCTCGAGTTAAGAACGCCAATTGTTTGTCGGACATAAACTGCAGTCGAACTGTTGTGGGTCGACTATGATAGCTTCTCTCCTTCTCACCGCACACATAAAAAGCAATAAACTAAAATTAAGTCAGAAAACGTGTCAAAGTCAGTGCTCAGTGCAGTGACAGTGACGCAAAAACAAACACAAATAGCGAACGTTGGTCCTTGTTTACCTTCATAAAACCCCATCAACCTCGCTAACTTTGCCCGTCGGCTTTTAAGGAATCCGGGTATCAGTGATGTGACTTTCATATACATATGTATGTAAAAGTAACCCCGGTGCGCACTCACCCCCACTAAATACAAAGTCTTCTGAGTGCAATCATACACAATTTCTCATTGAACAAACTGGTAGTTCGGAAAATCTTAAGCATACTTAATTAGTGGGAATCAAAGAATGTTATTAAACAGGGATATAATATTTTTGAATTACTTCATATGGTCAACGAGGGGTTCTAATTCATTCATTTTGTTTTTATTATATTTATTAAAATATCTGGGTCAGTCTGTAACCGACTTTTACCCAACTCACAACGTATTTGACACCTTTGAATGTTCTTAGCTGGGAAACGACTTATTTTTATACATATGTATAAAAAAAAACTTATATTCTTTTAGTCCTACAAAAGTCTATTTTTTTTTAATCGGCACACTAATAAAATTGTATTCTTAAGGGAACTTGTAAACTTTGATGTCAATAAGCTTGGATATTTAAAACACGACATCTGGTTTGTAAATATTTGTTTATGACATTGGGTCAAATTTTTTAAAGCAGTAATCATTTGGAAATTTCGCTATTTATTTATGAATTTATTTGAACACAATTTAAAAAAATATGCAATTTGCTTTAAAAGCATTTTAAGCCATTATTGTGACATTAGACTCATTTAGCAAAGTAAAATTTATTAAGAACTACTTACGATTTTCAGTGGGACAGGAGTGTATGGTATGTACATATGTATAACGGAATCTCTAAGTATGAATGAAATAATAATTGAGTTTGCTTCTTTAACAACTAGGATAGTAAGAATATTTTTTTTTCTGTAAAATTGAATTAATTTTCTTTAATAAATGTTGTTACTGGAATTGTAATTTTTATAATTTTATATAATTTTTTAATATTTAATTAATTTTGGCAATATATTTTGACAGTCGAATATATCTAATGTTTTCAAAAAGTTATCTTTGTTTCGGGTTTTTTGCTTAAAAAAAGTGTCTTTGAAGTGTTATAGAATTAACCAAAACAAACGAAAGGTGCATATTCCATCTTGTTTATATTTGACAGTTTAGCTTTATTGTATTTAAAATTCAAATCGATCTGCACAGCATCACCAGTGTTTTTTGGTTGCTTATAACCTAATTTTAGTTTACGAAATATTTAGATATTAAAATATTTTGTTGTTGGTATTTGAGTTTTTAAATTCTCGTAAATTGATAGTCTTCATTTTATTTAAGTAATGCTTGAACAAAAGTCGTTTTAATGTTTATTGATTTTATACTTTAGAAACACAGAAAAGGATGGCTTAAGCCAGCTAAATTGATAAATGTCCTTAAGAGAGTTTATTGAGCTTTTGATTTGTCTTAGTGGTGTAAATCCAAACTGAACATCGATATAAAAGTCGGATTCTGAAAATCGCCCATGGAAACATCGATTGATCGAAAGATCGCAAATTTCGACATCGATTGATCGATTTTTCAAATACATATAAATACACAGAAAGAGCATGAACGCATTAAACACATAACATATTTTAACTTAACACGCGATCAGTAACATTATCTAATAATGTTATATACATAAATATTCGTTAATAAAATAACAACTAACTTACTTTGTCATGTTTGTAAACTATAACTTTTTCAATGAAATGAAATTTTGACACCGCGTGTGTCGTTCGCTAAGGGTTTGCAAAGTGAACGATTTTTCATGAAAGTCGATTTATTTAAATCGATTAATCGGCTAAAAATAAATCGAGTTAAAACAAAAATCAAAAATCGATCAATCGATGTTTCGATGTTTTTTTACATTACTAGTTTGTCTTAATTAAATGCAAAGGGAAAGCAACGGAACTTCCGATATATTCCTTTCATTTAGGATACATACGTTATATTCCCATGCACGACAATGTAACGTATGTAAGATTAAGTTTATAGTTTTTTTTTCGAAATAAATCTTATTGTAAGGAAAAAAGAAACTTACATGTGATAGAGTGTGAGTATATGAATACTGCACATTATGCTTTTTTACTTAGCATCTTCGAATCACTTGGAACGAAAGGGGGGCATGGGCGGCACGTTTTATTTGTTTGTTGTCACATAGCGACGTTTGGCAGCAGTAAAGGAGGTGTCACGTGCCATATTGTTCTTCCTGATGGCTTTCGGCTATGTAATGGTCGGGTGTTAACACAAACTTTGTGTGTCTGATTCGATATTTGGTAAGGAGAACCGGTAACGCCCACCCTGCAACACACACTCCCAGATGCTGCAAATGATGAGTTGTGCCTAATTCATAACCACATCGAAAGGAATTAACTCACAGCATGAAGTCGGCACACTGAGGGATTCTCCTTGGGGGTTTTAGAAGAAGGGTGGAATTCTTCCGTGTTAAAATCAAGTCGCTTTTATACACGTGTCTTAATTCGTTTGGGTGAGATTTTTAAAGGAAGCCAAGGGGTTTAAATGAAATTAATTTCAGTAGCGTCATCAATCGATTGGGCGTTAAATAATGGAATTGTAGCGAAATATTATGTTGATACCCTGGAATTGAGAGGGATATTTGGATAAGCAAGGTCGGAAACAGTCTTTGGCCATTTTAGATATTTTTAATACTTATAGTAACTATTGTAAGATTGTTTAAAAATGGGAACTTTTAGTTGTGTAATCTGCAAAAACTCTTCTTATCTAGGAAAACATCTTAATTGGGAGGATTTTAATTTTCAACAGAGAACGCGGAGATTTCCAAAAAAATGCAATTTCTCTCATTTATATAGGATAAGCTGTAGATATCAAAAGGAATAAGATACGCATACATACAAAATTCAGACCGTATGTATAAATTCACATTCGATTGTTTTGATTTTTTTTGAGTCATGTTATGTTGTAGGAGGTAGAAACAAATAATTTTGTCAGATATAAACTTTGATATCGGAGTGCAAACATCCTTTCGTAGGTGAAATAACATCGGATGTGGCTGTGTTTGACGCCAGGGGGTCTTTTAGTTGTTGCCCAAAGATACTTGCACCAAGCCATCAACAGTTTTCAAGTAATCTCTTGTTTGTTTCATTGTCTTTGCATTCATATACTGTTGTTATACATTATCAACATAACTGCAATGACAAGGCACTGTGACTTGGACTGTGGATTGGACTTGGAAATGAACTTGGACTTGGACTTGGACAACAGACAATGGACAGAAGACAACAGATCATCAGCAGCAGGAGCAGCCTTCATGGTAGAAACTAGTTAGTCAGAGATCGGCACAAGTAAGCAATTTCACAAATAAGAACATATTCTCTGTGTACCCAAGCACGACAGGAGGATAAGATAAGAACAGGATTCCGCCAGCGCCTGCTGTGCAGGTCAGACACAGCTTGCGCAGTATGACGTACTCTTTTTTCTTTTGGGGGAGACTTCGGCGGCTCACACCAATCCGGTAAAGCTCCTGCAGCACAGTCATAAATAATTATACCCTGTAATCAATTTAAGGAATGTATATATTCGAATTATAACAGCGACGTATATATGCTTGATTAAATCAGCTGCGAAGTTTAAAATTAAGTGTATTTGAAGAGAACTATTCATACATAAAAATGATTGTCTGTAGTTTTGGGATCGGAAATAAGTTAGAATAAACAAAAATAACAGCAAATTTACTTATTTATTTTGTTTTCTTTTGTTTATTTATTAATATATATTTTTTTATTTATTAAGTTATTTACTTTTTTTAATTATTAATTTATTTGTATGTTATTTATTTTTCATAATTTGTTTTTTATTATTAATTATCTATTATGTATGTATAAATTATTATTTATTATTTGTTATTTATTATTAATTATCTATTATGTATAATTTATTAAATGTTATTTATTATTATTTAAATAGTAGCGTAAATAGTCGACAAATAAGTTACAGAAATTAAAATTAGCAAGTTAAAATTTAGATTTAAAATTAAAATCTAATGAGGCCTTTATACAAAAACAAAACAGATTAGATACGAAGAATACTAAATGGAGCTTGTTTACAGGGTATTCACTAGTAAATACATTATTATATAGAAGCTTAACCATAGTTGGGTTAATTATATAAGACAACAGTACAGATAGACATCTAAGATAGATGCTCAATTAAAGCAACAGTGTGTCAAATATGCAGGGTATGCTAACAAAATCAGAGACTCGTATGAGTGGTTTTGCGAGTATAAATACCTCTTTGCTAGGGTATAAAAACATGTGTTAGTATTTTCGGATCAAACATAATGAGCATCTGAAAGAAAGAATAATGTTATGTAAATGTAATTAAAAAACATCATCAATTTCGAAAACGAAATAAATCCTTTTTAAATTTTTAAGTATGCTAGGCAAAATTGAATTGTCCCCATGGCCATTATTGGCTTTCGAAAACCTTTTTGCCTATTCCTAATCCTTCAATTCATCTAAATGGAGTCAAATCCGAAAATTGGATTGCAGAGTTACGCCCACTCTTTGTTACGCCAAACCAGACCAGACCAGACACTGTCTACATTTATGGCTAAGTATTTTCTCGTTCCATCCCCTTTTCCCATCCTCCATTCCATTGCTGTTAATGTGCCAGCCAAATGCTCAATTGCGGTATCCCAGGACATGCCAATGAGACTAGAATAAGGGATTTTAGCTCAACTTCATTGTGTTCTTAGCCAAAGTGTCCGACGATGCTGGTGGAAATGTAAACAGAAGAAAATGGATATTCAATTACTTAAACGGTTAGTCCATTGTTGAATATACACACTTACACAAATTTGCATATTTCTTATTTGTTTCTACGTTTCCGCAGAGCAATAGACAACTGTTTAAGCGAGAATAGTTAGTTTATACATACATACATATGTATGAATACATACATTTAACCCGGCAATATAAATGATAAATTATGTTAATCAGAATATCAGCAAAATGTTTTAGCTGTGTATTTAAGTTGAATGGAAACTAGGGCTAAATAAACAAACGAATTTAAACTAAAACAAACGAACGAACTAGATAAACGTTAATCTGATTCTGTCATATTTGGTAAATTTGTACGATAACTGACACTCTTTATAATCTTTGGTATATGGGATAGATATTGGTAAATCGTATATTTTTTGAAGGCTTCACAAATTGCTTGTTTTTTTTTGTTATTTAAAAAAAGACTTTCCGATATTTTTAATATTTCTGTGTTATGGTTAAGTGAATAAGTGGTATTTTAAAAAAGGTTCTCAAAAACCAAACCCTTTATAAGTTCCTAGTTGTGCTCGTAGCAATATTGTATTGTAATTGTAATTGTAGCGTAAATTGTAAGTGTCCTTAATACTTATAGCGTAAACATCAATGCACTAAATTAAGTTAAATCAACTAACCCATTTCTTTTTGTCTTTAATTTGGTTTTTTGGTTCTGTTTGTTCGATTGTAATAATTCATATCAGTACGTTACGTTTAATAAATGCTCAAATTTAAAATCTGTAAGGCATTGGAAATTCATTTTTACAATAGTGGCAATTTTTCCTTTATTTTTTTAAGCTTATCAAATTGCTAATTAAATGATTATAAAGAATATAATTTTGGAAACTCATAGAGCAAGATTTTGAATCGAATCACGAACCGGTTTCATTAGCTTCTGAAGCTAAGGTTTTGATTTGAGCCTTGATTTAATTTAATTTAATTTTTTTTATTTTCTCAATTGTTTTCCTTCTTTTGGTTTTTTTAATAATAGTTTTAATAATTCCTTACATTTTTAAGCTAATCAAATTAATGATTTAAAATGTTATAAAGAATTCACATTTTATGCAATTTTAATATGTAAATAAAAGGGTCCGGTTCGGTTGAGGCTTGACTTAAAGTTTCGGCTCATGGCGAACTAAGACGAACCGATTTTGTAAAATACGGTTTGCAGCCTTAATTCAAGTTATTTCAATATATTAACTGTTGTTTAAATATATATTTGAAACACTGTATTTAATGCCTATCTAAAAGTACTCGTAATAAACACAGTCGTAAAATTAATGAATGCGAATTTATTCTATGTGAATTTCTGCTCTTTTTGAACGTTTTTTAGGGTTGCCGAAAGATTTTAAAAAGAAATTTAAATTGTTTTGCGTGGAGAACGCGGTCTAAAGGACTAGCTATGATCTCGGGCCATTCAACACGCAGAGTGAGTATCTTATATTTGGCTAGGGCGTAGGTCGTTGAGTTGCTTAAGGTCGTTTCTCAATTAAATGGCTCTGGTATTTTGTTTACTAACAGAACAGCATTGGGCTGGCGTTCTTTGCTGTTATCCCATTCGTTGGCAGCATTTGAAGTTTCACGAGTTAATGCGATAAATTTGCATATTTTGATTGTGTTGCGGTCAACAATGGGTTGCTTTCTGAATTAATGGGATTTTGTAAGCTTATGCAAAATCCGCCAAATATTTTACAATTTTAATTAAATTATCCCGAGCTTTTAACACTACCCAAGTCGGGATAAATGTACATACAAACAAAAATATATACATATTTACATAAACAGAATGTAGATAAAGTTATTCCTGTTCTTGATGAGAGTTATCTGTAACTGTATTTATCAGTGCAAGTGAAAATTAAAGTCAGCATTTTCATAAGTATAAGCGTAGTCGGCTTTAAAACGGTTGCAACTGCCACTGAAGAGCGTCAACGCCCACAGCAAACCGCAACAAACATCGCGAAAATTCAATTTCAATATGGTAATTTCTGATGGGCACACCCACGCTTACGCCTCCCTTGTTTTTAATGAGGATGCAGCTCCATCTCCATCTCCAGCTCCAGCATGGGTCTGTTGCCTCCAATGCAATTTTAACGATATGCGAATCCTTAACCACCACCACACCTATCAGCCTTTGGGGCATGCCACTGCAGCGAGTACTCGTAAATGCCGTGTTGCGTTTGTGGTAGCGTCAACACGTGTTTTGATATACCAACAATGTGGTGGTAATACTTGAACTGTTGCCAGTTTTCTTTGTACATACATATATACATATATTCGTGTATTGAAAAAAATTACTTCAATAAGTGAAACTGTTCAGATTATTGTGGTAACAGCTGTATGCCAATATGTTTCTATTTTCACTTTTAAATATCATAAACGTTAGATTTTAGGCGACACTGCTTGTCTAGGGAACAGTTTGTAATGCGTATGAAAAGTAAAAGCAGTGCAAGCAGTTCACTTTCGTTGCACATTTTTGCTAATGATTTCATATAATATCTGTTCCCACTATCCTGATGATCTTCCTTCTTTGTTAAACTTTTTGAAATCGAATACGAAATACCCTGCAGCACCCTCTGCTTTAAGCAAAAGATACTATTGATTTTCTACTAAAATCAGAGGTTTGCGAACAATATTCTCTATACTCAGATGAAAAGGCTGAAAAATCAACCCCTCTCTTCTGTTTGTAGGATGTCATGAATTGATTTGTGGGTAAATCGAAGGCATGCTACGGGAGTAATCACTCATATTATAATTTTTGTTATCCCACAGAAAGTCAAACAGTCACGAAATCACTTTTAAGTCAAGCAAAATATTAGCAGCATCATTGTTGAATACGTTTTCGGGAATTTGGACATGGGGTGGTTTACATACATATAGCATATCTACACTAATAAATATTTCATTACTCTCGTTCCCCCCTTCTCGCTTTTTTACTTTTTTTTTTACCGAAATGCATTAAAATATCAAACTATATTACAACACCTTAATAGTTTTGATCAAATATATCTGTATACTCTTTATAAAGTACGTATTTCAGCGCGTTTCACATTTCTTGACAACGTAATAATACCCACTGCAAGGATATTAAGTAAATTGGAAAGGTTCTTCCAGCAGTTTCTTATAAAGGAAGATAAATGCTGACCGTAAATATTTTGACCTCAAAATGTGTTCCAAACGATAGACAGAAAGAATGAAAGAAAGAGAAATGACAATGAATTCCATCGATGAAGGAAAATATTTCGCCACAGCTCAGTTCAATTTCCATCCCTCAATAGCTCAGCCGACAAAATGATAGCACTTCGAATAACATCATGGCTAGATTAGGGGTTTCCGTTCCCAAAGCGCATAGACAATGCTCGAAATTAAATGACAGTGAAAAGGTCATCCTATTCAATCGAGGACCATTGCTCGTGCCGGAGAGAGCTCGATATTTATTTATTATTATAGTGCGAAACGCATGTGAGATGGTACGGTTGTACGGTTGTATGGATGTTACTATGTATGTAGTAAGTAAGGAGGAGATGTGGCACTGAAGCGGGAAATGGGTTCAGGACTACGCCAATCGCAGAGCCGGACAATATGCCAAGTGATAAATGACTTGGGTATTATTCTTGTATTCGTTTTAATACAGTTTGGCGGACAAACAGAGCCTGACACTGGGGGATTTATACAACACCAGTCGTTGATACGAGTACGAGTTTAACAATAACACTGTGTGTGAGCGCTGTGTGTTGTCTATTATATCGATGGACATAAAGGATATTGTGGCAATTTCGACAGGAAAACAAGACTTTCATGCTGGACCACAGCGGTAGCAATACCATTATCAATAGAAGACGCAGACGCATCACTAAAGTAAACTACAGGATGTACTCTCACTCATACTCTTACTTTTTCTCTCTTGCTCTCTAATGGCGACGGGTGGTCTGTCTTGGTTCCTGGCGAGAAATGATAAATGTATTTATTTCCTTTAGTTAATATGTAGCATATCACTGAGGTAAAAGTCCTTGATGGAAAACTTATGCGCACTTCAGTATTTGTTATCGTTGCTAACATAAATAAATGTAATTTCAACATCCGAATAAATACATCATCATAAATTGCAATTACTGCTCGACTTTGATTTGTAATTAGAAACAGTTCATAAATTTATTTGAAATATTCTGTAGACTCACATAAGTAAATGCTACTGATTAGATTGGATGGAGGGTGGGGAAAGCAGTGCAAAGCTTTGGATTAAATATTACTGCTTGCAAGCAGAATATGTTGTTGCAAATGTCAGTTTACCTGGGTAAATGTTCTTGTATTTATACCCTTACAGAGGAAATTTAAACTTTGCCATGTGATGTATCACGCCTTGAAGCAGGCAGGTTATAAGTTCATATATTTCTTAATCATTTTTGGAGAAATTAGACTTGGTATAGATACAAAACGCTTTAGTTTAATTAGGAATGATGAATATAAATATAAATTTTTCAATAGAGTGCTTTGGATTTGCCTAAAATAAGTTTAGTTTAGTCAAATTCTAAAGCACTGATGTCATTCCTCTTAAGAAGCTTCCTGCAAGGGTATTGATACGTCGACACCCCTTCGCAAGTTTTTCTTCCCTTTAACATTTGTGAAAAAGTCTAAGCATGACATATTCATATATATTTATAAGTATATTCGGCTTTCTTTAGAAGTTAACGGCTGTTACAAAAGAAAATTGCCATAAATTTGGAGCAGCCGGTGTCGTTTTAAAACGAATTTGAAAGTTTTATTGTGTTAAAGGCGACGAGTGTTTATGACGTGGGTGGTTCATTTAACCCTTAATATACAATATTTCTCTCACATTATTAAAACATAAAAAGCGTCAATAATCATTTGATATTTGAGGCCATTTATTTTCAAAAGTCCTTTTGTCGGAGAACCTCTGCTTCTGTCTAAATTGTTCCACAGTTCCTTTTGTAGCTTTCGACTGCCCCACAAAGTACGACGACTATTTGAAACATTTTCCACATTTTCCGAGGGGGCATGCCATGATTTTATTGATGCTGACTGCGCGGTGGTTGCCCGTGTTCAGTGTGTACAGTGTACACTTTACACAATGTAGCAGATTGTTTCATTTTAACATTTCCCCAGAAGCGTGGCGACAACCGTCCGGACAATCCTTTACAAATTTTCAACACGCTCACAAATGTATGCGTGAATATGAATGGATTTGTATGAGTGCGTTTTATGTACATGCGTAGTTTCGAATCATAAACAAGTTTGAAGCACTTTCAATTCGAATGGAAAATAATGTTGTGCCAATAAAACTGGGATGTGGGAGGCAATTCAAACCCTAAAAAGTATATATATTTGGACGGTTTTTCGATAACTGTTTTGCATAATTAACTTCTTGTTTACAGGGAATATTTCTACAGAAGGTGTTGGATGATAAATTCTAGGTTAAGCATATGATTTATTATTACTTTTACTCAAAGTACATAAGTCCTGGGAAATATAGATAAACTCTGTTTTAGCTCTGCTGAAGAAGTTTCTTTTTATTTATGTATAGTACTTGATAATGACGGAGATACGGCCTTCAATATAACGTCTCAAAGCTGTCTACAGGGTAGCTGCTCAGTTTCTCAGATATCAGCGCTTACACAAAAAGCTTGGGAAAATGAAGTTCCAAGAAAATATTCCGGAATTCGGTGTTAAACAACAGTGAATAACCAGCCAATAATGAGTACACTCAGGTTGCGACAGACTCGACTTACAACGGGAAATCGGATATGAGCAGACTAAAGCGAAAACAGACACGTATTACTCGTGGCTCTAGCGAATACTTAGGAGCCCTGTTGATAAGGCCACAAAAATAAAAAAGAAAAACTTTGTCAGCTAAAAAATGTTTGTTTAAAGCAAGGTAAACATACATACATATGTATGTATGTATGTGTACCTTTGTATTAGATGGGTTAAACATCTTGCTTATGAGGGCAATAAGCAATTAGTTCAAGAACTGCGCTTGTTGCAAGTAAAGACAAAAAAAATATGACATACCTACAGGTAGGAGTATAGAGGTATTTTTATGGACATCATAAAAACTGTTGCTACCAAAAATATGATCACAATAATCATTGACAAATGTCAAACATCAATTCAGTTGGAAGGAAATAATCTAGTCACAGTGACAGGAGGACATCATTACATTTCATTTGGTCCAGTTTGACAATCGTCTCTAAGGGTTCCACGGTCGGAAGCGATCAATTAGTGTGGACGACTTGCCAATCGTTTAAAATGTAAAGCACGTACAGCCTGTGTGTTCTGACAGTCGAGATGTACCTTCATCGAATGAGGAGTCTTTCGGTTTCAACGAATATGAATTCATAATGATAATTCGAAAATATACTCGTACACTCGGGAGAAAAACAACTGGTTTCTTTTGTTTTTTTTTTTGTTTTGTATCTTTTAGTCTTTACGATCAACATTTTTGGCCTTCATAAATATAAAGTCATCAGAAAATATGACAGTTTTATGTTCATTTCGTTGCGGTAAATGTTTTCGGCGACAAAAGACATGATTCTGAATTCATTATTGTTAACATATTGTACTGCGTTCCCTTAAAAGGAGCTCTGGCCGTGCTATAGTTAATGTTCAAAAGGCAACTCAATAGCCCTGTCAACGAGTGTATTTAATAAGGAATATTGGGGATTCATAGCCTCCTCTGAACTATGTCCTTTTAATTTGAGTTTATTTGATTTAAACATAAGCTTACCCTACTGTCAAACTATTTGAAGATTGTATTACATTGAATGTATCATAACTAATTTGTCTACTCTCATCACACAATCTTATAGAGTGTTCCAACTGGAAACTGGATCTTAGACATTATTATTTGGAGTGCTCCTCTACCTATTCGATCTTTGCGTATCCTTCCCCCAACCTATCAATCTGTTCGAGACTCTACCATGAATTGGGCGTAAATTGACTTCTATGAAGACTTCATTTAAGAATCGACTTTGCATTTGAAAATTATTGCCAGATACGGTTACAAAATATATGATTATTTGTTTGTGAAGTCGTAAAAACGGCAACCAAGTGCAAGAACATTTTAATTATACGGCAATTTGATGTGAAATAAATTAGAGGTCTGGCCACGATGTTCCCTGTTCACAACTTCCAAATATGCAACGCGTACATCGCAAGGGGCTTTCAAAATAAAGACGTTCTGTTTTTATATACAATCATTTAAAGAACTGAAGTTAAGAAAAGAAAAGAAAAGAAAAAACGAGTAGGGATCTAATGGGCGCCCTCTTGGGTTCCAGTTCCAATGCGCTCAATAATTTTCCACAATTTCAGCTGTCAGTCGAGGTGTCAAATCGCAGCTACTCATGCTGAGCTCGCTCCTCTCTTCTTCTCTCGCTTCTCAATTCTCTCGCTGCCGGCATCGTTGCCGTCCCGTTCGTTCCCGCCCCTCGAGTAATTTAAATTAAGCATCTGACGCACACCTCGGCATAGTCAACTGACAGACAACGAGATGATATGGGTAAGCAGCCACTTAACGATCCCGATCTCAATCCCTATCCCTATCCCTATTCCGATCTCGATGCCGATCTTGATGTCGACTATCTGTCTACATACGTGTGCATATCGTCATCTCATGTGGCACGATCACTGTCAACAATTCAAATCCCCAGGTGGAATCTACACTATTTGCCACCAATTTGAATAGTGAATGATTAGTGCGAGTATTCATAACATCATAATGGATGGTATTCAATTTGTAAAGGGAAGCTCTACCAAATTATTCGTAAGCTTAAATACTAGTGTAAATGTACATTTGCTCCACTGTGCGACTAGTGAAATGAATTTCTATTCAACTTGCCAATTGAATAGTCGCTGAGTATTTTAAATACTCTTTCTGTACTTATGATAGCAACTTATCTCAATTGTGAATTGATAATGGAAGTCTATACTTGTTGAACTGGATTTTAAAGAGAATCCATTTCTTTAAATATTTCTTAATTTTGAGAAATTAAAGAAGAATGCCATTTTCTCTACAGTACTATTAATTCTCACTAACTTTTTCTTCCTAGACCAACAATTTGAATAGTAAGATTTGAAAATGATCTTATTGATTTTTGCACATTTCAATTTTGCATTGGGATATGAGAGATTACCACTGTGAGTCTGTATTTGCTCCACTGTAGTGAGTGCTGAAATGGATTCGCATTTAATTGGAATGATTTGGTTTTGATGCTGTGGCGTGATAATTTAAAACTTTTCAATTTAAACAAACGGGCAAGCATTATATTTAACAATGATTGGTTGCTGCTTAATTTTTCCAAGTGCTGCCAGTGGGAACATACAAACTGACACAATCACGACATGCAATAAGAAACATCCGAAGTGCCTTTATCTGTAACACCGATCTCGGTTGCCGTTGCAACAACAGCAACAACAACAGCAACAACATCACCAACTGGCAACATCAACAGGCAACTGGCAACTGGCAACGTTCTTTGCCTCACATCCACACACAGAGTTTAGGTGCAAGTATCTTTTGGCACCAAAGGTGGTACTCGTACCTTCCTGACAACAAACACTTCACCCACATGTGAGTGCCTCATTGATTCACATGTTCAAGTTGTTCAGAAGACCACGACCTAGCGAGATAATCTCCTGCTGCACTCATACTTATTATGTGAGTACTCGATCGAGTATAGAGTGTGATTCCTTTTTAGTTCCATTGTCATACGCATTATTCTCTTCTTTTTTCAATCCAATCAACTCGCACATTTGTCACTGCACTACGGATGTATGTAAGTATTCATAAATATACTCATACATCACCTTTCTGCGAATATATCTTTTAGTTTTGTATCTTATTATGTATGTACATTTTGGGATGCGGTTGAATTCACTTTGATCTTTTAATTTGCTGCATCAACACAATTTTAAATCAAAGGCCAACCGCGGATGTGGATGTCTTCTGAATTACGCAGGGGGACACACGTGTCAAAATAAATACAAGTACTCGCATGAGTACCCGAAAGTGTGAAGAGTAATTCTGTTGAAAGGACACGTCAACGCTTTCTTATCGGACTTTTATATGCAAAATATATTCGTATTGGCCAATTGTTTTTCTTGATTAGGACTCATTTGTCTGAGTAGCGTTGGAGATAGGATATATTGCAATTCACAGAGGATTAATTAATTATTGATAGTTGCTTTTAGATATATGTTTTAGCTAAAATGGAATATGTTAAATTTATTTCCTTCCCTTTTCAACAGATTAAATTCTTTTTTTTTTGCGGATGTTTGTCAATGTTTTGTATTATTTGTTTATGCACAATTTAGTCAAGAAGAGAAAAACTATTTTAAAAACCTATGTTTGAATATTAAGACTGTTAATTCGATTGCAGAGGGTAATAATTCTATCAGCTAATATTTTTCAGAGAAGATAATAAAAATTTAGTTTCTTTTTTCTAATCCTTTCCAAATCGTCTTTTTTGTTGTTAGCCAACTTGATACATAAAGAGTCTCAAATGAGAAAAACGCTTTCAAAATTTTTCTATACTAGAACTTTAACAACCACTTTTTTTTGTTAACTGTTTTTCTGACAATGTCATGATCGATTTAAAAATAAATATAATATGTAAGCTATTGAATGTATCTGTTAATCATTAATACACATATTAGCATTTAAATTAGTAGTTTAATGGAAATCGAAATTCGCAAAAATAACTTCAGTAACTTAATACTTTCCGAATGTTTATGTAAATGTATTAATTAGGTATCGGTTAACATATTATTCATTGGAATCGAGGTATATTTTAGTCGACTTTAAAATAGATTAGTCTAACTATTGCCTTAAATTGTACCTGTATGTACGATTAATAGTATATATTCATAAGTAAAACTTTTAAGAATAAAATAATTAATATAATACCATAAAGAACATTTTGATTTAATTTTTTCTTATCTGCTAGAAATCTATCTAGAATCTAGCTGTTACCGTGTGAAAATAGTGAAATTGGTTCAAATTATTGACTAATATTTACTTATTTTGAGAAACTAGTTGATCGTGCGAACTTCCTCTCGCCCCAATTTAACGCCTTTAGAATGTTGTGGTTAACAGTTCTGTATACGTTAACAGTGAGTACATTCGTTGCGGCGCTATCGACTCTTCCGGATAGTTTTCCACCATTTTATTTACTACAAACCTTTTGCTGGCAATTACGAATAAATACCTATGCATATAGATATCTATATCCATCTATATTTAAAATTGATGGAACGCTCTGTATTCGATATATCTCGAAGAAAAACTGATTCATATAAACAGTGTAACGGTCTAGTGACCGTTTCTGTCTCACTGTAAAAACAAATTTAATAAACTATTAATTTTGGTATAGGACCCGAAATTGCACATATATTTTCTTGAGTCGGTTCCAGTTGCTTAAACACGGAAGCTTTAATTTGCTTGCTTCACAAAAAAAAAAAAAACTACTCGCTTTCAATTCCCAGCATTGTTTTGTATATGCGTTCTTTGTCTGTGTTAATGACGTGTCATTATCATCATATTTGTTTATCAAGTTCAAGCCACCTTATGTATGGTTGTACATATATTAAATGCAGGTTTTAAAATTAACATAATACTTATTAAATTGTGTGTTAAAAGATAATGCTATCTTTTTAAACAGAGACTAACTCGATCATCACCTGGAACCCAGACTGGGTCATACATACAACAATCGTGGAATAACTTGGGTAGGGTATCTCTCAGCTGAACAGTACCGCTTGTAGTGTTCTCACTTTGATTAAATCCGATGTCGGCACATTATCAGCAACAATTTTGTGTGTGTTTCAGCGAATTTCGGGGGTAAAAATACCATAGAAATATTGTGACAAAGTTATAACAACGATTGAGGAGTTACCACGATATACCAATTGAAGTGAACGCTTCGGCTTAAATTGGAAGAAGGCAACGTTTTATGCCAACAAAGGTGTCTGTCAATCCCACACAAGCAGCGTAATCTGGTGTCTTGAATTAAAAACCAGTAGCACAACAGTAAAAGAAGAAGAAAAGAGAAAAAAACAGAGCTCTCAAATATTAAGCTGACGTCTGTTTTTATGAAGTAAATTATTATTTCATGCGCCGAGCACTTTGTCGTTTCTTGTCCCTCTTTGTGACTCCAAACAAAGGCCTAAACATAAAATGTCGGGCGTGTATTGTCAGCGCCGCTAAAACTCTGTCGTCATTTGAAATTGGAACGGATAACGTTTGTCACAAGATTAAGTCAATCGGAGAGTATCGTCTGGTATTTTTTCAGTCCAATGATTTAATTATGTAGAGTCGGTAGGCACACAACTTTCTTTTATACAAATTATTGATTCTTCACTTTTTCTTTTTCTTATTCTTATGTTTTTTTCTTTTTGTAAATAGTTTATGGCAACTCTGCTGCTTTACAACTCTACTCAACTAATCGGTTTATAGAATTACTCTTATTGATTGGTCGGCGGAACAAAGACCAAAATAAAGTGTGCATTTACGAAATCACTTTCAACGCACTGAAAAGTCAAAGAAATTCTGAGTATATGCAGGTAGAAGACTTCAAGTGAAGTCTGATCAACTAGTAGATATGCTGCATATGTACTTCTTTCAGAATATGTAAAAATATTATTACAGATGGATGTCGCATTAAGCATAGAAACATTGTGAGTTAAATCATTTTTTACACCTCCTTGCATCTAAGTTCTAAACTAAGCAAAGAAACAAATGTATTACCTATTACCACATCATCTATATACTTACTGGTCTGAGTTTAATAAACTCTATCAGTGTAAATCTATTGCTTATTACTTTCATTCATGCTCATCGTCGTATGTCTTTGCTTCAGTCTGTTTTTGGTTCTGTTTAGGTTTGCGAATGCTGTTTCCGGTCTGCGCTACAGGAAAACACGTTTCCAGCAAAATGTAATTTTTGCTTTTCAGCTTTTTCGCTAGTCGCAGTCGAAAGTCGCCAGTGCACCAAATCGTACGCCTTGAAATGACCAAAAGAGTTTGTCTTGCGATGACGACGACAACGACAGCGACAACGACAACGACAACAACAACAACAACGATGACATGACGACAGCAATAAGAGATCCAAGGCCCATCATCAAAGACTATAAACTGACTTGACGTTGTTTCCGATTAGTTATTACAATTACAAATATCAATTTAAGCTCCGTCTTATACTTAAAAAACTATATTCTATTTAATTGCTAAATCAATCCATTTAGCGATGTTGAAAAGTTATAAGGCTTAACTACAATTTACGATTCATGTGCTAAGTAGTTAACAAAATTCTAATAGAGAAAACAATCGAATTTACAAAGCTCTCAAAAATGTTCATTTCAATTTTCCAGTTTTGATTTGACTTACTCTCTGTTGGGACAAACTCTCTTTTATTTAGTCGCTGCCTTAGAATCAATCGGTTGAAAATCGATTCTGGTATCAGAAAGTACTATAATTTCACTCAAATTGAGGACATTCATACTACATGCAATGCATGTTATGCATATCGTCTTGACCAGGCTTATACATTTTTATAAGTAAAAAACATCAATATATTTGCAATTGTCTCGTTTAAACTCCTTCCTAAATGCGTGCTGCACATCCTGTCCCAGTTTTAACAATATCAACAATCATTATTTTAGAGTTGATCAGGAACAATTTGATTTTCCATGAAAGTGTGTACTTTTTAGATAATTCAAGTTTTATTTAAGCAAAATCGATTTCTTGAGTTTCTGTAAGAGGGAAGGGAACGATGACTATTAAAGAACTTTGATTTGTTGTTTTTATATGTATCGTTTTCAGTTTTTATTTATATTTATATATATGTAGTTATATACAGTTGCATTATATATTACACTATCCGCTTAGGGCGCTAAAATTATGCGAGCTTACATACGATTTGTGCATAAAATACAGCAATAATTATTAAATATATAATATGTATATACTCGTATATTCGTACGCTATTATAGGTAAAACGTGTGTTTGTCAATTTATGAAATAAATACATACAGTACAGTACAATTACAATACAAATTAATAAATTAAATTTACAAACGACAGGAACAAAGTTATAACTTAAGACAATAAAAACAAAAACTACAACAACTAAATCAATCATTGCTCGCATTTTACTTGCATATTTGGTTTGGATAAGGGCCAACGGGTTGAAGGGGAGGAGGAGGAGGAGGGGGAAGGGTGCTTGACGTTGATATGTTTGCTATATACACCCAAAAGAAAGGATCGTCTGTCTCTACCGCATTGATCAGCCCGGGATTGAAGCCAATTGAAGTTAACGAAGAATCGAAATTGAAATTGAAATTCAATTGAAATTTGTATGTTATGTGAATTAAAACATAGAACACCTGTGATCCATGGTTAATAAGGGGGGATGGTCCTGATGATGATGTCATTGGGGGATCGTTTTCACTAACTCTTACAAATTTACTTCCTATAAGCTCTGATTGCATAAGTTGTATGTATTAAAATTAATGTATTTTCAATTATCAGTTATCAATTATCAATTAGATTTAGGATTTTTCATTCCCACAAAAATTGCACAAAGTCCTTGCGGTTGCGATTGCGGTTGCTTTTAGTCAATGCCAATGGTACCGCTGCTCCTCTGAGCGGGATGATTTCTTGCTATTTGGTGTAAGCGGCGTTAATCAAAATACCGAATAATCACATGTAAATTATTGTCCGAAAGTTGACCGATCGATGCTCTCTTCAACTCATCTATACTCGCTCTATCTCATTAGGCTATGGCCTCAATAGCGCCAATTTGGGTCCTTGTTGTTGTTGTTGCTGCTGCTGCTGCTGTTGTTGCTGATGTTGTTGTTGTTGTTGTTGTTGCAGGTGATGTTCCCGTATGGCGATCAGAGATAGAGATCGAAATGCCGAGATTGGAGAAGCGGTTGATGCATTTGAAACAGCCGGCGGCAATGCGTACGGATCGGGGGAAGCGGATGCTGATGCGGACGCAGAAGCTGACAATGATAGCGATGAGGGTCATGGCTTGCCGCTTAGAGAGGTGACATTAACGCCAGGCGAGATCTTGCCCGAATTTGAAGAGGATGACGAGGATGTCGAATTGCTGGAAATGGGGCCAATCATATGCTGTGAAGTTGTATGCACTCCGCTGGTGGGAATATGCACCACATCGCAACCCATCGAAGAGGAGGAGCTTGAAGCAGATGGTGATGCACCCGGAGGTGGTGCCACCTGTGCCTGCCCCACATTGCTCGATGTCGTCAAGCTGAGAGGGGCAAAGTGCTGCCCAGTCGCTGCCTCTGACACCGCTGCTTTCCACAGCAAGGGATTCATGCCAAGTCCATTGTGAGCAGCCAGGCTAGCTCCAAAGTGCCGTTGATGCTCTAGAAACTCTTGCGTGGGCGCACTTAAATGAGCGGCAGCTGCTGCTGCGGGTCCATAGAAGCCGCGGTAGAGATCGGGACGCACATAGGGCGCATAGTTGGGGATGCGTGCAGCCAAGGGGGAGAGTATTTTGCCAGGAGATGGATGCTGATGCTGACCTGCATGGCCATAGAAGCCGGGCTGTGTCGGTGGCAGCTCGCTTGCAGGAGAATTCTCTTTTGGAGCTGAGTTTGACTCTTTGCCATCCTTGGCCATGTCGGCTAGTGACCAGATCCTAGGCTTTACCGTCAGACTACCTCCAGTTCCGCCCACTGCGGTCTGCAGGGAATTCTGTTGGGCCTGCTGATGCTGTTGCAGTAGTTGCTGCTGATGATGATGGTAAGCTGCAATATCCGGAGGAGAGCCTGTCGGAGGTCTGAAGTGATGATGCAGGGCGGCGGGGTGGAAGAGTGGATGCGTGCCAGGGCGATCGTAAAGATCGGGCGAACCATTTGGTGAGCCTGGCCGTGATTCAGACCATTCACTGTTATTGCTCTCGCCGGGACGATCGGTCATCATATCGCCCAGTCTTCCCATACGATCCTTATCGTCATTTGAGCCAAGTCCGGAGTCTTTTGCATCTGCAAATAAGAAAATTAATATATGAGAGTTAGTGAGATTAGATGGCAATTAAAAAGGGAGGAAAACCTTTTTATCTTTGTCCAGGTAAGGCACAAATAGTCTTTTCCTTTTCAGGAAAGAAAATTTAAAGAGCTTTTGGTTGTTATTGATCGGTTTTAGTCATTTTTGATAACTGAGGAGAGTCTGCCTGCTGGAATTGTCTACTTTCCAAGGAAGTACTTTATTCTTCTCCTCCTGCATTATTAAGAGGAATGGTCGTCTAATGGAAAATAAGTTTTTAATAACCGATTGAATCGGTCTGTCTAAACTACTACTCTTTTTCCTTTCGAGCAAACAGGTTTTCATACCTTCCATTGCTAACATATATCTTTTAACTCAAGTAAGGTCCGTATTTTGGAACTAGCCTTTTTCTTTACAAAAAGCTTTATTTTTTACTTTTTACTAAATATTATCTCAATAATATAATTCAGGGGTCTGCCTACAGAACATTTTATTTTCCCTCTCCAGGATGTAGGACTTCCACCCCAAATGAAGCTAGCTTTTTTCGTATAACTAACAGGAGGTCTGGCTGTTAGAAATACTTACATTCTCTTAATAGAGGAACGCTTCCTTTTTCCCAGTTAATACAGCAAGCTGCATGTATAAATCATTGTGTCTTACCTAGCAAATCATTATCCTCTGTGTTCTTATCGTTATCATCATCATCGTCGATATTGGCATCATCGTCATCGACACGATTCCTTGGCTCCCATGTCATTTTGTTCTCCTTTTTCAGTCTTCTTCTCGCATTTGCAAACCAGGTGGAAACCTGAGTTAGCGTCATTTTTGTGATAATTGCCAGCATTATTTTCTCCCCTTTTGTGGGATATGGATTCTTCTTGTGCTCATTGAGCCAAGCCTTCAGCGTGGATGTTGTTTCCCGTGTGGCATTCTTTCGTCTAGCTCCATTCAAGTCCATGCCGTAACTGCAATTATCAAAAGGAAAACAAACGTGGTTAAAGGGGTGGTATTTAAACTTTTTTGGGGCTGCTTTTAAAATCTGTAGCATATTAAACTGGTCAACTGGTTTCGTATCTATTAGCAGCGCATTATTGGGCGTGCCCCCAGCCAAAACCATACTTGCCACACTTGTGTGCAACATTTGTTCATAATAAACACATTTGCCAGCCATGAAACCCATTGGGCAACTTGTGACATGTCTGTGTCCCTGCAACATTAATGCTTGTACACATGTGCAGTTTGCGGTCTGGCAACATATTTTCAAACTGACCCGACTCCTCCTGTTTTTACTCCTGTTCCTGGCCAGGATATGCATATGCATTGGACGCGACATGGCGTAGCAACTGTCTTTTATCGCTTTTTGTGGGCAGTTATCCTGAACATGAGAGACAGAGATGTAGAGCAAAGGAGATAACAAGGGAGAGAGCGAGAGCGCGCAGCGGAACAACAGCTACATACAGTCACCCACAAAAGTATTGAAAATGCTGGAGTTTACGTCTAAAGACTTACTTAACTTTAAATGTTATTAATTTAGGTAATAAAATGAAATTCTATTTATGCATATAAGACACTTTGTCCTGACTGATTCACAGACTCATCATCGTGGAGTCGAACTGGTAAGAGCTACAAGGCTGAAATTTGTACACAACATAGCTGATGATGTTAGTGACTCTAGTATTCTGCAGTAAGACGGCGTTTTGCGAAATTCCAAGTGGAAAGGATTCCAATTCGGCGACAATGAAAAAAACCAATTATGAAGAAAACCATTGAAAAACAAATAATTGAAAGAAGAACTAAAACAGTAAGCCGGGCACTCTTTAAATGCAGCCGACCTTAATGTGTTAGTATATATATACATAGGTTATTTTACAAAGTCTTCGCTTAAACCGTTTGGGAATTCTAAGTACAAAAGAAGCGGTTACAAGTATGCAAAATTATATTATAATCTAATTGTTCTATTCCGTTAGGTTTTTTTGAAGCATTCTTAAATTTTGAGCTTGTTAATTCTCATATTTTTGTGCTTTTATAAAATAGTTTATTTCTTTTATACTATGACATATCTAATCTGCAATAACGCTATTGGCACATAATACTAATGTAATGTTTTTGGTTGTTACTATATTTCAAAATTAATAAATCAATCAAATTTGGCTTTTTTGTTTCTATAAAATTACTGCATTTAACTATTAAATCACTTGTGCAAATATTAAATATTATCTGTTTTTTTACTGTCTATATATATATATATATATATTCTCGTTTAAAAACTCGTTAGAGATAATAACTATTTAAATAAATAAATTGTCGGCTTCGGCTAGCTTTTCCTTTTTCACAACAAAGTTTGAGCAATTTGATGAATTAATTACTAATTAATTTTCAATGTATAATATACATATTTTAATTAGTTGTTAATATTGTCGTTGTGTGGTACTAAAATGAAATATTAACAAATGACCCATACTTTTGTGCGTGACTGTATGTCTGTGTACAAATTCGTACATATGTATGGTACACAAGTACATCCATACATGTGTTGCTGTCCCATTTGTAGTTCCCAACCAGCTGCACAGCCTGGAAAGGCTGATACTGATGCCCATTCTCTTGCCACAGTCGCTGCTGCCACAGCCGCTGCTGCCACCGTCGGTCGCTGTGTGCGTTGCATTAATTAATTTAAATTTGAAAAGCGAAGTGTCGCCGAGTGCAAAACACCTGCGTCGACAGCCATTTCTGCCTTTGATCACACGACAGTTGAATAAATTTTTTTAATTTTCACTATCAACGCGTGTGGATTTGATGCTGCTGTAGCTCTAGCTGTAGCTGTGGATGTCGTTTGTGGATGTGGATGTGGATGTCGTTTTGTGGATGTCAAACAATGCATCGACAAATGGCAAACACCCACGCCCCTAAGCATACAATAGGGTAGGGCTTTAGTTTCCCTACATTGTCTTGGACAACGGCATCCACAATTCGATGTCGAGTTGACTTGCTGAATTCGAAATCGAATTCGCTAGCCAAGAGGGAGAATCGGAGAATTGGAGAACTCGCGGCACGTCACAGTAAAATAACTCAAAATTGATTTATTGTGAATATTATTGATAGACAACAACAACAGCAACAGTAACTACAACAACAACATACAACATGAGCAATGGACATGACTCAACTTTCAAATTTTTGTTATGGGTGTCAATTACAGCAGAAACAATGAGAAGAGCGACAGTGAGAGGAGGTCAAAGGGGGTTGGAGGCGGGAGAGAGGAGAACTCTACCTGGCGGAACGTGACGTGACGGGATGTTGTCGATGTTGTTTAATCGACAACTTTGTTTGGATATTTACGATGTATGTCGATGTTGATGTCGATGTCGTTGTCGATGTCCAGCGGAAGCAGCCACTCTGCCGACGGTGATCAATTACAAGCAAATAAATTGTCGTTAATGATAATAGAAATGCAATAAAAAATTATACTCGTATGTGTACATACTTATTTATGCATATTGGCTTTTACTTTTCAACGAATTGGCCGAATTTTGTAGCTTTGGCATTTACATAAATGCAACAGCAACAGCAACAACTGCAACAACTTTCAGTGTATGTTACTTGCAACAATTGATTGTCGATTGTGTGCCTTAGCAGCTACTGTTGGCCGCGCCCTACTTGATTCATTCATTCAATGATTCAATTGCTGGTCACGTCTTTAGACTGATGTGTTGGCGTTGATCGCCTGTCGGACCACCGTTCATGTTCTCGCCAAGACTTGCACCACAACCACACACTGTTGTCTCCCGTCTCTCAATGTCAAATTATTGTTATTCATTTTACGCTCCAACTCTTACCTATTAAAGGGATATCCAGCAAAAGCCGCATCGTATGGATGATACATGGAGGGATATGGCCATGGAGCAGCTCCAGCTACCAAATTCTCCTTCAAATCGATGCCAGCCTGCAATAGAAGAGAATTTATTTTAATTTTAATAATCTATAGAAATTTTGATTAAAATATGAATTTGAAATTGAACCAGCTGACCAATAAGCAAGACCTTGAACCCGAAATTATTAAAAAATCATGTTAAACAAATGATTAGTACACATTTAACGATTTCGAGCTCGGTTTTTGTGTTATCAAAAACATTGACAATGGGAGAATTACGTTGTCAGATAGTACTTTATATAGAAAGAGGGAATATGTGAGAGACAAAATTGGGATTATTTATATTGAAATAAATGTTCAATCTATGTTGGAGAGCCAAGAAATCAAATAGTTTGCGATTCCGTCAAACAAAAGGTTCATGTAAATAGGTATTTACTTATATACCCATAACAGTCAATAAATAATATATGGAAAATATCCTCACAAGATATAGAACACATTAAGACTTTTGTATGTATCCCACTGTAGATAGGCACTCAGTGATAACCAAGAGAACAGTAAATCAAAGTTCATCACAAGAGGTAAGTTTGTGTTATCAACGAGGGAATAGAAAAAAGAAAAATCCTGCCAAGTATAAGTGGAAAATCAGCAGCTAAAAAATATGTGCTTAAAAATTTGTAATTTCTTCTTTCTTTAGTTAATCTTGATTCAATGATAAGCCAGATTCGGAGAAAAATAAATCGTATTACCACACTAGAGGTAAGTGTGTATTATCATGTATTGAATAGATCCTGCCAAGTCTGTATATTTATATAGGCACATATATAACTGAACAATTAGTGTTTGATTCTAGTTAATTCATCCCACAGTAAACTTTATTCAGTGATAAGCAAGAGAGCAGCAATCGAAGCTCTGTCATGAGGACAAGACGTGACAGAAACCGCTTCAGCTTTCGCTATATATAATATGAGTACGAGTATTCGCTATATTCGATTGGGATTCAATTTATTTTTGATAATGAGCGACATATGAATACAAGTGAATACTCGTAAATACACACACACACACACTAACTTATATTCACATTCACATTTAGTTAGAGAAACAGATGCCAGGTTTGCTTCGCGTAATTAAAATCGCACACAAATGATGTACATAAATGTTTGTAAGTATGTTTATGTAAGGTATATATTTATGTATGTCTGTATGTATGTTGATTAAGTGTAACATGACAATTACTTATATACACATTTAGTAATTTAGTCTTGTCTAAATTCACAGCGACAGATGTTGTTGCTGCTGTTGTTGTCGTTGTCGATGTCGTTTTCGTTGTTGATGTCGTTGTTTAATGTCAGCTGTGTTGCCGTGTTTTAAGCGTGATAACGACAAGAGATTGCCAGGGAAGAGGAGTCGGGGATAAGGTGCAGCTGTTTAGTATGAGAGTATTATCCACATTGAAAAATGGAAGAAATAAAGTCAAAGGTCAAGACGATGATGTAAACTCTGCGATCGATACACATCTTTAAACGCACACTGACTTTGGGACTTGCTTTCATCAACAGACAGTTGCCAAGTTGTTCGCATGTTGTTGCTGTTGCCGTTGCCGTTGTTGTTGTTTCAGTTGTAGTTGTAGCAGTTGTTGTTGCAGTGTCTGTTATCATGAGCCGACGGTCGGTTGGTCTGCTGGCAAATCGGAAATATTTTGTGTGTCGCCACAAATACGAGAATGTTGCCGTTGCAATATCAACGCCAAATCGCCAATCGTCGTCTTCGGGGCAAACACGACTAGCGGAAACCTTTGTCGAAGGTTCGCATGCCCAGCATGTGGTAAGTTCTTTTTCTTTTTTTTTTTGAGCCAAGTCAAGCGATAGACTGATAAACGGCGACAGAGATCTGTTGTTGGCCCGTTTTGCTGTAGACAGGTCCTACAGGAAAGAAGCAGGAAAGCATTCGTCGCGTTCAGTTCGCAGTTCGCAGAAGTCATTTAGCAAAACGTTTTACAACCTTTTGGCCAAGTCAAGAAGACAATATTAAATTACATTTGCCGAATGTGGAAATAAGTCTGCTCATCGGAAGGTCGCAACTTGCACCAGAGCGATCAATTACCAGTTGCACAAGGATTCCGACTCCGTCTCTGATTCCCGAATCCGATTCCTCAATGAAGCAAAAAGATCGTCGTTGATGTTGTTGTGTTTTGGTTGAACCGGTTTATAAATTTTTACAACTTTTACAATAATCGCATTCAACTATCAAACGTGCACCAGCATCAGCACCATGTTTAGCATTAACATCAAGAGTATCCGCTTCAGACTCTACCAAATCTGTATGGTCTTTACATAGTCTCTTTGTCTGTATGTCTCTCTGTCCCTCTGTCTGTCTCCTCTGTCTGCCTCCGAATGGAGCGTGTTATAGTGCGTGCTGCCCACAGACATGGACATGGGCACGGACATGGACATGCGAGTGCAACATCCTATAAATTGTTGCGTTTGCTACCACTTACAGTAGGAGCAACTCCACTTCCTCCTCTCTATCTCTCTCTCTGTCTCTCTGTCCCATCCTCCGCTACCGTTTAACAGCTCCCGAGATTTTTGCGTGTGATGCAAAATATGAATACAACATGAATACTCGACAAGTGTGCAACTACGTTTTGCGTTTATTATTACAGCTTCGAGTACGAGCTCGAATACAAGTACAAGTACTGCAACTAACCTGATCCTGCGCAACATTAGGTTGTAGCAACTCCTAATATTACATATGAGTAGTTTAAGATTGGGACGAAAAGTTGTGGATTCATTACAACCACAAACATACAACCAAGATAGATTGATAGTTGAAACATATTAAGTTACAGAAAAAAATAAAGAGTTGGATCTTATTTGAATCATTTAAAACTTTCACTTCACTTCCGCTTCAAAGTTCAAGGATTAATTTATTTTGACATACATAGATCTCGGAAAATAGGTTTTGAGCTGATCGACTGAAGAAAAACAAAATTGCTGAAATTCGGAAAGCTGTTATTGTAAGATAAGGGTGATAAGAAGTTTCTAGAATCGCAGGATTATGTATAGTTTAACTTTTTATTTAGATACAGAAAACTAAACCTCCACTTGATCTCGTGTCCAGTTTTTTACCAGAGAGATATGTATATTAGACAACAGTTGTGCCCCCTTTTTTTGTGGAGTGTGCAGGTTCACGCATTGCAGACTGTGATTTCGCAGCTTCCACTGCTGAATGAAAGCAAGTAAATTAATGAATTCATGTAAAGAAACAAAAAATACAACTGGAAATTCATCGGATTTTCATTGTTAACTAAATTGTGGAACGCTGTGTGCGCTTCACGCCAAACTAAATGGATGCCCCATGGACATAACCCGACACCGACAATTGGTCGACACATCGCGATTCGATTCGATTCGATTCGATGTGATGTGGTGACTGTCGCCTGTCGCCTGTCCCAGGCCCTATCCCTATCCCTCTCCTAGTCCCTATCGTTGTGTTTCGGGTGCAGCCCTGCGGTTTGCCTGTGGTCTGTCGCCTGATGCGATGCGATGTGAATGATGCGCGTAATGATGGGTCGAGTTAATTAATTGCTGCTTCGATTTAAAAATAAACGCACGTTTACGCATCGCATTCCTGTCTGTACTCGCCATTGGAGTTGCGAGCTGCGAGTTGAAGTTAAGAATGAATGGAATCAGAATCAGATTCTCAAAACGGAATCTCAATCTGAATCCGAAACGGAATCGAGGAGGACTTTGACTTTGACTTTAGAGTCAGCAACCAGTCTAGCGCCAGCAAATCCCACAGGAGGGAGAAACATTTCCACGTAGTTGACAGTTATTGCGTACGGCGCTTATAAAGTTGTACATGGATATAGCTGGGAAGGAGTAGGAGTAGGAGTAGGAATACCAGGAAGATGATGACGAGGTGGCGCCTGAAGCTGCTGCTGTTGTTATGTGAAAGTTGTAAGTGTGGTTCTTGCTGCTTGTTTGTTTGGCCCGTTGTTCGTTGTTCGTTTGTTGTTGGTTGTTCGTTGCCATGACTGCTAATTTGTTTGTTGTAGGCAGCCCCATTCACACATTCTCGTAGACACCCTCATTCTCTGAGTTAGTGTGTGTGTGTGTGTGTTTGAGTGTATAAAAGTGCAAAATTTACTGTTAACGAACATTTTCAACTTTGCCAAAAAGCCAAACAACAACGGCAACAACACAAAAACTTTCCACAACACTTAGAGCCAAAAACAACAATGCAAGACCGACAGAGAGAGAGAGAGAAAGAGAATGAGAGTGAGAGAGGGGAAGTGAAAAGGAGAGATTGACGAGGAGCATGAGTAAATGTATTTAGTACTTAGACCATGGCACAAGGCCCGGCTTCAGGAGACGTCACCTCACCATTAGAAAAGTCTGGCAACAACCCCCGAGATGAACAACAACACATCAACATCAACAACAACAACAACAACAACAACAACATCAACAACAACAACGACAACGACACTTCGACATTTTGAAAGTTGACAAATCAGTGCATGTACTGAGGCAGAGAATCCTCTACAGCCCAAGCTCTAGCTCCTGCTCCTGTTCCTGCTCCTGAATTTGTTGCCTTTTGTTAGGGTTGTTTTGTGTTTCGCATGTGAGTGTGTGTGGGAGGGTGGCAACTCTACTCTCGTCATTGGTGCAAGCGAGTGACTCGATTTGTAGTTTGCCTTTTTCGTTACATTTTCAAGTCAACTTTGCCAGCGGCAAAAGTTTTTGTAGCTCCCACAGGACACATGGACACGGGATCTGTGGAAGTGGATGTGGATGTGGAAGTGGCAGTCAATGTGGATATGGATATGCCACATACATACATGTATACACATTTGTGCGTAACTCTGTCTTTGTGTTTGCCCCCGAGTAAGATTATTGTCGAGTGCGAAATTTCATGCCTCATGCATTGTTGTTGCCGTTGACATTGATGTTGATGTTGCTGCTGTAGTTGTTGTTGTTTTTGTTGCTGTTGCTCTTGCTGTTGATGATGTTGTGGCACTTAGAGAGTCTGAACAAGTTAAAACGCTGCAGTCGAGTGTGCTCGACAGTGAGATACTCAGCAGCTGTAGTTCAAACGAATTCCAACTAACTATTTAAAGGCAATCAAATAAATTGTAGAAAACTAAATACAATTATTAAATTTATTTATCCCAACCTATCAATCGTACATAGAAGAAAAGCAGGAAGCCTCCAATGAGTGTTCTCGACACTTAGCAGCTGTATTTTTAATGTAATTGAATCGAATTATAACAAACAATGTACAAAATAAAAAAATTATTAAAATTACTTATAACAATTATAAAAGAAATTAAATTAATATTAATATTTATAAGAATTTTAAATTTTGAAAGAGTGTGGAAATATTTTAAACAAACTCGAAACGCTTCACACCGAGAAATTCCAAAGCCTGATTCGACGGCAATCATATAAATAAGAGAAAAGTGAGAAGTCTACATGGAGTGGGCTCGACAGTAAGATACTCAGCATTTTCCAATAAATAATGGAAAGCAATTAAAAGCGCATTTCAGTGAGCTCGACAGAAAAAATAATCAAATAAATTGCAGAAAAATAAATTAAAATAATTGAATTGAAAATGAAAACCAAATTCCTAATTAAATTCGATCAGTGTAGACTTAATTGATTATTATTATTAAACTTGATAGCTTAAACTTTAACAGTCTCTAAGATCTGCGTTTTACACACATAAACTCAAGTTTATAATTGAATAAATATGTAAAAAAAACAAAATATTAATGTTAATCTATTTTGAAGAATTTCCTTCTCTATTTAATTAGTTAAAAATAAAAGTTTTAGATGCTTTAATTGTCATATATGCAATAAATCATTTGTATATATTATATGCAAGAAACTACATCCCTCTGCCTGTTACATACTTTGCCACTAGTTTATAATACTCCTCAACATTGCAAGTTGTATAAAAAGTTAATAGACTCTGACCAAGTTCATCACAATATAAGCTAGAGCACTCTTCTATTGTCTAATTGAGCTGGAACAGCAGCTGAAGCCAGGATGCAACATATGCGCTAACGTCAAGGATAAACAGATAAACTGACGTCTGTCAGTGGCAAGGGGCAAGGGGCAGAGGACAGGGGCACGGAGCAGGCATTGGGAGGCGGGGGCGGATCACAGGCGGACAGGCTGTCAGTTGCGTGTTGACAAATTTATTAATAAGGTACGAAAAGTAGCAGTCGACGCCCTCAACGACACCGGGCGCGGCCAGAACAAAACAGAACTTGTGCCTGGCCTATTTGTTGGCAGGCGGTGCTCTTCAAATGTTTCTTTTTGCCATTTGAAATGACAGCGACGTTGGTGCAACATCTACATCCACATTCACATCCATATCCATATCCACATGCACAGGCTGAGGCACAGTCTGTGGAAGCGTCACATCCACCTTCGAAGCCATCATCCACCATTTAGCATGCGTCGAGGATGAAGACAACGAAATATATGCCCGTGCTGCGGCAAAATGACAGCCGCTTGACAGCTCGTGTCAAAGTAATGAATCCACCGCACAGAGCCGACACTTTTACAACTCCGGCCCCGAAATATATATATGTACATATACATATATATATATATATATATATGTGTATATCGATGCTACCTCGCAGTGTAAGAAAAATTGCTCCAGTTTAGCGCCGGCGGCTCTTGAAAATGCCGCAGTTGACTAATTACGATCGCCGGATGATTAATGCAGCTGTGAGCCGGAAAATTCAAACTGTTTTGCCTTTTAAACGCCTCAATCAATATTGAGACAAATGTGAATGTGATGTACACTTACACACACATACACACACACACGCACAAAAATAAGTACGTACATCAAGTTGATGGCGTGGGCGAGTTTTAACTTGAGACGCATTGAGAGCGACAGTGTTAAATCACCAATCGATAAATTTCCAATGCGATGACTTTTTTAATAAGCCTAAAGATACACACACACACACACACATTCAAATATACTTATAAAAGATACATATGAATGTGTGTATCTTCAATAACAATAAGAAACCGGCAATAAAACGAAATTTATGCAAAACCACAGCTACTGGCGACAAGCCTGGTTTTTTTTTCTCTTAGTCTTGTGTCTGAGCTTTTGTCTAAGCTCCTACAAAATACAAATCGATATTTATACCATGCATAGTATATTCGATTATTCATACATTCATATTCACTCGACTATCAAAAATACAATAGAACTACAATGAGAAGTGCGACGATCGATTTCCATTCGGTCAGTCTGTCATTCAGTCATTATTGCGCGCATTCCAAACACTTGATATAAATATTTACATAAATAATGGATACGCGGCTTTGCTCGTGTTTTATAGACAGCTAGATTACAAATTCCCATAAATGGAGAATGTTTTTTCTCAAATCGATTAAATAAATATATTTTTATTAACCTTTCGTCGATTTGTTGAACTGAGTGTATAATTAACAGCATTTTCCACTCGTGAGGGATAAACATTTCATAAATGACTGTTGATTCCTGGAAAATGTCAAAAAAATAGCTTATCCCTAAATTACTTTTCCACAGAAAGTCCACTTAACGTTATATTTTCTGATCTTGCCAAAAAAACAATAGTCAATACTGATTAGAAAATACTTTTATATCAATAAAATTTAAATTATCGCTTTCTCTAATGGTATTCAAATTGTTAAGAAGCAATTGGACAACAGTTTCAGTTTTTATAAAAGACTCTCCAAGCCCAAAGTTATTGGAACTGTTTTACCGAACATCCTTTTAGGCATAAACTGCAACTTGCACGCGATGCAATCGCTTTCATATCATAAATATTCTACTGGAACGAGATATGCAAACTTTACTTAACAACACATGAGCTATAAAGATATGTTTACTCTCAACAATGTTAATATAAAACCCTTTCCGAGCAGAAAATTTTATTGTTATCACAAAATGGTAATGTAAATATATTATAGCAAGGGTTTCTTGTTAAGTCAGAAATATTATCAGTCGACCTGCCTTGTCTTTTAGTTGCAAGTAGCACATAGTAAGTAAGTGAGATAGCCGGTTGATATACTGCTGGCTTATATCCTATATCATAAAATTACTGTATAAAGGATATAGCTTACATATAAAATCAACTTCTACAAAAACTATCCTAATATCGTCCTATCTACAGGATGGATTTATATGTATGAGAAAATAGTATGTTTTAGCATTACTTTTCCATCAATTTTATTTATGCATCGGATGATGCCTTACAATAATTATAATATTAGGAAGGAAGTAAGTATAAAGTTCGTTAAACTTGCAACTTCTTTAAATGGAAAGATTCTCGTCACTTTTTGAAAAAGTTATGAAATATCTAGACAGACCAATTTAATCCCATCGAGGGAGTTACTTTGCTAAGACTCTGACAAAGTATATAATTTAACATAAGCATCATATACATACATGAAGAGTTTACCATTTTGTAGATTTTAAGTATTATAAGATTACTCTGCAGTTATTAGGGGTCTTTATGATTTTATGAGGTTAAGACCGAAGAAGAAGAAGAAGAAGAGACTAAGACAGAGGGTGTGCTAATTGAGTGTCCTCAGATGCATATGTCAAGTAATGGGCTCTCAAATTGTTTAGAATTCAAACGAACTGAAAGCCACACAAGATCCGGTATGGTTTGGTATGGCCAATTCACAGTGGGGGTCCTATGTCCCTTACCCCTGCCTCTGCCGCTGCCTCTGCTCCTCTAGCAGTCACTGACTTGACCCTAGACGCGGCATGTGGTCCGGGAAGTGAAACCAAATAGAATTGTTTGCAAACAAAAGCAAATTACACGCTGCTATTAGAAATAATTCGGCGAACAATGGACAGAATGAATGAAGCGCCGGACATGCTGTAACAGCACAGAGAACCGAGTAACGACAACGGAGGACCAAGAACCGTTCGGGAGGATGGCGATGAAGCATTGTAAAGACGGCATATGACATGGCCATGACCAGGCTCGCTTAGTCTCACAATAATGCGACTTGAAATATCACCCAGACCTCTTGGTCTCTGCCCAGTCTCAAAAGGTCAGGCAGAGACAGAGGTATCGTCACAGGTACCAGGCAATGATCATAGTGTCAGTGTCCAGACTGGGCTCCAAAGTCTTGACAAATCTCTGCCTAGAACGCCAATAAGCCAAACTTCAACTGAAGAACTGAACACATGTTCGGAAGCACTACAGACCAAGAAGATTCTCTCTCTCTCTCTCTCTCTATTTATAAGTACTTCTCTATCTTTCTGCGTGGCCCTGGCACACGATCAAATAACGACCATACCGACAACGACAACGACGACGACGACGATGACGGTGGTCCCAGCACGGACGTTGGACAAATTCAGAAATTTATTGCACCATTGTTTAGTCTCATGACTTATGAACAGGCTGATGCAACGTTTCGTTTTCCTTTTCCTTCCTTTTATTTTCCTGTCTTTTTTCCTTCTTTTTAGTTTTTAGTATTTTTATTTTTGACAACCTCAAAGACTGAGTTGCGTTTGGAATGAGTTTGCATGTTGCATGTTGCACGTTCACTTACCGGATTAGCGTAGAATGGTGGCTGATCGGCGGCAATGCCGGAGAGGTAGGCAGACATGCCCTCGGGGTAGACGCCGAGCGGTACGCCTCCCGGTCCAGGGACAAGTCCGCCGGCGGCTGCAAGACGTTGATAGTTCAACATGTCGTATTGGCAGGAGCAAATTGTCTGTCCGCTAACGGGATCCGTGTAGATGGTGCGTCCCGTGTCGCAGCAACGATTGGGATTCGGATTTCCAGACGCTGGTCCCGGCGGTCCTCCTGGCGGCGGAGGTCCAACTCCGATAGAGGGTAACGATGAGGGACCTGCCCCAGCGCTGCTTCCCGCTGAAGCTGAGCCGTAGGGCGTTACGGCTGCGGCACACGGGGAGCCGGAGCGAGCACCCGGCGGTACTGTAGAGGTGACCATGCCGGATCCGGAGCCGGGTACGGTCAATGGCAGGGGCACACTGCTTGGCAAACCGGCGGCAGCTGCAACAACGGCGGCGGTGAGCGTTGGCCCCGGACCGGAGCCGATGCCGAGGCCGTGGCTCGAGCCGGATGATGTATGCAACGGCGGCAACGTCGACGACGACGAGGACGATGACGTCTGTGGCGGCTGTGGAGGATGTGGTGTCTGTGCGGCGTTTGTGGAGGGTGTGGTAGGCGACGAAGCAGCAAGGCGAGTTGAAACGGCATTCTAAAAGAGTTTGAATGAAAAGAAAAGAAGAGTGCAACAAATGAGTATCAAGCGGTGGCAAGAAAGTTTCCAACTACCTACTGTACCTGGTAGTATAAGGAAGGGGAAACTTAATTAAAATCGTTGGCCCTCTTATCAATGCGATAAGCGCGTCTCTTCAGTAGACACACACCCCTCGCCCCGTCTCCATCCCTACCTCTTCCTACACAAGCAGACCCCTCTTAATAGCCTCTTCTCTTCTCCCCTCAGCTGGCGTAGGTTCTCCTAGGTTCTTCTGTCCATGATCATCAAAGTGGAGCCGCCATTAACAACAAATCATGTTTTCGATTGACAACATTGATTTAAATTACACAGCCGATTGCTTGCAACGAAGAGCGGCAACATCGACAACGACAACGTTGTCCTAAGCGCAACTTAACAGACGTGTGTGTGTTTGTGTGTGTATGTTTGTATGTGTGTGGATCTTGTGTCCATGTTGCTTGTGTGCATATAAGCCTATCGCGCACTTTTGTCAACACTTTTAGTCAAGGAACAACAGCAACTGCAGCGACAACAACAAGAACAACAGCAACAACTGTAACTGCAACGCATACATTCGCACACATGCTTGCTACATGCGGCATGCGGCATGTAGACACAAACAAGTTTCAGGTTTATTTATTATCGTCTCTTTGGTCGCTTTCGTAAACTTTTCTTGATTTTTTCATTTGCCTTTGCGGCGGCGCTCGCTCTCTTCCCCATTTTTTTCTTCTTTTTTTTAACAAATGATCGAACGGCTGCAAGATTGGATTTTTATCGCCAAGACACACTCTCCCTCTCTCTCACTCTCTGATAGATAGACGGATGCACTACGTCCAAGTGACAACTCAAGTGGCCATACGCGATTAAAAATTAATTCTATGACCCATATGAGGCCCGGCTCCCGATGTTGGCTTCTTGGCAAGGGGATGGGTATAGGAATGGGTTATCAGTTGGCGCCTTTGAATCAACCGACCGATGTTTATCACTCTCCACTTGGCCATGTCGTCCGTTGGACATATCTTTAACCCCACAATACTTGTGTGGACAATTTCAAATTAAAAAAGTAAAAAAGAAAAAAAACGCTATCGAATTCGTTGGAGATATGTTCATAAATCTGTACATTGAAATGAGTGCGCCAGTATTTGAATAAACAAATAGTTATCGTTGTTGTTCTTGTTGGGAATTGATCAAAAGTGTTGAATATCCACACACACACACACACACACATACAGATTCATATGCATACACTATAGCTATCCCTGTCTTCCACAGCGGCATTTTGATCTAAACAGCGTTTTGCATTTTTCGCTGTGACTTCAATTCGAATTTTCGGTATTCGGTTTCAGATTCAATTTCGGTTTCAGTTTTCTTTGTTGTTCTACAAGTTGCATTTCACATTATTTGTTTTTGTTTTTGTTTTGTTTATCGCAAGCATTTTATGGGGCTCTTTTCAAAGCGCTTTGTTGCTGTTTTTGCCGCTTTACTTATTTGTAATTAATGTCTGTACGTCTGTGTGTGTGCAAGTCCAAGTGGTGTGTGAGTCCATGTGTGTGTGTG
The DNA here is from genome assembly GCA_035044365.1 of Drosophila neotestacea. NCBI lineage: Eukaryota > Metazoa > Arthropoda > Insecta > Diptera > Drosophilidae > Drosophila > Drosophila neotestacea. The sequence continues at coordinate 3,958,227 of JAWNMD010000157.1, read as the reverse complement.
TGTGTCGACTCTAAAGTGTCAAGTATATAGTATGTTGAATTGATTACATTTGAGCAAAGAGGCAACATTAACTTGCCATATTTGCCAGCATGTAGATCAGATTACCAGGCAAGTATGTAAGGCCTTTTTTTTATGATTTTAAACATGTACAGACATGCTAAGTATGTATCAAAGTGTGTATCTATGTGAACAGCAGTCGGACAAAAGCAACAGCAGTTCCCATATACGAATGTACATAGATGCAACATATATGTACATACAAACATACATGTATTGCAAACATGTACTATATATGTACCGCTATATGGGAGTACTGTTTAGCATCCATCTACATGTGTCGACAAAGGAATCGACAAACATACATACATATGTACATACATATAAACTCTCTGGCACGCCAAACAAATGTAGCACAAATGTATGGCTGACATTTTGGGATTCAATGTGGATTTGGCAGACATCGATTTGAAATTTCTTGACTTTACGTTACTTTTGTCGATTTATTTTTAAAATGCCTGCATGCAAATACAAATGTACAAGTATTTCCCTCCTCTTCTGTCTGCCATCCGCGATCAGACTCTGTCAAGTCCAATTGTTGCATTTAACACCTTGTACAACAAGTTGAAATTAGTTGAAGGAAGTCATCTTCATTTCGATCGCGTTTTCGCCATTACGTTTTATGATATTTTAAGCCGGTTTTTTCCAATACTACAGTTAGTTTTCCAATTGAGAATGAGTTTTGTCTGACATTTTCCAACAAGTAGTTAGAAGAATCTTTGTTCCTTTTCCAATTGATGATCCTCTATCTTTAAGTTGTTTTAACTTGCTTTCTTGTTACCATAAGAATCTATTTCCCATTCCTAAATTAACTTTATAAAAATGCTGATGATCAATTATGTATGTCTCAGGCCAATCTCACTAGCTATTCCAATTGTGAAAAAGATATATTCACCATTTTCCAACCAGTAAACAGAAAGAAGCTTCTTAATACATTATAAATATTTGACTTAAAATCGTCAACTTCTAAAGAAAATCCTACACTTTTAAAACTTATTACAGCATGTAGAAACTTATAAGTACTACAGATAGATTGTGTATACGCACCATTACTAAACAGACACCGGTTTCATTACTGTGCACTGTCATTTAATTTAGATTTTTGCTTTTCAAGTCGAGCTAATAATTATTCTTAAAACGCACGACACGAATCGAAACTCGCACTCGAAACTAGAAACTCGCACAATTTCCAATTCAATTCGATTCAATTCAATTCGATTTAATTCAATTCAATAAGAATTGCCACAATTATTGCATTAATTTGTTTGCTGGTCTCCTAATTGTGTTATATGTAAGTATTTCATTAATTACTTGATTAATTTTCTTTTTTCATTTCTTATTTCTTTTTATTTTGTTGTTTTATTTTGGTATTCCGATTTCGAACAAAAATATCTTCAATTAATCACTCTTTAAGGGCGTGAATGTGTGAGTGTATGTATGTATTAGTGTGCACTGATTTTTTAACCGCTTTTTAAGCAGCTTTTTAAACAATTTTTAACCGTTTTTTAGCCGATTTGACACATTTCGCATTTGCCGACGGTTAAACGGTTGTACGATTGAACGGTTGGACAATCCCAGAGTCGTATAGTTTTCGATTGCTGACTGAGAATTGAGAACTTTTGCAACTCCCAGAATTGGTTGTTAATGTTGATGTCCAGGTTTTTCTATTAAGATGACCGCGGCGGTGTCGGTGGTAACAAAGGCGAAGACGAAGTTGTCGTAGGCGAGAGATGTTGATGTTGATGTCGATGTTGATATCGGTATAGATATCGATATCGTGGGAGGTGGAGGGCGAAATCGTAGTCGTAGTCGTAGTCGAAGGCGAAGACGAAGACGCAGACGAAGACGAGTCAATGCAATGCGAACGCACACTGAATGGATTTTCGAGGCGAGACGAGCAGTGAGCACGACAGGCGCTAGCGCTGGCACTGACAGAGGCACTGGCACTGGCAACTGACAGAGGCAGAGGCACAGGCACAGAGACACGAACGAACGAACGATACGAACAATCTGCGTAACAGCCAAAAGTAGACTAACATGAGTTTCTTGAGCAACTACAAAGTGTACGACAAATGGGAATTACACGACAACCGACAATCGAAAACAGCGAAAACAGCAACAGCAACAACAACAGCAGCGGCAGCAGCAGCAGCAGCAGCGACAGCAGCAACAACAACACCAAAGACAGAGTCGCTACCACAAGAGCATAATACACACACAGATACACACAGATACGAATCTCTTTCTTTGTGTGTGTGAGAGAGAGAGAAGCGCGTCGGTTGGCAAAACTCGTTTCTCCCCTAATTCGTATGCATGTTCATGTATCTGTGTGTGTGCTCTCCGCTCTCTTGCCAACCGCTTGTGTGCTTGTGTGTGTGTGTGCAGCAGAGAGCCAGCAAAAGCAGAAAAAGTATCAACAATAAGAGCAACAAAAACGAAAACAACAACAACAACAACAACGACTACTACTACGAACAGCGACCGTAACAACGGCAATAATGATTATCATTAAAAGTGGGCTGGCTGTTTGTCACATAGTGAGTGAGTGCAAGCGAGATGGGTTGCTGGTACTGCTACTACTGTGGAGCAAAAACAACAAACGAGAACCGGTTGCGTCAGAGAGTACAGCAAAGGGACGGGGTAAAGGCAGAGGCAGCGACTGCAAACGGCAAACGGCCACAGCTACATTTACAACTACAACTAAAGCAGAAAAATTATCTGAGTTGCTGCTGCTGCTGCCGCTGCGACCATAAATAAAGTATCTGGGATATTGTGTTGGGCAAGAGCAAGAGCTAGAGCGAGATAGCACGTGCCAGTGCCCACGAATCGCATTTGCTCAGCACGTTGTTGCTTGTTGGTTGTTGCCTGTTGGCTGTTGGCTGTTGTCAACATCGTCGTGTGGACGACTCCGAGTGCGGGTCTCTGGTCGTTGCTGTTGTTGTTGCCTCATTGCCTCGTTGCTGTTGCCGCGTGTTAAGTGCGAGCGAGCCAGCAGAACATGAAAAAATTAACTTAACAACTAGAAAAATGGCTGTTATTGCGTGTTGTTGTAAATGCCGATGTATGTATTTGTACGCACTGTTGTTGCCTTTGTTGTTATTTCTTATTGCTGTTGTTGTTGTTGCTGCTGCTGTTGTTGTTGGTGCAATGCTGCTACTTGCTGTAGCTGCTGCTGCTGCCGAAGCTATCAAGTTGTTGGTAGAGGGTATAAGGGGGTCGGACTGTACAAGTATTTGTTGCCATAAACAACAACACGAAGCGATGGAAAACTGCAAACTGCTTGCCGTAATGGAAATAAGAAAAACTTGATGAACATGAACAAAACTCATGAAAGGGGTGGGCCACCGTTTCAGTTGCCGCTGCTTCCCGCCTCTGCCACTGGCACTGGCACTGCCACTGCTGCTGCTTTTGGCTTCTGCCTTCTGCTTCAGTTTCAGCTTCAGCTTCAGCTGCGTTCAGTAAGGTTTTTATATCATCCTCTTCTGATGGCGCTGCCTCCTCTGCCGCCTACTGACCACGTTGGCTGCTGGCTGTTGCTGGATTGGCGCCGACTATGCCACTGCCACTCTGCCACTGCCACATCCACTCTGCCACCGCAGCTGCTATTGCATGCGCGCTTACATTTTATTACGGAGATATTTGTTTTTTGTTTTCGCCTCCCTATTTTTCTTGGGGAAGGGGGGTTTCTTTAACTTTTTCTAATTAATTGAAACGCCACTCGTGAGGAGTGACGGCGCCGCCGTCGGGCTAACCGTGAGAGCGCGAGAGTGAGCGAGAGAGCAAGATCAGGCGAGCCCACCAAATGGCATGGCGTATGGCTCAACACGGGTGTGAGAGCGAGTGCAAGAGAGTGGAGTGACTGAGAGAGCAGTTGAATCATTTTTGTAGCAACATTTATACAAAGATAATTACACACACACAAGCATATTTACATTCGTACATAGATTCATTTGGTATGTAGAGATGTATGAACATATGTATGCTATTTGAATGGAAATCGTTTGCTGCTGCAGCTGAAATTTCATTTAAGCCATTATATTGCCACCTTGCCGCCCCTCATCATCCCACCATACCCCTTTGCCATACCCTCACCCCCTCACAGAGTGTGTCGCACACGCAGAAAACAAATTCTTACAGCATTTAAATGAAGTTACTTTGTTGTACGAGTTTCTTTCATGTAAGTGAGTTGGTTATGCCACAGCCTGTGACACGCCCACCTCTCTTGCCTCTCCTCATTTTCCTTTTTTTTTGCCCTTTTCAAACGCATGCTTGGTTCCACAAACATTTAACAACTGCTGGATGATATGGTCAGAGGTGCAAATCATCGATAATAGTGTTGCACCATTGGAAATCATGTGTACATACTTGTGTACATCAACAAATACCGTTCTTAAATTATATTTATATCTTTTCGATTTATAAGAAAAAATAAGTATTGACTATAGATTACTTAAAAATATGCAATCAAATAGTTTCCATAAGGCTAATCCGAACTTCGATTCAAACAATATTTAAAAAAATCCACTTTAATGTAACCTGGATTCCCCTAATAATAAATATTTAAATACTTTTAAAACATTTTATTTTTTACACTAATAACAAAATATAAAAAAAAAAAATAAAATTTGTAATATACTCTAATCCAATCTGTTAGATTTACCTTATTTTTAATCTAAAATTGAATTTGTTTGGGAATACAAATTTAAAATATAAGCTACGATTGAACCTAATGATACCAAATTAATTCCAACATTTGTACCATTCTCTCCCAGCACATCAAAATTAAGTATCCAACGAACTTCCCAATAAAAAAAAATTATTGTTTTGAATGTTCTAATCTCATAAAAGATTACAGACCATCAACTGAATAACGATATAATTCCAGCCCAACTTCGGTTCGATTCCTTTCAAATACAATCCAATTTAGTATCCATCGAAGTGGACTCCCTTATTAAAGAAAACTGATGATGATGATTGCGGTCTACAACAGTGAATGGCTTTTAATCCGAACCGAAAACTTATTGTGTGTACGCTTAAAAAGAAGTCAACCAAGTTAATAAGGATCGTATTGAACTGATCCTCAAGTGACAGGGGGCAACAATGCTGGTAGGCGACCTGCCACGTTGCACGTTGCAGCCTTTGGCATATTTTGCATTCGTTAGTATGGAGTTTGCTGTGTGGCAGTAATTGGCCTGCTTGCAACAAATTCAGATCACATTAAGTCATTGGTGAGGGACACAAAATGCCGTCGCGGTTGCCACAGGAGATGGAAGCAATGGCACAGCAGTCAAAGCCGCAGCAACAGCCACAGCTTCCACCGCAGCGACATAGCTGGGTGCTCCACGGTTGAAGGGGGGATGGGGCAAGGAGCAGTAGCAGGAAGCGACATCTCTTGAGTCCAGGAGGCGGGCGCTCAGTGGCGCTATGGGGCCGTCGCCAGGGGACGTTGCTGGTGCCACAGAAAGAGAAAGCTTTGTAGCTGAAAAAGGCAGACTTCAACTGGCGGCAGCAAAAACGGGAAGGCTAGATTATGCCACTGGAGGTTGCCACCCGCGGACCGGGTCGAGTCGAGTCGATTCGATTCGAGTCGTGTTGACTGCAACGCCAGCGTCAGCGTCGCGTCGGCCGCAGTCGTTAGTCGCAGTCGATCCAAAATCCAGGAACAACGTCAGTCTTTGTTTAACGATTTTTATATTTCGAACACGAGATACATTTGTATCTTTTGTATTTTTCTTGTTGCCACAACAACTGCACAACCGTGCGTATCTGTATCTGTGTATCTGTAACTCGTACTCTCGCATTGGTGGCAAGCTTATACTTGCCTCGCATCATTTCGCCTTGCCACGCCTCACCACCGCTTGCCTCGCCTCGTTGTTATTGTTCTTCTTGTTCTTGTTCGTGTTCTGTTGTAGATAGCAGCAAGCAGAAGCAGCGGGTATCGTTGTTGTTGTTGTTGCTATTGTTGTTGTTGTCAATCCCCCTTTGGTTGTGCGTGTGCGTGTGTGTGTGTGTGTGTGTGTGTGTTTGCACAAAGCCAATGATGATTGTGAGCTTCGAGCTCAATTTTCTTGCTACTTTTTACACTGTATCTTTTGGGAAGTAACACAAGAGTTCATAGATACAGATACATATGTATGTACATATATGTATCTGTAGCGAGTGCGAGTGCGTCGACATGAATTTTAATCTAATAGATACAAATGAAAAGGTGTTTTCGGCTATACATTGTAAATTTGCCTTTGACTTTACACAAAATTCAAATTCCAAGTGGAGCATGGAATCGCGGTCAGGATAAAGATGCGTGTTGGGTTTTCCCATTTCTGTTTTGTTTTTGGAACAAGTATTGATTCATTTTCAAATGCCTGTTCACTTAGTTTTCCACCGTTTTTTATTGTTCCCAACCGCCCTATTGAGTCCCGAGTTTCCCCCCCGACTTTCCTTCTGTGTATCCTGCTGTCTCTTTGTGGTTTCGTCCTGTACGTGCTCGTCCTCTTGAGAACGCTTTGCTGTAGATTTGATTGTGTGTGAGTGTGTGTGTTAGTATTTATTCAAGACTTTTGATTGATTTTTCTTGATAGCAATCGTAGTTTCCCTTTTCACTTATTGATATAGCCATAGAAATGCCACAAGAAAAGGACATGCATTAAATATTTATAGAGCGAGAAAAGAGTTTGGGATAAATGACAGTTAAAGTTGCTGACTTTTGCTAGAAAATATGGTAAATACGAAACCACAAAGATCCAGAGAAGGAGGATGCAATGGGGGAGGAGCTCAGTTGCAATTCGCGAGCCAACCAAGAAACTCAGGGAAATCATTAATAAACCAAAAGAACCAAAAGAATCATAAGACTGAGGCTGAAACTGAGACTGAGGCAAAGGTGAGTTCTCTCCCTGTTCTCCTTGTTCTTCTGCAGACGTATCTGTAAAGTTGTACATACAACAAGGAGTACATACTACACTCGCAATACATGTGTGCGCTTCGGGGCAGGGTTTAATGCTAGGGTGTAACAAACAAACCAGATAGATGCTCATGGCCTATACACCCATCATTCGGCATCGACATGCGATGAACACGAAACAAGTTGTACACAGATAATCATAAATAAACGAGACGCAAGCATTGTCGAGTGAACGAGGGGGTCTCCCCCCTTTTCAGAAGGAAAAGAGCAACGAGAAACTGGCAACTCTAACGAGAAGCAGCTTTCAGATATACGTCTAAAGGGAGAGCGAGTAAGCACGAACATGTCGACGAGGACATGGGATGAGCACGAGCGCCAACAGAGCTAGCGCCACAACAGAGCAGGAGACTCGAGAGTCGACAGTCGTGCCACATCCCTGCAGACACAATCGTAGAAACACACAGCGCAAGCAGATAAAAAGATACTTTTTGCCATGTAGCCTGTATCTGTATCTGTAGCTGTCGCTACATTAAAAAAAAAGGAGGCACTCGCAACTGTTGGCTGTTATTTCGTTCTCGCTCGCACTCAAAGTCGCCCGATGGGTGAAGGAGGGGGTGGGGGGCAAGATGCAGTTGCAGTTGCCATGTCGTCGGCTACTGCAACAGTTAACGTGAACAGCAAACAGTCAAGAGTCAGTTGGAGACTGGGAATGGGCCAAGTTCCTCTCGTTCACTCTCTCTCTCTCGCTCTCTCTCTAAACGATCGAACAACCCGTTGACCTGTTTAATTAGACGCAACGTACATAAAAAATAACAAGTTAGCACAACGGTCTAAGCTTAAAAGAATGGCCAATTATATAAAGTTAGGATACTTTTTTTCCGCTCTCTTTTTTTCTTCTCTTTTTGTTTTAGGGTCTAGGCATTAATTAAATTCCAGGCAAGGCAAGCCCAAAAAAAAGTAAGTATTTCAAGCTCCCTTAATTTTCATTTTGTTTTTCCTTCTATTTTTTGTGTGCTTTTTCAGCTTGTTGTTGTTACTGTTGTTGTTGTTGTTGTTGTCGGTTCGTTGTGGTTGGGCGTACAAGTAATAAATTTAATCATAAACCAAAATAAGCGCGTTTAACCACGCTATCTTTTTTACGTTGACCACCCAATTTCCAACCCCACATTTTGGGTTCCCTCCTCCCTCTCTCACTCCATCGCTATGGCATTTCAATAGATACACGCAGCACATAAAGATACAGATATGCACACGTATGTTTGTCTGTATGTATCTGTATCTGTATCTGTATATATATCTGTATCTGCATACGTATACGTATGTGTGTCGAACAGCAGGTCCAGTCGGTCGAAAAACGACTAAACAAAGTGTAACTGATGTTTTTGTGTGTTTTTGCCACAGCGCAACGCCGACTGTTGCCTCTTGCCTCTTTCCCCTTTCCCCTTGCCTCATGCCGCATGCCGCATCCGAGCTTTGCTGCCACCTTCTCTGCCAGATTTCGTTGTTCCTAGTTCATTTTTATCGCGTTAAGTGAATATTGGACATGTGCCAGCCCCTTCTCCTTTCTCCTTCTCCACCCTACACTAGCACTAGCCTGACTCTCAGCTTTTGGCCATGATTCTGGCCCGGTTTGCTCATAAAACATTGTACATAGGTTGTTACCTTTGGCAACTTTCTTTTCGGCCTTCGTGTTTTTTTCTGCTCATTTTTTTGTGGCTGTTTTTATCGTTTTTCGTTAGGTTTAAGTGTTTATCTTGGCTCTTTCATTCAATTTTCTTTTATTTCCTTTTTTTTGTTTTTTAGATTTTTTTTTTGGCTCTCGTATCTAACAGTTGTTCGTGTTGTTGCACCGCTTCGACATGCACAGGGCGTGGCTTATGGTCATTGCAAAGAAGGCAAAAAAAACTTCCTCTTAGGGGAAGCGCGCAGAGAGCGTTCACTCAGGCGCTTAGGGGGTTGCCTCTGCCTCTGCGAGTGCCACATGCCACATGCCGCTGCCTCTGCTGCCATGTGAGCGAGAGAACAGCTAGCAAAAGTCAGAGCGAGAGCGAAAGATAGCGAAAGAAAAAGAGAGCGAGTCAGTCATCTATAAGCTTCTAGAGCGCTTCGCGAAGGTCGGAAAAATAAGTGCTTCCGTCCCGCGCTGTCAGTCGAATCCAATGTCCTTGTTTGTCCTGGCGCAAAGCTGAAACATATCATAATGAGACAACTAGCCGTCGCGTCACGGGAACCTCAAACATTGCTGAGATTGACAGACAAACGGACAAACAAGACTAAGTTGATACCGAATATCAAAAGAAATCAATTCTCAGACCGAAACAGTTCGAAAGTACACAATCCTCAACGGGAACTCAACGGGTATTCATCATTATCTTCAACTAGCACGTTAATTTGCTCGAAAGTATTCGTCATTCAGGGCATCTCTGATGAATTCGTTTCTGTTTTGAAATTGAAATCAGTTGAATGTTTACAAATATTCACAAGGAATGGATTGAAGCTGGATTTGTTTATTGATTTCGCCTTGCAGATTGTTTATGTAGCAATAACACTTATGTCAATATAAATTTTCATTTTAATATAATTCGTTGAATGAAGTAATGAATTTAAGAAAGCTTGAAAAGGATATTAATTCAAATTACTAGGTTAGACTTTCAGTTTGACATAATCACATAGCATATAGACTTTAGAAACTATTACTAATTATAGGAGTGTTAAGTTTCTAGGACATTCTTCAAGATCGATATGGGAGACATAATAAATTTAATTTATTATGCTATCGAGTTCTACATAGTTTAATAATAACAACTATAGAATGATTTGAATGATTGTCAATAGTCTTTTAGGAATATAAAATCAAAGGAAATAAAAGATAAGTGATATTGTTGGGTTTTTCTTTCATTTGTCCTTGAGTTTTATTTACAACTTTTATTTGGAAACAAAATTTTAATTATTATTGGAGTAAAACTTAATGAGTAAGATATTGCGATATTTAATCGACTCAATTTATAGTTATTTTAGAACAATTTGTAAAATTTGAAATTATACAAATGAGATTGAAAACAGATATACTTTATTTAAACAATATTTATGTAATTTTGTGATAAAGTTATATACATAAATTGGAAAACAAAATTGAGCAAAACAAAATTGAGCAACTTAAAAAATTGTATGTTTGTCAAAATCCTAATATTATTTAATTTCATAAATGCGAATGTTGTGGGGTTAATTCAGTCTTAGATGATTGGCTGATGAAACTATAAAGCTGCAACTTTATTTGCGTCTATTTAATAGACTCCTTTTAAGTGCTCAACGCTCCACACTTAACGCTTCTCATTCAACGCTCAACTCCCAGCGTCAATTGACATCGGCAAAGATTTTAATTTCACATGTTGACTCGACTCGGAGTCGACTTTGTTTATTTTATGAACTTTATTAACGCTCTTCGCACGTTAGCGGCTTCACGCCGAGCACAGGACCAGGAGGGCGTGGATGACGGAAGGGAGGGGCGTGGCGGGGGAGTGGTAGCGGGAGGGCAGACGGAAGCGGAGGCAGTGGAAGACCACGTCTAATATTAATAACAAGCTTGAACCTAATTCCTTATGATAAATGATATAAGTCAACAACCCTCGAAGTCGCCTTGCCCGTGATGCTCCCCCATTTGTGGTGTTGCTGCCGCTTTCTCTTCCCTTTTCCGTTTTCCCGCTTCCCTCTGCTTCTGTTACTCTGCGTTTTTGCCGACGCAAGCAGTCGGACAGGGGACAGGGAGACCAGGGGGGACATGGGAATTTCATTTACACGCGGCGGGATAATGTTCTGATGATGGCATGTTTTTTTGCATACAAAGTATGCAAACGCAAAGAAGCGGAAAATATTTATGAAATTGCCGCAGAACTCGCAAGCGAATGTCGTAAAAAGTTGGAAAATTAGATTTTTTCTGTGTTGTACACAAGCGAACGCGGGTTCGCTTTCCAACCCCCAAAAACATCGGACAGATAACAATGCTAGCAAAACCGGAGTCTGAGATGATATGATGGGGGGATGGGACTGTGGACGAAAGATTCGCAGTTGGGTCTGAGATAGAGACGGAGAGATATTTTTACTACGTTAAATATTTGCCAACACTCAACTCAAGCATAACAACTCAACTTGAGCAGTGGATTTATGTATATATAACTTCCCCCAATACTGCACCCTGCAGCACCCTCTACCCCTCAACCCCTCATACCTAACGTCATCATCCTGGTGTGGAGTTTATTATGTGGCATGGCATCTATTTGAACTTACCACACTCATTTCGAAGGCAGTTTAATGTACTTATAATTTTCAACATGCTAATTTGATACGTTTGATGGCCAGCCTTTTATAGATATGTACATAGATATTTTGACTCTGACTAGGTATATGAAAAGTATATATGCAATGCAAAATTATGTGGCGTATTATCAACGCCATCATTGAAAGGGACAGAAAGATATTCTCTCACTGCCTCTGTCTGTTTTATAATCGGATTAACTGCGGTGGGTAGCCAAAAAGTATTTCAACGATTTATGTAGAACCATAAATCGTGGTAGGTTTGTTGCGTTAGCTTTTTGAGTAAAATGGAAGTGTCATCGTGACCAATTGTCTCATCTTTTCGGATCGCATCTAATGTTATTTTCATGTAGACATTGAATTACCTAAAGCACCAGGTGAACGCCAACTACTTATGTCAAATAGTTGATAAAAATTAACTCAATTTATCATTGGTGAGAGTGCAGAAGATGGTATAAATTTCGGTACTAGAGATAATTGAAACTATGTATATGTACATATTTTGAAATTTAAGCTTTTAACTTTTGTAACAGACTCAAAGAAAATTTGTTAAGTATATCTTAAATTATTAATATATAGTCTACAATGTAATCTCTACATCTGCTGATTCGAGCAAGAGTTTTGCATAATTTGCATTACTAATGTATTGTAGATAGAACTTATATTCTGCATAGTAACAAGTACAATACTAGTATCAACTGTATAACAAAATAATCTGGTTTCTTGTATTTTTCAATATTGATTCAACTGTATTTTTTATAGTTTTGAAAAACATATTAAAAAAATGCAGACCATTTAAAATGGAGATCATACATCTAGTAGAGAAGTATTTATAAATGTTTTTTTATTTTAAATAAAATTGTCAGTTAAATAACATATACAACTGAAAAAGATATATAAAATTAAGTTTAATTTTTTATAAAAAGGTGCTTATACACCTTATTCAATAATATCATCGATAGTTGTACAACAATAAGTTGTAGAATTTATAAAGTAAAATTCGATATATTATTATAAATTAAAACTATTAGTTGTCTATAGATATATTTATTAGCTTTCAGAAAATGTAAAACAGTTTTTAAATCGGCTATGATGAAAAAATTCCTGTTCACCTCTACCAACACAAAATTTAAGTTTTATAAAATCAAGAAACAAAAATTATGTTATATACATTTTTAAAGTGGTTTTTTATACAAATATCATATAAGAGGTTTTGGTAAGTTTTACGGAAAAGAACAATATGTGTTGCTCTAGCGCTATTTATGTATAAAAATTCTGGATTCAATGAAAATCATATAAAAGTAATATGAGATATGAAAACGAATTTACAAGTTCTTTGAAATCCATAATAAATAAAATTAAATAAAACAAAATTTATCTTTTCTGTTTACTTCAATATTATCATTTCAAATTAATGATTGTCAATCTTTTGAAACTACTTCTGAACTCTGTAATTAATATAAGAGACATCGCTGTTTCTGTCTTCTAATTTCGAGTAATACTCAGTTGTTAGATACTCAAACAAGTGTAAGTGGCATTAGATTACATTGAAAGTATTGGGAATCAAATAGAAAAAAATGTTTTGGATACTTTGAAGAAGCGTTTGTGAGTGTGTAACCAAGTGATATCTCTGAAAATATGCCAAACATTTACACTCCGACATCACATTACGCATTATTTCAGTATTCTGTTTTCTGTTTAGTTGTGTAAACAAACCTTTGTCGCTTCACATATTTGTTTTCACTTATCGTATTACTCAAAACGACAGACAGACAGACGGACTTACTATGGATGGTCATTACGCGTACTCTACTCGTATGTATGTTTGTAGGTACTGTCCACATGTGCGTGAGTACGAGTAAGCCCTGATGGGCCTCTCCTTTCCCAGCTAGAGATATACTACAGAGTACTATATGCATCTGTCGATTATTCAGCGACTTTGAGACTGAGTCTGTCTCTGTCTCTGAATCAGTCTCTGACTCTGTCTCTGTTATTCTGCCCATACCCTTCTTTGTTGTGCGGATTCCTGTAGGTCGTCGCATCCATTGTCTGTATGTGTATGTCTCCTATGCCTATGCTTACTTATCCTATACTCTCTGCCTCTGGCGGCGACATTTGCACTCGCACTCACCTATTTAACGTGTTTTCATAATTGATTGCTAAACTGTTTTGTTTAGACCCTCTGCATATATTTTTATGCAAATAATTACCGACGAGCACATAATGGAAACGGGTGTCGGTACGGCTGATGGTGCGACTCTTGGAATGGTTGTGGGTACTGCTGGTACTTCTGGTACTAGCTGGCTGTTGTCTTGTGGTGTGTGGTGTTGGTGGTTGGCGCTTTGCCTTTTGTGGTGGGGTTTTCCTGGCCTGTTGTTTGCGTACTTTTGGTTTTGGTGTTGTCATTAAAATATTTTCGGTTTTGTTCAGATTTGTGCTTTGTGTTTCCCATGCGAGGTAGGAGTTTACTCTATGCTCATATTGCATTTTCATTTTCATTTTCATTTCTTTCTGTTTTTATTTTTGTGCCGCCAACTTTTTGGGTGCTATTCAATTTTCATTTTAGCCCGACTGACTCCACTGCCGCACTTTTTGTTAACTGATTAACAATAAGAGCCTTATTTTTATAGTAGCTTGCATAGCAGGAAAAAGTCCTCATTCCTAGCGTCATCCTGTATGCATATTCATGTTTATATTAAAAAAGTTTCTAACAATAAGCTATTCTATATGCTTATTACATATTATACTGTCAGTGCAAATGAGAAATACTCGTATGTCTGCAACTGAGTTGTGGCTAAAACGGGACGTTAGTACGGCATAGTTTGGCCTTAACAATGCTTTATTTTGGTATTAAATTTAATTGGCAAGCGACGTCATTGTCTCGCTTAATGTATCTAATTTACAAATCTCAAATCAACAAAAGGGCATAGACGAATGACGAAAAGGAAAAGGCAAAAACGGAAAACAGAAAAACGGAAAAAGGCTGTCGAATCATAACAGGTTTCCTATCTGGAAATCCGCTTAGAATGATTATAAAGTTGCAAAATTTAAGGTATTTACTGTGCGCACAAATATGGCCAACATAAGCGGCTTTTTGCTGTACCCGAAATGTGTTTAGAAAGTGCAGCATCCCTATTGTGTAGGGGATTTGAAAAGGCAGGCAGGACATTTGAATTGCAAACAGACTGGGAAAAAGTGACAAACAAATTGAACAATGGATTTGTCAAGCGATCAGCCAATCAACTAACTCGATAGAGACATATGTGGACATATCTTGAAAAGCAGGATATTGTCCGAAAATGTTGAAAACCGTGAAATGAGCAAATTAATATGATCAAACAGTAGGCGAGGCTCGATTCTCTTTACTTCTCATCGCTTTTCTCTTCATGTGTCATGTCTTTTTATTTTTCTTTCTTCAGTTATTAAAATGTCACAGTTTTCTTTATATATATTCAGATATCTTTTCGGTCACCTCTCTTATATCGAATATTCTTAATGTTATTAAATTGTCTCCGTCTCAAAGTAAACTCACATATCATTTGTTTAATATATATACTTAAGCAATCTTTTGAAAGACACTTTCTCAAAAGAATATCTAACGCTTCTGCTCTTAATGTTGAATCTACCATATATGTTGATTATAATTAAGCTTGCGTTTAATTGGCAACATGTCACGTTGCCTGCTCGCATTATCCTTTTGCTTTTGATTCCACATATATTTTTTTTATGGTTGACTGACTGCATTCGCATCGGCGAGAAAAGGACAATCGGACTGCTCGTTTATCCTTCCTGTCGGGTCCAACATGTGTTGCTGTTATTGTTGAATTATATGTCTAATAGGATTAAAGTATTTCCCCAGTTGTTTTTTGGGTCTTTTTATCATCGCCTACCGATTTCGAGTTGTAGTTTTCGTTCTCGTTCTCGTTGTCGATGTCGTTGCGGATGCCGGAATTCGGTTCAAATCTCCTTTGTTGTTTTTTGCGGATTCCATTTGAGATTTGCCGTGGAGTCATCAATCCATTCGCTTCATCTGTACCAGCCTCCTTTAATCTAATTAGTGCGGAAAAATTGAACAGCGCTGTTAACTTATATGGAACAATGGCAACTCACACACACAAGACACACACGCATCCTTCAGGCAGCGAAAGAGCCAGAGGTTGTGGCAGAGACTGTGACAGAGGCAGACGTGTCAAAGGCAATCCCAATCGCATTTCCCGTTTACGGTGCCAGTTTGTGAATGAGAAACGATAACAGATTCAATTTTCAGTCCACAAGGATACGGGTTTTCAGGATGCAGTATGCAGGATGCAGGATGCGCATAGGCGTCAATGTTGATGTTGATGTTGATGTTGCTCTCGTTGTTTGGCTTGTCATCGTTCATATGCCCCCAGGTGCATGACAACAAAACTTGAGTCTCGATAAGTGTAATTATGGCCATCTTTGACTGATTTCGAGTGAATTTTATGTGCTTCATTGTGGATGGTATATAATGGTTCTATATACGCAGGGTGTTCCATTAAAAAGCGACATCGAGAATGACAACGACATCGACATCGACATTTTTCTAGTTGCATTAAATTATGTACAAATTGGCCTGGGCGTAACAACCCCAAACCTGAAGCTCAAAAACCCACCCCGCTTCATCCGCAGCCATGCCTTGCCCTCGGCTCTAATTTGAGGCATGCTACACCCGGATCCGTGTACTGCACCCCGCACTCCACATACCGCATCCCGCTGTGCGACTGTTAATGAGACTGATCGAATAAACGGGTACTACTCTACTACGGAGGTACCGCTCTCATTGTGTGGAAAGAGAGATAGAGCAAAGAATTGGAAAGGAGTTTGGGTTGGGTAGTGTAGGGTAGTTAGGCAGCTAGGGAGGAAGTGCACATAAACTTTAACAATGACAATTTGAAAATAAAATAGATGCCAATAAAATAATGGCCGACAATTATGCCAGTGAACAGGGGTATTCCTCTGCTATTATTCGCCGTGATAACGCGCCGTATTTTGTAGAAATAGATTAAATAAATGTACAGTCTAACTATCCTATAGTGAACTCGCACAGAGTTATAAAATCCTAAAAATAAATATGGAGATTATAGTTTTCTTAAGCTTCATAGACAGAAGAATACCGCCACGGATTGCAAGAAATAAAGCACATTGTAGAGTCAGTGCTTTTTTGTCTTCTCTGAATAAAAATTGTGTTCTAAGGATCTCTGTGTTTTTTGTTCAATTGTGATCAAATTTACAGTAAAGATTGAATAGTGAAGAATAAAGAACATATCTTTGAAATGGTTCTCTGATTAATTTTCTTAGAAATAAAAGGAACTGGGAGAGTCTTTAAAGATTTAAAGATTTAAATAGACTTTAAATTCAATAGTCAATTATAAGTTTATATATGAGAAATTTGAACAAAGCTATAATGCTCTTTTATATTGTGAAGAGAGAAGTTCAACTGCCAGTTTTATTTGACAGCAAATTGTTTGTACACAGAAAAAGAAAACATTCTAAATTTCAAGTTTACCAATATTTAATTTAGGTTTGAACTTTAAAAATACGTATTCTCGATAATATATTGAAAATAAAACCAATAACTCAGCACCAAAATTTGCAACTATGTCTGGCATAGTTTTTCAAGAAAACAATTCTTATAAGAGCCTTCAAATATTCGCTGAGAACGAGTTAAAAATCCGTACTTGAATCAAGTGTCTCGTACTCGGATTAAGAAAAGCCTATATAACCGAACTTTTGACACCAATTGGATTGATTCTCTCTCGTAAATCCCGAATATTTTTCTGTGTACCTTTAGTGGGAATCGATACCTTCTAAGTCGAGGCTCATAAACTGCGAAACGAAAACAAAACTAAACATCAAAATGCTGTTAGTTGCAAGCTGTTCCAATTGCCTCAGGTTGCCACTTGCCGCAGGTTGCCGCAGGTGCTGTTTCTGTCTGCGGCAACGACGACTGCGGCCTAAAAGGACAGTTGGCCTGTCGAAAACGTCTTCGAAGGCAACAAACGACAGTGGGATAGAAGGACAGACATACACTGAGACAGACAAGTTCACGCCCGTAGCTTGGGCGCAAAGTTGCGTGCCGTAAATTTAAGTTGGCAGAAAAGTGGAAGCTCCTCTACGAGAGTATCTACTTGCAACATGGAAGTCCTCTTCCTCTTTCTCTTCCATCGAACAGGTGCAGGAGGCATGCCCCAAGTGCAAGTCGAAGTAGTGTACTTGGTGTTGAAACAGAAGCAATTATATTGTTTGATTTATTTCGTCATTGCGTGCTCTGAGAAAGTATCTGTATCTGTGTGTGAGGGAGTATCTGCGGCAGTATGTGTGTGTAAGGGAGTGTGTTTATTTGTTTGTGTGGCTGTGTGTCTGTGTGGGTGCGTGACTTTATGTTTTGTAGTGTAATTGCAAGTTGGCGAGCTTTCAATCGACGTCAAAGCGATTCAAGATAAGTGTGGCATAGACACTCAAATTACAGCGCAGCGTCTTCAATCTAGCAATAAAATTCGCTTTATGTCACGCCCTCTATGTGTCAAGGCAAGTACTGAAAACACGTATGTGTGTACATATGTATGTATGTATGTGTGTTTATATCAAAATAATAATCATAAATTGTACATACATAAGCATACATTAGCCATGCGTAGACAAGAATTTACGACCTGAGCCATTTATCCCTTTGTGGTAGAAATGAAACTTTGTTATTACAAACGAGAAAACAAGAATTGTGAAAAAGGTACTCGATTTTATCTGCTTATGTACGGTTACAGTTACAGTTACAGTTAGAGTTATACAGTTAGTTACAGTTTAGTACAAATACATACTTGATACAAGTCAGAAAAAGAAAAAAAAAATATATAAATACATCAAACATTGTATTATGTTTTGTGTCAATCTGTTTTATAAATATGACGATGAGAATCCATATTTTCTTTGTTGTAAAGAAATTCTAGTTTTCAGATCTTTCTGAGTCTTCAGAATTTCCACATTTTGGAAAACACTGTATCCAAATGCGCCTTTAGGTTGTTGACTTTCCAGTCTACAGTTCTTAAAAAAGAAGGTTTGTAACTGAAAGAAATATATTGTCAAACATTTCTGTTGGCTTTGATTTCTTAATATTTTCCAGATTTTTTTCAGAGCAGTGCTCAGAGTACCATATTCCTCAAGTTTCCCAGGAAAGGTATTGGGGTTGTTTTCTTAAATTTTTCTAGATTTCTGAGCTGCTTGCACAGTTAATAGGGTTGTATCTGAAGTACGTTTCTCATTATACTTCCCTCCAAGAAATAATTTTATTAATTAATTTTATAGTATATAGATTTCTTATTTAAATGAAATGCACATTAAATTTTGTTGTCAATGCGGTTATGCGAGCCTCGCAAACAGAATAGATAATAAACAAATGAGGCAAGTTATCAGCAACATCGCAAAGCGTTATTGCCGATTACAAGTTCTATGCAAGTACATTTAGTTGCGCTGCGGTAATAATTGTGTATGCATTATCAAATGTTGATAACAATACCATTCAAACATATTGCTATCTCTGAGCTCTTTATTACCTTCCATTAAAAGGGCTACAGACTGATTTTCGCAAATCAAATCAAAAGAATAAATAAATGAATGCATGCATATGAATGTGGAACAATTCGTTTACCTTAATTCTATCGGTTCAAACCGAATACAAATTTCACAAGCTTTCGATTTGGGTTTCCTTATAAATTATTCACAATTTATCATATGGAAAGGTTATGTCAAATTCTTTCGTAAATAATCCCCCCTTAATAATGAAAATATTTGAAAATTGTCAGTTCCCATAGCTCGTGCTTAAGTCTAACTCGGAAGCTATTGAATCCATTCTTTCACTTGGGACTACCCACTGTGCTGGTTTTGGAGAATGATTCCGTCTGCTGAAGCGCGGATAAGTTATGGGACGCGGCGGGTGGCGAGTTATCTGTGGCAGCAGCAAGTAGCATAGATAGCCCCGACTTGGGACCAACTCAGGCAACAACAACGAGGCAAACAGCAGCTCATGAATTGGCTCTAAATTAATTATTTACGCATTTGAATTGAGGCAGTGAGTTGAGAACTGATTTCGAAATGGCTGGCGGACACTCAGACCGACGGACAGACGGAGAGTCAGACAGGCGGCTTGCCGCGTGCCGCATTACGAGACGCTACCCGCCTTATGTGGCAGGCCGCTTGGTCGGTTGGTCTTAATTTACCAATCAAAAACTCGTAATTAACCTAATAAGCCTTCGAGACGGGGCTGCGTGTCCCGTCGCGTGCCCCACGCTGCCATCAACGCATTGTTTGTGCCACACAACAACAGCAGCAGCAGCAGCAACAGCAGCGACAGCAACTACAACAACTACAGTAAAGTCCCCGTCATAACTGACGCCTGGCCGTGTGAGTTAAATGGATTAAGTGACGCAACTCCATTCGATACAAATTATGGCGTCCCATGTTTAACTCGTAGAATTGAAATTGGAATTGATGAAGATGCTTCCAACAGCAAATAGGGGCCGAGATCAGATCACACATTATGTACTATCAGCTACACTCTACATATGGTTAACATTCTTCCCAGTTTCATCTCTAATTGATTAATATATAAGGAAGTTCCATTGAGCTGCATTTAGTTTTCTGCAAAAGTTTAGGTTCAAAAACGAACTAAAAATATTAATTTCTTTCAACTATAATTTTTTTAAAATATACTTTCAATTTTTAATGAGCAAGTCCGAAATTTTAATCAACTTCTAGGCTTTTCATTTTTATATAGGATGCAATTACAAAAGGACGAAAAGTGTGGAATTGTAAAGTTGTTTTTCCGAAAGGATTTCAGACTTAAAACTGTCATAACTTTGTAAAAACTAAATCGTTTTTCATGCGGATCTTTAAATAGATTTTGTGCTCACCAGCAAAAAAGCTTATAAAATTATGTCATTTCAAAACTATCGCTCTATCAACTGATCGGTATCTCCTAGATTTGTAGACCCTGTACTATTAAAAGTGGTAAGGATCTATTTAGTTTGTCGATATAAGCATTTTCGTCTGTTGTTCTGTTTGTATGATCCCCTACATCTCAGGGGCTATGTGAGCAAGAGATTCCATTCTTGGTATGTATATATCTTATCCAGGCTACCTTCGTTCTTGTAAATCGAACTAACAAATTACAAAAGCATTTTAAAAGACAGCTCTTTGAGTTTCTACTTATGATATATACTTTAATACGGTTCTGGTCTTCAAATTTCATCCCAATTCGACCATTAACTAGAAAGTTGGAACCTTTCGCCTTTTTCGAATGTATAAAGGGATATATATCTTTCTGATTTACAGTATATAAAAATACGAATATTATGTATAGGAAATGGGAATTTTGTGTGTGCACAAATGATCATCCTGGCTTCTCAACTGTCAATTTTGTAAGAATTACTTCCGGACAGTGTTTGATTTACAGCACAGTTCGGCACATTACTGCGGTATTTTGAGGCTATTGTTGTGCTTATTTACATGCCTACTTGGTCATTACATTTTAACGCTGAGCATAAAAACAGATTTTCACACAATAACTGTGGTTACAGTATCGGGCAACCACTAAATAAATCCCTGTCTAAACAGCCCTAAAACAAACACTTCTACGCATGGCATTGCAACTCTCAGCTAATATTTGCTTAGGACACGGTAAATACGTTGCGAGGTTCGAGGTTCGAGATTCGACGGGTTTCCGCATGCGCAGTCCCCTAAGGAGGTGTACAGAGTGAAAAGTTACTGCTAATAGCATTACCATGAAATCACAATTACAGGTCAAACGGCTGTGCAACTCAAAAGATGTTGCATATTATGCGGTTGTATGGCATGTGGCAAGTTAAATGGTCATTACGGATTTGAAAGTAAGCAACAAGATGGAATTTTGATGGAAAGTGCGTGGTAATCTATTGTGGGAAACTTTGTTGTTCATCAATCGCTCAAAAATGAATTTCGAATTACAGAACAAATACATAAGTATCTAATAAATAGAATTTAATGATTTTTGTTGTAATAAATTAGAAATATATAATTAAATAAAAACTTATTTCTTAATAATCCCATTGGATGGAAAATTTAGATCAGGTCCATAGTTGGGAAAAATTCTTAGTATATCTGTTTAAATCTATTTGAAATAGATTATTATTTTTATACAGGGAATGAAACCGAAAGGAATTGCGGTTCCGGTTCTGGTCCGTATTGAAACGAGTATTTCAGTTGAAGGTTCTATTTCGGTTTTATCCTTTCGGTTCCGGTTCTCGTATCGGTCCATACAAGTACAGAAAAGTAATTTTTAAAAATTTAAATATGTAAAGAAAATCGAATTTTATCAAAAAGTATATGAGTATTTTTAAACGTACAAATGCAAGCATGGTAAGTCTTACATATAATTCGAGAAATTTTTTAATAGTGCATAACTATGTTTGTACGAAAAATAACAAGCAAAAATTTTAAAATGTACCGAAACCGTACCGGTACGAACGTTTCGGTTTTCGGTTCTTGAAAAATAATTTATTTCGGTTCCGGTTACTACAGTTGAAATGGTTAATTTCGGTTAACGGTTCCGGTTCTGGTTTCATTCCCTGTTTTTATATAATGAAATGTGAAATATGAATTATAATACATAAGATTTTACCAAAAATATTTTTTCCGGAATATTCTTTTTTATAAATAATAATATGAAACACATCTTAGAATGTAATCATTTGTTATTTATTTGTAACAATAAATTGTTACAATTGTTACATTTAGATTATGATTTATAATAAACAAATTTGTACTAAAAATAGTCTTTCGAATATACCTAGTTTAATTAATATTAAAGAATTTATGAAAGGAATGTTAAATACGTAATCATTTGTTTTTCGTCAAACAATTTCCGTTTATGGTCAAATCCAAGAACGGACAAACAAATGAGACTCACAGGATGTTGATATTGGAAATACTTATGTGGTCTCGCCTCTATTTCAAATGATTGTCAACAAATTGCATTGGCAGTAATAAACAAGTTTGATAACTTCAACCCCAAGAATAGTCCTTGGGTCTCTTCTTGGTCTATACAAAGTGGCATAACTACACGGAATAAAATGAAATCAACTGAATTCCAGGTTCATTCGCCATTCGTATCCGCATCCGCATCCTGTCATTTATGTATCTCCATCTGTTCTGTTCTGTTCGTCCGACCCCCCTGACACCCTGACAAGGACGTGTGCAGTTTCGAAGTATTGTTGGTCACAATGAGCATTCAATAGCCTCTATCTCTTCCTCTACCTCCCAGGAGTCTCTTATATACATATATAGGATTTATACATGTACATTGTACATACATATATGTATGTTTATGTGTATGTGAATAGGTACGAGCTGGCATGTGTGTGTGTGTGTGTGTGTGTGTGCGCTTATGTCAATAGAGACAACAATGCGGTTCAGATGCGACAGTCGTCATCCTGTCAAAACAAAGTGTGATTATTGATAATTTATGATCTCACGGATTTTTCCGCTCGCCGAATTATTATTCTTTGGCAATATTTTCATCTCTTCGTTTTTCTTTTTCCTTTCCTTTTCGACATTCAAATTGATCACAATATGCAACGATTTGCAGCAGACATAATATATAGTCTTCATATGCATTCAATGTTATATACGAGTATTCGACATTGACCGTAATTTATAGATAATAAATATATATTTAGTTTTTGATGCAAAGAAGATTAAACATTTTGTCATACAAAGTAAAATGGCTTGCTATAAATCCATTCAGTTAAATTCGGGTTATCGGTTATAAATTAATTTTAGACAGAGTTCTTTGATTATATGAAATATCAATAAAGTATTATACAATGGATTTTCAATAAATTTCTGTCATAAGTTTTGACAATATGTGTTGTAGAGTAACAAATGAATGTTGATATTCATATTTTATATAAAAGACCTTATAGGAAGTCGGAGCAATGCCGGATTGCACTTGTTAAGTAAATACATACCATCTTATGGGAGCATTATTTTGTGCTGTCTTATCCACAGCTTAACTGCCAATTAGGGCCAAACCTTAATCAACAACTGAATATAATTGTTTGATAAAAACAAATAATTGAATGGCATCCACAAGAAACAATTCCAACTTAACTCTGGAAACCCAACATGACTTTGATCATTACGACGATGGTCATAATTTGAATAGTTATCAGTGAGTTGGAGGGGGAGGGACATAAATCGAAATTGGTATTAACCATTAAACACGGCATTTAATGGCATCACGTGTGTGCATGTGTTTTGTTTTGAATCTACAATATTAATAACGCTGATAAAACCAGACTGAAAACGTTCCGACCTCATTTGTTTCAACCTTTCGCCGGCCAATCAACAACAACAACAACAACAACAGCAACATCGAACGGCAGCAACGAGTCCGAGATACAGAAATAACAACAAGATACAAATACATACTTGTACAACAACAACATCAGCAGGAACAGCAACAACAGCAACAACAGCAACAACAGAAACCCTGCGAGTAGCAACAAAAAGCTTTTTAGTCAGCGATAACACTTATGTATGGGTATTGTAGACGTATTATTAAATGCCATGTTTTGTTAACGGCCGAAACCGTTCCCAAAATTGTCAACCTACACAAACGCATTGAAAGCGACAACATTTGTTGCCGTTGTTACTGTTGCCGCTGTTGTTGTTGTTGTTGCCGTTGTCGTTGTCGGTGTCAGAGCTGCTGTTGTTGGAGCTCTAATTTGAAACACGATTTGTTAATGTGTTTTCTGTGACTTTATCCAAAAAAATAAAAAATAAATAAATAAACTCGACCTGAACTGTGATGAACTGTGCATAGTTCAGGCCATGTTTCACTGTAAGGTAGCTGCCCCTTCCTCTCTTCCCCTTTCGCAACCCTTTTCAAAATCGATTTTTAGTGCTGCGTAACGTGCGACAAAATCACATAAATTTAAAATTAAACACATATTTAGTAATAATAAAGTAGTAAATATAGCTAATCAATTTTTTCCAAATTTGTATATTTGTTTAATAACCGTTAAAGAGTTAACAAAAAGCAGAAATAGAAGATGATATTGAAATTACTTCGTTCATTCAAACTAAAAGTAATAATTGAATCGGAATTAAACAAGTATAAACTTTTAATAAATATTAACATAGATTTTCTATTGATTCCAATAAAATAATCAATAGAAAATAGAGAATAAGTTAAACTTAAATAATAGCAAAAGGTAACAAGAGTTTCATGTCAACAGTAATTTCATAGGCTTATAGGTAGAAGCGGAGAAGCGTTTGGCAGGACGAGAAGAATCTAAATGTAGGTTCTAATTGAAATAACTAGATAATTTCAGCGCTATGTAATCCTGCAGATCAATTAAATCAATTAAAGGATTCATATCGGTATAATTTTGGACAGTTTTTATAAATAAAATTGTCAAATATTGCATATCCTTGTAGTTACCTGATTTTAAATCTCGACACTTGCAAGACTTTTGTGTTTGATTTTAATATTAATGTCCTAACTTATTAAAACTGTTGTAACAAAACTAAAATAGCAAAAGTTATCATTTATAAAAAAGCAATTCCGTACATTTTAAAACGTATAAAAGTTACAGTTCCTGGTTATTAGTAAATATTTGAAAATAGGTTCATATTTTTGGCTCACTCTAAAAATATTCCTTGTTTCATAGGCAGTTTAAATTAATTACAAATATGATTTTAGGTTTTATTATGATTATTGGTTGAGTGACTTGGCATTTACCTAATTTATTTGTCAACAAAATTATGTAAATGTCGACAGGCTAAAGATAAATGTGCGTCTTCTTTATTAAATTTTATGTTGTTTCTACTAGAAGAATGCTGCTTAGACTGTCGGGTATAATTATGAATATAAGTATATGGTGTGGGTATGGTTATGAGTATTGGTATGGTTATGAGTATGAGTTGTTGAGGGCGGAGAGGTTAGAGGAGCGGCCTGGACAAAACGCTTGAAGTGAGGTGAAGTTGTAATTGAACTACTGGAAACGGCTTCTAACTTTCCAAAGAAAACATCGTTAGAGCCAGAGGGGACAGAGAGGCAGCTCGACAAAGAGTCAGAGAGTCAAAGAGCTCTGAGCTCAGAGCACAGAGCTCGTCAGTTTAACTGAATGACGATGACTGAACTGGGGCGCAGAAAGTGACTTGTCATTAAACATGAAACTCTTGCAACGTCAGTTCTCATAATTGTGTTGAGTGCCAGTCGTTGTTGTTGACTCTTAATGTTGTTTTCTTTGCATGCTGATTAGTTGAGCTCGGGGTATGTCCCTCTTTATCCCCCATCCTCCCTCGCTTTGTATTGAAATTGTCAGTCGTCGCAGAGACCCCCGATTGCAGAATGAATATCGTTATACATTCATAACTAAATATATGTAAGAATAAGAGTACCCATCTCTCTGCGTGAGTGTGAGTGTGTTTGTGTTTGTGTGAAGAGGCCCAAACCAGACCAGTCCAATCCAATGCATTCGTGGTCTTTCTACTCGAAGATGAATGTATGAATGTATGAATGCGAGTGACTACATATTGTATATACTCGCACTCGTACTCACAAAGCACTTTGGCTGCTCGCGAGTGAGTGTTTTGATTAATGATGATACATGAAATTAATTTCAATTCCTATACCAAACCAGCAAGCGATTGTTTGCGTTTGAAATGAAAGCCTTTTCACACCGCTTCACGTTTGACCTGAGCTCAGAGAGACATGGAGACTTGGAGATTGAAGACTGAAGACTGGAGTTTTCATATTGAGAAATGTTACTAGCCTCCTCTTCTTATTAATACTTCTTTTCATTGCATTGATTCATTCGTTAACTGAAACTCAATTTGAATCGGGATCCGAATACAAATACGAATACGAAGTTGAATCTGAATCTGAATCCCCTCCTTTTCCTTTAGAGCAGTCGTGCATAATGTCATTAGCGCTGCATCATCCTCCTTCCAGACACTTAAAGCTGTTGAATAAATCTCGTAGAATGGCTTTGTTGTGCTTACATTAGCCTCCGTAATGAGCTGATTTTGAGTTGAGAATTCCACTTTATGCACAATGTCGTTATGATCATCAGCATCATCATTATGCTTACAACTGGCACAGTCATCAATTCGATCTTCTTACTCTTACTCCTACCCCTGCCCCTACTCTATAGAGTTATGTACTCTTTAAACATTAAAAATAGCAGCCTACCAGACTCGATGATCTCTTGAAAACCTGTAGATCTTGTTTCCTGTAGTTATCAGATTAATATCGGGATTGATATCGTTAATCACTATTAAATCACAATTTTAATCGAAACATCCTTGAAGTACGAAATTTTTCTTTCCTTTGTCATGAGAAGAGCAGCTGGAAATGCAGTTAAAAGGCAGGAAGTTGAAGATTTTTAAGTAACTAGTCAATTGAAATCATTATTATGATGAAAGGAACTAAATCTAAATCTTAAGAAAATGCTGTAAAGCTTTAAGATGAAATTTCGAATCTCACGGGATTTCGATGTCCTAAAAGTTTGATGCAACAGGACCTCTCTTTTTTCCTCTCCGGAAAACCTAAAGCATTACTTAATTCACTCATTGTTCTTAATAGGGAAAAATAAATGTAGAGATGTTGCCAATAATACTCTTGTTAAAGTGTACATTGGGAATATGAACGACTTTGATATCTTAAAGATCGCTCTAAATGAGCTTTTAAATCAGATTGTGAGTCGTTCTGCGGTGGGTTAAAACACGATTTTGATAAAGGACGGAAATAGCGGCTTAAGATCTCATGGTTAGTTGTTGTGAGAGCCTGCCTGATATATGTAGATACGAGAAGAGTATCTGTCCGGGGACACAACACAGCTGTCCGTGAGTATATAACACAAATTAAAAATGTTAACGTTTTTACAAGCTAACATTGAAAATCGTTTAGCGGCAATTACCATCAAATGTTGGCAACTCTTTGAAGTCGACCGATGTTTGGACGCCAGTAATCCCAACTTGGCCTAAACATTTCAAGCATTCCTTTGCCTGTGCCGCAATGCAACTAACTCTCTCTCCTTCTTTCTCTGTCGCTCTCTCCCTCTCTTTCTCTCTTGGTCAGTTGCTGTCGCCGGCGTTTTGTGGCAACGTCTCCGGCTGTCTTAGCCAGGCTGATGGGCCATGCGCATGCGCACGCGCACTAAATAAACCAAGCGGCATCTGTTTTGCAAGCGGGAATCGACAACAACGACAACAACTCGGCCCGGGCTCTTATGTCGCCAAGAGGCACGACTAATGCGCCGCGATCCACAGTGCCATAGTCCCACTTGCCACTTGCCACTCGGCCCGGCGCACTATGCAAATCGACCTGGCCAAGTGCCCAGGCTCAGCACAGCTCAGTCCAACTCTTGGCTTAGATCTCTGGCTATGCACAACACCCAGGGCGAATGGGTAAATAAGACAAATGATAAAAGGAGGTAATAGCAAAACAGCGCTGACAGTTTCAACATCAAGTGAGGAGTCTATTGGCGGGAGTGGTCGCCAACTAGATACCCTGTGTCCAGCCTAGCACACACTTAAAGCATCTTATTCTCTTCGGGTCTATGTACATATGTAAAGTGATGTTTTTCAAGGATTTTTTTAGGTTAATTATAGTTTAATCTAGAGCATGATTTCGAACTCAATATTTTATCAAATTAGTTCGTCAAATCGAACAGAGCTTAGTAAAGTCGACTATTAAAGCTCATCAGGAATAAATAAACTTTATAGCGTAAACTATAGTTACACCAAACTATAAAACCCTATTCTACACATTTCCATAGGGTATAACAAGCAGTTGTCGTTGTCGTTGTCGCTATTTAAATACGAGTGTGTATTTACCTTGGCCAACCAATGAGTCGGAACATAGCTAGCGGAGGATTGGCATGATTATAACATTCCCATTGATCCATGGACTAAGGCGGCCATTGATTTCTATTTGTTAAACACAGATGCAGTCTTAGAGGCAGACAGAGAGAGGAAGAGAGTGAGATAGCTGAACTGCCTCTACAGATGTATGTACATGCAACCAGCACCTTGGGTAAAGATGATGATCATATGAGAGAAGCTGCTGTTTGTCTGTTTTCCCTGTTTTCCCCCGGTTTCAACTGTTTGTTGTTTGCCAAAAGCAAAGCAAAGTGCGATCTTGGCTAGTTTCCGTCGGGCTAAAAACGCAGTAATCCGTTAAATGTGAGCAAATAGGTAAACAGTGTCGAATGTCATACTCATACTCGTAATGGAATCTTAAACCATCCATCCGATCGATGGATCGATCGATTGCTTGTTGATGGCGGCTGTGCAAATATTTGAAATGGTGCCAGCTTTAAAAGCCGATCCGCTGATTGGTCCCTCCCTGTTTATAAACTATAGGTTGTTGGTTTGGTGGTAATATGAGAACAATGCAATCCATAAATGGTTAAAGCATCAACAACAATAGACTCAAGCCATCTAATGTGGCACACAACTTCAGCCATAAGGCAAGAAGCTACCACAGATTGTCAGTTTTCTGTTGGACCTGTTGTTGTCCATCGTAGAGCTCTATAATAAGCAGGACAAATATTTAGACGGCTTTGTACAATGGACTATGGGGATTTATCTCGAATAAATAGTGATTTTTATCAAAGTTTAAGATTTAAAAAGGTTTTTGATATCGAAGAGCTCAAAACTCTATTCAGTCTCTCTATTTTTCAGTTTACGAGAAAAGTGTCAATTTGATTAAATAAATAAAAATCATTATTCCTCTTGAGGACAAACGTCGAAGTATTCAAAACGTTAAGAGAAGTATTCTCAAAGATTAAGAACTCGAAATGTTTTTTAAATCGAATAAATATTACGAATTGTGAATCTTCTGAAATTAGAGAACTGTCCTTGAAGATTTTCTCAGTTTTCTTCCCTATAATTCTCAACCAGTTCTGGCGGCACAAAGGTGACATTAGGCTTCATCGCCTAGCTAGTCAGCAGAATCGGTGCTGATAATAGATACTAATATCTCTTGAAACAGTTGTATACTGAGCCTGCTAACTAATAGAGTTTTATGTCCTGAGACCAAAATTTTAATTTTAAATCATTTTTTTTAGCAGAGTACTTCTACTTGTTGGTGTCTTAAATAGAAAACATTCAAAATATGTGAAAGTTCATGGAATTTTTATTTTAAAATTTTCAAAATATATTCTTTAGTTTAAAATAAGAAATATAAATTTTGCAAAGGAAAATGTCAAAAGTCCCCAATGTGCGACGCCTAGCCATGGATGTATCTTCGAGTATTTATACATATGTATGTACAGATGTATGTATATAAGAATGTATGGTGGATTTATGCACTTGTATTGTAAGTGGATTATCGCACATGTGGCTGCCACTTTTTGCGAATGAATGTGACGACGACGAAGCTTTAGCTATCTCTATGTGGCGATCAGGCAGTCGGACGGTCGGGTGGTCGGGCGGTCGGGCGGTTGGGCAGTCGTCCAACTCGACGACGACAAGTCTTATTGGTAGTTCGGGCATGTCGACGCAATTAAAAAAACGCCTTCTTTGGCATGACTTCTGGATTTGGCATGGAGGCGCAGGTGCGGCATATGTATGCAAGCCGCAAACCATCGAGTCAATCCATATGACGCACAGGCCGACAAAATGCGGCGCCCAGTCTCCCCGCTCCCTCCCCCTCCATGAGTTTCTTTTGAGAATGCGTATTCGCACAATAGGCTATGCAAATTTGTGGGACAAACAATCAAAGCAATCGAACAATCAAAACTACTAAACGTTTTCTGACCAAAGATCAATCGTTCAATCGTTCAACTGTTTGCCCAGTTACAACTTTGTCCATAAGTTTAGCACAAATGAAATGTATTTATGCTGAGCTGTTTGCCCTTAACCAGCTGAGGCAGGTGTTCTTACAGAGAGACCTTATAGGGAGAGCCATAAAAGTGAGTAACTACAATTAGGATGTAAATATGTTCCTTAAATAAGCAAGAGTGGTTTCCCATAAAAAAGTGTTGCTGTTGAGCTTCGTTAAGATATTAATATGAATAAACCCCAATTTCTTTAAATTACTAACAATTTGACACATTTTTCCCACCATTGACAAAATGACAAATCTTTAATATTTTCAAAAGTATTGTTTATCAAAAATTGCTTTAGCTTTAAGAAAACTGATATTATTTTTAATCGGAATGTGAACAGAATCCCGACTTGGCATTTATATTAGTCTTAACCTTAAACTTAATATTGTTACAAAGTTTTCGAAAAGTTAGTTGGTTAGTTAGTTTCTCATAGATTACAAAGTTCTACACCCTTGCAGTGAAATTTGGCGAACTTGAGTTGTTAAATCTATTTTATAAATGGACAGATCTTTAATGATAGGTTAGTCTTGGGTGTTAAAATCAACAGACAGCAAACACAAGACCTATCTTTTAAATTGTACCGTTCCCATTAGCCTCATATGCCATGAACCAGATGAGTTGCCAAAAGCTTTAACATGCACTTTTTACATTTAAATCAATGTAGGAATTTAACTCTATTTAGTCGGATCATAGAGCAAAGTTTTCCATTCTTCCTGCATAGCGAGGACTGCCTTCCATAGTGACGTCATCATAACAGGATAAAGTACTCGGAAGATATTTAAGTGACACATGTACATATTTCTGTCTATGTATGTGTTTTAATTTGTATTAATTCTTTACTTAGGGAGTTTCGGTTTTTCCTAAGAAAAGGATTTGGCAAATTTAAAAGGGAACTTCAGCTTAGTTATTTAAATTATTGTGATTTAATGCTTAAACATAATTATAGTTTGTAACATTGCGACGAAAGATTTTTTCACATCGAACTTACATTATTTTGAGATCAGTACCCAGCCTTGAGATTTAAAAGTATACATATATCGACTTGGTTGTTGATGTTGATCAAGAATGTATACTATATTTGTGCTTTGTGGGGTCTGTTATGCCTCCTTTTACCTATTACGCATTGGTTATTTGACAAACTTAACAGACCCACTGTACTCTTTTCGGAAAAGGGTCTTAAAAATAAAAATTGATCATAGCATGGAAGGACAGATTATAATCTAGTTATTCACGTGATAGAAAAATTGTAAAGAACCTTGTTTACTTTCAGAAACATCCAGTTACAGTTACATTCACAATAAGAGATAAGAAAGTGTTATTCTAACAGCTGTAGGGGTTTGATTAGAAGTTTCTCTCGTGTCGTATACCTCTTTGACTTCAAAGATCAGTGCGCTTATCGAGCGCAAGAAGAACGTTAAGTTAAACACGCAATTATCGCCTCGACATCGTCAAACTCAAGTCAAGTCAAGAGTCTCAGAGTATCTTTGAATCGTAGGCAGTTCCGCGCCGTTTTGTATGACTTTGTTCCGAGAAAAGACATAAAATTACGGCGTAACAACTGCAACAAGGTGTAATGGAGGCGTAACGCGCGCCAGTCTACTCCAGCTACTGGTCGCACATGGATGATGGCAACTTGGTAAAGTGGCAACTTGGTAGCAGTAGAGGTAGCGGTAACATTGTTTGTGGCTCATAGAAATAAAATTGTTAATTGCCAAATGGTTGAGTTGCGTTTCCCGGTTGATTTAGGCACTCTACGCACTCGGGATGCCCCAGGTGGTTCAACTGAACTCAACTTAACTCACCTCACTGTTGCCACTTGTAAAATGTCGTGGGAACGGAAAAAGAAAATAAGAAGGCAAATATAATGCGGTTGACAGCAAATGTGTTACGGTCAAAACTGAAAACTGTAGAACATAAAGCTTGGAATGCTATCGTCAATTGACAGTTTACTCCAAAGGGGGAATGCGGAGAGACCTTTCAAAGGTTGAATAAATCATTGGGAATTGGCACTACTCGCACTTCTTAATGGACACACAAATGCAGTTGCACACGCGGCAATCGCAAGCTGATTCAATGACTCTACTTAAATATTCATTCAAGGGCGAATTAATTTCTAATTCGCATGCAGGACGGCAACAACCTCAACGGCTCTTACAGTCCGACATAAACATTAACAGTTGAGCTACACATGTTTTCCTCCCAAATCTAAGCAACCACACTGTAATCACGTACGACACCCGACCGTGTCACAGTCCCAGTCAGAGCCAGAGCCAGAGGCAGAGGCAGAGCCAAAGACAGAGGTATCGCCAGGGGAAGAGTCAGGGGAAGAGCCAGAGTCAAAGAAAGAGTCAGAGACAAAGCCACACGCGCATGGGCATAGCATTTCACATTTCACATTTCACATTCCCCATTCCCAGTTCGAGTTTCTTGGGTCACTCGAACCAGATCACGAACCGGATCATGAACCGACCTTTTTATATTACGTGCCCCTCGAACCCAAGCCGAACCGAACCCCTTTCTTAGAAAAACATATTCCATTATTGAAATATCGATTAACAAATTAAAATAAACTAATAAATCATAAATATGTATAAGACTTTCCCAAATTCGATTCCATATCTACAGCCATCATCACCAACTTAAAATATTTGTATTTATATATTTGGACTATGTATACGGATAGGTTTTCGAGAGTGTGTTTGTTTCAAAAATAAAGAGAATCCTTGTGCAAAATAATCATTTTGAACGTTTTCAGTCAATTTATTTAACATAATACTAAAAATCATGCTCAAAAAGTTATAGTTATTATACTATAATATAAATGTAACTTATCAAACCTTTGTGTATAGCAATTTAATTGACTTATAATTATTGGAGTATCTGAGAGAATCCATTTAAAAGAGTGATATCAACACAATATTTTCTTAAAAGAACTAAATATTTAGAAATAAAATTAAATTAAAGAATCCAGTATATCGTTTTGTGCTCGAAAACATGTATATCAGTATTTAATATGTATAGAAGAGCGGCATAAGTATGGCTTCTAAATATGTTCACATACACGATTTCAACGCAGCTTATCCATTGACATACATGAACAGCGTTATACATAAATAAATTTTAATATATTTAAGTGTTGAGAATGTGTTGATGTATAGTATAAGGTAAGCGTGCTTATTCTTTGTTGAGAACATCTCACGCCAAAAGCTAATAATGAGCTGGCAATTATCACTTTAGTTGGGGCTTAAAACATGTACACCATGCTCAGATTTCAATTCACTGATTTTCACATAGAAGAACCGAGAAGAGAGTAGTTTCTACTAATCTATCTGGCACAGGCAATATGCATAGAATATACATAGACTATACTAAGATATATGAATTCGCAGACTTGGTAACGGTGGACAGCTTAAAACAAGCATGAATGTATGATAGTCGGTTTCGTGTAGACAATCGTCGTAAGACGGTGGGTCTCCAGTCTCGTCTTTATAGAGAACGAGTATCTCTGCTGATTATGAGTCAGAGCTATAGACAGAGTGCGGGTCGCGTGCATAGACGATACAATGAATAAAGAACGAAAGAACGACATTGCATCCAACTGTGTAGTCTTCCAGCATAAATGCAAATATCATTGAGAAGAGTATGTGTCTAAATAGGCAAGTTGAGCGTGTTGGCGATAACATACCCTACAAAGATTTTCAAGCCGATAAATGCATAAATAAATGTTGTATAATCAAATAAGGAAAAGTAGATGTATATGTAAATTGTATTGTTCAGAAAAGTAACATATTTTTCAATGGAGTTTAATGAGTTCTTATATATTTCTTAATTATTTTTTAGATTCAAAAATTGATTGGTTACAAATTACGTAAGTAAACCTTTTCACAGAGATATTTATATATATTGTTCAAATTTGTTGTTTGTTATTTCTTAATTATTTTTTAGATTCCCATTTTACAATTATGTACATATATAAAAGTTTATTGATCACAAATTATGATAAGTAAACCTATTCACAAAGATCTTTTTTTCATACTTTTATTTCTAATACCTTATGTTTTTGTTTGATTTTCTTAAATATATTGTACTTAATAACAATTGCTTGTCTTATTTGACTTTGGCATAAATTATGTGTGTGTTTGAAGAAACTTAAAGTTTATAAACGTATAATTTATACTCGGTTTATTTGGTATACAGTCGGACTGTGTCTTTCTCTTGGCTACTTTGTTAGAGTGTTAATGTAATTTTGTATACTTTTAAGCAAATGATAAGTGTATATAGATCTCGGTTTAAATTTCATATTCAGACTTGTTTATTGCTTTTGCTTACCACAAGACTCAATGGTGTAAATGGCTGTGCTTGCATCTCCCACTGTGCTTTGGCTTGCATTCATTTTCTGCTGCATTCGCAAAAGCCAATAACACAACACCCACAACAAGCCAAAGCAAAAGCATCAGAAAAAGAAGAAGCGAAGAAGCAGAAGAAGAAGACGCAGACGGAGACAAGAGCGAGAAAGAGACGCCGACGAAGACGTTGATGGCGACGTAGCGACGAGAACTGTTAAGTGGGGTAGTGTTGGGTGTGGGGCTTGTGGGGCAAGGGATGGAGGCGGGGGAGTGAGTGGCGAGTGCCAAGAGTGAAATTAATAATTATAAGCGCTGAAAGCAAAATAAAATGTAAACAATTAAAATGGGCCTGGGCTCAACGATGCGACGCGCCGTTGGCAATTTGCAATTCCAAACACCGGTGACGGCGCGACGTCAGCAGCAGCAGAGGCAGCGACAGCGACTTCTTTTGGACTCATTCTTGTTCTGAGTGCGAGGCATCAGCAGCAGCAGCAGCAGCAACAACAAATGTAACAACAACAACAATGTACAGCCGTGTGACATTGAGGCGCGAAACGGACAGACGTCGACGCCAACTGTTTGGGGCTTGTTTGTAAAACAACCAAAAGGTCACAAACTATTTGTGTAGAGTGGCGACCTCTTGCCTCTGGCGCAGTGTTTGTGTTCGCACACCATTATTTCAACACGCACACACATCTGTACACACACACACACATACACACGCACTTACACACTTACACGCACAACATCGCAGACACATTTACGAGTAAGTGTTTTAATTGCAGTTTTGCCCAAATGGTGCGCACACACAAACAAACAAACATACATACATACATACATACATACACTTACATACATTGGCAAAGGCAATTAATTAATTGAGACCACCCACCAGATATGTTCGTACATAGCCTATTTTGAAGTTGGGCAACAACGCCCACAATGCACACTACGACAGATCTGC
This sequence comes from Drosophila neotestacea, assembly GCA_035044365.1. Classification (NCBI taxonomy): domain Eukaryota; kingdom Metazoa; phylum Arthropoda; class Insecta; order Diptera; family Drosophilidae; genus Drosophila; species Drosophila neotestacea. Next base: position 3,922,758 of record JAWNMD010000157.1, on the reverse strand, counting down.
AGTTATGTATGGATGTATGTGTGTATGTTTTGGTACATGTGTTCATGGAATGTTGACATGTGTTCCCAAATATGTATATGTATGTAAGTATATATATACGATAACTACACACACACACACACACACACGTGCATAGTTATCCCATGAATTGCCAATGGCGCCCAACAGTTGCGTTATGTGGATATGCAAAATTGTCCACTGACAATGAAGGAACATGTGTTCATTTAAATAGCAGAATAGTGAATAGTAATAAGAATGCGACGCTTTGACAGCAAACTCATTAAAGCTATCAATGTCACTCTGTCAGTCCGTTTGACTCTCTGTCTTTCTGCTTTTTACAATTTGTTAGTCATATGATGAGGCGATTACAAGCAAATGGTGATCCAACCATTCCTTCTTTGTTTGCATACATCAATATCAATTCGACAACGAATTGTTCACTATTTAAATACGCATTTTTTATAAAATTCCATTGCATGAGCCCTAACAACAATGCAGACAGCTGCAAACTTGTATTCCTATTTTTACATGCAATAATGTATCGTGAATTAATCAATTATTTAGTAGATATTCACAATACGCCTGCTATGTGCATAGTAGAGACCTTCATGGACACATTAATTTGTGAAAATTGTTTTGAGTACCCACTACAGAGTAGTAAGTATAGTGTGCTCACTCCACAGTAGTCAAAATATAGTGTACCCACTACAGAGTACTCAAAATATAGTGTACTCTGTTCTCCTTGTGCAGTGTACCCATACATTGTAGACACAAACGGATTTCTCCTTAGTATCAGAGTCAATTTTTTATATTGCACACTGAAGAGTTTATGTATGTTCCGTATAAACAAAGAATTTATGTCATTAGTTAAAGAACTGCATTTTACTCACAACCATCTTCCTGTAAAAATTACCATTCTTTCTTCTCCCACATTAACACTATGCAAGATATGAACATAATATACTTACAATATATATATATTAGCATATAGCGAATATGTCGGATTTACCAACTCACAAATCGTGTTCTTTGAGCTATAACGGTATATAAGTATATCAGTAATATATGTAGTATGTACTAAGTCAACCGAGTTTGACTTAAGAATTAATTATCGCACAGATTAACTTTATAATTTGAACACACTTTAATAATATATAATAATATTTATCTTTAATAGAAAAACTCATTCAGGAATAATAAAGCTCTAAATGTATTGATTTAAATTAAATGACTTTTTTTAAATTAATAAAATGCTATACAGTGTATTTTAAATAAATTAATACATTGTACAAAATATATCGTAATTTTGTATTTGTAATTTTCTGTAATTTAAATTTGTGGCAGCCGATGTTTGCTGAAATCTTTAAACTTTCAATGTCACCTAAGGTTCGGTTTTAGAGATTTGGAAACCAGCTTCTAGCCAAAATGAATAGGCTCAACTTATGTTATAGCATTCAGATTTGTGATATATTTTAAAGAACAAAAAAGTTTTCAGACTTGAGGTTGATTTTCACCAATTGTTTCTTCATCAGCTTTACGATATAGTGATTCGATTCGACTGGCTCCGACATATGATTAATCGACCTCTTTAAATTTTTATTGGGATACATTCATATCTGATAAACTAGCTTAACTAGAATCATTCAGACGTACCGACATTGCTGTACTGACTCAGCTCGTCTTCCTGATCAAAAATATATATACATACAGGATTTTTCTTTTTTAAGGCGTTAGGCATTTCGTGACAAAATTATAATACTCTCTTCAAAAATAAAACAAATAAGTTAAAGAGAAGAATTAATAGAAGAAGTAGAATAATAAAGTTTGCCACTACAAAAAGGTGTCAAGTATTGTCGGAATTTGAGTTGGAATCACATAGGACTGACATGTTCAGTGGAGGAACGCAGAATATGTACATAAACCGATTTAACGATATCTCAGAGCAAACAACAATAACAACAACAACAAGATGAGCAAAGAGAAGGCAAGGTGTGTTCTCACAGCAATGTGTAACCCTTAGATGGCGATTAATATCGCATCAAATAAATTCCAAATTGCTGTTTGAGTATTATTTAACAATCTTTGACCATCTACGCACCAGCACAACAACCATACCATCATTCTTACTCTCCATTCTCTATGACTTTGTCCCAGGTCCGAAGACCTCCCGGCATATGCGATGCTCGGCAGCGTTACGCTGTCGGGACTTTGGGACAGACATCGTTCCAGCAGACACTATGACGACGGCCCAATGACTGCTTAGCATAGATGGACTCCAGATAAGAATTCGGGGTTCGGGTCTAAATGATTTTCAAAGAATCGCCGCGCCTCCAACCCTTCTTTGGAGCTATTTCAGCTGTAGACAGTAGAGATCACAAAGATAAGCCAAGAACTATTGTAAGATATCCAACTAAGTAGTTAAACATGACTTTGATCTGCTTTCATATGAGTCAAATAAAAATTATATTATAAACATGATTATTATTAATATCATTATTAATAATATCATTAATAAGAAATATTTGGGTAAATATTTACATATCCCACACAGAGTCTATAAGAATAAAGATTCAGGACCGTTAAAGACTCGCCCTAATTATAAGTAAGCAATGAAGGAAAGAATAAAATGGTCTAGTATTACTTAGGTTTTATAAAATTAGAGCTGGAAACTTGTCTGCTTTCCATCAGGATCAGCTGGAGTAGGATCCACTACTAAAATAGTTTCTGTTAATACGAATTTGGCTAAAGATCTTAATATTCTTAAAGTAGACTCCCACAATCGACATTAGATAGCATATTTAAACATAAGAGTCAATTATTATTTATGTAGTTACTGGTAGAACTGTAAAGTTGTCAACTCATTGTATAATTTTATACCCTTCCATATGCATATGTCCCGTCTTGGCAAAGATATCCATCTTACCATCAAGATCATTATTAGGCTTATTAATATTTTCATTGTTATTAAGAATTTTTGGTAAACGGTAGCCTTCATGACACGCATTACCTTTATCTTTACTACCATTATCAACGCCTTCCAATCTAATTTAAAAAAAACAACAACAAAAAATTAAAATTGAAAAAAATTACTCATTTCCACTTCCAAGGAATCGGTATGCGAGCCGCGCACTGGACAAAAGACGGAACCGAACAGACACTACCGAGAGAAGGTTGCACACCCGGTGACCATCTTTGGCGTTGGTGGTGAAGTTGGAATTGAACCTGGGATCGTATTCGTATTCTTATTCGTATCTTTAGCGTATCTCCCATTCACATTCATAAATTTGAATTTGCTTGCTTTTCATTGTGCTCGTTAGCGATGCCTTCAGCTTCGAAGAGTGTTTGCTGTCGCCCTTGGTGCTTCTGTATGGTCTCTTCTGGGGACGACCACCCGATTAGAGGAGATGTTTTTGGGCTCATTTCGAGTGTAGGCTCGTTTGGTATTCGTGGATGAAATTTCTTAAAAACAATAAAATAAAATTAAGCAAAACGGCATTTTAATAATGCTGCTGCTGTCTCTTCCCTTCCCTTTCTTTTCTTCTCTTCTCTTTCTCTCTTCTCTCTTCTACTGTCTACGGAGATAGTTCAGGTGGAGGTCGCGTTTTAGTGTTGGTGTTCGTAATGGGCCATAATGGATCTTCCTAACAATTTGATGATTTATGTTGTTCACCTAGCGGTTGTTGTTTCGTTTGGACTTCTTTATAGCTCTTTTATTATGTTTATAGCGCTTATAGCGTTTCTGTCTCTTCTGTCTTTATCGGCAAACCTTAACTCCCCGGACTCTCCCTGGCGCTCGACTATGAGTGTATAACGCTACTGTCGGTCTTACCAATGAGTTGGCCAGTTACCAGTTACCAGTTTCCTTCGCTGTATTTGGCCCGTTGCCGCCGCGCATGAGCCGTCGCCCCGCCCCGCCCCGCCCCGCCTCGTCTTGTCGTCGCATGTGCGTCCAAATGTGGGATCGCGTTTGTTTTGTCATAATAAACCACTAAAAGGTAGCATATAAAAAGTAATTTTCCGCACCTGCCTTGCAACGTGGCAAACGTCAGCGGTACTTCAAGGGATCTCTCTCTTGGCCCTCCGATGATTTACGAGTTGTGTTTATCAAACATGCTCACAGACTTCTTCCCATTTCGTTCGTTTCGACTTAATTGAATACTTCCACAGATGAGGCACATTCCTCTGGCTAAGAGGTACTCAGTACTTCGAAAGTGTTACCCCTTTGTTTTTTTGTATTATTAATGTGCTCTGTATTAGATAGTTACATCTATAAATATATCGATCAGTTCTATTATTAATTGATGATAGATTTTAGACAATTAAATAATGGTTATGAAAACCAATTCAGATTGAAGATGCAAATGAAACAACATATAGGCTGTAGTCATTACTGGGATACTTTATAAGTTTAGATACAGAAAGAGCCAGAAAAGGTAGATATTAATTAAATCTTTATTAGATTTATTCAACCTAACTTTAGTTTCTATTTAGTTGTTATTAGAATTGAAATGCTTAACTTGCAAAAATAAAATAAATGTTTCGAAGTTCTAAAATAGAAATAGTTCTAGTTATAGAAATATAATGAATCAAATGTTTATAAGGTATATATTTATATAGAAGTATGTATGTACCCTTTCTTTTATATGTAGTATGTTAATGTTTCACATTCTATTCATTAATCGAACTACCGAATTTGGTTGTCGTCGCATTCAGTTTGACAATCGCATTACGACAAACAGCAAATGTGTCAGAAATATTGTTGTTTTCTGAGTGTCTCTTTCATTTGTTTCAGTTGTTGCTATTGTTGTTGTTGTTGTTGTTGTTGTTGTTGCTGTTGTTAATGTTGCTGCTGTTGTTTGTGGTACAATGGTCGTAATTTGGGACTTTAAGAGCTTTCAATGTGTCGTTTCGGTGTGCGTTGCGGGAATTTTAAATTAATTATTTTTTTGACCCCACACAATGTTCGGGCCTTAAAGTGCCCGGGCTAAGACGTGTGGCAAGACGATGGGAGGGAGGCAAGGAGGGCATGGTCGAAATGTCGCTACAAAGCAGCCGTCGTTGTCTCCAACACTTTGCATACATATCTGAATCGATAGTTTTGTTTTCAACGCCGACGCGGACCGGTTATCAGTTGAAAGAGGGAGCAGGGAGCTGGGAACTGGGAACAGAAGAGGGAGTAGAGGAGTGTTTGGAATGGTTGGTTTAGACTGAGATACGTGTACATGTACTATACGAGTATACATCAGTCCGTCTCGGGCCGAATTACTGACATAATATTATTGTAATATTCCAATGAGACTCATTTTGTTGTCGATTGAATGAGTCGTGTGGTAGCCAGAATGTACATTGTACAATGTGTGTGCCACTTTTTGTCTACTCACGAAGACATGAGCATATTTTGTTTGTAATTTATTATACACAGTTGCTGAGCTGCCTACGAAATGAAATGAATATTGCTTAAACATCGTCGTCAACTCATGTGCTTTCTACGAGCATATCTATATCTTGGACTTGGCTCAGATGTTGTTGTTTGTTGGTGTTGTTCGTGGAACACGAGGAGTTATTTGTACCAGCAGCAGCTTGCCAAAATACCATCAATTGGCCCTGTGATAGTAGGATGAGGATGAGGATGTGAATGAGGAAGGGGAACTTTATTCGTAAGAAACAATTTGCATATGTATGTATGTCTTGTCGTTCAACAATGGATTGGCAAGGTGTGAATTAATTTGCTCCGCACGCCAAAAGTCAAATGTTGAGAAGAAAAACCACACACAGAAATCGAACCACACTTGAAGTCAGAATCGAAGTCCAAGTCGGAGTCAAAGTCAAAGTCAGTGTGAAGTCGCAGCCACCCTTTCGGTCGTTCTGGCAGCAACATTGTGTACGAAATTCTACGAAAAGTCTTGCCTCCCTTTTGGCGACTTTGGTGTCGAGCTCTTCGTTTTTGTAAGTTTTTGTGTGTAAGTGTGTGTGTGTGTGTGAGTTTTTTTTTGGCACTGTGGCCGACTTATCAATGACAAATCTCCAAAATCGTTTCTGTTTGCCATTGCCAATGCCTGTCAATTTGGCTTGTTGACACTTCTGCGCCTTTTTCTCGCTCTTTCAGACACAAAAGGTTTTTGGATCGTGTCTGAGCACATTTCTTTTGCTTATTTTTATGTCTTTTGGCTGCTTATTTTCCCGGTGGGATTTGGGACTTCATGAATGAAAGCCAAAGCCCAAGCCCAAGCCCAAGCCCAATGCGGTACATTCCTCGATAAGTTCGCACGCAGACTCTTCCAAGTGACAAGCGGAAGTTGCCGAAGGATTGAAGCATTGACATTGCTTCAATTGAGACAATAACCCAAACCGAAGCATCTATGTCCCCTTTGGCTCAAGTACTTCTATGACAAGTAGACAACCTGAGGCTTATGCCAGACACACAAACATCATCACCAAATGCTAGTTGGAGAAGTAGAATAGATTGGACTCAATGTATTTTAATTAAGGGCTGGAATTTGTCAAACTACGGAACATAAACATATTCCAAGCGCAGCCTGATGGTGTTAAATTCGATTAGATCTACGATTGGAGTTCTCCTCTCATTCATTGAGCTCCATCAACAAGAGCCTTAATGCAGTCGAGAGTTGTAGTCGGGAGTCGGGAGTCGGGAATCGCCGTCGGGACACATTTATTTAATCCGCAACTTGCTCAAATTGCAGGCACTGTGGAGACAAAAGCGCTAAAAAGAAAAGAAAAATAAAATAAAATAAGAAAAGAAATAAAAGGAAGAAAACGAAGCAAAGCTGCGACACAGACACGCTGACAATCGAAATCCAAAATGTTGAATGAAGGCGCAAAAGTAAAACAATATCTGATTTGAAGCATCCGGTCGCGATTGTCATTGCCACCTATGCCACCGCTGCTGCCACCTCTGCCTCTGACTCTGCCTCTGTCTCTGCCACTTGGCACCGACCTGGCGACACGCGAGGACAGAGAGACAGACGGACAGACGGACAGACCGTCAGGCAGACAGACAGAGGGACTATAGCTTAGGCCCCCAAACTCCAACTTCCTGCGACTGTTTTCTGCTGTCCGGCCTCAGTCCTTGTCTCTGTCCTGTTGCTGTTGCTGTTGCTGTTGTTTCTGTTGCTATTGTCATTCCTGCCGTTGTTGGGGTTGTTGGATCCCCGACCCCCGACCCACTCTGCAATACACACAGTATGAGATCAATCGTATTCGATTGCAGAATGCGCGGTAGGTAAGCGTTAACGACGTTTTTGAAGTTTCAACTCCACTCTCTGTTATTGGTGGCAAAGGAGCGCAGCGACAAAAAAAATTGCGACACGTTATTTCAATTTAAAATGTTTATAATTCAGTGTGTTCTCTGCTCTTTTTTTTTGCTACCACCTTCGCTGCCGACAACAACCAACAACAAAACAACCAACGACCAACAAGAGCCAAAGCTGTCGTCACTTTTGCCAACACGAAAAGCAAAACAAAAGCCTGGCTAACAGCACAGAACCAATCCAGCCTCAATATGAGCATGTATCAGAGTATTTTAGCCCATTATCGACATAGATATAGACACGACACGCACTTGAACAGACAGAACTAAAGCTATCAAGTGAAGCTCATTGAGAATGGTCAATAAAGGGTATTATAGATTTGTGTAAATGCAAATAACAAATAGAAGGTGGTATCTTGGACAATATAATATATTTATTATATACCTAACTGTATAATTCCAACATCAAGAATGAAGTACATATGCATTAAAACGCTCTCAACAATACAAAAAATGTATTTAAGATGGAGTAATATAAAACAAAATTACTCACAAAACTGCTGACAAATGAAAAAAAAAGTAGCACTACTAATTTAAATGTGTTTTCATTAAATATTTTCACTGTCAAATTGGTTCAATTGTATATTTCGATTCTAGAATATCTAACAAAGCCTTACTCAAAATTTGTAAATTATTAAAAGTAGTTTGTTCACTTTAAATCAGTTTTCTTTAATGATTCTTATTTACTTCCTCATTTGTTTGATGTTAGTTTTATTAAGTATATATATTGAGTTTAATTGAATGTAGTATATCTCGTAGTCGACTAGCGTACTCTAAAATGTTTTTTGCTTACAATGTTCATCGAGAAGATCATGATCATTATTCCAGGCATCATTTAGTTTTATGATTGCGCCAATAAATGCAAATTAAAAGTTCCGACTGTGTGCCTTCCCTTGGGTTATTCGATTTCACAGCTTCAACTCGCACTTTGTTAGCCAAGTTGCCATGTTACCATGTTGAAAGTTGCCAAGTTGCATAAAAAGCGCATGAGGAACGCCCCAAAAAATGTTGCAAACGTCAACAACGTGTGCCTCTGCCTGGGTGGCCTTGGCAAAGGCAGCCCTCACTCCACTGTCTCTTGCGAAAAGAGGCAAATACTCGTACATTTATGGCCATAATTACACCCTAAAATTCAAATTATATCAACAAACCAAAACCGCATCGTTGTGTCCACGGCATGACTCAATCTGGGCCCGCTTCTTGGCCTTGTGGCTGGCTCTGTCCTTGTCCAGCCACAGAATGAGAATGAGAATGAGAATGATACTGAGACTGAGACAGGTTCGACTTTCGACTACAACTGGCACTTGCTTTAGCCTTAGGTCTGCATTTATTTTTACAAGCTTGTAGCACAATAGTCGTAGGCTTTGTCGGAACGCCCACGACATCCCTCGTCCCCCTCTCTGTCCACGGTTGGCTGTTGTTGACTTAGAGCCGGACCAGGCAGGGATTATCCAGCAGTGCTAAAAACTTTTTAGAAGTCATTAAAACCTTGTAGTGGTAAAATTAATTACTTGTAGTTGCAAACAATGTAGCCACGCCGCAAGCAACATTTCCATTCTGCCCGCTGCCTTCTCACTGCTGATTCTTCTTCTTCTTTATCATCAGCCTGCCTTGTCCAAGACCACGTCCAATTCCCCGTCCATCGTCGGTCGTCCGTCGTCCGTCGTCCAACGGGGCTGCCGTTCAAGCGGACTAAGTGCATGTTGGTGAAAACATATTCACTTTGAAATTTATTAACTTTGCGTGTTCTGTTGAATTAAGAATCCAGACGCAAGAAACTTTCCATCCACAATGTTTGCTCAAAGTCCGTAGACCTATTCCAAAAACAAAAGTCATACATATTTACAGTTCCTTCAGTAAGTAAATGCCAAATGCTTAAGCAACTTTGAATGTTTATTCAAATAATGCTTTCAACTTCACGATTAGTTCATCAATTCCAAGCTGTTAGTTTCTAGATAGTTTTCAAAGTTGTATAATTAAAGATTTACTAACTATTATTTGTTGCTTACCACTTATTGTGTAGTATGATGGTGGTTTAATAAAACCTTACACAATATTTCAAAAACCTAAATAGAAAAATTCTTGAATTTTATGACCTTCAAAAATCGTTATTAGTTATTATAAATCAGTGCTAAATATAGGAAAGAGATGATGATTAAAAATTAGTAAATACAAAGTTAAAATGTCTTTTATTGTTATTCAGTAATTTTTTTATAGGATTAACACAACAGCTTAAAAACAAAAATGAATTTGAAGTGTTTGTAGTAAACGAAAACGTCAAGTCAGAGTTTGACTTATTTGTCAAAATACCAAAACTACTATTTGTGCTTCTAATTGACAATTAAGTTTCTTAATTTGTTTATCTTTCAGTTGGGTAAAGGAAATGTTGTCAGACAAAACATGAAACACTTAACTTGACATATCCCAGAAGCAAAGTTAAGTCAAGCAGATAATATGACAATATACTGAAATAAGAAGAAGTTATTATTATAATAATATTTGAGTATTAAATTACTTTTGATTTGCTAAATTAATTAGCTAAGTATCCAGCCAATTTAAGTTGAAACAATTTGGCCAATTGCTGCCTGAAATGGCAGTCAATTGGTTGCAACTGCAATCGCGCAACCGTGTTGCATGCAAACGAAACTTTGGCATTGAAATGTTCATTATTTTCAATTAAAATCGATTATAATTGAACATGACGTATTTATGAGTTTGACAACGAAAACTCAGAGCAGTCGCGATTTCAGTTGGAGACAATTTCGACAATTCGCCATTTGAGTGTTAATTGCGTGAAAATCGCATGGATATGAACACATTACGTGTAAGTATGTATGTACGTACATATATGTACATATCCGCTGTAATCGTCGTACATATGTATGTAAGTATATGCATATACATATAAGTAATTATTATTATTATTATTATTGTGTGCCATCAATATTTATGCCCCGTTAAAAGAGCGTTGGCAGCACACGCGATACGGCGGAACTGCGGAATCGGTTACAAAAGTCCGTCCATTAGGCGATTGTTCACAATCGACAAAAAAAAACAGAAAAAAGCACAATTGCTGCAACTGCAACAGAAACAACAACAGCAGCAGCAACAACAACAACAACTGCAACTGTAAAGCGAAAGTGCAAAACGCCATGAATCACATTCTGCCAATTAAGCATGATCCGTTGTAAAAGGCAAATTCGTAAGCAAAATCATAATTTTATTCATACATCGCACTCGCATTCATGCTAGGCATAAACTTGCATATGATGAGTACTCGTATACTTATGAGTATTCATACTTGTACTCGTAAGCAAAAGTCGTCGGCGACATTCTTACACCACACCGGAATCTCAATGTAGGCAACATTTTGTGACTGGGGCGTCGACAACACTTTTGACGTACCCCCTCCCGCCTCAATCCCTCTCCCCCTTTTTTCTGTCCAACTGTCCGACTCTCTGACCGGATGGGCTATTGAGACCACCAAAGCAGCAACAACAATCCGCAGTCCGCAAACATTCAACTTAACTCCGCACCCGGACAAGAATTGCAATCGTTGCACTGCAAACCGACTTCGTCTTTATCTTCTTCTTCTTCTTCTTCGACTTTGACTTGGACTCCACGTCCGCGATTACATTTGTGTTTGTAAATGCGATCACTGATCATATTTCAATCGCTGCAAGCAGCTGTAGGAGCAGGAGCGGGAAGGGATAAGGGGGAGAACTCATTTGACTTACTGTGGGGTCCGACCGCCCAGTTTGTGTTCACATAATTTTCTTTTAATTGCGAGTACAATGTATTTGCATATGATTTGTAAACAGAAAACACTTTGTAATTCTATCACAAGCGAACTCGGATTTAGCCCTCTGCTCGGATACTAATTAACGCAAAGTGATAAATTGAATCTTATAAGTTGAAATTGTTTTATTTAAGCAAGTTGCAGCAAGTATCTATTCTAATAAGTCCCAAATAGTTAAGCCTTTAAGTTTCTAAATATATTTCCCTTTTCTCTCCTCATCATTGAATATCTATAAGAAGAATAGGAAAAGATAATGGCATATTGTTTATAAGAAGAAATCCGTTTTCGATTCACAAAAGGAAGTTGAAGAAAGTATCTTTTTTAATAAGACCAAAATAGTTAAGGCTTTTACTTTCTAACTATTTCCCCTTTTCGCTTCTCATCCTTCAATATCATTAAGAAGAATAGGAAAAGATAATGATATATAGTTTATACAAAGTAATAAGTTTTTGATTAACAATGCAAGTTGTAGAAAGTATCTGTTCTAATAAGACCATAATAGTAAAGGCTTTGACTTTCTTAATATATCCTTTTTTCTTCTCCTCATTCTTTAATATCTATAGAACGAATAGGAAAAGATAATGACATATAGTTTATACAAAGTAATACGTTTTTGAATAACAAAGCAAGTTGTAGAAAGTATCTGTTATAATAAGACCAAAATAGTAAAGGCTTTTACTTTCTTAATATATCCTTTTTTCTTCCCCTCATCCTTATCTATAGAACAAATAGTAAAGGATAATGACATATAGTTTATAAAAAGTTATCCGTTTTCAATCAAAAAAGCAAGTTGTAAAAAGTATCTTTTTAAATAATACCAAAATAGTAGACTTTTAATTTCCTACTATATCTCCCTTTCCTCTCCTCATCGTTCATATCTATAAGACGAATATGAGAACATAATGGCATATAGCTTATAAAAAGTACTCGTAATCTGTTTTTAATAATTAAAGCAAGTTGTAGAAAGTATCTGTACATAAAAGTTCCCAAAAATGCACTCTTTTTATTTCTGAATGAAAACACACCAATGCGATTTTTACGAAAGCCCCCCGATTCCCTCCTCTTGACACTCCCCTTTAGTTAAAAAACGCAGTGTTTAAGTAATACATTTAATCATTGTTGCTGCCAAATTCATTGTCAGCAGAGTCAGTTAATTGACCAAGCAACCGACCATTCAGTATTGTTCTTTATGCAAATACATACACAACTTATACACATATCTAAATATTTAAATAAATATAAATATAGTATGCACGTATACTTATTTTTAAGTATAAGTTATCGTAAATTTGCTGCGATCAGCTGCGGCGCTTTGCTGGGCCGACAACTGTGAAAAGCAAACTGCGAAAGGTGACAAGTCAAGTATATATACATATATAAAATATACATAAATATATCGATTCTTTTAAAGATTGTCAGCAATTATTAAGCGTTGGCCCCTTTCTACCACGAGTACTTATGCTTAATAATAGAACTTTTATTTTCCATACTCATAAATATGGAAACGCATTTAATTTTAGAGAAAAAAAGTAGAACAAAAATACTTTTTTTATTTAACATAAAGTCACCTAACAAAAGCAATTAAAATAGTAATAAATTATTTCATTAAATTTTACCAAATTAGAAATAAATTCGGCAAAAAGAAATTGCTGAGAGGGCCAGTAATATAAATATTTATAGATTTGCAGATTTGCTTATTCATTTATTTTGATATTTTATTTACAGATTGTGTGATATTATTATTGTATTTAAATATTATGGTTCCTTGGAAAATTACAATAAAAGCTGAAATGCCAAATATTTGTTTCTAGTTATTTAGTCTCTAAGAATATAATATTACTCACAGTGTTGTCATATAAGAAAGTAAACTATTATTAAGAATGATGAATTCTTCATTCTTGTGGGCAAAGTGTTAGTGAGTAAAGTGTATTTTCAGCACATCTTGATATACTCGAAATGATATTTTAGTAAACTAATTGGTAGATGTTGTCTTTGTGGATTTTTTAATTAATTAAATTAAAAGTATATCAAATCAGTTTGGGCTAAGGAAAGTTAATTTATCAGAAACATTCTGAACCGCACACTAATCTCCCCCTTTTCATGAATTGAATAAATATAAATATGAATATATCTTTTGGATGAATTTTATATCTTTGTTACTGGTTAAGGGGTTCGGCGCCAGCTTATCGATTGTCGGTTAATCAAATGAAATGGGACAGTTGCGTTCAGGTTAATGTTCAAAGTGCAGAAAGTGTACGAGCCAAGCTAAATCCAATATTCGATTCAAATGAAGTGAGTGCATGAGAGTGAGTGTCAGTTGAAAAATTAATTGCTAACCATATATACATACATGAAACAAAAGATCACGGGACAGAATGAAATCGAACTGAAGTCTATTAATCGACCGACGCACAAGATTGACAAACATCTATTAGGCATTTAATTAAAAGTTTCGCACTTACCAGAGCCAAGAGTGGATCGAAAGAGTGATGAGGGGAATACGAGTGGAACTATTGTTGTCATTGATAACATTTGAATAAGCATTCTTGTTGTCCGATACACGGACAAAGTGTCGAATTCATCCATTTCAAGTTTCCGCCTCCAGATAGCGGCAAAGAGCAAACACAAACATTTGCCGACAATTACTTACCGACTCTACAGATAACAGATAAGCCATGGTCAGTTAGTTGTCAGTTACCACTTGCCAGTTACCAGTTAACGCATTTCTGCTCCACTTCTGACTTAGAACTATATCTCTTCTGTACTTGCTCCTCAATGAATACAAGAGTATTATAAATAAGCGACAATGCATGCAACAGGCAGAAAGAGGCATCTTCTCAATAGTAACAACCGAGTTGACTAGAATTATATCTATTTTGTATATATTTGATACTCAAAGATTGGGCATCTGCTGCCCATATAATCAATAAGTCGATATAGAGATGACCGAGAGCATGATATATCAAATTGGGTGACGGGACTTCTATAGTGCCTTTGCAGATAAAGTCTTTCTTGGGGCTCTGCAAAGAATCTTCAGGCGCTGCAATCGAAAAATGAAAATCGAGTATGTTTCAAGAATAGTTTTTTGATTTTTGGCAGTCAAAAATAAGTATGAATTTGACATTATACATTACATTACGTCATAACAACTTTCAACATTGAAAAAATTAGCTTAAACAAGTTCCATACTAGTTGTAAAATATATTCGAAAGTTATATCTCTGAAATATAAACTCTTTATTGTAGATATTTTTATATCTAACTATTCATTTATTTGCCTTTGTTTAATTAGTTTGGTAAATAAATCTTCTCTTAGTGAGTATCTCACTGGCGAGCATACTCGTCTGTATGATTTTACTTGTTTTATTTACATTATTAGACAGCCAATCATCTGGATAGGCATGAATAGTCTGATGTGTTTACCGATCAAAATGTTCAAGTGCTAGTTGGCGACAGGCTAACATTAGCCCATCTCTCAGGTGTTCTTATCATTTGGCTTTGGCTTTGGCTTGGGTGTGGCGTTTGATTCAATGTGTTGCAAGAGCTTCACATCCAAAATTTCAGAGGCCAGAGAAGGGTGTTGAAAGCGTTGTCCGATGACATACTACGAGTGTCCCCAGCTACGATGAGTGTCCTGGGTAAGGTCAGTCGCAATCTCTCAACGTGAATGTTACACCTGTCGCTTTTGGTGCCGATGCCGAAAGTCAATGACAATGTAAAACACTGTGTTTTGGTCAGCCTAACCACGCAGACTACACTCATCCGATTAAACTTTTAAATAGATGTCAAACAAACTACATTCTGCTAACTACAAGGACACTCTTCTCTCTCTCCACTCTCCACTCTGCTCTCTCTCTTTGTCACCGTTGAGGCTGCTCATGTTGCCACTGCCACATTTGTCTTAGGCCTCCACACACAGGCACACATCAGTCCCTCGAGTCAGCGGTCGCTGCATATACATATGTATGTATATCCAACCTACATCCTTACATATATATATATATACCTACCTATATGTATATGTATCTGCCTGTTCATGCTCAGGTCGAGACATTTGAGTTCAACCCTCGATCTGACGCGCATCGTTGGCCCTTTTGCCCGTGACGGACAAATGTCCGAAATTTAAAACTTTAGATATGTTGCAGGCTTTGCCAACGAGCTTAGGTCTCTAAGTGTGAACCAACCTGGCGGGAGAGGATGAGTATGAGGGATAGGGCATATTTTTAGGACAAAAGTTCCGTTACGTCAGCGGTTGGGCGGAGCTTTGAGTATAGTTATGATTTAATATTATTTCTACGCCCTTACAGGAGGTGACAGATGAAGAGGGCTGGAACAGAGACATCTATGGTCTTTGTTTTTCCTTGGAGTGTTAATAATTTAAGTATTTGTGGATTTGGTCATTGGCATAAGTAAATACGTTACATAAACTCAATTAGTTTTTCTCTTTCCTGATAAATTAATTATCATTTAGTCATTTAGAATTTTATTTAATCTATGGCACAAGTTCCACGCTAATGTTTCTTTAGCATTGTGGAAACCAAAGTTCATAAAGCGGGAAATTTTCTGAATGAATGAACAAACAATCAAATGCATATTATAAAAAAATCAATATAAATTATTTCTTTTTTCTTATTATTATTAAAATACACTGTAACATTAAGAAATTTTTCTTTACTCTTGTTCATTAATATCATAAATTTAAACAATACCAACTTGATTTAGATGATATATATTTTGTTTTATAATGTTGATATAGGATTATTCTGTATTAAAAAGTTTTTTGAATTTACGTTATTAGAACTCTAGGATAAACCAGGTTGTTCACAAGACCTATTTTGAAATTTAAGTCCTGGGAATCACAAGTTTTCATATAGAATATATTGATATTATCATTTGATAAATATATACAGATGTACAATCGCTCCTTACTTCTGATTACAATGATTCGATTTTAAAGCATGCTATAAGATTAAATTGAAAAACAGTCACACAACAAGAAACAGACCAGTGTAACAGTGCCTACAAGGTCTCTTCCAAATGCGTCCAAAAGGTTACCGATTTTTCCGAATTTGTTGGATTCAAGGGACTCTATGATGCAGTGTGAACTTAGCTTAAAGCCTTAAAAGATTTAGATATTTGATTATTACATGAATATTTCTCAGAGCAGCTTTGATATAACTTGCGGTCTATTTACAGACTATTTAAATGTAATGATAGTGGTTTTATTTTGAACAAAAGTTGTCGAGTCTAAATGTATTAAATAATGATAACAAACTCAAGGTGAATCGGAAATTATTTCTTTATAGCGAAAAATTGGCGCTGAGTATGATTGTCAATATTAGATTAGCATTTCATTAGATTAATTATCATTTATCTATATATCATTATATAAATCACACGTATTGCGTATAAAACAAATGAATGAATGCATGAATGAATGGTTAAATGTATAAACTCAAACTTTGACAAAATAGTGGTTATAGGTTTAAACTGGCTATAAAGAGAGATTATAATTAGAAATTTAAATAGCTCGTGAATAATTCATAGACCTCCAATATAGAATGTTATGTTTATTTCTACATAAAAGATAAGCTCAGACTTGGTTTTGTTTCACAAATCAATGTAAAACAAAGAACTCAAACTAAAACATTACATAATCGTTTAATTTATGTGTAGCACCGAAAATTTTAATTTTACAAAAATAAATGTTTAAATGTATTTAAGATTATATAAAATTTAACACTAGATCTTTCACAATTTATCACAATATTTGTTTAAATATTCATTATAATGAAACGTTTATTGTACATTAAACTGATTTAGAAACACTATTAAATAATTATGGGGTAACAAAGAATTGGCAGATAAAGTGAATCCAAAAACTAAAAAAACTACAGAATTCTATTCTCAAGTTATATATACTTGTGAACAAAATAATTTAATAATCCTTTTAATACCCATGAATTTACAACCATAGATACATATGTAAGTACATACAAATTCAGGTATATTTCAAATCCATCATTTGTTGGTGTTGTTATCTATTTGTGAAATTAACACAGAGATTTGTTTTTCATTGTAATACATTGAATTTAATACATATGCCGGGATTGGGCTGCAGGATGACTGACATATTAGAATTGTAAAGCGTCGGTTAAAGTTTTGTATTGCTTATCAAAGCGACCGAAGAAAAACAACGGCAGAGAAAAGCGAAAAGGAAAAGAAGGAAAATAACGCGGCTGTGTTGTTGGGCATTAAGGGGAATTGACGAGAGAGCGAGTTGGCACGAGAGCACGAGGGTGACGTAAGTGTAGCTGTGCTCCTCTCACACATGACGAGCATACCGCAGATAAATGCGCAGCCATTTTTTAACAGGCGGTGCTTGACTGCGCGTTGCGACTTTTGCTTAGGGGAAATACTGGGAAATTTACAGCTACTACAGAATTGTGAAGTAGCGCATATAGTAGGATATAAATTGGATGCTGAAAGCGTGAAAATTCAATAAGCAAATAAATTACAAAAATAACCAGTATTCAAGAGTGCACTGTGCAAAGGCGGGATGTCAAGAATGTCCCACTATGGCATGCAGTGCCTAAGCAAACGAGCTTAGCTTTCATTTTAAGGGAACTATCTATCGTTGGCGTGCACTTTGTAAAAAGCTTTCGAGTCAGATGCCAAAAGCTTTAGTTCGGGAAAAGCTGGAACTGGGCAACAAGCTGCACCTACGACGGAGGCAACAAAGCAATGGCTCCTCACTCAAAATGGCGTCAGATAGGAACACGGGCTCGGTCATCGGAATGTCGATAAATCAAAGCTCCTCTTCCTCTTCCATTTGCAGATCCATTTGAACGTAAAGTAGCAAGTGGCAAGCGGCATAAGCGGCATTCATCACAGAGAATTAATCAGAGCAGATGAAGCGACAACCGAAAAATAACGACGCGGCATCTCTTAAAGGCTCCGCGTTATCGCTTTAATCGACAACGCCATGGCTCTCTTTCTCTCTGTTCAGTTTCAGTTTCAGTTTGTGTTCCAAGTGCGTGACCATGGCCAAGACCCGCTGCCGGTTCTCGACATATGTACACAAACACACACCGTTACCGATACAGATACAGATACATATCCATGTGTGTATGTAGAAAATGTTTGGTAAAAAGGCGCTTCGCATCGATATCAATAAGTGAATTGACATTGACGTAAATTCCCAGCCTCCAGTTGGCGCTGCAACGACCGGGGCCTTTGTCTTTGTACTTGCCACATCGCCTGCCACAAGCTCAGCCTCTGCATCCATCAAGCGTGCAGGCGCGCCCCTCCTCAGTGTATGTCAAATTATAAATTCGTAAAAAATGTAAATCTAATTTTGTTGCTCGCAATGCGAACGATATTCAAAATACATTCAACTTTTATAATGGATTTGGCAAACGGGGCTGACAAGTACAAGCCCATTTAATCAATAATTAAGCATAATCCATCAAGTACAAAAGTGTCAAATGCACTCGCGAACACGCTGCTGCTGCTTCTTCTTCTACTTTGGGTTGTTCTTCGCGTTGTTATCCTTGTTATTGTAGTTTTTGTTGTTGTCCTGCGCGACGCGGACCTCGTCAAGCTTAAAAAGGATTTTCAAATATCTCCCCAAAAAAAAGCGCATCGCTCAAAACAGAAAAAATCAAGTTGTTGTCGTTGACACACACAGATACACACACACACACACACACGCACACCCAAATAACTAAATGAAAAGATACACGAAACAAATCCGCGCTCGTCACATCTGCATGTCAAACCAGCAGCCGAACAACCCCTGAAACAGACCGACAGACAGACCGTCTGTCACAGCCGAGATAGCAGAGACAGAGACAGAGGCAGGAGAGGAGGCAAAGGCAGAGGCAGAGGCCGAGGCAGAGGCATCAACAGAAGTGGCAGCGTCAGCCGGCTTATCTAAGCCGAAAAGCCAAAGCCAAAGCCGACCCACCACTTGATTGTGACTTGGACTTGGACTTGGTTCCCTCCGGGGCTTTTGGACAATACCGGGGGCACAAATGTATTTCCTGCTACTCGTAAATGAGATCTGTAACAACAAATGTCCATTTTTCAATTTACCTGCTCAACTCCAATTCCAATTCCATCTCCCCTCACCCCGCACCACACACCCCGCATAAATTGAATCTCATAGAGCGATTGCAGTAAATAAACTAAACAAACACCCACCGTAACGCTCTGCTCTATAAATTAGCCCCTGACCACTGACCGTTGACCAGTCGGAAAGTCAGATAGTCGACCATTTGAGTCAGTTAGTCACTTTGTCAGTTGGCCAGCGGGCAAATGACCGTGAAATTTTACCAATATGCTGCGTTTCATTTTTGCGGGGGGAAACACAAGACCCTCTCGCATTTAGCATTATGACCATCGGACAGACACTGGCATACATAAGTATTGTGACAGCGTGTACTTAGGACACAAGAGAAAGAGATAGATAGAGCGAGTAAATGGGGAAGAAAGGGAAACGAAGAGAGATACACACATAAATTATTGCCCTGCATAAATTTGGGATCGCAGTTGGATCGCTTCTTCTTCTTCTTTCGCTAGTTAACATATTTCCCTTTATGGTTAAGAGCACAACTGCTCCAATTTCTTGGCCCGGCCCATGACATTTGGCAGTTGAGCAAGTTGACATTTCTCCGCTTCACCTGGGTATAAATTTATGCTCTGCAATTTGTCAGTTGTGTGTGCAATCTTGAAGTTAGTATACCAATTATTCCATTTATGAGTATACTTTATAAGAAGGAACACACCATCTAAACATAAATTTATCCCCTTTGGAAATGGAATTCAAGGGTGTATTACAGTGTGAATACTATATCTTATCAATCTAATAAAATGTAAATCATAATTATTTATTTAATTTGAGTTACATATAAATTTGGAATATGTCTATCACAATGGTTTATTTGTAATATATGTATAAAATTAATTACTTAAAGTGTCCTATGCCATAACTACTTTTATGTACTTATAGTAGTAAAACTTAAATTTATTCTTGGTTTTCTTCGACAAATAAATTCTCTTTAATTCGGCTCAAATGAGTTACTACATTTAATTTAAGTTCTTTAATAGAAGCAAGCAATTAAGCACAAATTGGTATAAATGAAACTTGATTAAAAACTAGAATTTAGAAACTAATTAAAGAGAGCGGGACGTAAATCAAATCCAAATCCCACGAGGTAAAATGAACTTAATCTATACCCATTGACTTATAAAAATAGTTTAATGAAATTAATGATATTTTTTATATTTATTGCAGGCATTAAAGACGAGAATAAAGTCGAAACTGGACGAATTTGAATAAAACTATACTTTTAAGCGAACGGAAATGGAGCTGAAATCTGAGACAATATTTACAACTATATGAATGATTTGCATTAATACTCTGCCATATACACATACAGTAATATTTACAGAGTATTTAATCTTCGCCATACGTAATCAATTTACAAATGCATATATGCATTTGCTCTCTTGTTTATTATTATTTATGATTTGAAGGTATCAGATGATAGATATAACGACAATTATTTAAATTCTAGCATTTGAGTTCATGTCGTTTATATTGAAACAGAATTTTCATTAAGGCTTTTAGCAGCTAATGTAAACAAGTTATGCAAGTGTGTGTGTGCACAAACAGAGAGATAGAGGAAAAGAGAGAGAGAGAAAAAGAGAGTTGGGAGATGGATTGAAATTTATGAAAGGCCATCGCAGCATCAAAGCCAATTAAGATACTGGCACTGAATACAAGCTTTAAAGGAATACACGACTAATTTCTGCGACAAAGCCGACAAAAGATCGCCATCCACAGTCCACAGTCCACAGTCCGCAGGCCACTGTCGGAGTGTCCACTGTAGCAGTGTCCAGTGTCTGGGACCACTTTGTGTCGCAGCGGCACTTTTGTCGCAATCACATACACATACACATACAGAAGACTGGGCCGTAAAATTAAGAACTCTGATTGGTAACAAATGTTTTTGTTCATTCGAGTGATAAAAACGTAGCGAACTGAAAAGATATAAAATTCTCTTTAGTGTCTTCTCAGCGCATCAATGATAAAATATTTAAATGAGCGACGCATTCAAAAGGCAATTGGACATTGGGACAGTCCGACATTTGGTAAGAAACCAGAGACCTTAATGGCCGCAAGCACGCACTCCCTTCAGAGACAGAGAGAGAGAGAGACAGAGACAGAGATAGAGGGTAGGGTATCTAAGCGGCGGCATAGACATGGACATGGACATGGTCAATGTGTGAACAACTTCCATTTCTCGATATGCTCATGGCCCCAAACTAAGCTGGCCTGATAAAATAAAACCAATATGAATACGGTCCCCGGCTAGGATATTAAATTACATCCAAAATGACTTTGGGATTGACAAGAAGAACTCGCGATGAAGTGGCCCAGTGTCGGCAGGACAAAGTCAAGGCAGGGCCAAGAGACAATCATAAGAGGCATAAACAGTTGTAAAGAGCAAAACCACAAAAGGGCGTAGAGTTAAAATTGAGCACTAAAATGTTATCGGAAGAGGGACAGATTAACTATCCCGACGGAGTCGGAGACACAGTCGGAGACATGGACAGGTAGTCATTCAGGTAGTTTTCGTACAAAATATGGAATGCATCTTAAAGATACTTGTACAACATTATGTTCATTAGCCTGCGTAACCGATACGCAACAGTTACCAGATACGGATACAAGTTACAACAACTGTTATGTCCACTGACCTGGACAGGTCAACACTGCGTGTGATCGATCGATCGGTCAAGCAATTAAAATAAGATCTTCGCAGTTGGCGACGGTGCCATCCTGACGCTGTTCCATCTTTCCCTTCATCTCGACCCACAACAGCGCTATTGTCCTCTAAATTCTCATTCTCATTCACAAGTGTCGCGTCTGTAAAACTGACTTCATAGATAAAAAAGGACACAAAACATTGATAAGAATATTACTCGGACAGTATATGGCGCCAGTTGACAGTCGCCAGTTGACAGTGTCTCTCATCAAGGGACACTTTTCAAAGATCCTTTTCATTCATCAGGAGATGTAGGTCATACCCCTTAAACTACCTACAAAGGGAAATATAAAGTTAAGCATTAAGTGTACACAGTAGAGACTCATATATGAAAACTCTTCCAAATTAAATTTCTCCATTTTGATACTCTCTCCGGATATATTAATTTTGTTGAAATGTATGTAACAGGCAGCATGAGGAGTGACAGAAAGTATCTTAAGTTTTTGATCTGCATCATGTTGATCAGAGCTTGTAAAATGTTTGCTCGTATGTGAAAATTTGCATGTCTTTCAATATGTTTATGTACAAAATAACAAAAATAGTAACCATTAAAGACAATTGTATTTTTGTTGTTTGTCACATCGACAAATTAACAAGACCTCGAGTAAGCTAAAAACTCTCCTAACTATTATGATTTTGTACAGTGCGGTGAGTTAGGGTGAGTGAATGTTGTGGCATATCAACGTCTAAGCGCTGGGTATCCCGTAGTCGAGTACTCTCTACTAAAGCTTTCTTTTTGGTAAGGTGTTTGTATCTCTGCTAAGTGACGAGCATGGCCAACGCTTTTGGGAAATCTGTGAGGCTTATCTTAATTTTTTTACCCTTAAATGAAATTTATGAAATTGTTTAAGGCGCATGACATTGATTTCAGAGGGTTGGAACGAAGATATATACTTGGGGAGCACATAAATTACAACACGTGTAACGGATTACAACTCTATGCTGTGTACTCACAAGATAGAACATTATTTTATATGTTCCTGAACCGCATCCAAAAGCATTTGGTATTTTCTACACACGCCCCATTCTCGCTATCTCAGGGATTAGCGAGATTAAATGAGAAGTATCCTTGATTGTGAAGGCATTACGATTTAATAAAATTTATCTTTAACTCTAGATTTATTTTCGATTATTATTATATCTATTGCAACCATTGTTATGTAGTTGGAGATATCTGGTCTTATAAATACAGCCAGTTTTAATCAAAATCAACAGTCGACTGGAATTTCATATGGTATTGTGTCTATTTTTTGATATCACATCTTAAGAGTTAGAGACTAAATAACAAAAGTATGTATCAAATGGATAATAAATGATTTTTATTTTTAACTACAATATTTTAAAAATGTAACCATGAAATTCATTGCACACATTTTTTTTTTACTACTATGTCTATCTATAAATTTCACTACAATTGGATAATCACAAAAAGTGTTTAAAATCATATAGCTCTAAGTAATTTAGTACTTTCAATTGGAAACTTTATAATTTAAGCAACTATAATTTTTAAAATAAAATCTGTTTTCTTTTCAATTTAATATTAAAAATTGTTTGATTTGTTCTTTAATGTCTTCTGACAGTGACATATAAAGTGATCAAGGAGGTTTTCTGAAATTAATACATTTTCGCTTGAACAACTCATTCAAAACTAGTCAAAATTTTAAGAAGTAGGTTCCCGACATACATACATTTTTTAAGAAATCGATAACCTTCTAGTCACTGCTCTGCAATCGACTTCTGCACTTTCAAACAGCTGTGAATAAAGTACAGACCCATCCCAAAAGATATGAAAAAAATAGAGTACATAAAATGAATGATTCTATGATTTGCAATTTCTTGGCAAACGTTTTTAACTTGTAAAAGTAACAACGGACTTCAACTCGAAGACTTTGGCAATATGTCTACAAGGCTATTTTTGCGAAACCACAGGTCCAACAAATATTGTATTGCTGTCCGACTCCAGAGGTAACGTCGAATAGTCTCTACGCTTGCCGTAAATTATTGTAGAAACCAATAAGCAAATAAATAAAATAAAATTTTGTTTTGCTTTCGTATTCTAATGAGATTTCTTTTCGATTCTTATAATAAATTTCAAAAATCGAATAATAAGCGATTACTTATTGTAAGTTCTATCGAAATGCAGCTGCATTTTTCTGAAATGCATCATTTCTTCACACTCTCTCACCACTTGCTCTCAAAAGAAAATGCATGGGGCTAAATTCAGCATTAAGCTCAAAATGGAATACAAAATAAAAGTACAGTGTGCAATGGACATTAGTTAAGAGATTATAATTAATTGGCGAAATAAAGCTGACTAAAATTGATTGCAAAGAATAACTGCTTATAAGAAACCCCCAGTCAGAACATTTGACAGTTTTTGATTTTCATTATTTTTATAGTTTTTACATTTCATAAAATTATTAAATTTGTTTTGTAATTTATAAAGAAATTTCTTGAAGGAAGACCCTGTACATCATTTATGGTTACAGATCTCATCTGACTACTGAAATTATTCTTACAAATAATGAAAAAAGTGAAATAAAAAACAGGCAGTATAAGAGTCGTAGTAGTAATAGTTATATCAGTAGTAGTAGTAGTAATAATTAGTTGTAAAATTCAAACTGACAAACCTCCAAATGGATAATCGGCGGATCATACGTTATTTTAAGGTTTCGATTCGGTTTCTAGCAGCTCTGAACCCTAGGTTTTAGTTCAATTTAATACAACAAAACTATTTAAATTTCTCAATTTTTTCAAATCGATTTTACTATGTATTATTAACTGGCCAATTTTCAAAATTAAATTAACGGTTTTCCTTATATTTATACCCTTTCAAAAGGTGTTTAAATTTTGTTTACTTTATATTAAGGGGTTCGTTTCGAGATCGGGTTCAAAGGGTAAATCATTTTAAGGTTTAAGTTATTCAATGATCGCAGCCTTCGTTAAATTGAATTACAGGTAAGTAGTTAGTAGTAGCAGTACCAGGTAAAATAATATTTGTACAATAATATGTGGTTGGAATGTAATGTGAAAATAGAGTAGTAGTTGTAGTAGTTGTTGCAGTTGTAGTATAAAAAGTAAAGGTTGTCTTATTCGTATTGCTTTCAGCAAGAAGAAATGTCATTGCATTCTTTTTTTTTATTGCTATTTGTATTATTTGGAGTATGGCAACTTAATAGTGATCATCGGACAGTTGGTAAACTGCAAAGTACTCGTAATCATTGGATGTTCTCATATTCAAATTGGCGACGGCGCCACCTGTCAGACCGTCGCTGTAGTTTTGCACGATCCGGCGGTCGGAGTCGTGTATCTGTGGAGTCTTCTCTGGAATAGCAGGAGCATGGCAATGGATCGCCAACGACGCAATTGCAAAGGTGGCCATGGACAGAGACTGCGAGAACAATGTTCTCGTTACATAAAAATCATGTTTTCTGCGCTTGCCCTTGGAGGTCGGTCGTGGCCAGGGTTCAATTGCGCAGGCGGATCGGGCCACACAACGGCAGCTGTACCAGCAACAATGAGAACAGATAGAGACAGAGATAGAGATAGTAAAAGAGGGTGAGGGAGAGAAAGAGAGATTGTTTCATTCAGAATGGTCAGTTCAAGTTTCATTTGATATTTGTGGCGTCTATTTTGCAGTCACCCGCCGTCCTAAACCACAACGATCCCGATCTTCATATACTTAGGCATTGTTTGGATTTGTGTTTGAGTTTCTTTAGCTGTTTTGCTGTTTACCAGACTAGTATATCCATTGAGCAACTGCTCAAATCAGAAGACGAAGATGTAGAAAAGTGGCTAATGCGACGACATCCCGCTGCGATGCTTTGCGTGAGGGCAAAGACATCGTCCTGCTCTTTGTCATCCTCCTCGTCGTCGTCTTTAATTGAGTTATACGACTGACCCCTGGTGATACCTTTTTCTGGAGGGTTGGCAGTCGGCTTAACGTACCATGTTTTGACATAAATAAATGCCTGAATACTTTTAAGTGATCGTATTTTGTTTGACTTTTCTGTGCCCAAAACAGTTTGGCATGATTTATGATGCCCGATTTGGCAACTTCCCCACATTATATAGATCTCATCTGCCCATCTCTCTTTCAGATGAGGATGTGACCCATATTAACCACCACTTCCAGGTAGTAAAGAGCCAACAATACATTTTTAATTTCATTAGACAATAAATGGCCAAAATGGGGTGGCTTTCAATACAATTTATCAATACCTAAATTGTTGTTTTCTTTTCGTTTTCGTAGAAAAAAATAAGTAAGAGCTCTCAATTCTCTGACACTTATAATAAGGAAAGTGGACTATCAAGAGTGTTTTCTTTGGTTTGTTTTAGAAAATTATTTACATATACATATATAGAATAGTAAAATATGCTTTAAATATTCAAAGAATATAAAAAAAAATAATTTAAATATTTACAAAATAGTAAAATATGGATAGACATTTTTTAATTAATATAAATTTTATTACATTTATCTACAAAATGTATCTGCAAAACAACAAAATATAATAAAATTAAATAATATATAAAAGTATGCTGTAGTTTATTAATTTCGAAAAAAGCTGCATACTTTTAGGCTGGTCAAATATTCGATTTTAATCAAATTGGGGTAAATAAATATTTTTTTCTGATCAGAATTTCAAATCACATTTGAATCTAGTTGTGCCGTACTGAATGCCTTTAATTTAGCTTATCTAGGCTCGCATAACACCAATAAAAGTTAATGTGATCTGAGAAATTGTTTGATTCAGTTAGTTGGTGTATCTTTAGCATAAGACTACGGCAGTTTTTATTAAACCATATCCTATAAGAGAGAATTCGAAGTTTAAGTTAAGGATCTGTGCAATTTGATGAATCATCACAGCTGTCACAGATTTATATAGGTAAATTTCAAGCGATTGCATTATTAATTATCTATTCAACAAAATTATTTACAAATTTGCCCCATTGGGATGGATTTAGAGGTTAATTTTTATTAGATCTACACCGAAACATGGGAAACGTGATGTTACATAAAATCAATGGCCTGTTTTGAAATATATTTTGAAATAACTTTTTGGATCATATCAGTGATCATTATGACCAGATTAGAAACTTAGTTTCATAAATAGTAATATACATAGATACTAGCCTACATGAAATTATCACTTTGAATATCACAGCTAATAAAAATCATGAATCTCCTAATGACTTTGATTGGCACGAATTTAACAAACAATTATAATGGGAAAGAGGAATTAATATACATATCCATATGTTTTGAAGATATTTTCAAAAATCTTCTTGAAAATCGGATATGTGAAATATGTCCAAAATATGATAAATAAATTACAAACAATTTTAAGGGCAAATGGGAACTAACAATCACAGTGTTTTATCAAAGTGGGTATTCTCTATAACAGATAGTATATATTAGTAGTAGATAGTATACAGTATATATTAGATACGGCCAATAACATTCCTAATTATACCAATGGGCAATGACAAACATTTGCTCAAACATTGCTTTGAAGTTGGTATAGCTGCTAGTAAGATCTTTACTGCTTTCTTCTATAATTTTGAAAAATTGCTTCTTGGACAACTTCGGTGCTTATCGAGAGACCGTACGATACTTATTGTTCTTTCATAGCTGATAATGTTCCGACCTTTTGTTAATCCTAACGTGTTTGCCTGATCTGCTTCGTTATATTAATAGATATACATTTATTTAAAAATCTTAAATTTCAAGAAAATGATTTCTTAGTTATATGTATAATTACAATCAGGTCATTTATGTATATCTAATACTCTTAATAAGAGAACGTAGTTGTGTTTTGTATTTTTTTTTGTGACTAAGAATAACAATTTTATTTTTTTAATTTGATCAATAATTCTATTTACATATAGTTAACAATGTTTTCCATATTCATGTGTATATACAATATATTAGGTGTCGTCAAAGGAAATCCATTATTTTTTAATATGTGTTTTAGTTATTATGTAGCGTTAGAAGTTTTTATAAAGCCTGCTTTAAAGAAAGAAAGCAACAATGAGAAATCTGACACATTTTGTTTTAGTTACTACTATAAAATCGAAAACGCAAGCTAGGCGGTTCAAAATGTGAATTGTGTAAATAGTCCTAATACTAAAACAGAGCATTATGAAAACTTTTGCAATTGTCCCTTCCGTTCCAGTTATTTGCGACTAGAAGAGAATTATCAACTTTGGGTGCTCCCCTATCGCGGAACACTTTATTGGGATCTGTCTTCTCAATAATTTTAGCCTTTTGAGTGAAGCAAATTCCTTCTAAAAATAATGGATTTCTTTATGGTTACTACACACTAATTTTTCTAAATTCCTTAATTTTGTTAAAATAATTAAGGAGTGTTTCATTTTTATTTAAGCTTAATGCAACATTTTAGGCATTCCATCAGTATTTAACATTTTTAAAACATTTTCAACATTTTGTATTTTTGTAAAAAATATATGTACTGTATAACATAATGATCTCTTTATTTTTAAGGGCAGTGGCCAGAGAGGTCGACGCATCTGAAAATAAACATTTTATTAGTTTAATTTTAAAATAAATTAATAATAGAATATTATATGCAAACCAAATGATTACAGAACAATATCAGGGCTCCAGGGTTTTTCTGGAAATACAAAGAGAAAAATAAATATTGTAAGTCTTACGTTTATAGAGTTTTTTTTTACATTTGTATTTATTTTATTTAAAATAGAACTGGGAACTCAATTATTCAAATGTCAGAAGTGTCTCTTCATTGGTGCAATAAAACGTAAAAATTGAACGTTTACATAATTTAGGAAGAGCAGAGAGCCTATCCAGCGGAGTTTATAAAAACTATTTATATTTATTAAGAAGCCGAGATACATATATAATTTTTTTTAAAATTTATTTTTTAATTTCTACATAGGAAAAGCACAATCAGGTTAGCAGGCGCAGACTGTTTGTCTGGCTTGAATTCAAAGCTGAGTTGAGTGGTGAGTCGAATGCATATCCAATGGAAAAGATATTAAATAAATCACTTTTATTTAATACACAAAACTTATGCTTGTCTTAAGTTCAGAATTAAACCCAAATCGTCATCTGAAACATCAATAAGATTAGCCACAAGATAAGAAGTTTCCGGTCAAACCAAATAAATGCATGAGTATCTTGTTTACAGTGTTGGCAAGAAATAAAGGTACAACAAAAATTGGCTTAGATTGAAAAATAAATGAGCTTTTTTAATGTTACATATATCTTAATAAATATGTGATAATAATTGGATGACACTTGTATATTTTTATTTTTGGCAATTAAATCAGCTTGTAGACGTTAAGACTTAGGACTTGTGTTTGTTAACAGATTTATTTGTATTCTGAAGTATTTGCATATTGTTTTACACTTCTTAGCTGCTTATTGTGATTTATGCCGTAATCATTTATATTGGCCATGACTGTAGAGTGCGGCATTAAAGGCGAACCGAAAGATACTCGTAAATGAAGTCCCAATACATATAAGATGTTGGACGGCAGTAGAAACCAAATAAACACGTCGCTTGCCATCCGTTCCCCACACTTCAAAAACCGGCTAATTAATGACGTTGCCCTGCTCATTCCCGTTCCCGTTCCCATTTCCATTCCCCAACCCAAACCCCGTTGACATCGTTGAGGTCGCAGACTCATTGAGTCCCACAGTTCAGAGTCAGAGCGGTGCCATTTTTGGTTACTTTGGTGACGGTGACGACGACGGTGTCGTAAGTGAAGTGCCAATAAACACGTGATTTACTTCGGCTCAGGCCATGGTCAAAACAGATGCGGGGACATGGATGAGGTTGGGACGGGAATCGGAATGGAAATGGGAATGGGAATGGGGATGCCGCACTTAGTCGTGCCTCTCTCAGTGTATGTGTATGTGTGTGTGACAGCCAAAATCATGAGGCTTATCGCTTCCATCGGCCATCAAGATTCCGCTCATTAATTTTGAAATTAGGCGGGTTTTCAAGAAGAGCAAAGAAATGATGTCCAGCTAAAGTCCAAATAAACTGTCCAGTCCCAAACCCCGAACCGACCCCGATGCATTTTCACTGAGTGCATAAATTAATTAAGTCGGCCGGAATGTGAATGTGGATGTGTGTAGATGTGGATGTGAATGTGGATGTGGATGTGAATGTGCCGACCTTTTGTCTGGCCTGGCCAAACTCAAAAACCAAAAACCAAAGGCAAAGCAATATCGACGTCCGACCGTCTGCCGTGCAATGGCGGATGTTGCAGAGAGAACAGAGAACAGGGAACAGACAACAGAGAACAGACAACAACAACTCGTCGAATGGGGCAGATACAGATTCAGATGCATATGGGAGTATGTTGTTGTTGTTGTTGATGTTGCTGTTGTTGCTTTTGCTGGTGCCCAACTGACTCGTAGGATGTTGTAAATTAAAAGCCGCGGCTGGTCCTTTGTACCGTGAGTCATTTGCATTTTTGCCTACAGCCTACTGCCTTCTGCCTACTGCCTTCTGCCTACTGCCTTCTGCCTACTGCCTGGCCTGATTATGAAAGATGCTGCGTGGGTGATAAATGACCCAACCAGACTCCAGATGACTTCCCATCCCACCCCATTTTCAGTTTGTTGCATTTCCAAAATAGACACCCAAAATGTTAAAATCTTTGCAACCCCAGCACACTCGTTAACCCCTTGCTGGCTTGCCAGATTAGCTGATGGCTTTCCACAATTTATATCACATCTTCCCCTTGTCGCTTCCCTCTCTCCACTTCCCTCTTCATCGCTGACTGACAAGGGTTGAGGCTGGCCAATCTAATAGATTCCGATTGAGATTTAATTATTTCACTTAATTTTCTAGCTGACTTCATGTGGCTGACTTTGTGCTTAACTTTCATGTCCACGTCCTTTAACAAGTTAATGAAGCGAATAAATTTCTTGGCAATTATTTTGCGGATTCTCTTAATTGACCTCAACTCAAGATGCGCCAAGACACCAAACTGCCAAGATGGCAAACTGGTCGGGAGGGCATTGGATAAATTGTTGGCTAAAAGGCAATAAACATGCTTCTGTTCCCGGGTAACTAATTTGCAGCAGATTAAATAATTATAGGAAACAGTTGAGTTGGCCACATATAAAAATGGATGCTCTGCTTACCTGCAACGAATGATATCTCATTACTTCACTACTTCAACTTGTCTGATACATATGGCGAAGGAATACTTAAAGGGATTCTCTAGTTATAGTGAAACTACCAAATTTAAATAAACTACATTTCAATTTATAACAATTGTTTGGATAATATATAAACTTAAATTAGAATAACTTGAATTGTTGTGCATTTATTGTCAAGAATAATTATCAAGTGCAGTCGTTACTTAATTATTCTTAGTGTTCTCTTCAAATTAACAAAGATGATAGCCTTACATATGTATGTACATTCATACATACTCGTACATCACATACATTGTCTGCCATTAGCCAGAAGCTGAGCCTGCCAACTTTGAGGCCGGACGCTTTGTTTATGATGAGTGATTGTTATGAGTTGTCAAAAAGGCATGTTACCCTAGTATGTGTGTGTGCAAGTGGTATGTGTGTGTATCTGGTGTCTGTTCGTCAGGAAATCCAGCAGGATTTGTTAAAATATGCCGCCAACATATGCAAATATGTTTGTCTACACAAGCCAAAAGGCAGAGGCTGCCACAAAGAGAGGCAGTGAGGGGGCGAGGGAGAGGGGGCTGAGGTGGCAGTTCTCATGTGAGCATGTGTATGTGCCTAAGTACGCAGACAGTAGACAAGCGCCACGTGACGCCCGAGTAGCCGGTGTGTGGATTGTTTCCACCCTCACAAAAGTGGAAACCTATCAAAGTAAGCCGCCCTTTGGTGACAATCATCCCCTGCATTTGGTCGCTGAGAGTTTTGGTTTGCTTTAATGTTTTGACAGTAAAATAAACATATCCAAGTACCAAATGAGTGCACATACTCACTCGTACTTGTGACAGTACAGTAGGTAGTGTGAGTCAAAAGCACATAGATGTCAAATATAATTCATCATTCGTAGATGCATCAAAGCCTGACGATATTTCCCCCTGCTCGAGGCAAGGCCAAGGCCAAACTAGACCGTCAACAGCAATATTATCAGTCCAAGCCTAGAACGACAGATAGATAGAGTATCTATTGTATGTATCTTTATTCGACTGGATTGGCCAACTTTGGATTGGGTTCTTTTATTTAAGAGCTTCAACTTTGTCCCTCGACCACAGCTTGAAACACTTTCTCGAGTGAAGCGCTTTGAATCCTTTTAAATTATTAATGTCAATTAGAGACAAAAGTTAATTTTGGCCATCCGTCTGATTGGAATGCCGCTTGAAAAGTTCTCTCGACCTGTTAGACCTACCATGACCTGCAGGTAGTAGAAGGAGGGTGAGACTGCCTGTCATAAATATTTTATAACATCAATTACAAAGCACTTAACTTTCATGAATTTAATACGAAAGATGCTTCAGCTTCAGCTCCAGCTTCAGCTTCAGCTCCTGCTCATTTACCTCATATGGCAAACAATCAACACTCGACAGGAAGAGCAATCATTTTTTTGTTTCGTGTTTTCCGCTTTATTCGCACGGACAAGTGTAAGCCGGGGAAGAACATGTCTGTACATGTATGTGGATGTGTGTCTGTGTGGATGTGTAAGCCTCAAGCATAAGTCCATCAGGATCAGCCAGGGGCAATCTAAAGTGACTCAATATAAACCTAGATGAAACCAACCAGGGAACCACCCCAAAAAGTCCGACAGAGCCGCAATCCGGCGGCGTCTTGATACCATTGTCCTTGTTCGATACGGGCAATATTGAAAGTGTGGTGATTTACTTCCCTTAGTTTCAAGCAGCAACACCAGAAAAACAAAATCCCAATCCCAAATAAAATAAAATTAAAATCTCATCAGGGGCACAAGTGGCCCGAACCAGGCCCCGAGGTTTGCACACGTTGATGTTGATAAAAACAATATCAATACACACATATATATGTATAAATACATATATACATAAGTGTATGTAAGTGTATTTATACCCAAGGCTAGTCCAGTAGACATCGCCTTCATTCACTTTCCTTTAACTGAGGGCCATGAACACTTAGTCGCCTCTCAATCGTTGTCGACGTCGATGGACTTGGACTTGGGCGCGTGCCGTTGTGCCACAATCCCCCCATTGATATTCATAGTCGATATCTGCGTGGAAAGAATAAAAAAAAAAGGAAAAGAAAGCATCCAGCAAAACGGGAACATACCTCTGCTACATAAATAAATAAAATTTATGTACTGTGTACAACAGGGATTTCGGATTTCGTAGATGCTTTCGAGATTTCACAACTTAAATATTAGATGCCCACTCCTCACTGAAGTCACTTCTGCTCAATCTTAAGTATATCAATCAAGTTATAAATATGGATTACATATAATTGTACTTAGTTGTGAGAAAAAGTTACGATTAATGAGGGATTCTCATACGAGTAATACAAAATGTTCCCGATCAAATATATTTTAGACATTTTAAGAATTAGGTTAAATTTATTATTCCAGCTAACATCATATTGATCATAACATCAGAGGTTTCAAAAAGTATTCCACAAATTAATGTAACAGACGGGAATATCCTTGATCCCATTAAGTAGATATATATTCTTTAATAGTTAAATTAATAGTTTTCTAATCGAAAATCTAGCAATATTAGTCTGTCTAATCGAAGTCGAACTATAATAATTATCATATTAATTATAATTTATAAACACAAATTTAAAAGAATAATGGCCTATTCCAGTTTTCACTTTCGGTAAGGATTTTACGGAAGTAAATTTCCTTAACATTGACCTAGTGAACATTAAAATCGAGAATTTTGCCTTTCTAGCATAAAGCTAAGTTAATGCTTGTTAAGAGCGATGCTGCATTACAGGAAATAGTTTCCGAAAGGAAACTTATAATCTGTATTTAAAATGGTATATTTTTATAATACTAGATAAATAGATGTATATATTTTTAATAATTTATGTGATTCATACATATTTTTTTACCATCACACCTTTATATCGGCTAGACTCTAGCATAAACATTTTATCGGATTTGCAGTGACCTGTTATAGTTTTCCAAAGTATTTACAAAAATAAATAAGACAGTTAGTAAGGAAGGATGATTTCAATGTCTTTTAAAATATTTTAACCAATATTTTGTGTGTATATCAAAATTCAAGAGAGTAATTCTGAATTGTGTAAAACGTAAGCTTAGATATTTTAATATTTGTTAAGTATTTTCGCAAATTAAAAGAATTGCGTATGTGAACAAAAACTATTTGTTTACAAAATAATATTTTTTGGTTTCCCAGCACTGTTCTGCTGAAAAGTATGCAATATGGATAATTTAGGCTCAAATTTCTCGATTTGAAATACTAAAAATACAATAGAAACCTGGAAATGACCTGAGAACATTGCTTTAATAGTTGTAAATTGTTAGCTACGCTTATTTAACTAACCTATAAATTTTATTGTGATCGAACGAAAAACACAGAACTTCTATCAGTAACTATTTTTGAAAGTAGCACTACTGCCGCCATCTAGCGTACGTAACATGCAACTCAATGTGAATGTGTTTAAGAATGTAAGTGCAAATAATAATGATAGGGTAACTTATAACTGACTACAGGAAATCTCACCCTTGATCACTCGACTACAGGGTACTCATTTGTTAACTACATCAACACGGGCAATGCCGGCTTAACTCAAACAGTTGACAGGCTAATCCGGCTGTTGAGTCTTCGATCACAGATTGATAGAATATAGAATTACTAGTAATATATTTAAATTTAGTTATTGACTTTTGGAATCCCAGATGTTTAGTCTAAAATTCCATCTCGGTTTCAGCAATAATATAAGGTATGTGCTTGTACACTCATTTATACGTACATAACTCTTACAGTTTTGGGGTAAGTAAATGAACCTCTAAGGTTTGTTGTTCATTTAAATGCCACATTGTGTTTCTAAAATGTCCCAAGAGATTTTTTGAGGCGTTAAAGCGTGGCACCCTCTTGTTTGGACCAACAAAATGCAGTGGTTTCCGGTTCAGCAACGCCCCGGAGAGGCAAGACGGGAGGTGGTACGTCCTGGCTAGTGGGAGTTAATTCGCCAAAGTCAGTAACCTCATCAAAGAAGCACTAGCCGGTTGCCTTCTCCCCTCTTCCGTCTCCCCGCAATCCCGTCACCGCGTCTGCGTTTATTTGGGCGTACCTCTGAGGAGGGTGTCGTTGTCGTCTACGAGTAGTCGTATTCGTACTCGTACTATGGCAACATTAGATTTACGCCAAACGACGTGAGGCGCATATGTTTATGAGTCTCGTTGAGATTGAGTAGTCAGAACGCGGCAGACAGCAGGGGCATGCCGCATGGTTAACCGAAAAAACCAAGCAGGACGCGTTGCGCATAAAAGCCTCATGCCTCATGCCTCATGCCGCTGGCCATCGCCAATGCCAAAGGTTTTCATAGCCGTTGACGTTTCCAGTTGCCAGTTGCCAGTTGCCGCACGCTGCTTGCTAATGGATTTCAGAGTTACCGCTTTGCCATTGCCTCACTGTGGATGCCACAGCCTCAGCCTCAGCATCAGTCTGTTGAAGGGTTGCGAACGCTTTGATAGCCCGCCCGGCAGCATGCTTTCAATTTACTTCCACTTCCTCCTCCTTTATCAAACGCCCTTCTGGGTTATTGTTGTTGCCTGCTCCTGCTCTGAATGCTGTGACTTACGCACCGTGAATGAATGCGTTGTTAGCAAGAGCTGGCCCAGAGCCCAAGAGCACAGTTGTGCCCGAGGGAAGCCCTCTCAGTTGGTCTTTCTCTCGTACTCGGGGTTTTCCCGCACGCGACTTTCACACTAACGTAATAAAGAGCTCAACGACACTCAAATTGAATACGTCTCATGGTGCGAATGGCGTAATGATTTTCTATGTGGAACTCGATGCAGATAATGGTGCGATACCCTCACCCGCATCCTTACCCCCCCTCATTCATCCTCTCTAACCCGCACCCGCACCCGCATCCACGTTCACGTCCACGTCTGTTTTGGCAGGCAACCCTCCTCTATGTGTGGTGTCTGCAGCCTGGGCGGTTTTGTTTTTGTTTGCGTGGTGATAGAAATTAACCCCTCAATTGAGGTTGAATTTAATTTGGCGCAAAATGGCAAGAGGGTGTGCGTGTGCTTTCCCCATCCCAACCCCTACCCTTGGATAGCTTGGGTGGCTGCTCATTTGGCTGCTGAGTTTGTACAGTTGAAAATGATATCGTTGTTAACGCTAAAGGGCCATTGTCAAATTGTCTCTTATTAATTATGATGATGCGTCGTGTGCCACAGCAAAGGGTAAGGGCCTTTCACAGGGGGTTGTTGCATGCACCATGTAAATTTGCCTGAATTTGGCGTCTTTAACGTAATTTATTGCACGTTAGGCTTAGAGTGAAAAGTTAATACCGGAAGAGCCAGCCTACCGAGTATATGAGATATATTTAAATCCTCAACTCGAACACCCCTCCTCTCATCACACTCCCCCCTTTGAATGGGTGGAGCTTTTGGCTTGAGGTGGGAATTGATTTGCACATGAAACTATGCAAGGTACCCAAACAAAATTTGCTTAATTTATATCAGACAATGGCAGCCAGTTGAACAATAGCGTACAAAGCCAGTCAAGCAATCACAGCATAAAGGTTTCGACTTTAAGCCGAGACCCTGACCTGCGCCCCATTAAACCCATTTAGTTCCTAACCAACAGCCATTGTCGAGGGTTGTTAAGGTAATGGAAATTGACTCAAATGTTTAAAGTTCAACGAGGATAATTTCTGATAGGTAGTTAAAGTTAATATATAATTCATCGATTAATTAGAAACAAAATCAATAGGCTAAATAAGTTATCGATAAGAAATGGTATTCAGTCGTTAATTTTACACCTTTTATCTAAAAAATGCTTATTGAAATAAGTTTTTTGGTAATGAAATTTCTCTAAATAATTGACACATATATACTCTTTGAAAAGAAATAATAACGCATAAAAGAAGAGTGTAGAAGTCCCAGACATTAGGAGTTTTGATAACTCTTTCTAAGGATTCAATTAGCTGCTTTCTGACTCCATTTAAATGTCAATTTTATATATATTCCATATGATTTACATAGGAGAAGTGTCACTCTTCTAGTAAATGAGCAAAACAAACTATGTAGTTTCAAATTAAATTGATATTACTTAATAATGAAAGCAGTATTAAATTATTCCAAATTCAGTGTGTGACAATTGTATTTTACTTTTTCTTATAAGATATGCAAGCGATAGAAATCATAACTAATGGAACAGAGCGACAAGATCAATGGGACAGTCAAGAGACACCTCTGGCTGTCGCAGGGGGGAATCCCAAACCCCAACCGAGCGTTGTGGCCCAAAAGCGCTACAATTTTCGAGATCACAGCATGGGGAATTGAGGAACTAGCGCCATGCGGCTGTCTCTGGTCCTTTTGCACATTTGCGTTGCGAGTGGGTTTCATTCATTCGCGATATTTCATTTCTTTATTAAGTCAATGCCATATTTTGTAACTGTGGGCGCCGGAGTCCTGGTTGGATGCACAGCATTTAAATGGTCACAGAGAATGATGACGCTTCCTCGTCTCTCTGTCTGTCTGTCGGTCGGTCTGTCTCTCTGTCTGTCTGGTAAGTATGGGCAGTGCTTACTGTGGCGCACAGCTGGAGCTTGTTACTTTGATGTATTTGAGACGCTTTGCACTTCGCTTTTATTTGTGGATGCGTCAGACGCAACAGCGGGACACAATTTGATTCGCGATCTGATCTCCCAGCATCCGGACATTCTGTGTGCTCTTTTATGCATTCATAAATAATCACTCAAAGCTGTTTACACATTTTGTCTATCGCAAAGAGTCTGTCAAATAGTATATGTACTTAGAAGTAGTTCAATTGAAACAGTTTCTTTACTACCGAACGATTTATTTACTTTGTTTTAGTAACAATCTCGCTCATTTTCAACATGTGATTTTAAACGGAATTGAGAGATAATTGAACTTAAATGAACGAATAAATTGACATTCCACTTGGAATTTGATGAAGTTTTGATAAAGTTATGAGATAAAAAAATTGAATATAAACTGAAATTAATCAAACATTTTCAATAAGTTTTAAAGTATCCAAATAGTTCAAATTCAAATTCTTAATTAATTTATACTTTAAATTTTAGAAGTTAAAACAAGAAGGTCGAAAAAACTTGTCGATCGGAATTGGTCTGCCAATACTATGCAATTTCAAAGTTTTCAAAGATTGGCAAATTAAAATTACTGACATAACCATAACCCGTACATTTTTCTCTCGCTGTTAGAAGGAAGACTACGTCGGCTTATAAATAGTAAATTTTCCCTCTAAATGCGGTACTTAATACACTTTGAGATAGCAAACGTGTCTAGGAGTAATGGTTAAATTAATAATTGTGTTTCGATTAGCTGTTACGAGTATGTGTAACCCTCATCCATAGGGTAGAAAGAATAAACAAAGACGAAATCCGAAACATTTGTCAAACGCTTGTCAAAGGCTGAAAAGCTTGTGACATTTCTATGAGACAATGCACGAAATCGACTGCCGCAGACTGGCGGCAGTATTGAATATATGTATGTTGGCTATATTGGCTATGTTGGGAGTTGGTAACGTAACCGCCCATTAGCCACATGCGCGCCTGCGTGACACTTTGGCATCAATCAAAGTTTCACCCGTTTAGTGTGTGAGTGTACTATTATTGTGAGTATGTGAGAGTTGGGTTTGGGTTTGGGTTGGGGTTTGTGTTTTTGGGATTGGGATTGTATTGTATTTGTTGTTACACCGCCTGCGTCGCAAGCGCGTAAAAAGACATTTTGACAAATTCAAGTAGCGCCATCTACACTCGGCTTTAATAGCTTTTATACTGCCTGTCACGATATTTCATCAGTCAAACGACCGCGGAGCGACCACGACCACGACCAACGTCAACAACAACAACAACAGCAACAGCAACAGCAATAAGAAGAACAACAACAACTGACACACATGGCATTCAAGGCCGGAAAAAGTGGAGGACAACGCCGACACAGTAGCGCGAATTTTATTTGATGTTATTTCCATTTGAAAATGAGTTATTGGTGCTGGTAACAACCCCTAAAAGCACCCTCACCCCCGTCACTGCCACAGTCAAGACTCTCTGGCTCTGGCTCTGGCTCTGGCTCTGAGCCATGTCCACAGTCCAGACACAAACATTCACTATGGCAGCTTATAAACACGCAGACCCAACTCGAGAATGTGGGCGTGGGTGCGGCCCTCAACAGAGAGCGCATACATTTTTGGGTGCCAAGTATGGCTCCCCTTTGTTTTTGATTTTGTTTTTGTTGTTGGATAGACTTCCCCAAACCTATTACACACATGCGTTCGTACATTCGAATTGCGATTTCCTTTCATTCGCTTCTCCGATTTGATTTATTTTATTTGTTTTGTATGACACCCGCAAGTGTTTCCCCCAGCCCCCAATCTTATCATTTCTATATTGTGGTATATTAATTTTGTAGGCGTTTCCACAAACCAGAAGCGTTTATGCTACGTAAAGAGAATAGCGAATAAAATGTTAACTTAAGATACAATATTTATATCCGTATATGGTATTCCCACGTCACTCCCGGCCAAAAGGGAGTGGTTAATCAAATGGGTTTTCTAACAGTTGTAATAACACACAGCGATAGGAAAATTATATGGTGTATCGTGGACAAGGCAATTGGTCATTATCAATGTTGACTGAAGATTTGTGATAGTGAGTGTATTCAGTCGGATTTCCTAATCCCATAACCTTAATAGCTTGATTGATTGCTAAACCAGTAAATCCTTTTAATTTGATAGCTAAATAAATCTATTATTCTAAGTAGTCGAGCATATGTTTGTAATGTTTGTTGTAACTAAAATAATAGTTTATGGGTACGTTATGAGCTTTTAATTGAGGCAATTATGAAGAGCATTAATGCCATTGTGGAATGATAATACTTCAAGATTTTTAATACTTTTCAACCCAATCAAAAGACAAGAAGTCATAATCTAAAATCGTGGAGTGCTTCCATTTGAACTTTTACAACTGATTTTATAAATCTCTAGTGATAACAATTAATAATTTTGAATTAAAATTTCAAATTATATTTTTATAGCAGGTCAATACCAGAACTTTTACTTTACGAATGGTACTTAGGTAAATGTTAAATGTTCATACTCATATAGGGAACTAGGATCAATAAACATTAAGTTCCCAATTTGATGACTGATTGATGACGCAAATCAACGAAAAGGTGATGAAGCGAATGCGTGCGATTGCAACTGCGAATCTGAGTATGGCACATTAGATATTCATGTGATTCGATATTCAGCATCCAGTGCGGTGAAGCAACCCACATTGAATTTTGTTTCTAGGGGGTGGTTCAGGAAATGCCTCGGGACCGCCCACTTACTGTTACAGTCTGATAAATCACATATTTTCGCTGATCAAATCAATCTAATTGACATCACTCAAAATGATGGCAGAAAACTTTTCACATTCGTTTTCGCAAAAAAATGCGAATAAATGAGTTCAAAATGGGGACTACGCTTCATCGCTGACTGGGCCCACGCCCCAGGAGTTTTTTTTTTGGCTTAATGGTGGCTATGTTTCGAGTAGAACAGAGCGCGGTGCGTTTGCCGTCTGCCACAGTATGAGCAGCAGCAGCAACGTGATTTATTTTCATTTGGATACCGATACCGTTGCTGATGCTGAAGCTGATGCCGATGCCGATGCCACCGTCACCGCCACCCAATTTCAACGCTCCGTCATCCTGACATTCGAATTGAAATGCAAATTCTGACGAATGTGCGCACGTTCCGCGCCTAGGGTCGGTTCTGGCTGGGAGGATGTTGTCCTCGACGTCGCCTCGACCGACTGATGAACGACACCGCCATCCAACGACTTTCTATGGTAAATGAGCCATCAACCCATGTGCGTTTCAATCGGAAAATCGGAAGTCCACATGTGCATATGCCCAAATACATACATATGTGCTAAGGCCCATATATAACAATCCATGTCCTCATTCGTATTGTACAATGTACATATGTATTATAGACTTATGTACTTCTACGCGATGATGCTCTTAATGTCATATGCTTTAATATGTATGCATATACCCTATATTAAAGGTGTTAGCAACCTGCTATAAAAACAATAATAATACCAAAAATATAATTCAAAGGCTCTTAAAATATTGTATTAGGTCCTACATACTACTGCCAATATTATAGGGTATCTTCTAGAGAGTATTCGTCATTCTTCACATAAAATATGTAAAGTACGACAAACTACAATCCATATTATAGGGTATCTTCTAGAGAGTATCTAAACATTGGCAGTTTTCTCATTGATTATGCCTTGCACTGTGATTGTAAGGCAATTGCAATCCTCTTAATAACTGCTTGCAATGCGAATGCATTTACTAGCAAGCAGTTCAAGCAGTGTATGTAATGTAGATTTAAAAAGAATGGGTGCAAGGATTTAACAACTACTATTACTATTAAAATTGTTACAAATGGTGTTTAATAAGGTAAATGTATTTTAACAAACTATTTTTAACTTAAAGTGTTATTCAGGTATTATAGATATACATATAATTAGTTGGAATTACTTACATCATTATAATATTGGACCAGCAGCCATGTTGGAAAGTTTAATTTCAATATCTTACTTATAGCCTGTATGAATGAAAGTAAGCAGAGAAGTTAATAAGTATAGTATTAATATATAGTTAGTAAAATGGACAGTAGTTACATATACTAAAATTTTGTCATTTAAACCTGGTATTTCCTGTAGTCTTGAATAGTCGCTTTTCAACCGAAAGATATATCGCTCGACTTGTAGGGAAATGCTGCGTTTAAACAGTACGAGTATTAACAAGTTTACTCTGTGTGCACGTTTGCTGGAGAGTGTGTCTGTATTCACATTCCTTCATTATACATAGACTCTTTCAACTGTGTGGCCAGACTGTCACACTGTCGGACTGTCACACTGTCAGACTGGCAGACTGTCGGGTATCACGTTCATGACACTCAGCCGCATTCATCCCGCTCTCATCCAAGTCCTCTGCAATGCAGCAACGCTTCCAGCTATGCACGGTAACAACTGTATCCCTTTTGAGCTCGTCGCCACTCGCAAAACTGACATGGAAGTCGACAACATCGCTCATACATACTGTATGCCCTGTTGGAAATTAAAGAATTTGCTCCTTTTAAATTATCGCAATTTTAAATTCGATAAACGATAGAAACGCAAATTGCACATGTATCTAAAGTGTAAATAAATAAGAATTTAATAATATACTTTCATATCATATTAGTTTCAACAAAGTCCTTTTTGTTGGCACTCGGTTAGTCTGCAGACACACATGCCTAGACACACAGTACACTCACACTTACACGCACACACATGTATGTATGTATCTACATATTCGGGTATGCATTGGAGTGCCTTCCTTGGAGAGTTACTGTCGGTCTCGGCGGTCCAGTCGCTTGTTCAGGCAAAATAAGTTGTTCAAGTGGCAGCTTAATTCGCATAAAATGAAAACACGCTGTCTACATTGTTCCTACAACTTTTCGAGTTTTTATGGCTCTTAAAATGGCTGCTAGACAAAGGGTTACCAAGCGGTTGCTGTAAAATCTATTGCAATTGCGTTTGCGTTGTGGCCCTTACCAAGCGTAGACTAAAGTTTTCTTTTTTTGGGGCTTTGCAAAAATAATTACAAAACATGTATCAGACATATCAAGCAAGTTGTTCTAGGGTAATACCCTGTACTCGTGCTAATTAGAAATAGGTAAAGCATGTGAGAGATTTCTAATATTGATTCACATATTGCATATTCTAATATTGCTATCACACTAGCTGCACTGCTTGCAACTATGCATTGTAAGCAGTGCAAGGACACTGTACACGAGAAATGTCAGGGACCGTAACTTTTATAAGTTTTAAAATAAATATTTCAAGGCAGCAGTTATTTATACACTCTTTTAAAGGTTTCCGAATAAAATTTATTTTTATTTTTATTAAAAAAATCAGAAATATAATATAATCTCATTTGTACAGAAATGTAACAAAATATCTTTTTATGTCATCTTTAAAACTTAAAAAGAAAAATTAAGTGTCTATCTTTTGATCCAGGAGGCGCATTACAAAAACTGTCTGGTATATTAATGATTTTTAGTATTTGTTAGTTATTTATTTACTAAAATATAGAACAAATAAAACGGAAATATTCGTCCTTATATCAAAGATCACGAATATTTTTAAATAGTGCTCCTACTGGTTCAGAAGATATTCAATTTAACTTAAGTTTTGATTTATTATTTACAACTATTAAAACATGAACAAAAAAAGCTCTTATTAATTTTTTTATATTTAAATAAAGTGTTATTTTGTAACTCTTAAATAAAAATAAATGTTTAATTATTATTTTTTCTTTGATTTTTTTTTAATTATGTGTGTAAATAAGTTCAAAATTTTTAATAACTATAACTAAATACCTTTTTCAATTTTATGAAATACGTGCGAAATACTGTTTGTACCCAATGTTTTATTTATATATTATATATAGGAGGGAGAAAAGAACTTCCGACATTAAATAGGAATTTTTGGTATCAAATAGTTGATCAAAATAATGAAATGATTACTTATTTATAGTGCAGGCAGAAAAGAAAATAAGGACATTAAACAGGAATTTTTGGTGGCAAAAAGTAGACTTGCGGTATTTTATTATTATGTTAATTTTGACTTGACTCCTGTAAAATACGTGCCAACTGACTGATCAACTTAATAGGGTAGGAGCTATAACAGAGCCTGAAGACGTAAACACGAAGGCCTTCAGAAGAAGTACTTGCAACATTGGTGCGGCAGGTGTCATTGAAAACTTCATCCCCAAGAGAGAATAAAACAATTACATTTGCGTTTGTCGAGGAAGTCGCGTGGTAGTTTTAACTTTATAATAAAGTTATAAGCAGGAATGTAATAACGAAATGCATTTAATCGCTTAGGTCCAAATGTTCACACATAGCTGACATCGGAATTATTGTATTTACATTTATGAATTGTTATACAATTTAATTTCCACCCCGATGAGGGAGAATTGCAAGTCGACAATTATTTGTATGACAACAAAAACAGTTAGCTTATATATCAAAATATAATAAATTAGAATAAGTTTAAATAGTTTGTTGTCTTTTGAATAGAAGAAAATATTTCGCCTATAATGAATAACTTAAATTACCGGAGCCTTGTTATAAAATAAAATGTTTTCACAATTATTCGCACATTGAATAAGATTATAGACTTGAGGCGAAATGTGCGTGTAGCCTGGAAGCTTCGTAGCAAAATTAATTGAAGAATTTCACAGCAAATAAAGCCTCCCTTTCCAAACTGGCCTACAAAGAAACAACACAATGTCAGTTAATCACGAAACAAAGTTGCATGTTGCCAATGTGCACTCAGTACTAACATATTCAGAAATCCATATGAATATTCAATTAGTGCGTTTTTTTCGTTGCCGGAGAATGTTAAAATCATTTTCGAATCCACTTGGATTGAAAAAAGTAAAGTTAATCGACCAGGAGATACGAAACACTTATTTTCACTTGGGTGGTAAGTAATAAATATTGAAAGATAAAAAATGCAAATTGAATTTTATGTTTTTTACTAAGGATTACTATACATATTTGTAATTATAAATTGGGGACTATTGTTTCATTTAAGATTATGTAACAGGTCTTTTAAGTAGACAATTGCCTTCTTGTTGACTTTGTGTGTATTTGTCGACCCTTCATGTAAGTACTTCTATAAGTAAGAGCACTGTCTCGT
This sequence comes from Drosophila neotestacea, assembly GCA_035044365.1. NCBI lineage: Eukaryota > Metazoa > Arthropoda > Insecta > Diptera > Drosophilidae > Drosophila > Drosophila neotestacea. Next base: position 3,877,865 of record JAWNMD010000157.1, on the reverse strand, counting down.
TTCACTGCCTTTCAATGTTGTCCCCTCTTCCTTCACTCGTCTCTGGTATGAAAACAACAGCCGTCGACGATCTACGCTACAATAATTTAGCGGTTAAATTCTGCATAAATGAATAATTATGCTTTTAATGGTGCAAATTGTGAATTGAATTGTTTTCATTATTTTACACTTCGTCGACAACCAACAGTTTTTCATAACCGCAAACAGTTTGCTTTAACAACGTCTAAAGTTATTTGTGAGACACCCTCTTTAAAATAAATTCTAATACATTACACAACACTGGTGACAGCTCAGCTTAGTTTAATACACCTATAAAATGAAACGGAATACTCGACAGAAAATACTTGTAGACTGATTTACTCTTAAATAATAATTTTCATCTAAATTAAAAAAGGTCCAACAACGTAATAGAGATAGTATAATAGTGGAATTATTATACATATTGGGGATCAATTTATATAAATTCGAACTAATATTCTACAACCGTGTTTAATCTTTGGTACCCAGAAGAACTTTATTGCTACTTATGAATAATGTTTGCAACTCTTCTAGTCGAGAGTGGTGGATGCAATACCCCGTATTTATAGATTTCGTACTTATCTGCGTCTTCCTTAGAGTAGTAGTTAGTAGCTTGACTTTCGAAAAGCTATAGAAATTTCTTGGATAGATAACTATCGCTGTTAAAAATATGTTTATTCAGGCTCAAGGTTGTCTCTTAAAAATTATTTCAATAATATATACATAAGGATATTATTTCATTTTTGCATATTGTAATTTTGTTAAAAGAAAACGTGAGAGAAGGGTAAGTGGCATACACTTAGCACATATTTAGTTATACTTTTTATTATCTTCTTAAGATACATATTCATATCGAAGTATGCAAATTACGGACATGTGCGCGTTGCAAAGTCAACTGGTTTGAGTTTTCCAAGACACCTTTCGAGTAGCTGTGGTACTTGTAAGTATGTATAGTATGTAAGTATATCAAGATGAAACATATTTCCGTTGAATGGTCAGAAGCAACGGCTTAGTCGGTCTAATTAAAAATTCTTATAAGGCAATTGCAAAATTGGTTTCTTATCTTTGTTTTATTATCGGCGCCACGAACGCTTAAACATGATGAGCTGATGGATAGCTGCCCAACCGAGGGCGGGTGTAAGACCTTTTGACCGCACTCTTCTCTTCCTATACATATATGTGGCTAGAGGATCTTGTATTCGAGCAAAAAAAAACTGCATTTATGAATAATATTATATTGTTTCATGATAATTTTCTGCTTTTCCCGTTTCTCGTTCCCTGCGATAGGTTCTTGCAATATTGTTAATGCCTGCCAAAGCGACGGAGGCGTTTTGCGAACTATTTTCTGTTTATGGTCACAGTCACGCGATCTACAAAGTATGAATGTACTATATATGCATAAGAATATGTAACCTGCGTGCTCTTTCATCAACTCAAAAACTTAAGAGTATTACTTTAATGTTCGTTAAAAATTTTCTTTAATGGATGTTACAAAGTTTGCGACGTCAAGTGACAGTGACCACAACATGTACTTACTATACAACTTATGAATATAAATAATAATATAATAATAATAAATGAAAAATGAATTAAAACTGCTTTTTTTATATGATTTTTAAATGAGGATCCATTTGATACTATTCTGAACTTGGCAGTTTCAACTATATTTACTCCTATTTCAACTCCTTGCAATGAAAAATCGAAAAATCGAATGCACTTCTTGTGTCCGCAAACACATGTTCTGCAAGCAGTGCTCACACCTAATGATAACAAATTCCTACACTTATAATTTGTTTATTGAAGAGCAGACAAATAGATTGAAATGAACTCGGGTGTTAGTGGAAAATAAAAAAACATGTTTTTAATGGTTCTGGAGTAAATAACGAACTATTTTGCATAATGGGCAGCAGAGAAGGGAAAGAGCAGAGCTAACACTGCTGTTTAACACTGCTTTATTATAAGTGTGATAATGGGTATTTGTTTGCTACTTTTGTCAAACACTTTTGATAAAAGAACTTGTACTTTTAATGATTATATTTTTATCAAAATACAGTGAAAGCTTTTGTTGCCTATTTCAAAACACTGATTTATTTCTATCATATATATTTATTAGCTTAATTAACATTCTACAAAACAATCATTCGTATGGAAAGCTTTAAATAAAAAGTTACATGCCAAGTGACATTGAATATTTTCAAGACATAGAACACTTTTCATTACTTCCTCAAGGGCGAACACAATATCAAACTTTAAACTTTTTAAAAGTCAAAAGATGTTTCTGGATATGCCTCAATAACTCACGCACTTTTCAATACTTACTTCGAGATCGGTCTCGCCTTTGCCAGCTGACCCATCCCAGTCACTACACTGAAACTGATAGCGGGCGCAGACTGTGCACACACACTGTATGGTATATGAAAGTACTCCGACTGTAATCTATCGCTTTTGGTTTTTGTGCGCGCCCACTCTAGCCACATGATGTGCGCAATGCCGTGTTCGAGCGCATACTAGTTGCGTTGCAAGTTGTGCTTTTCGCCGTCCGCTCCGCTCCGAGTCGGGCAGGGGTTGTGCATGTGGCATGTGGCGCATGAGCATTGCCACGCAGTTGAAACTGGTTTCTCCTCGAGTGCGAACGAGACAGACAACCAGCACATTGTCGATGTGTCAGTACTGCTCTTTCCAGCTGTTACAAGTGGCGAGCGCAGAGCGGCAAGTGGCGTGCGGCGTGTGGCAAGTGGGGCTGGGGCTGGTTCATTGGAAGAGACACGAAGGGGAAATTGCTCCGCCCATTGATAGCCGCTAAAAGCTGACTTCTTGTGCTTGTATCTCTCGTGTCCTCTCTCTGCACCTCGAATTGTTTTAAGTTTTAAACTTTGGCATGTTAGTTCTAAGGTTTTAATTAGTACACCGCAAATGAAAAGAATAGTCCTAGATCTTTTATACTTACCAACTTAAGCATAAGTAGATCGTAAATATTTCTAAGTTCGAAAATTTATGTCTCTGTCTCTTTGCAATTTTTCTAATTCTATTTAAGATGCTTAGGGCTCAGGAAAATTGCATTCGAAAATTTTACAGGTATTCTCTTAATGGTCTCAATGGCTTGCGTACTTGTATGTATGTGGACATGTATGTGCATGTGTGTATGTTTCAGCTCATGTAGCTTCCGACCAAAAAGTCTGAACACAAGCCTATGTCTACTCGTACTTTCTATAGACTTTGAACATGAGCTAATCAGCAGAACTCAAACTGCGGACTCTCCACCTCGTTCAGCCCTTTTCCTCCCGGGCCTGCTCCTGTTCCTGGATTGCCATGGACTGTCGAAAATTGCGTCCATGTCATGCATTCGCATCCATTCATTACCTACAACGAGCTGAGTGGCCGGACAACAGCGTTTGGCGTTTTGGATCCCTGCAAATATGCCGTGTTCGCATGTTATCCCAAATGTTCTGAGTGCCCCAAATGCACCCGCTGCATATTAGCCAACCGACAGAGACAGCAAGAGAATGAAAGAAAGAGAGTGTGTGTGAGAGAGCACGCGTCAGGCATTCTGTACTTTATTTTGCCGAACGAGCAAACATCTTGTCGGACTAGGAAACAAATGGCTTTGCTGGTTTAAACATTCAGCTGGTCCTTTTTTGAAAACTCCACACTTTTTTTCGTCCTCTCCAAAATGTTAACTTCGAAAGCAACATACAACATGCAACTCGTACAATTTTACAAATCCCTTTGTATACGCAGCTATTCTTTAACCTTTGAGTACTGAGAACAGTTTATTGTTTATTCCATTATCATTACTTCTAATTGATGTTTACGAATCTTGGATTAAATATTTAAATTAGAGTTGAGTGTGATCAGAATATGTCCGCTCTCATCTGAAGTAAAGAAATTATTGATCAATATTGTCAAACCTAAGATAACAATGACATACATTTCTACATAAAATTAAAAACCACAATCACACGCTTTTATCATATAGCTTTTAAAGATATAAAAAACTAATCCTGAACTTCATTTTGTACCAAGACCAAAGCATAAACGTTTCAGTATCAGTAAATTATATTGAAAGCTAGAAACAACATAATATTAATATGAAATAAGTGTCTTCCGAACTCGCCAGATAATTCATTCAACATGTTCGCACTGTTTGACAATATACATATGTTTTTGGATGTATGAACATGTATTTGCAGGTTGTCTATGGTTAATTTTCAGTTTAATTTTCCAATGATCGTTATTGAGAAAGCTAGATCGACACCTTTGGACGAAATGATACCATGTGATGTTTTTTTTTTTTTTTCGAAATTGACACTTAGAGGAAAATTATTCTACATCCCATAGCATGTCCTGTTTGAATATTGTAGCGGAAGTTCTTATAGCTCCGTCAAAAATTGACTTCGAATTGTTTACATGCAAATCAAATCAAAAACATTTCATCCAAATTTGGTCAAGTTTTTTATAAAGATACAAACTGTAATGTTGGTTGAAACATCTTAAGAACCAAAAAAGTTCTACAATGTAAAGGTTGCTTTTTAACCGATCGTACCTATGACAGCTATATGATATAGCAGTCCGATCTTAACCAATAAAGCTGTATGAAAATATAGCAAGCAACTTTTGTGTTTGGTTGAGATATCTGAAGAAACATATGTATTTACTTCGTTCAACAAAAGACTTACCGGTTTGACCATGATAACTTCAAAACTAAAAGACTAGTTTGCATAGAAACATACAGACAGACGGACAGACAGATGGACATGGCTTTATCGACTCACCTCATCGTCCTTATCAAGAATACATATAATATATGAAATCTACCACGACTCCTTCAATACGTTGGACATTTGGTGACAATATTAAATACCCTCTGCAAGGTTATAAAAAAGCTGTCATGCCATTTTTAATTTTTGAAACTTAGGATAATTAAGGTGCAAAGTGGTCGCTATTATTTCAGGAAAAGAAACCGAAACGAATTTCAACTCCGGTTCCGGTACGTACCGAAACGAGTATTTCGGTAAAAGGTTCTATTTCGGTTATGTCCTTTTGGTTCCGGTTCTCGTATCGGTCCATACAAGTACAGCAAAGTAATTTTTAAAAATTTAAAAATGTAAAGAAATTCGAATTTTATCAACAAATATATGTGTATGTATTACCGTACAAATGCAGTCATTTTAGCATGGTAGGTCTTACATATAATCCGAGAAATTTGATAGTAGTCGTGGTCATGGTACTCATCTTAAGTTTCACTCAGTAAAAATTTAAAATCGATTCCAAATTTAAAAATATATTGAAGTTTAGTCGCTGGCCAAAACCGTAACAAACCGTTATTTATGAATCGGGTTCTAAGCGATTTTTGGTTTAAAGAATTTCGGTTTTTCGGTTTCGGAACAATAAAAAAGTACTGTTTCGGTTACAGTTTAACCGTTAACCATTTTGAATCTCTATTCTCTACAAATAAAATAAGTGCAGTAAGCTACGGTGGGGCAAGCTCGACAGTAGGAGAGCCTTTACTTATGGGAATGAGTAAATAGTAGGGAAAATAGAAATTGTGAAATCGGAGAAAGTCCCCAATTAAACAAATTTTTGAGTGCAACGCGTTCACTTAAGATTGTTCTTCAATGTCGCGTGATGACAATCTAAAACCAACTTCTTCATTGCAAGGTATAGATCAACGTACATGCCAAGTTTTGTGTCTCTAGTTCTTATAGTCTCTGAGATCTAGGAACTCAAAAAAGGGACAGACAGACAGGCAGACGGACATGGCTATATCGGCTCCTCTGTTGATGCTGATCAAGAATATATGTACTGGGCTCTTCCACGCCTGCTTCTGACTGTTATGCCCCTTTTTTTGCACAAACTTAATAGACCCACTTACACTTTTTTAAGTACAGGGTCTAAGAAAAGATAAAACTACGCACTAAGACTCAACAGAATCCTGGCATTTTATGATCAATATCTAAATTAAAGAAAATATTTCTTAATTAATAAGGCATCTGCGAAACTTTTTACGTTATAGTCAAGTGAAAGTTTAAAATTATTAGTTTCATTTACCAAGTCATCCAAGGCCATCAGCTAACTGTGCTCAACTTATAAACCAATGCTTACTATGTATCTATGTTTAGTTGAAAATGATCATGTTACCAGTAAGTCAGAGCACACGGTAAATTAAAAGCTACCATAGGATAACATCTTATGAAAATTCAACTTGAAAGTCTATGAATACAGCACAATAATAATTTTCAATTGTACTTACTTAACTTCCAAGTAAGTATAATATTTGACTCGGGCTTAAAATAATATTTACATAAATTGTTGATCTTAACTTAGTTTTATGTTGCGCAATCGGCATATGCTGTGGAAGCGATCAGAGAAAAGGAAACATGAGCCAAATAAAAATCTCATTTGCACACAAATTTACTCCCAAAATGGCCAAGGTGCGCATCATTCAACTGGACTGTGTGTGTGTTTGTGTGTGTGTGTGTGTGTTGAGGACTGGTAACTGGACACCGGATGCAGATAAATCTTTGGGTTGCCGCCATACTCGAAGCATACTCTGGCTATACTCCAACAAGCCCCAAAAGCTTTGGCAACAAGTGCGAGTGCGTTTTGCATGCTGTTGGTAGGTAAGAAGCAGCTGGAGTTGGATTTGGAGTTGGAGTTGGAGTTAAAGCTCGATCGGAATCATACGATAAGCAAAGGCTTCTTCCAGTCACAAGTCACAAGTCGCAAGTCGCCAGTCGCCAGTTGGACTGTGACAAACTTAATTGCGCCTATTCCTGCATTAATTGTACACACACGCGCGAGACGATTCTCTGGCGACTCTTCAGACCTGAGAATGAGGATGGGAACTGAGGACAGACCGGCGATTGAGCTCACGATTTGCATGGCGTCAGCAACTGTCGAGAGAAGGAGGTGATGGGGAGGAGTAGTCCTCCCAAGTTACCAAGACTCTCATTTCATACCTTAACTTACCGGCGGAATGTGTTAATTAAATATTTAAATTATTCTCTTCAGTTGCTCGCAGATCGACAGACAGACTGCGCATCCCCGTTGAAATTAAGTCTCGCTTGCCCTTTCTATCTGTCGGGTATGCCAGACTACTTACAACAACAACAGCAATAACAACAAAAACAACAACAATAACAATAACATCCAAGTGTGGGGTGTGCCTTGTTCGATCTGCGTATTTATTCCCTTTCTTCTTTTTTTAGCTTTTGCAACTTGAAATGAAAAATGGCGACACGCGTCCTTTGGGTAAAAAGCCACAAAACAATTTTATTTTATTTCATTTTATTTTATTTGGACAGATACCACACATAGCGGCAATAATTTAACTGGCAGTGCACAGTGTCCTTGCAATGTCCTGTACCATGAATTTAAATAAAATTAATTAAACTTGCTTTTCGCTGGGAATTGCTCGATGAACGCCAGCAGGTTTTTCTTGCAAATTGAAAATTTTTATTGACCAATTTGACGCGATTTTATGCGTGGGGTCAGTGCAATTGGAATTGGTACGAGTATTGCCAAAACAGCAACAATTCCCACCGCAAGGATAACAACGACAACAAAGCCATAAACTTGTACGCTATCAATGTACATTTCTGCATAGATAAATTAGAAAACGCAGCCCCACAGCCATTTGAGATACAAATTAGAGCCGCGGGCCTATAGTGAGCCTCCATTCATCGCAACCATTCATCTGCTACAGATACATACATACGTAGACATATTTGTGTATGTTTGTACGCGTATTTACGTTGCACGTTGCACGTTTCACGTTGCACAACCGCGGATATACGCAAAACATACCCATGCCCGACCACGGTCACCGTGTAACGTGCGCCAGGGGCAGCTTCTGCTGTTGCTGCAACGCAGCCGATGCGTCCAATGCGGCAATGGGGCCGCTCTCGAATGAGTTATAGCGCTTGTTGGCGATTTTATTGCCACAGCGCACCCATAAAATATGGTAAATTATAGCGGTTTGTTGTTTTGGCCATTTTGTTGCCGAATAATGTACCACGTGTGCGTCCGGACTCCGGTCTCCGTCCTACAAGAGGACCTGTTTCGGGATCTACCTCGGGATCGGGACCGGGATTGCCTGCCAACACACGCCCGCAACCGACCGACCGAATGCGGTTGTGTTCAACTTTACAAGTATAAAAATCTGTACAATTGTTAGAGTCCTTGTTCAAGATATTTTAATCGTTTCCCCTCTTCCGTAATGCCAGCTAAAATGTTTTAATCGTATCTAAAGCTATAATGACTATTTCAAACCGTTTCCCTTTTGTAAAAATACTTTTAAGGGAAATTTTGTAAAACTTGACGTGCAGTATACTATATTTTAGGATAAATACAAAAACAAAAATATTTTGAACCCATCAGATATAAATGCCTTTTGAACTTGAGTGAAATAGATATCTTCGATATAACATATATGTACATAGATTCCCTCGTAAACGTCTTTAAATAACTAGCTAAGGAGAAGATAAGCATAACATTTATTGAAGTAGGAAATAATGGTTAGAATAGACATAAATACTAAGCGAAAAAAATAAATAGAGAGATAAAGACACAGCTATGTATCTACAAGTATCTAATACCTATCCATTGCTTATTAGACATATCAACACTTCAAATTGCCATGATCGTGGAAAGCAGTGCATGACTTTTGGTGAAATTGATCTGCTTGCATTGCGTATGTGATTCCAAGCAGTGCATTTACAGGATAAATCATTATTATCCCTGCATGTAGCGCAGTTTCTATAAAAACTGGCACCCTTACCAAGCTTTAGACAGCTTTTAATTACACATCTAAAATCATTAGCTTTTACATTCAATCCAAGTGTACAAAATAGTAAAAAGCGACACTTTTCAAATGACTCCGAGTCTCCTAATATTTTGTTAAAAGTCATGCTAAAAGAGACACACATTTTTACTTAATAGTTATTACTATTAAATTTAAAAAAATGTCGTTTCCGAAAATATTCTAAAGGAACTCCTTAGTCACTGACTTAAATAAAGTAAAAATATTAACTTTCATATCTAGCAGCATTAACATCCTTGCATCCTCTTGTCTCACCTTGACGCGATCCTGATTGCATGTAATAATTTCTGATTGCCATATATAATTATTTTATGCAACAGAATAGTTCGATTCATTATCGTTCAAATGCAGTTTATAGAATATGGACAAAAATAACAATGGCAACAACAACAACCCCCAAAAAAGGGGCGTCAGGTGCTGCAACATTTGGAAAGCCCATTATACCACATGGTTGCGCTTGGACCGATGAGGCAATTGTGCGGAAAACCCCTAAACATGTTTTGGGTTAATTTAAAATGTGGCCGACCTCGATTCGCACATATAAAAGACAAAATAACAGTGGTCTAGTCGACTCTTATGTGACTAGAAGATACCCTTTGCACAGCTAGAGAGAAAAATGTGTTTTAGAAGTGTAAAGATATTGTCAAGAGATTCAAGGAAACATTTTAAAAACGACCATAATTTCATTATTTCTTTTTAAAGAAAAGAGAACGCGTCAAATATAGCTTCTTCAAACTGTTTCCTATGATAACCACGCTCGATATTCCCTTCTTTAAATCTTCCCAATGAGTACAGGGTATAATTAATGATGACATTTTCCACTCTGTGGATAAAATTGCAAAAGCCAACGGTCAGACAAAAGCCAATGCAAAAGTGGAGCTTTAGTTTGCCGCGTATATAGGGTTGATCAGGATAGGGTTAGCAAATACAGTGATACACATAAATATACATACGCACAGATGCAGTTGCATAACAGACTGTGATGCACTTTACCAAAGTGTGCAATTGAATGCAGATGGCGCCATAATTCAGACGGCTAATTTGAAATTTTTAAAATTTATCTTATGATTCTTGCATGCAACATTTCTCGTTGCACGTTTGAACTTTTAGTCCCTTTCACAGATACGCATTTATATGCCTATTTCAATATTATTCAAAGTAGTGATGACTTTAATTCAATTACTGTGACATATGTATGTAGAATAAAAGTGCAGCAAGCTACAGTGGAGCAAGCTCGACAGTAGAAGACCCTGTACTTTTTGAGTGCAAAGCGTTTACTATAGATTGTTCTTCAATGTTGCGTACCATTCAATAGATGGCAAACATTTTCCCTTTATCGGGTTTATATTTATCAGCTCAAAATGATTTCAATTCGCAAAAGTAGGCCAAAATACAATTAAAAAAGATAAACAAAATTCACTTTTGAAAAATCTTGCCGAAAGTACAACCTGATCAGGAGTGTATAGTAATTGTAAATAAAATTTAATTGCACTACACTGATAGAAAAAAGATTCTAAAATCAAGATTTTGGTTTTAGAACTAAGAACACAAAGAAAATTATAAAAAGTAATACTTATTTGTTTTTTATTTACCGTATGGTTTTTTATACCCTGTTTTTTATTAATATTCTCATTAAATTTTAATTTTTGTGCACTATCGTTTTATTTATTAGCACATTTAATGTTTTTTTAATAACCAAACTTACGTGGAATTTGAACTCGGGACCTCAGCTTCAGAGTCGGGTACTCTATTCAATGAGCTACGATGACAACAATTTGTGGTATATATATTTTCTACACAGAAAGACACGCTGACACTGACGGACAAAATGTCAGAAATCCCTGTAGTTAATTTTATGTATATTTCAAGAAAGAAAAATTCTCAATTTAATATATGAATATATTTCTTGAATTAGGAAATCTTCATTTTAGATTACACCAACTTGTCTTGTGAGTATTCGGTGCAAAACCTGCATTTATAACAAATAATTTGTAAAAATTTAATTAGACTCAAGGAATATTTTTATAAATGCCAAAAAAGAAACTAAACAATTTAAGATGATTCTTCTTGATTTTAGCACAGCTTCGAATGAATGTGAGTGAATGTTGTATTAGCGGCTGTATTAACAACTAATGAGCTCATTCACTTATACTTTGTACAACTTTGAGTTTATTTGAGTGCAGAACTGTATTTTATAGCTCTGTAGAGTTAGAAATGAATGCATTCATGCAGACCTCTACTATCAGTGTATGCTGATAGTTTTAACTGAGTTCACTTAGTTTCTTAAATATATATCTAATTGAGCATTTTGCTTTTCGAAGATATTTGCACCTACTAAAATTATTTAGAATATCCGATAAATAGGGTCGATTCGTTCAACTTCTAAATATTTGATGGTCACTTAAGATTTTAGCAGAGATAGGTTTCTGACAGATCTTTAATGAGTATTTAAACACTATTTCTCATTTCGTATTATTTGCTAGGAAATTAATTCCGGAAAACTCAGAAGACCTCTTAAACACGATGTGAAAATTTGCTGTGTTTAATCCTTGACATAATTTATACTATAACTGGGATCATAAGATTAACCCTAGCTAAGCCTCTTGACTACAATATATTTGGGATCTCATATCTATTCGTAAGAGTTATGTCATTACGAGTTGAGTATTCTCAACTAGAGTATTTACCGCTTTAAATGTATTAAATTTATTTATGGTTCTTAAGATACGATCACAATTTCCATCAGTCTCGGAGTTACTTAAATTGATAGCTATGTGCCTTTTAGGTGTGGTCACATTGAGCACATATTTCTCTCCGATTTAGAAAAAACAGACACTCCGTCATGATCACGATACAAATTGTAACGCGTGTCAGCAGAATAGAAAAAATCCATTAATCGTTGATGACAAAATAGAATTATCAGCGGGAGAAACAATCCATAGTTAGAAACCAATCGAAACATGTCGTGTTTAATCCGCTTTGACAGTTTTAGCCTTTTGTACAAATCATAAACAATTCCAATAGTAAAAAAAGTAGCATAACTTTCATTTCAAGTGTTATTGTACTTTAACGGAGCTAAGTTTCTATGTCCTATGCATATTGTTTAAATAGACATATAAACATATATACTTATAAATAACAGGCAGAGTTAGAAATGTTTGTATATTGGAATGTAGACTTTGATTTCAGAGATAAAAGGCAAAAATAAACCAGGGACCGTAACTGTTGTAGTTTAATAAATACAAATTTCAAGTTACAATTTTGCAATAACTTTTTATTAATCTTTAAACAAAAATTGAATATTAAAAATAAAAGCTCAGTTTCAATTAAAAGTTGCGGTAACTTTTACTTTCTTTTATTTTTATATAAATAACGAAATAAGGGTTATATTTGGTTTTTAATACGAGCTTCTAAATTACAGTTTTCCGTTACTTTTAATTTAAAAGTCAAAAATAAAAGCTAAATTCCAATATCTTTTGAACTAAGTATGGGAAATATGGCCAAAACTGTTCATCAAGAGCATTCATCATATATGGTTCAATACTTTTCTTTCATATGATATCATCACAGTTCGTTTAAGAGCATTCATGTAGGATCCCATTTGGAGTAACGATCCAATTATGGCATATAGAAACCGTAAACTCAACTAGCTCTAAGATTGAGTATTATTTAATGATAAATAGAATAATATCTATGTGCGGTACACACACCAAATAAATCAAAAACGCTTTTCTAGAATAGATTTACATATCTAAAGTACAGGGTAAGAGACATTACTTACCAATCCTGATCTGTCTTCAGTGGGAATGAAAGCTAAGCATTCTTGCAGTTTCCCAATATGAATTCGATGTATTATTTTCTCTTTATTATAATAATTTTTATATTTCAAACTTACAAACATATTTATTATATTTATTAAATTTTTAGTTAATTTTAAAAGTGTGTTAAATATTCGTACATACATATGATAAATTATAGCAACTAGCTAGGAATCGGTTAATAGGTCGGATTATTCAACTAGAGTTTATAAATACACAAACACACTTTCGTATATGGGCATACCCATGCTACTATTACAGGGTATTCAATGCAATATGGATGAACATTATTGATAAATGTAAAGTTTAACTGCAAATGATGGGCTAATCTTAAGTTTAAGTAGTTATCGTTAAGTCTGTGCATCACTAACATGCACATGCAAGTACATGGATATATCACAGAAAAACTGGCTATCATATAGGATTTCAAAAGCATACAAAGACACTATATGTAGTAAAAATATATTAACTGAATTATACTTTATAGAGTGTTTTTAATTTACATATTGAACTTGACTATCTACAGAGTTGATTAGGATTTCAAGCTGTTAAGTTTAGAAATCGAGTGATAATATTTATATAGATTATAGAACTCTATAAGTATGAAACACACTCAAGTACTTTGAATGAATTCCAAATATTCTTTCAGCTCATGTTTATGTTCTGTCATCTTGATGCTTTAGTGTTATGTTCAAGTCATTAAACTCGGCAAGATAATGACTCAAATCCCACTGCATGATAAACTGTTGTCGTGTTTGGAGCGACATTTAGTCACATCGTCTCATTCCCTCGCCCCCCGCCAACGAACGAGACGAAGCCTGAAAGTTTCAGCTTAAATTGAAGAGTGTAAATATGCTAATTAAAGTTATAAAGTGAAATAATTGACGATATAATAGGAAATAAAGTTTTATTGCCATACTTAAGCTACATTTATTGCAAAATAATTAGTGTGGTTACTGTTATCGTTATCGTTGGCATCTCCCATCTCTCTTTCTCTCTCTCTCTCTCTCTCTCTCTCTCTCTCTCTCTCTCACTTTCTATATGGGATGCCGGCGAAATTTGCACTTGTCCCCCTTGGGCCTGGTTATTAAATTTGGTATTTGGTATCGGCATCCCTCAAAGGGGGAGCCTAACGAGTCGGAGCGACCGGCGCTGGTTCCAACCCGGTACCTCTATCGGAGTCCCTATTGGCTACCAATAGAAAGAAGCCTTACGAGTTGGAGCGACCGCTTGTCAGATAGTTTCCATAAATGTTATTATTGTAAAGCATTGAACCCATGGATGTGACTGGTACCGATATCGAGCCCGGTACTGCCACCGGGCCGGTTCCGGAATGCAGTGTAGAGCTGTTGCTGCTGTTGCTCCCGTTGCTGATGCTGGTGTTGTTGATGTTGATGTGACTGATCAGCTTCATGTTTGGCGGTGTCTGTGGCGGGGTATCGGGTTGGATCTCGGAAAACCCCACTCTCTGCTGATGGGGTTGAGGCAGGTAGGGCGCTTGTGTCGAACTCATGTGGGAGAGATCGCGATGCATATGGATAGACGTCTTGGAATTGATATGCATGCCCATGGCCTCGGTGTACACCGTAGGTATCCGCGAATATGGCGATCCGGCGGCGTAACTGCTCATCATACTCAGCGGCGAACCTAGCTCGGCTTGCGGCCCCATAGTCATATTGCTCGGGGTTGCCAGGGATTGCTGGTGTGCCGCCTGCTGCTGCTGCTGCTGCGATGCTCCGTATGGTGTTGAGGGGTCGGGGAGGAGTCGGGCAACTGTTGTTGGGGGTAAAAGTTCTGGCCGAGATATGCCGTAGGAGGCGGTGTCTTGCAGGCGACTGTGTCGGCCACACTCCAGATTTTGGGCTTGCTCGCCGGCACCGGTATGCCACAGTCTCTGCTCAGCTGGTTTTTTTGAAGGGTATAATCGCTGACACTGCCACTTGTGTTGCCACTGGGGTTGCCACCTGGGTTTCCACTCGGGTTGCCTGGGTCTTGGCCTTGACCCTGCCCATAGCCAGGATTATAATAGATGGCCGCTGACTGTTGATGTTGCTGTTGCTGTTGTTGCTCCTGCTGCTGTTGCTGCTGCTGCTGGTGTTGTGCATGGGCATGGGCGTGGGCTTGGGCTTGGGCATGGGCGTAGGGATTGTAGGCATGCGAGGGATGCGGACTAAAGCTAGCTGCCCCATAGGGAGGTAGCCCTCGTATGGCTAACAAATTCTGGGGCTCACGCTCCAGCTTCTCCTCAATGTCCAGCTCCTTGTCAGACTTGCCAAGCTCGGACTTAATACGTTGATTTCCAGGATCTGGCGATTAAAGTTGAGGCGTGTGTCCAAAAAAAAACGGACACAACAAAAAATATAAATTTAATTAATTTTCAAGTCGACAAAACGGAAGTAAGACACAAGTTCTCAGAGGAGTCAAGGCAAACTTGGCAGTTGTGAGTTGCGAGTTGCCAGCTGTTAGCTGTTAGCAGCAAGTGGCAAGTGGCAACTGGGCGTTTGCCAGTCTGTGGCAGGCGCAGGCAAAAACCCTTGAAATTGTTGGTGGGCGTTGATGCGTGCAACCCTCGCGAAAGCTTTCAGCAACAAAATGCTCTAGCTTCCGCTCCAACTCCAATTCGAGGTCCCGTCCCGTCCCGTTCCGTCCATCCCCTCCCCTCCAATTCTCACTCTCCATCAAGTGTTTTCCAAGCATTGCTCGAGCGGGAAAAGTCGCCAAGTCGAGCAAGGCCATATGGAGAGCAAAGTGCGGGCGCAAGGCCACTTTGCCAACAATGTGCTGTCAACTTCCGGGGAGGATGTCGCCTAAGCAGTCAGACAAATAAACGGACGGCAGACAAAGATTGCATAACATTCGTTTCGCCACATAAATTGTACTTAAAAGGCCGCTGCCACAAAATCTTTAGCTACAACCAGGAGCGGGAGGAATTGAGTTCTCTGGCATGAAGCCAAGGAGGGTCAGGCATTTAAATCAATGGAGGAAAGGGCGTTTACAAAACAATACTTCCAACAAACACATGCATGTAGATTATAAACCTTACGACCTTAAAAATTATAAGTCCCCCACAAAAAGGATTTGGGGCTGGGGTCAATAACTTGTTCGGAAGAAGAGTTAGGAGACGGAGCAAATTAGGTGACAGCTTACCAAATGTGTCACTGGAAACTGGCAACTTTGAGCCATCGCCGGATTCCTTTTCCTTTTCGTCATCCGACATTAGTCCGTCGTCATCATCTTCTGTCTTGTTTTTCGGCTCCCATGTCATCTTGTTTTCCTTTTTCAGACGTCGCCGTGCATTGGCAAACCACGTGGAGACCTGGGTAAGTGTCATCTTTGTGATGATGGCCAACATGATTTTCTCGCCCTTGGTCGGATAGGGATTCTTCTTGTGCTCACTCAACCACGCCTTCAATGTGGCCGTTGATTCGCGCGTGGCATTCTTGCGACGTGAGGCGAGATCGTAGTTGGGCCCATAACTGGAAAAGACAAAAACAGTCTAGTTAAATAAACACTAATATCAGCTCATTAGCCTAGGCTAACTGGCATGACTTGGCTTTAATCTCAGACTACTCAGAACTACGCCTTGTCTTTGAACAAACATGGAGTGATTGGGTCTTCCGGTAAATTCGACGTCTCCTACCCATCAGTCTTATCAGTAACTTGGCTAATAGCACTATTGACTGCCACACCTTTCAGTCAACCACTTTAAGCCAAAAGACAAAGTACAAACAGAGTACAATGGGTTAAATCGAAGAAAAATACAAGTAATTACATCATTTCAATAACAACAAATGAGAAGTGCTCAACTGGGCAATACCCTGGACTCTTATTTCACAAAGATTCCTGAAAAATAAGTTTAAGTCGAACCACTTTCACTCTTAACAATCTTTAAACATCTTATTGCTTCCATTAAATAAAATCTTTAAGAGTCTGAAGTAGACAGCCAGAAATTTAGATTGAGCTCTTTTTAGTCGACTCAAATTGAAAACGGTTAAGGACGGTTTTCCCTTTTCTACTCTCCATTTTCATCGGCATGTACGTGTTGCACTTTTGATTCACGAAATTCCTTTTCATGGCGCTTCAACTAAACTAACGCACAATGAAAAACCGCGACAGGAGAAACGCCCTGGGAATTTTAATCTGTGCATTTGTAACTTCCTTCCGACCAGACCACACCACACAAACAACAGAGACCTTTCCTTCCCTTCCCTTCATCATCCTTCTCTTCCAGTCATAAACTTATTGAGTTTAGTGTATTTTTAAAAGCATCGCGACGGTTCGGGTTAGCATAGGGGAAGGATGATGTTATCCTTTGCAGATTGTCTCCAAGTCTCAGCCAGAACTTGTGACTTGGGCCGGGCAAATAAAAACTCAGCAGACGTTGCATAAAACTTTTGGTCTCTGACCCAGGAAAGCATTTGAAACTCGCTTAACTTTTCTGCTATTGGGGCAATTGCTTTTCTACTTAGACTTACCCATAGGCAGCCAGAGTGGGATCATAGGAATAATATCCGCTAGTCGATTGTAGGCCAGCTGAGGTCCAGGCGTTCATCTCGGACCCAGAGCTGGCATCCTTCATGCCATAGGGATTATTCTAAGAGGAAAATTGATAAAAAGTAGTACAGTTGTTATTCGTTGTGAGGAAGCGCCAGGTGGACAAAGCCGACAACACGCTTGTAAGCCTCCATTGATTGCCTACTGGAGAAGCGACAAACCGGATTGCAATCCATTGAGATGTGCTCTTGGCATCTCCTGTTTGCTTAACCTGTCGGCTTACAATCAGCGTGGACTTCTGCCCGCTGCCTTAATCCAATTAGCCCCAATACAAATACGAGCTGGAAGATCACTTACCAGAGGCGAGTAGAAGGCTGAGTTGTCGACACCGATGCTTGGATAGGGATTCTGCTCATTGGAGGGATAAGGTCCACCGTAGACTCCCACGCCACCTGAGGGTAAGGCCATGCGGGAGTAACCTCCAAGCGTTAGACGCGCCGAATCGTATTGACAGGAGCAGACCGTGTGTCCCGAGACGGGATCTGTGATAATCGGACGACCGTTTTCGCAGCAGGACATGTTGTTTGCCACACGAACATGAGCCTCCAGAGCACTGACACCGCCAGGAGCATCTGTTTCTGTGGCGCCGCTCACATCGTTGCCAACTGCATCTGCATCCGTCGGCGACGTGGCAGCAACTCCGGCTGCTCCTGCAACTGCTGCGCCCGCATTGTTAGACGACTGAGAAATTGCACCTGGACTAACGGGACCGGTGATGCCTGTGGTTGTCGAACCGCCCGAGGGGCTAAGCGAGGCCTCGTTTGTCCCCGACAAAGGCGACGGCACTGATCCCCCGCCATGTCCGCTCTGACTGTCCCCGGTTGTGACTGCCGTGCCGCCAAGTAACTGAAAGACAAAAAACCGAAAAGAAGCACGTCGAATAAATATCGCAAAAACTTTAAAGCCAAAAGAAGTTTGCAATGGAACCATTCTTTAAACAGGTGATGCGCTCAAGGACGAGAAACGAACTTAGGGTAGAGGATATGGGTAGGGGTAGGGGTAGGGGTAGAGGATAGGGGATAGGGTAGGGGCTCGAAACCTTTGGGTCGAAATCAACAAAACAGATTAAGACGATAACTCCAAATGTCAAAATATTTTATTGGCTTGGCGCATTTTGCGATCCGTTCCATCTATTTTCACTTCATTAATTTTCAATTTATCACAGTCAGATTTAAGATACTGTTGGGCCTGTCTCTGCAGCTCGGTCTCCGATTCTTCGACTCGACTCGACCCGGCACAGACCCAGGCAGATCTTTGAAGAGGGTACAGCCGAAGTATCAGCGGACCGATCGACCGCTCGATTGAGTGTGGGCATTTCCAGGCAAAAAGGGCAAGAAATTGAATGAGGCACTCAGGTATGCGCTTGCACGATAACCGCAACGAATTGCCGATTCCGATTCCGAATGGAGGACTGAACCAGGCAAGAGCCAACACAAGTGCTCTGCTGACTTTGAGATTGAGGTTGGGACATTGAAAGTTGCCCAAAACACAGACAAATAAGACTACGAAAAAGCCAATAGGCTGAAATAAGCCATCCGTCACACTCATAGATCATTCCCAGTTATCGAATTCTAATGAATTTCCCCAAACAATTCCAAAACCCGCAACACCAGACGAGCAGTCTAAATCCATAACTGGGCGTTGATCCTACTTGGTAAGTAATACCTGTTACCAAATCAATGCATCAGCTAACAATTATCACTCATCTTTTAGCCAGCTACCGTTTTGGCCACATCTCTTTGGCAAATCACAGCTACTGCAGTCAAATTTATGCTTTAAATAATAATGGTAATTCGCCAGTTGAACAAGCTGATTTTCAACACCTCCTGCAGGCTATCTAATCGCAAGGCAATTTCGTGCGGACACCCGTCCTCAGACTACAGTCTACAGTCTGAGCACCCGATACACCCGGTATTCTCGACTCTCTACACGGTTCTCAGTGCAAACTTGAAATTATTGCATAATGAAGGCGTTTTCATGAATGAAATCTAATGAATTCTGAATGAATGACCACTGCCCAACTGAGAAGCCAGAGCAGGCGACGAAGCGACCAACTGTAACGACGACGAGGCAACGAATTCACAAAAAACCACAACAAGTGGCATGCCTCATACCTCCTCTGCCTTCTCCCCTACTCCTCTACTCCATCTTTCTGTCCTGCTAATGTACAAAACGCTGCGCGCGCTCATTTCTTATTATTCTTTATTTTTATATGCGATTCGAACATCAATTTCAGTTTTTGTGGTCGTCCATAAAAAACACATATCAGCACAACGACGACAACGACACTGAGGACCCGACTGGTCGACTGGTCGAAAGCAGCAACCGGCCACTGACCAGGGACAGAACCAGCACTAGCACCAGCACCAGCAACAGCACCAGCACCAGAGACCAAAGTCAGAGCCAGGGCTTATTATCGGCACGCAAGTCAGTTTATTTTTAATGATTCTCACTCACCCACTCTGGGATGGATGCATTGTAAAGTCCGCGCTGCCGGGTTTATCGTGAGCTGGACACAGACAGGATAGCATACGATGGCCCCGAGGGGTTCTCGCTTTGGCTTAAAGGCGATTTTAAGCCTCCATCTCTCTCACTCTCTTTCTCTACTCTATCTCTCACTTCACAATGCGGAAATGTTGCAAATGTTGGCAAGTGTTGGCAACTATTAAATATTGCTTTATAGTTCCCTGTTTTATGACTTGGATATTACGATAAACGGTGTGAACGGCTTTGAAGCGTCCTCCGTTTTGAAGTTTCTTTTTTTTTTGTGCCTGCCATGTCATAGGAAGGATATTCAGGGGCATATATTCCTTTCATTTATGCTCTAGGCTTACAATAAAATTACTGTGTTGGGCTTATAATAGTGCTTGTAATTTGGTTTATAATCTTATATAATACAATATAATTAAGGGCATTCAAAATAAACAAAGATGAACTCACTAAACGATTTATTTATTGATATACTACTGATTGGTGAACAGCATGAAATCTAAAATATACTTTCCATTTACAAAGTTAGTGCTCAGAAGAGATATTTTAAAAGTTACCTCTCAAGAAAAAATAATCCTCCGAGCAGTGGCATATTAAACTTTAATTTTTCTTCATCCCTTCAACTTAAAATTCTTTTTCAAGAATCAAATTAACATAACATACAAATCGAGAAGTTTTTCACAGTTTTAAATAACTGGAATAAACTTAATTTTAAGTTTTAATAAATTGGTTTAAATGTTTAGTGAAATATTAATACAATTGGTTAGAAATTTGTGAAAAACAATTAAGGCACTTGAACAGTTAATATCTTGTGTGATTTATTTAATTTCTTTTAGATATACATAACAATAATAAAGTAAAAATGAAATATTCTATTTCTATACCAATTACATCAATTCGAGTTCAAATGTAGTTCAAAGCACAAGAACACGCTGTAAATATTCAAGAGATGAATGTCATGTGCTCTATTTGTTGCATGACACAAGTTCAAAAGAATCGAATGCCACATTTGCAGCGAACCTTGCAACAAGTTTTCTTCGGAGAACGCGAGTCAATTGTTATTGTTAAACAAGCAAATCGACAACAAACGAAAAGTACGTGTAAATAGCAAATACTCATCAACCGTAATCGTTGATGGGAGCGGCTTCTACATACATATTTAGGGCCTTTGAAGTGCAGACAGGCACAGTTAGCGAATGGCAACCGTACGGTACGGCCTTTTGTTCGCCTCCCATCGTCAGTGGCCACCCGCTCTGACCAAATTGTTGGAAAAACTGGTGCCGTCACTTTATGGTTATTAATTTTATGATTTATGTTAAAGCTCACGAAACGCCTGGCCAAACGGTACGACTCGGTACGGATCTTTTTGGCCCGGTCCCACCTTGGCCAATTCCAATTGGCAATTGCTCAGTGCGTTTCGTATGTAACAAAGGAGATTTCCCATTCTTATTGTTGTTGTTGTTGTTGTTGTTGTGCTTACTGTTGTTGGTCTTCCTCTTATTGTTGGTGTTGTGTATTGCTTGTTGTGGGTTGTTATGCTGCTGTTGCTGCCGTTTCGCTCTTGTTGCTGCTACTGCTGGAAGATGCGTTTATGGATTTTTGTTTTTGCACTCCAAGCAACAACAGCAACAACAACAATAGCAACAACTAAACAAAGAGTCTGCAGCAAAAAAGTGATAGCTGTACGGCAATAGAAGGTTGCTCCCGACGCCAGTCGACTTGGAATTGCAGCAGAAACAGCAACAGCAACGGCAACGGCAACAGCAACGGCAACGGCGCCGCCAGCAACAACAGCAACAGCAATGACAAACAATAAGCGAAAATAAAGAGAGTATGAGGAGTATTTTGGGGAGTGCAGAGAGTACAGAGGCTGCTGAGAAGAAGTCGAGCCTGGGACTGTCGACATTTGGTTTTGGTTTTGGCTCTGAGCTCTGCAGACAGAGCAGAGACTCGAGGCGACGGCGACGACAGTGCGTCGTGGCATTTGGCATATTCTCACATTCATCCACAGTCAGGAGTGCAGCCAACGTACAGGCAAAGCAATATCCCCTACCTCTACCCTATACCTCTTCTTATTCTACAGACTATACCCTTACCAATACCAGTACAAATACCAAAACCAATACACATAGCATTGATGCGTGTTTTTGCTAATGCGAATAAGTTGCTCTGTTGCTGCAGAGGTTGTTTTTGTTGCTGTTGGTGTTGTTGTTTTTGTTGTTGGGGCGCTCCTTTTATTGAATTAACTTCAGTTTCAGTAGTTGGTTGTCGTTCCAACTCCAACTTCAATTCCAACTCCAGCTTCTGGACCAATTCTTTGTTTTAGCGTGGCAGTCGCCTTTCAATGTTTGCATTAAAAATTCATAAATCAATTATGGAATGCACACGGCAAAATATTAGTTTTTTCTCGCATCATTCGGCCTCTGTTCCAGGCTCCTCATCATGGCAAAAAGGACCCTGACCAAATCGAACCAAACTGTCTGCCTGCCTGGCTCCTCTACAGCCTGGGAATTCAAGTTATTTTGCCATGAAATGCGTGAACTGCTAAACTCAACTCCTTCGGCATGGGAAGTTGACAATTCTGTTCAGGCCCAAACCCTGGCCAGACCTGGCTCAAAACCCTGTTGATTAAATTCATACTCATATTGAATTCGTCAGCGATTTTTGTGTGTCATATTTGGCATGCCGAATTGGCGTTGAAATTAAAATTAAAATTAAATTAATTAATATGAATTTCAATTATTTGTGTACACTATATACCTTGTTTTTCATAGTGTTATAATACAGTAGTAACTCGCTAATTAAAACGCTTCATTTGCACAGCTAATTATTATTCCTTACATGGGCTTATTCTTAAACGAAACAAAAATTCTGGGCTTGCATTCAGATTAATTACCTATATCTTTTACAGTATCAGTAAAGTACATTTTTATACCGATATTCAGAAATTTTTGGATTATAAACTGTTTGACTATGCTAAATGGTTTAAGTTTTAATCCTATGACCATAACACAAACTTTTATATTTTTGATCAACTTCACCATAAAAGCTTTGAAACAACACTTTAAAACTCACAAAAATTAGTTTAGTCTAGTAATGAAATAAATAGAATATATTTTATTTCTTATATTAAATAAAATATCTTTAAAACTTAACGCATATAATATAAAATTACTAGTAATTTACGTGAGCTCTTACGTAAATTACAAACCAACCTTACTCAAAAACGACTATTATCTTTTCAAATTAAAGCCTAGGAATAATTTATGGAATTCCTGTTCTTAAATATAAAAGCTAAATACGTCGAATTACCATTTACCATACCATAGAAATTAAAGTTTTAATGAAGTTCATTTGGGTTATATTCATTGGCTACATTCTTGACAAACTTCCTCACAAAAAAGTTTTTGACAGATCACTTCAAAACAAACTTAATTTAATTTAGCCTATTCGTGGAGTAGATAGATGACACTTTATCCTTATATTAACAAAATATCTTTATTTTAATTTCAAATGACATCCCAGAAATGTTTCTGAAAATCCTACTTAAATACTTAAGATAAACACTCCAAATTAATATTTACCACAGCATGAAGATCATTGTTTTAATGAAGTTAATTTGGGATGCGAGAAAACATGTTCTGGCAATGTCGTTGAATGACTCTGAATCTACACAAATGACTGAATCACACAAAACTGACTCAACTACAGGCTACAATACGGTATTACTTAAATAAAGCAAGGAAATGTATATTAACAACAATAATAACAACAACTAAAACAAGAAAATAAAGTTGTGATGAGTCGTAAATGAGAACGAATAGTAGTATGCACTTGGCCCATTCATAGGGCCATAATTATGGTCGATAATCTGAACGTACATTATTTTAATTATTGCAGTTTACCAAGTTTTGCATATTAAAATAAATGGCGCTCCCATTCAGTTTGGTTTGACATAAATTTATGGAAAACCAGGCGACGGGACGCAGAGACCAACAGGCCATCGACATGAATTAAGGGCAATATATGTAACAGTAGGTATATATGCATATGTGTATGCGCATAGGATACGTTAGACAGTCCTCCCATGGCTGGTGAAGAGTTGTCTTCAACCTCAGCTAACTAATTTGAATTACTGAGCTTCACATTATGCCGCCTTGTCTTTCCCCGTGGGTAATTATGGTCAAAACTCAAACGATGCACCACATCGCAAAAGGCCGGCCACGATGATGGCGATGGCGATGGCGACGGCTGCAAAATATCCTAAATTGTGCAACATTTGCTTGGGGCATCTACGAGTATACGCCATAGCCAAAGTCCGAGCCCGGAAGCTGTCCTCTGTGCTTGAATATTCATGCCCCATTGCCGTCGCATAATTGTTTGTGTGTGTAAGTGTGTGAGTGTGTGTGTTTTGGCCACATTCCCTGGACATAAATTTAAATTTATGTTTATTTCAAATACTGCTTCGACGTCATAGCCAATTATATGTACATATGTGACTAAAATTAGTAACAAGCAGACACATAGACTCGGTTATAAAGATCAAAAATTATCATCAATTTAAATATCTCTTTAAGTTGACGCTAAAATATGAAAAAAATTGCATTCGAGCTGCCAACCTTTGTATTGACATAATTGGAAATGGGGAACAATAGTAATAAACTAGAAACAAGTGACCACAAGTTATTAAAGGAACCCTGATTAAATTGACGCTAAATAAGACCAAACTCTGCATTCGGGTTATCAACACTTTAGAGGATATCTGCATTCTTATTTTCAACATTGGTCAAATACCGTGCACATATAGAGGTACTATATATCTACACTCTTATTGGCATCAATATTCAAATTCCGCATATAATACGTTATCAAATGAATCTTGCTCAATTTGACACTAAAGAGTTGCACACTTGGCATGGGAGCTGCCAACCATTGATATCTGCACTCGTATTGGCAACAATAGTCCATGCGATCACATGTTATTTACCCACTTAACTTTGACTGACGAAAGGTTTTACCAATTTCTGTGTTTCTAAACTAAAAGCCCAGCATCGGTATAAATAATCGTTGTTGTTATCACTTCTATATAAGTGTAGCGTGTTTTTCTTATCAGATATCTCAATAACCATACACACATGTCCCATATGCCGTCTGTTCTGCTTACCTGATTTGCCGACGGGTAACCATATCCAAACTGCGCATATGCAGCCATTCTCGCGTTCTCGTATTCTTTGCTCAGAAAGTAACGGCAATGTTAACGGCCACGACGGCAGGTCACACAAATGTGAGTGCTCACTGTGGGGCGCCCGCGCCCTACAAGGATCCGGGATGTTGACGGGATGCTAAGGGGTTGGGTGGCTGGGTGGATGTAACTGCTCGGCGAGGAGTGGGTGGAGATGAAGGTGGATTCGGACTCGGAATCGGATATGGATGTTAACGGAGAAACGGAGATGGTGCTCTGGATGGTGGTGTTGTTGTTGTTGCTGTTGCTGCTGCCGTTGTTGTTGTTGTTGTTGTCGCGGCTAAGCACTCTGGGCGCTTTTGTTGTTTGTTGTTGGTTTGTTTGGCTGCTGTGCTATTGTTGTTGTTATTGTTGTGTTGTTGGCCTTGTTGAAAATTGATAAAACAAATTGTCGATGTCGAGCAGTTCTGTTAATGTCGCCGGAGCCGGAAAATGTTTTGTTTGTTTTGTGTATGACTTTGCGCTTTATTCTTTTACTTTGCTCTCTTTACTTTTTTTATTGACTTTGGCTCTTTTGCAGCCGCGACAGGCGACAAATCGGACACAAATGTTTGCGACCGACCAAACAGATGTCCTCTGATGCTGGACACCAGATAGGATGTTCGATTACGTTCGACGAATCAGGGTACGGGTTTCAGCACAGACACGGACACGGGTCCGGCTACGAATACGGGTCACTTTGACGCGCCACTTGACACAGCCGAGCCAAAAGGTCGTGCTACTTAGTCACTAGTCACTAGTCTTTAGACATGTGTTTTTGCTTGTGTTTTTCATTTCGTAGGTTTTTATTTATTTTTAGTTTAATATAGATTTAAATTTATACACTTTGAGAGACAATTTCTTTGACAATTGCACAAAACTCTTTGTTGTTGTTGTATTTACGACCGATCGTCATCAACGTACATACATTACGTATTTGAAACGAGTTCCACAACCTGTCAGTGGCCTCTCAACAGTGAAGATTCGAGTTTGAAATCGTCGACAGGCACAGCTGAGATGTGCGCCTATACCTATTCGCGTTTAAACACAAACTGGTCTGTCGATGCCACAAACAGAAACAGAAACCGAAACAGAAACAGAAACACACACAGTCTGGTCAGGGGCACAAGGCCGACGATAGCGAGAAAGCGAGAAAGCCAATAATCAACACTGTGAGAGAGCAGGCAGGCAAATATTCTGGTTAGCGACCGTTCCAACCAGAGAGCGCAATGCATCTGCCTTTTCACTCGACTCGCCTGCTCGCTATTGACGAGAGTGAGATAGAGTCCGTATTCTCATTGCGCTCAGGGGCTGTTGCTATCGAATACGCCCACCTCCGACTGGAATTAAAAGCAGCTGCAGTCGTCGCAGTTCAACACATTCCAGTCCTTACGCTTCCCCTTTTCTTTGACGTTGGAAATATTTTTATGGCGGCCTGCGATCGAAAGGCTTCACATACTTATTTCTCGCTTTCTTCCGCAACTCCTTGGCCAATGTATGGATAACTTTGAAACCTTTTTGATATCTTTAGGTAAACACCAAATTTTATATATTATGTAGTAAATATTAAATAAAAATTACATAACTTAAGCCAGCACGTGCTGATAATGAATCAGCGCGCTATATTGTATATTGCAAATCGCTCCTTTTCTTGAAGTCTGTAATAACTCAAAAACCACGATTTTTCAGTTTATCATGCAGAGACATTCTTTACATGTCAATCTATATGGTGTAAAACGTTTACATTCATACCTTTTAATTTTATATTCTGCATGTGAGTACAATAGAATTCTGATTTTTACTGCAAGGTGGTACTGAAATTAAAATTGAGTTAAATGTTATATTAAAATGAATTACGTATTAATACAATAAAAGAATAGAATAAAACTTTTTTAAACATGGCTTGTAAATAATTGATAAGTATATGTATATCAATTCAATCAAATTTTTTAGTTGTGTTCATCTCAGTTGTATGTCTTAATTAGATACTAATATTCTTTTATTTACAAAGTCTTTTAATTACTTTTACGTTCTTACATACAAAATTTATATACAGGGTAAACCGTATCGCCGTATTTGTATAATATAATTTATCATTCCCTTTACAAATCATAAATTTAATTTAATAATTTAGTGTAATTTATATATTTAGCCAGATTTTAATGTCAGATTCTCCATTCTTCGGCCATCAATAAAAGACACAAAAGAGCTAGCTAAAATATCTTCTGTATAATTGTTGAAGACAAAAATTATATTATTAATGTATGTAAATAAATACAGCAAATATAATTTCACTATGCCTATCCAATTTTTGAAGTACAAACACTTATTCGAAATGTTTATAGATATTTGTCTGAATGATTTAAATATTTTTGCTTGATGCGTGCTAGAAAACAACACTTTAGAAGTTTTTAAAAGGATCTACATTAATTGACATTTTCCGATCGTTATATGAAACCTAAAGTGTGTTTGAAGTATTTGAAAAAAAAAAACAAACAAATCAATTTTAAATTTGAAATGTAATCGAATGCCAGCCAGGGTCTAAGGACACTTGAAGACCACAAGCATTTTGGGCGCTGCCTTCTAATTTATGAAAGGTCGTCCGAAGAAGGCAATTTTGTAAGAATTCGTGTAAGACGAGATCTCACTATTTTCTTGGGGGTGTTAACGTGCTGTCATTTATAATACTTACGATGGATACGATCCTACAACAAAGTACGCATGGAAGGGTGTGTTGTACTCAAGTGGGGAACACATGTCCCGATGGGTTATTTTTCTTCATATATCCTTCAGACTAAGTAGCGGATCGTGATCATAATAGTCGCTTGTGTGGTGCCACTTGATGGCGCCATCATCCCAATGACAAACCCAATTTCCAATACTCGAACAATCGATGATGAACTATAATGGACCTTAAATTTGCACATAACATAACAATCCCTGTGGTGATAGCTTTGGTTTTTGCTCCTGAGAACTTTTGCAGATGTTGCAATGTATTTAAGGAAAAGACAAACCTGTCCACACACACACACACTTACACACAATCTCACGCACACACATACAGTGGGAAACATAAGCTTTAGATTGAAAGTCTGTTTGCATTTTGTTAAACAATAACTCGGCCATTTTTGCACTCGCAACGGACACAACATGCAGATTATATTGAAAACAATTTAAATGTAGATTTTCGAGAATAGAAGAGTTACGAGATAATATTCTTCAGGACACATACATATTTAGAGTGAGAAAGTGGGAGGTGGGAAGAGTTAAGGAGTGGGAATGCCTGACAACAGCTGCACGAATGGGAGTTTTCAGATTGTCTCTTCTTCCTATTTTTCCACCACATCTCCCCTTTTTCAGCTCCTGCTGCTCCTGCGTATACCTCCCTCCTCTGCCCACTGTGCTTCCTCTTACTTAAGTGTTGTTTCATGTCACCTGGAAAGCAATTGGACATGAAATTGTCGCTTTTCAGTGTGTGAGCCACACACATCGACACAGATACAAACACATGTGCAAGTGAGTACGTGTGTGTACATATGATGTGCTTCACAAAATCTTCTTAAATTGAAGTCTTTCTCTCTCTCTCTCTCCCACTCTTACTCTCTGTGTCTTTTGCAATAGCTAAAAGTAATAAAATAAAATCCTTTTGGCAAAAGGACAAATGATAAAGTCAACGTTACACGCACACAAAAAGGACTCTTATGCAAATTGCTTTCAATAAATTTGTTTATGCCTTGAGCCTAGGACACTCTCCTTTAGGATGAGCTGGAACCAGTTACACTTAAGATTTAGTGACAAATTGCAGAGATCCCTTCACAGTTGCAGCACATGTATGAGCCAAGTTAATTGCTTGCAGTTCCCATTCCATTTTGTATGCAACAAACTAAGGCAGACACCTTGGAGTCTATGGATTGGGGAGAAGCTTGCCACCAATCACACCAATGCTCGTTCTGTTATCGGGTGTACACTATCGTATTGATATCGTATCAGCACCTCGCATCTTATCGACCACTTGAAAATGGAATTGCTGCTCAAACAAAACGCAAGCGCACACAAATAGCAACAGCAACAGCAACAACAGCAACAACAACAACACTTTTCCAAACATTCATAAATGGAAACATATTTACTCACTTTTCAAAAACAAATCAACAAATCGGTGCTCTTTGTGGTTCAAGTGCCGTTGACACACAGTCCAAGCCCAAACCAGGAATGGGACTACGGACTTGGACTGGGGACTGTAGCCGGTGTCAAAGTCAGAATCGTAGCCCTCTCCTACTCTTCCTCTTCCTCTGCCTACTCCTCCTCTCCTCATCCTCTTTTTGTTTGCCCCGCGCGTGCGTTCTCTTTTGTCGGCATTTCGACAACAACAGTCACGATTGATTGCCGCACCGATTGACGGTGATTTCTAATTTCCAATTGGTTTTTTTTTTGTTTTCCTTTTTGTTATTTTTTTTTTTTTTTGTAGCAAACATACACTCATATTATCGGTGCCAAGCCCGACGCGTGATAAGTGGCCCACGCTTCCCCCTCCCGAGGAAGAGGATGAGGAATCGTCATTGGAATTGGAATCGGAGTAAGGCAATTATGCGACTAACTAGTTGTCAATGCTTAGCATGATCCACGACTACGACAACTCCTCACATTCCCATTTGACAGTGTCTATACAATTTGGCACGACTTCCATATGGCATTACTTGAATTTCAACCACGTACAGCTTACAAAATTATCTATGATAGCAGAAAAAATGATGGAAATATTTCAGGGCATGAAGTAAAAGTTTAAGCCATATTTGTTAGCATCAACAGCCACATTAAGCCATTAGAGAGAAGCATAAAGGTCGAGAGGTAACATATTCTGCTTAAACAACGGCAAAGTTAAGAGTTCCCTAGAGAGTTGAGTCTCTGCTTGATTGGGTTTAATTGGGCATAAGTACACACAACAATATGAAAGGATTCATACGCTCCAAATTCACATCCAGTCAAAGTAATCCACCTTTCTGAAAGTAAACATGCAAAAAGTTTATGAAGCCTTTTCCACAATCCTTTGAGAATAATTTTTACATTTGGCCAAAATTCTGTTACACTGCTTAACAGATGTGTGAAAGCTAAGGAAAAAATTGTATAATTGAAGAAAATACTTTTGGCTAATTTTCATATCCCAAAAATCGGCTGCCATAAACTTATCTTTATAAAATTATTAATTTTTTTGTTAAAAATTTACACTATGTCTTTTGCATTTTGCGTTTCTGTTGCACTCCTTTATATAAGGTCTAAAATAACTATGTGAATGATATCTTTACGTTAAATATATAGAAATTAAAGTTAAATTTAACGATATCTATCAAATAAAGTTTATTTGGACTATGAAAAAATGGATTTTAATTTAATATATCCAGAATACATACATATAAAAATTCAAGGTAAAACAAGGAATTGTAATCTTAAAGAATGGTTTTTTCTGGCTTGTAATCAATTTTCGACTATGACAGATGTATTAAATAGTCTCGTTTCTATGGCAACTATATAAGAAATATATAATTATAACTTAGAAATTATTAGAAACCGAGCCGTAATCAATCTCGAACCAAGAAACACATTTATTCATAAAAATTTTTAGGTTAACAAAGAACTCTTTATCTACAGAAAACGACAATAATATAATAACTACTTAAATTAAGATTAAGTAGTTTAGATCAGAAAGAACCAACATTTTTTGAAGATTCTATTTAAAAACTCCCAATCAACTCTAGTATTTTTTAAGGGTTCCATTTAAAACCGTACAGTGAGTTGCTCATCTAAAAAACTTAATTTAGTAATCTTTCCGTATCTGACGAGCACAAAGTCGCATTGCTACAGAATCAAATAGCCTATGATGGTATAATTATAGGTACCACATATATCTTTCCCCTTGACGTTGGCAGACTGCAACCTCGTGTTGTCGGGTGCGTCGTGAGGGGGATTCATGTTTGCCACCCAGAGAGTTTAGCATTTGAGAATTTCAAAATTAAATTCCATGTCATTCCGTGTAAATCATTTGCAAAATTAAGCGAATCCGCACAGTGGATACCATGGTAATTTATCAAAAATAAATCATTTTTAAAGAGGCAACTGCAAGTGCAAGTGCGAATCTGTATTTGAATCCGCATCCGTATCTGCATCTTTAGCTGTATCTGTATCTGTATCTGTATCTGTATCTGTATCTGTATCTGGTGCGGCCTCCGACATGTTGAGCGTCAGTCAAGTACATACCTGTCGCCAGGGCCACGGACTGACTCTGTGGCAGTTTCCCGGTGATAAATGGGAGATTAGTTTGCAAATTTTAGAGTTGCGAAGTACGACACCAAAGTGTCCATGTCAAGTACCCCAAACCAGAGAGTCGAGTGCATATTTATTTATGCGTAACACGGTAATTAGTGATTAAGTTCGTGTACTCTACTCGACGTAAAATACATAAATACATGTTGATAGTATTTCTTTTTTTCGCAGTGGTCTCTATCTTTATTTAGCCAAGATGGAAACCCCGGATGCTTCTACAGGTAATTAGTTTGCACTCTTCCACGAAACTGTCTCAGCTTTCCCCCCATGAAAATCTAGATTCCTTTACGAATTAATCTTAACGATGTCTGAACGGACTTGTTAACTTGACGAAGTCATTAAGGCAATTCAATAGTGGAGATGGAAGATCACATAAATATGTTCTGCAAAAAAAAACTCTTAGTTTTGAAATTTACAAAACGAATTTTAGAAAGGAAATTAAATCCTCTTTCTTCCTTGCCTTCCTTTAATACTTAAATGCCCGAAGCATTTCATTGTAGTGTGTACAACCGCAAAGTTCAACTGCCGGAGGGTAACATCATTATTTCTGTATTAAAATTAATTCAAATCGATTCAAACAAATTAAGTATGGCAACAAGGCTGACATCGTAAACTAATTACGAGCAAGTGCAAATGTTTATACAGTAAAAAGGCATTTTTCCTCGCATTTCCCCCGACGCGTCGCTTTCCACTTTTCCTCGTTGACAACAGTTCAACGTCTGTCGACGCTGTTTAAAAGCAATCATTAATTATGTAGGCCTCCTGCATTTTGGGCAAACTCGACAACAGTCTCGTGGCACGACAATGACGACATGGACAGAAGGCACCCGTGCTCAATACACTTGTACATATATTTACATATCCATGTACATATATGTACTTACACATGTGTATGTAGTTGAATACATATGTGCTTCCATTTAACACTTTGTTCCATGTCCAAATAATTCTTCAAAACTTGGGATTATGATGAAAAATCGATGACTACAAAACTTACACCCAACTACAGACTGCTTTTATGTAGACATTAAAGTGTGGTTGTGGTTGGGTATGTTAAAAAATAAACTTACCAATTAAATTAAGTTTTCGTAGCAGCCACACACTTAGCTTTTATATTAATAGCCATAAGTAAAGTAACTTCTACAAGTTTTGTGATTAGTTTCCGCGAGTACTATAAAAGCGATTTATCTCTAAAGTTTTCTGTTCAAAGCAGATGATTTTCATTGGAGAACTTCCAGTTTCTTGGTTAACAAATGCATTCCCAGATGTGAATATATTTTTCATTCTATACAAGAAGTCTTAACATTCGAAATCTTTCTCAAAACCTTTCTAAGACTTGTAATTGTATGTAATTATATTTGCATGTAAATTGTGAATAATGTTATAATAATTCTTAGGAATTGTAGCATTAGAAATCATTCCATAAATAAATACTGATTTAATGTAAATCTCTCGTCATTTAGTAGCTTTTAATCGATGTAAAAGTACAATAAATTATAATCATAACTAAACTCCTTCTGTCTTTTGCAAAACAGAACTGCTTTTGGTATTCTGTGAATAATATTCTCCCAATTTTAACAGTGCAATTAGTAAAAGTAATAAAAACTATTGATTGGAAGTAAATAACGTTGCTTGACACGCTTACTCTTAACGGCAGATGAATGGGTTAAGTCCTCATTTGGTAAATTGAAATGGCAGTTAAATGGCTAACTACAAGCGACATCATTTCAGCCCAACTCAACTCAACTCAACTCAAACCCTTTAAGTGGAGTTTGCCTATCAGACGGACACGAACACGGATCCATTACGGTATCTGGTGTTGGACAACGCTTAAGTCCGCGATATAAAACGAAACGAACGTCCATAAATTCAATAAATAATTATTGCTGCACTCGCTCTCTCTCTCTTTCTCTCTCTCTCTATGGGGTTTTTCATGCAGGGCACGATGGTATCTGTTAGTGGGTGCATGTACCGTTACCACATCACAGGGGGATTGGGTGGGTGTGGTCAGGGGTAGGGTCAGCAACGAGGCTCTCTGTTCTGCAGTTAATGTTCCCCCTATTTGCCTGCATTGCAATGAGCTGAAGCTGCAGATGCAGCTGGAAGTCAACTGCCCACCGGGCGTATGCGCATTTATTAAATGAAAATCGTTGGACGCGTTTGCCTTTCTTGGCCGGCTGGGACAGTTCCAATTTGCCGCACAATGCAAATTGTATTGTAGTCGAGTTATTGTATAATTGGTGCAATGTCGGCCGGGGTCCAGTGTAGACAACCAAGCAGAGGGAGGGGAGCAAGAGGGGCTGTGAGGGGACAGGAGCCACAAGCGAGGGCGCTTGTGTTTGTGTCAATAAATTAAAATGAGAATTGATTCGCTTACGCCCGATTTAAGCAACAACAGTCCATTTTATGGGCAGATACTATATGCAGGCAGAAGGCTCCACCATGTAAACAGTCCCAACCAGACATGATAGGATACGGTTGATAGGAGTAGAGGAGAAGGGAATTGGAGGGTCACAGGGCAAGAGCATGTGCAGCCGCGTGTGCTCGCATTTCGAAACTATTAACAAACAAATTATATGTTGGACCCGCACTTTAAAATCCAATTTCAGCACGAATTACAAGAAAATTCCATTAAACAATGCATCGCACAATGCACCATACATCTGGTTCGGATTCTCCCTCCATCCTCTTGGCCATGTTGGACTTAACGTGGCCAGACACACTGTCTCCAGGTTTTGGTAACAAACTAAGCACAAGCAGGGAGACGCATTAAGATAAGAGAAATCGTCTAACAAAACGCA
Organism: Drosophila neotestacea; assembly: GCA_035044365.1. Lineage (NCBI taxonomy): Eukaryota > Metazoa > Arthropoda > Insecta > Diptera > Drosophilidae > Drosophila > Drosophila neotestacea. The sequence goes on along the minus strand of JAWNMD010000157.1, from coordinate 3,843,824 downwards.
TAATCTACAGCTGAATTAAAAAATCGGTAACACAATTTAAATTTATTTCAAACACAAACACAGCCAATGAATGTGAGTTAGCTGAGAGTTGGCCTAAACCTAAAGAATGGATAGCATAACGGACTCGGAACAAGATAAGCAGGTTCAAGCACTGCGGGTCCAAGATGTCTGTTGGTTTCTTGGTTTCGTGGTTTCTTGGTCTCTTGACCCTCCTTGATGCAAGTGGAACGACAAACCTGTAGATGGTAAATGTCAGCGGAATAATAAAATTAGTTGTTTTAACGACAATGAAATTGTCCTAGCATCTCTCGGGTCTCTCACTTCTCTCAACCTTCATTGAAATATGTGCGGCAAGAAAATCGATTGGAAGACCAATCAAACGGCATCGTAAATATTATCTTGGCCATCTGCAACTTTGCAGCAAAGCACCAAAGCACCAAAGTGCCTGTTGTCCCATAAATTTCCCAAAGTGACATTTCTTTGTCATGTTAATTAGACCGCCACAAGTGGATAACGAAATTTGATAGGGCATCTGAGATACCTGCTCTCAGCTCAGAATCACAGATACTCACATTCACATTCACATTTACACTCACGCTTACGCTCGTAAAATGCAGGCCAAAAAGGTTCATTTCCAATGAAAATACTTCTCCGAAAACTATCTTTCCCCGCAATTACGTTGATCCAAAAGTGGAAACCTCTATGCTAACTCGTAGACTTTCTGGCGACGACATCAACATGAGCTTGGATATCTCATTCATAAATATTTATCAGCTCCACGGCCATTTACATAACACAACGGACATCAAAAAATCAAAAACATTTACATTCTTTTACTCCAATGAGAATAAGAATACAAATCTTGACTAAATCAACCAAATTTTCAAGACTATCTAAAGAATCTCATATACCAAGCTGGAATTAGTATTTGGATATTAAAATGTCAATAGTAATAAATAATAGGGATCAAAGGAGTAGCGTCTTTCAATCTGAAACTTCTTGATTAAGATCGGATCTAAACTCAGATCCCGTAAGGGGTTTAACTGAGCATACAATCACAAATAGCCAAGCAACCAAGACTTCTTCTCTTAAATGCAATTGTTCCTTCATAATAAGACACAACTTTTTTGTATATCTGAACATTCGAAATATATATTGCTGTTGATTTGTCAAAAACGGGCGCAGAAACTCAAAGAATCTTTGGGTTCTGGTGTTCTAGCTTTGAAAACACCTCAAAGAAAAGTACTTTTTAATTAAGTAACTTTATAAGGCTTTCCATAGACAGAGAGTGAATTATCTGTTAAATGTACGACGAAATTAGCTACTGAAATTATATGATGAGAATGCTAACAGCTGCTGCAATTCTCAAAGAGCAACTGTCCACCAAAAATTGGAATCTTTAAATTTTGTGAGACTTTTTGTAAAAAAATAAATATAATAAAAAATACAAAAATTAGTGACTTATATATTAATTTATTACCTTATGATTTTCAATATCGAATTGTTGCTATTTTAAATAAGTTTAGAGAACTTCCAAGTCTAGTTTCCGTTATCATATGTTTTACTTACTCCCAGGTAGTTATAGCTACACTTAATTATAAATATATTTATAGACAACTTTCACAGAAGTGAAACCAATCATGTTTCACAGCCGCTTCACCAAAATAGTTTACCCAAAGATCTCATAGAGCTAACACCAAAATAAAGGGAACCTCCATTGCCTGCATTGGTTGGCTAATGGGCATAATTATTTTCACTCATCTTATCAACCTGAGTGTCTGAATTCACATTTGTTTCTGTGTACATATCCAAGTATTCGTGGGGATGTCAAAAAGTCGCAGCAAGTCGGTTCCGCAAAGTTGGTTGGTGGCCATCGGTCCCACATTTTGTAGGCGTTTGACATGACGTTGTAAATGTATATTTTTAAGTTCCTCGCTTCGTTGGCGTTTAATTCCGTATTTCTTCAAAATATTTCTAAGGTAGATCGAGTCAACGGTGCACGTGTGGTCATGATTTATGAATAACAATGTACGTCCATTAGAGAAGAATTCAAGCCGAGGCGTCCAAAGTCAAATACGGCCAAAGAAAAAATGTCCATGGTCAGCGGTAATTAATGGATCGCTTAATATACTCAGAGACACCTTAAGCACAGTAACTTACGTATTTTACAGCAATGACTATACAAATACATATTATACATAACAATTGGTTCATATAAAAAACTAAAAATCCTTATTGGGTGACAAATTGGGAAAATTGGAATTGGAAAGTTTGGGGACTATTTTCATATATCAATTTTTCTCTATGGTGCGATTACTTTTCTTTACATAAAAGCTTATTATTATTATCCGAATATTTGTAATCCAAAATAAATTGATAAAATCGATTCGCATTTGTATGTGTGAAAACTGAGTATCAGAAATGAAGTGTACTTGTTAATTAAGTTGGTTTAAATTAAAGTAAGTGATGATATAGACGAGAGCGTAGTTAGCTAATAACTCAAACGCAGTTGTCTATGCTAGATTGTGGGAATGAGGGAATTACCATACACCCATCACGTATACGCCCAGATATACGCAAGCTCAATTCCGAAGACAAGCATACTGCATGAACTGAGACATAGTCAGAGTCAGAGTCAGAGTCAGAGTCAGAGTCAGAGACTGAGACTGAGTTTGAGGATATTAATTGTTATAGTTGCGAGATGTGTCTGCTTGAATTGTTTCTGAGGCTTTGTGCGTTGCAACGAAATTCTAATCTTGTTGAAAACGTATTTGCCTCGCCGTGCCTGACTCTGTCAAAGGCAGGCAAGAGGCAGAGAGAGGACAGGGACAAACGAAGAGACAGAGGCAGGCACATTTCGGCTACACTGACACAAGGATTTCCGTACATGACAAGCAGCAGCAATAATTTATAGAGGCTGCTGCGTAAGCACAAGCTGCGTGGCTAAGGATGACGATGCTGCTGCCTCTGTTGCAACGACATGAGGTACACACAAACACACACACACACACTCACACACAGAGAAACATACTCCTCAGGTAGGGTTGGGGTAGGCTCAACAACTAAGGCCTGACGGTCTTGACGGTCTCCAAAACCCCATCAGCGGGTTGCCTCTCGAAGAGTTTTGGTCTGCTCTAACGCTGTGTATTTGTTCTCGTCTTGTTTCACTTAAATGACACTTTGCATTCTTGTAGCATCTTGAAACTTAGGCCACCATTGCTTGTGGCATCCATGCAGAATCCACATCCACATCCAGCCCCTTTTTGCTGTCAGACGACCCTACATTCAGTCTGTTCCTGAAGAAGAAGTGTGGAGTATGAGTATGCAAACAAACAGGACTTACTCCGAAACGCATCTTCAGGAATTTCCCTTTAATTATTTTTGAGCAAATTTGTGTTCTTTGGTATGTTATAATTGAGTGTGAATCGTCTCGATGAATATGAAAATTTGTGAAAATTTAATAAAACTTTTGTGGACTTGCCTCCCAAACAGCAGTGACTAATTGTTTTAATAGGCACAAGTATTTAAGCTATTTGCAGATAAAATATATTCTCCACAGCACGACATTTTTGAGGATGCCCTGGACACAAGCCTGGGCGATGGTATGTAAAAGATTCATAAATGTAAGTGGCACATATGGAAATAATGCTTATTGAAGGATAACGTAAGAGTCCATGAAATTTTTACTCTTAAAGTGGACAAATGGTCGAAGAACTGTTGCTTAGAATTTATTTCGACTTCACTTTTCCAAGTAAATTAAATATGAATTTGAATCGACACATGAAAAAATTAACTCTTGAGTTGGAACTTGAATTAATTAAAAATACTTGTATAAGGATAAAGAAATGAGTAGTTCACAGTTGTTTGTCGAGAGTTTAACTTTTCACGATTTACATCGCCACAAATTGATTTCGCCCCAGGTAAATGTGGCAAATGTGTAACTCACAGTTGTTTTATGAGACTTTAATTTGTGTCTAATCTATCTTAAACTCTCTCTCTTAGCTCTACATGAATAGTTAGTCGATAGGTATTTGAAGAAAACTAGCAAAGCTAAAAAAACAAAATATCTGATGTCATTTTATGAACTTTCTTACGAATGCTTAGAACATTTATTTAGAGAGAAAGGGTGGAACAGAGAATTTCTCTTGATTTCCCCTTAAAGTATTGTAATAAAGTCCAATCATGACAATCATAAATTATATGCATTTTCACATGATGTTGAAGGATTGCCCACACACGATCGCAAGCGATCGCGAACTGGTTTCTATACTCTTATAAGTATATTCGTATTGTACATGTAGATAGAGGTAGGAGAGTATTTAGAGAACGAGTTGTATGCAGCTGGGAAGTTAATGCGACAAGTTTCCAAATGGGTAACAATTTTCAAAGTGATTAATTCGCCTTCTGGCTGCCAACGAGATTTTGAGCATTGGATTGATTTATTGCTGCTAGACGTTAAGTGGATGCAAGATAAGTTAACTGTCGTATATATCCTCGCTGCTGGTGACCAAAACCAACCGATCACAAAACAATACCGAGTACCATTCGAGATTCGAGACTTGAGGCTTGAGACTCGAGACTCGAGACTCTCAACTCTTGACTGTCGACTGTCGACTGTCGACTGCGGTTGCAACACCAACAACAATAACAGCAGCAACATCGACAAGGGCGACTCTTGTGGCTGGAAAGTCAACTTCTATGGTTTATGGCCCATAAATGAGATCGCTACACAAACGCAGTGAAGGATCTCTACTTGGCCAGTTGACCACTTGGCCAGGCCAACATGTTGACGCTGACGATGGCATGTGATGCGATTAATTTACCCGGCTTACTGATTGGCCGCATTTGTAATGGGAAAATTTTATGCCCACTGCAAGAGTCGTTTAGCATTGTTAAACAACTCGTAAAGCGAAATAGCACCAACTGCATTATGGGAACTACTATGGGAACGGAACTAAGTAATCCCCCGCTGCTCAGCTGAGCCCCAAAGTGGTAGAGGATTAAAGACGGAAAACATTTAAGAAATTTGTTACTACTTAAAAGTTTTAACTTAAAACACATCTCCACATGATGTGGATGAGCATGTTTAAGCATATGTAAAGTGTGTCAAGTTTAATTAATCACTTTAGCCAAGAGATACTAGAAAAATTGCACCTGGATGCTAGAAAGTGTGCCTTGTTGATCTGGTTCGTTAATTATTATTATGTGTGAGTCGGGAGAAGTTTTCTGCGGTCAATCTTTCTAAACCTACAGCTCCTCCATCAGCCTTAGTTTCGAAACGAACTCATGTATCTTTGTCATTCACCTGGACTACATGTCACCCTAGGATCCTACATCTTTTTCTGGCCAATGCGGTATATTCCTTAACAATTTGAATTGAGGATTCCTCCTCATAATCTCAGTAGCGGCAATTCCCCCTATCCGCTATACCCAGTTTATATAAGTAACTTCTCAGTATGCAATGTCCTGTCAAGAGACCGGTCAGTATTCTAAGCCTGTTCTTCCCAATGCATATTAACTCCTCAAATCGTTCCCGATTCGTTTATTAGAATGGAATGTTTAATTATAAACATAATATCATTTGAGATAGACTGACGACAAAGCTTTGTTTGTCAACAAATAAAATAATATAGGCGGGATACAATTGTTATTACTCTATTTTAAGTTGTCAAACAACTTGAAGTTAAGTCGAAACATAAATATAAAGTAAAGTATTCTTTATTACTTATGTACAGTCATGGAAAATATAAAAGAAACATCTAAGTTTTGTCCAATTTTGCGTCAGTAAAAAATTTGTTTTTGTTACTTTTATAATTTTTACTTAACCAGTGTTCCACGTAGCAAAAGTTGTTTTATTATAGTACTATAAGTTTTTAAATGATCAAAAAAGTACAATTCAGACTAATCTTTTTTCCATAAATCATCTATCCTTTCGAACTGTAACCCACAAATCTCTCTATTAATAACTCCCTAAAGGTGCTTTAAAAGATTTAGGCGTGTTGATTGTGAAGGCCGCTCTCTGTGATCAAAGATCTCTATTCTCCTTAGCAAGTTTTTAAATTGGCTCCGGGTCCAACTTTAGCGATATTTCATCCTCGGATTAAGGTATAAATATAATGCAGCTTTTTTCTTCTTTATCCAATGTATTCAACCAAGCATTCGATGGTGAAAAATTTCTCCCAGTCGTTTCTATTATATTTTCCATGACAGTATATAAGTATTTCTAACCTCTTTCATTGTTGTAAATCCAAATCAAATAATAATGAATTTGAGCAAAGGAAATATATGTACCTACCTATGTCGACCAATTGACAAATTCGACTACGAGTAGAGCTCATCTAAAGAGAAACAGAAACTGAAGCTGCGTTCAGCGCGCTGTCAATTTCAATTGAATTGACAATTTGTTGCATAATCGAGGAACTGCTGAATGTTAATTTATCAAACGCCGATAGTCGTTACAAATTGTTTTCCCCCCGCAAAACAACAACCCCTTACACAGACTTTGCCACGTAGTTGTGACTTTGACAGAAACGTTTTCTCAGTCGCGTTATTTGTCTGTCGGTGTGGGCACAAACCAGGTCGCAATCTCAAATGGAGCTTTAAGAATTCCCTTATTTATTCTTTAAGTTTAAAGCTGATACAATTTGTTATTAGGGTCTAAAAATAATTAGCTAAACTTTCATTAATTTTAATTCACTGGAATATTTTAATATAAATATTTTTAAAATTGTTTCTTTATACGAACTTAAAGTTTCTCCTTATTTGTTCTTAAAATGTATATAATTACCAAAATGTCGTGGAAATGGTAACTTATACATATAGCAATCAACTTATTTTTTATCCACATTAAACTATAACAATAAAATACTTTACTACAGTTTTTCTCGACAATTTTTCATGTACATGCCTCTGTTTTCTGTTTTCAGTTACCACAGATGACAATCCAGTACAAGTACATGCTTGCCGTGAATTATAATATGTAATTTATGTTAATTTCCATTTGTGTGCAGAAAAAAAGCAAGGTATTGTTGAAAAGGTAATTAGCGTTGATTTAAATATTAAAAAAAAAACTATTTTATGCACCACATCGTGTTTTAAAGCACAAAATGCGAATTCCACATTCGAAAATTTAAATAGAAAATTAACGCCAAAGTGGTTTTAGGTTGTTAACCAATTAAGTAACACTGTTGTTGCTATTACTCTTTTAATTCCTTTTAGCTATAAAAATGATTATAACTCTATGAAAAGTATCGGACTTCCGAAAGGAGGATAAGCTTATTTTTGAATTTGAGCATTTGATCAACTTAGAGATTGGAATTCTTAAAGACACTAACTTTCTTCCTTTATATTCTGGTCTAAATTTAAAATCATTTCTCTGACTTAACCAGGGAATTAACTCGAACCGAAACGAGTATTTCGGTAAAATGTTTTATTTCGGTTTTGTCCTTTCGGTTCAGATTCACGTATCGGTCCATACCGGTACAGCAAAGTAATATTAAAAAATTTTAAAATGTAAAGAAAATCTAATTTTATCAACAAATATATGGGTATGTATAAACGTACAAATGCAGTCATTTTAGCATGGTACGTTTTATATACCATCCGAGACATTTTTTTATAGTGCAAAATTATGTCCTTACCAAAAATAAAAAATAAAAATTTTTAACTGTACCGAAACCGTACCGTACTGCATACTACATTTGAAACGGTTATTTTGGGCTAACGGTTCCGGTTTCATTCCCTGGTCTTAACTGTTTATAATTACCAAAAAATTCATTATCATAATTCTAAATATACGATTTAACAGAACCGAAACAAACAGTTTGGTTTGATGAATTTGTTTCTGTTTCGGTTCTGGTTCTGGTTCTGAAAATGAAACAGTTAATTTTGGCTAACGGTTTAGGTACCGGGCTCAGTTATATTCCCTGTTTACACCAGTTTCTATTTCCTTCTATTCCTATTCTACGATATATATATCATATTTATTTTTATCTATTTTTTGTTAATATTAATTCAATTCATTGAATTCTGGAAATTCAGAATTAACTTCATTTTAAAAGAGAGCAACGTAAACTTTCCGAACCTCTTTGTAGAGTGTATTTTGAAATAATTCCTGAAGTAGCTGAAAAGTGAGCCCGAAATAAAAACGAACTGTTTTTTGTTTGTTGTAGGATTACAAAGATTTATTTATATTGAACGAATTTAAATTAGTTTTATATTATGCATTTATAGAGACGATGTGTGTTTTATTTGAATTCTGTTAAACAATGTAAAATTTATCACAGTTTATAATCTTAAGTCTAGTTTTAAATGTGCCTTTTACAAAAGAAGCTATCTTAATGAATACTTCTAATGTCTAAACTTTTAAGACAATGCACGGCTTTTAATAAGTAAAGTTATTAGGTAAGTTATTATTATTATAATTATGGTACATGCATACCAATGTGGTATACATTAAGAATTAGATATTACACAATCCATTACGTTGTTGCACGAGCCCAGAAAATGGTAATCTATATTTGGAAATAAATGAGTAGATCAAAAAATACAGATAAAGACCGATTAGATATAACCTATGAGTAATAAATAAATATATCATAAAATATAACTAAATGTAGATAGATCTTACCTAAATTGTCCTGTGTACAGACAGATCGGTAGTAGGGTCTCTGTCCCGATTGTTCGGATCTACACGGACGTCAGGCTTTCGAAATTGCAAGGGATAAATAAGATTGTATTTAAAGGATATTTAACAAAAGTTTTCTTAGAGTTACCTCTTGAAGAGCGGCTTGAAGAGGTTCTCATTACGCTGTAAATGCGGCGAGGATGAGCTGCTGCTGCTCGAACTGCTGTAATCATCGCGATTCATGTTTGTCGAATAATCGTATTCGCTAATACGAGTGGAGAAGTTCATGGGATAGTTGCAGCCTGGATTGTAGGTGGCATTACTGCTGCGACAGGTAGCGGTCATAGGGATTTGAGAAGCGGTAGGAAGCAGATTCAAAGCCCCGTTCAAGACCTTCATATTCGGTGGAGTTTGGGGTGGAGTATCGGGTTGGGCTTCGGGAAACCCCATCGCCATCGCCCGCTGTTGACTCGCTGTTGATTGAGGCAGCTGTGATTGCTGTGATTGACGAATTGTTGGGAATTGTTGAACCTGCTGGCCCAATGAATTTGGGTTTACCGCCGTAATAGGCATGGTAGGGCTGCAGTTGGACCCTAGAGGATTGTTGTTGCTGTAGGGGCCACTGTTCGGACTCGTAGTATGGAGCTGCTGTGTCGTAGCCCCTAGAAAACCCCCGTATGCCGTGGTATGCGCCCTTACATAAGGTGCTCCGTTGAAGGGTTGTTGCTCCTGCTGCTGGTGTACCAGTGACGAGCCCATTCCCAAACTCTCCTGCTGGGACTGCGGATGCAGATGTGCTCGCTGCACCTGCTGCTGCTGCTGCTGCTGTTGCTGATGTTGCATAGACTGTTGTTGCTGCTGCTGTGGCATCAACTGCCCTTGGCCCATGCAAGCCGGAGGTGGAGTCTTGCAGGCAACTGTGTCGGCCAAGCTCCAGATTTTGGGCTTCGTAGCTGGAATCGGCACACCACAGTCCCGGCCTAGCTGGTTTTTTGGATCGCCGTGCTCACTGTGTTTGCCAGCCATGCCCAAACTACTGTCCCCGGCATGAAAGGCAGCCGGGAGCACCGTCTGTTGCGGTTGATAATATGCGGGATGTTGATGATGATGATGGTAAGGATGATATGCAGCCGGATGACCACTGCCAGCACCGCTGTGATAGCCACCCGATGGGTAACTGAAGCCAGCACGTAGTATATTCGATTGACCCGCATTCTTTTGGTCCTCATCGATGAGCTCCTCCTCATCCTTGGTCACATCTGTATCGGGCAAAAAATTTCGCTATATACCTGTAACCTTATAAAGTATTTGTCTTCTACCTTTGGCCAAACTGCCATCCTTGCTCGACTCCAGATCATCCTTCTCCTTCTCATCATCCGATACCAGGGCATCATCGTCGTCATCTGTGCGATTCTTTGGCTCCCAGGTCATCTTGTTCTCTTTCTTGAGTCGCCGTCTCGCATTTGCAAACCAGGTGGAGACCTGGGTCAATGTCATCTTGGTGATGATGGCCAGCATGATCTTCTCACCTTTGGTGGGATATGGATTCTTCTTGTGCTCATTTAGCCACGCCTTTAAAGTTGCCGTCGATTCACGCGTAGCATTTTTACGTCTTGCCGCCAAATCGTAGCTGGCGCCGTAGCTGCAACAAAATTGGGAAGAGAAAGAGGTTTTAAGAGGATGTTAGTCATGGTCTTGCAGCGGGAACATGAAAATTCATTAAAAATGCGAACCAGTTTAAATTGATGCCAGCACCGCACCAAACGCCATCTACCGCCCAATGCCCACCGCCCACAGATGCCACACCCACTCAGAGTGTAGTACAACGTCAAAATATTGTAAAACATAGTTGTGAAACAGCGCAACAACAAAAACAACAATAACGAGGACGACAACGCCATAAGCGTATGGTGTATGGTCACTTTTTTTGGGTGTGGGCTGCAACTGGGAAAAAGAGCAGGCGTTATTGCGTTTGCATTTTTATCCCATGCAAAATCCTACCCCCTTCCCTTCCCCTCTCCTTCCCTCACTCTTCACTAAAGTTCTACTAGCTAAATTAAGCCCCCATCCCATTCGTATGTATATCCTGTTGCAACTCATCTGTGCACCAACAGCTCTCGTCGCACATTTCACTTTCCTGCTTTCCTAGTTCCCATCTTTGTTGTTGCCTGTTTTTTTTTGCCAACATCCTTTTCTTTTTTTCCTCCGCCATTTCCCCCTTTTTTCTAGCTTTTTTTTTAATTTTCATGGGATTTTTATGGTGCCGCAGAATCAACAGTTTGTGCGGTGAATTTTACAACAAGATAAAGAAGGAAACTCTGTTGCCTGCCTCCGGAGTTGTGGACTCGTTTGCTGTTCCTGCTGTTGTTGGTGGTGTTGTCCTGGCCCATTTTTTTATGCGAGCATTCTTTTCTGTCTCGAAAATGGTGTCTGATTTTTATGCAGCGTTGAAGTTGATGTTTGAGTTTTTGCCATTATTGTCTAGCACAAGGACGTTGGGAATTCACAAAACTTCAAGTCTATCCCATTCTCTATCTCTACTAGCCTTAGACTCAATACTCCGATTAAAGCCATCGATTGGGAGAACTTTGCCAAGGAGACAGCATTATCCATTTATCATTTATAACATTTACTTTTAAGTTACCCTTCACAGAAGAATTTCTTTTCAGCTGGACATAATAATAAAAGTAAAAAAGAAAATGTTTATTTTTGTTTTGAATTGAGTAAAATAAAAATGCAAGTTTTTCTGAAACTTGCCAATTTAAAATTACAAAAAAAGAAACATAAAGCTTCTTACGGATGCCTCATCAAAATAAAAGTATATCCATCTACAAAATCTTCTGTCAGTATTATATCTCTATATATTATATATCTTTCACTTTCTCTACGTTTTTGTACCTTTTTATCTTAGTTTATCTTAAGTGTTCATGTAACTAAGTAGAATTTAAGTTCAACATGCTGAAGTTTTAAGCTTTTTTTATTTGAGTTTTGTTGCTCTGTTTCGTGCTTTGTTTTCTGCATCTGCAATTTGCTTAAGCATCTTATAAAGGTAAAAACAAATGTTATGATTTCAGTAATTTGGTGCACGTAACTTGCAACGTCGCGTCGCGTATGAAGAGTTTGGCGATAAGGCATAATACAAGTTAAAACCCCGCCGTATGATTATCGTGTTGGGGATGGTAAGTTGACCGGAACCAGTGTGGCAATGTGGCAATGTGGTCTGTCGGTCGGTCTGTTGGTTGTTGGTTGGGATGCAACCTCAGCATGTGTTTAGTGCGCTTTTGTTCTCTAATGTTTTACAATTTGACGAGTACAACATTTCATTTGCAGCTAATTGCCACGCATTCAATATTTGTATGTATAGTGTATGTGTATGAACGGTTACGTATGTGTGTATATATGTGGCATATAATCTTGTTAACAAATCGAATTCTTGTTCACACAAAAACAATAACAACAGAAGCAATTGCAACGAAAACTGCGCTGGAACTGATATTAAGTTTTAGAATCCCACATATATGTACATTTAGTATGTAGATATAGATGTATATAAGTAAATGAACATGCATGTTCATATAAATATAGCATATGAGCGAACATGCAACTTGGTTTTAGCCAACAATTATAATTACATACTGTTGTTATTGCTGTTGTTATCATCTGTGAGTAGCAATTTACAGTGCTGAACACATTTTAAACAAATAATGTCAAGCACGCCAAAATGACATTGGCTCCAGTTGAGCAGTGAGCCAGACAGAATTGTCAACTGTCCGTCCAATTGGGATCGCCCCTTCCCCTCCAATATTGCCACTACCAACCATTGCCAATTCACACCCCACCCACACACACTCTCGCCCACTCTCTTTTTCTCTCTCACTCTTTGTATTGAAAGTGCTGGCGTAAGCTTTTTCTGCCTACTCTCACTCTCATTCCCTCTCTCACTCAACAATCTGTAACAATGAACAAAAACAAAGCGCAACCGTTCTTCTTTTAAATGTCTGTCAACGTGTGTCGCTCTCTCGCTCAATATGGCGGCCAACATGGCGTTCATTTACTCACACCTTCCTTCGCCCTACTTCATTCACTCACATTTACTACTAGCTCTGTTGCAGTCCCTGTCCCTGTCCCTGTCTTTGTCCCAGTCCCACTCCCAGTTGCAGTTGCAGTTGCATTTGCAGTACCACAGCAAGCTCGATTTCATGGGCTTTCTGCACGCAAACTCAACCGTCCCCATCTACACTGTAAACAACATCCATCGTCAAACGGGGAAGCCACAACCGACGAGACGGCAGTTGCAGTTGCAGTTGCATGTCCTCAGTCCTCTGTCCACTGTCCGCTTCTCGTATCCGTGTCAATTCTGCTGCTGCTGAGTGCCAATGTCTGCGTGTGTGGACTGTATGTGGATTGTGTGTACGCAAACTGAATAAATGCATGTCTGTATATGTATAAATATATATATAAATATACAATACATATGTACGCATGTAAGTACACATACATATGTGTGTAAATTTTATATGCATTTGGCCAGAACGCACTGTGGCGTGCAATTAACTGCGATTATTTTCGCCGCAATCATAAATAAATAATTTCGCGCGCTCTAGCAATTTTCACAATTCAAATATTATTATCGCCTGTCTCCGTCCGTCCCATTCTCTGTCCCTGTCCCTTTCCCTGTCCCCGTCCCTGTCCTTTGTGGCCAGAGTCACAGTAGACTCTGGCGTCGTCAACCCCGTAGCAATTAAATTGAAATCAATTTTAAGTACTCGCAAATATTTTACAATTAATTATGGGCGCACAATTGCTTTTGATTTGCCGACCTTCTCCATCGCAATTATTTGTCAATCAGACATCAGAAATATCACTTCAATGCGCGGAAACTAACTAATTTAAAATAATTAAACAAATATTACTAAATTTCACAACTTACCCATAGGCTGACATAGGATCGTAGGAATAATACCCTGTTGTGGGCTGCAAGCCGGCAGAGGTCCAAGCTCCCATTTCCGTGCCTGCCGCCGAGTCCTTTAAGCCGTATGGATTGCTCTGAAAATATTGAAACAGAAGGCAAACAAATCAATTTCATGTAAATTTATGGAATTAAGACAGTCTTAGTTTATGCGGAATAACTTTTCGGCGTATACTAGTCGTAAATTACAAAATACAATTCTGTTTTAAGTTTGGCCTTAGACTAAGCGCTAAACAAAATGATTTTCCCACAGTTGACGATTTTGTTAACATGGAATTTATAATTTGGCAACATATTTCGCTACAAAACAAGCAAATGCTGACGCAGACCATATTTTACAGTCCGGACAGAATGATGTGTCTCCAAAAACATAATTTAGACCAACAACATTTCAAAAATCACACACAAATATCAAAAATTAAATAAGCAGAAGGAATCGACGATTATTGTTTGGTATTGTATATGGTATGTAGTATATGGATTGTGGTTATGGGTCGACACTCTTAATTTTATTTGAATATCGGATGGATGGCCGCCGTCTGACCTTAGTTTGTTTCGGTCAACGATTTATGCCCCCCAACCGAAAAAAAAAGACAGGCGGATTTATGAGCGACAACTATTGGCCAGACCAGATCGCCGGGGGTCTGTGGGGAGTCTAGCGCCCAAATCTGGTTGGCCATTTGCTGGAGACGACGCGCTTTGTGTGAGCCTTTGATTTATGAAATGGCATTAACATTTTTAATTGCTTAACATCATGTATGCCATTGTTTATTAATTTTTTAACTCTTGCCTTTAACTTTTGCCTTTTTGCCGCCGCTTGCGAGTGACAAATATATTTATCAAAATACCATTTTGATCAGAGCAAAAGGAAAAACAGGGAAACAGGTATCGAATATGATATCGCTCAGCTCTATCTACATGCTCGTCTCTGCTCGCAATTCAAATCATATCAAAGGCAGCCCCCGAAACCGACCGAACATGAACTCTGATTTACGAGATTGGACCAGGTGCAGCAATCGAGCAAGCAAAATGTCAGGGTATCTCAAACTTTAGCACCCGACTCTTACTCTCACTCTCAGTTGAGAATTGGGTCGCACCCACTGTTGACTACGTCGACGACATGCCCCAAAATTGCCTCCGACGACATCTTATCACTCTAAATGTGCGAACGGGAAAGGTGAAGGGAAATGGGAGAGGGAAGGTGGCCAATGATATTTTCTTAATTAAAAGAAACGTCGGATAAGAGGGAGAACATCGGTCAGGTGCAGGTATGCAGAGGGAGACGGCAGATACGGAGAACGAGGCAAACAACAAAAGATTCACTTTGAGTTTCCTGTTCTTGTAAATAACAATTAAACATGACACATTGGTGGCTGCTGATGCCTTTGCCAACTCAAATATTTCCCTTTTCTCAGACCTTTCTTCGGTTCTTTCTCCGCTCTATTTATTTTCGTATACATTCTTGAACAAGTTGACGAACTAAGTATGTCATAAAGTAATCATAATATTGCTAGTCGGTCTGGCCATCAGTTTGCACAGTTCTTAGATTAATTTATTTCTTAATTTTAAATCCCTGTCTCATCATTATATCAAATTGTAACTGTCAACACAAGTGTATGCAATCTTCGGCAACCTGTCCAGACTGCAAGTGGGTTGTACTCCTATATTAATTAATCAATTAGATAATAAAAATTAATATCTCTTTTTGACGATCAAAGCGAAAGGCACATTAAATAAATGACTGCTATACGATCTATTTATTATACTTTTAATCTGATCTGATTTTAATAATTATCACGTTCTGACTGTGAAAGACAGCTCTATATAATATATGTACAGATTTAGTTGTTGGATATTTATAATGAGTATTTAACCTTGCTTATAAAGTGTGAATCATAAAATATAAATCACTTCGCGTAGTAATGACTTCAGAGCTATATATTTCATTGCAAAATTAGACGAATATAAAATATAATATTCAAATTCTTTCTTTATTTTAGATGTATCTTACTGTCTAGAGAGCTGGGCCCTATTAAATCTAAATTAATTCTAATAATTAGTTATAGTCTCAGTGTCTTATGAGCATGAATAATTCGAAATATCACAAATTTCTTTATTCGACTTTCGTTAGTCTTTTGAAACAAATTTTGATGTACAATCTAGGAAAAGAAAGAAGAAATTCTAAAATATGATTAGTTATTTTTTCTAACCTAACTATCGGTATCAGTCCTATTATTATTTTATTTTATTTAACGGTTGTTAAAAAATTTAAATTTAATGAAATATCGACAAGGATCGATGATAATAAAGTGGTTATTACTTCCTGCTCAGATGTTTGAACTGTCTGACCAATATATTATCTACACTGACTAGCATAAGTGAGCGTACAGTTAGTTTAACACTATTTAGAGACACAGTTACTCTAACATATTGGTATATTAATTAGATGCTTGTAGTTTAGTTTGAATGGGTAAATATTTGGTTATATCTTGTTGCTACCTTGAACTGAGCGTGTCTTGCTCGCACTGCTTGCACTGCTTCCTTCTAGTTCGCCCCTCTTCCTCATGGAGCTCATTCTCCTCCACGAGTTCAAGTTGAGTTTGAGTATGGACAGCTAGTATGTCATTGAAAACTGTGTGCATGTTACCCGTGTACATTTCTGTGGTCACTTAGAAAATACAAAGGGCTCAAGTGTGTGTGTGTTTGTGTGTTTGTGTGTTTGTGTGTGCATGTATGCGGATACGAATAAGATACATACGCGTACATAAGCATAAGCTCGATTAGCCTGCACACACAGATACTACAAATACAAATACAACTACAACTACAACTACAACTGCAAATGCAAAGACACAAGGCAAATGCGAAGCTTCATCTGGGAGTGTAATTGAGGCCATGGGGCAATATGTTTTGTTTCCAATGATTTTGCCTTTCGTTGCGCAAAGTATCGAATATCACAATGCCAGCAACAGGGAGAAAGACAGAGGGAGAGGGATATGGAGAGTGGGACAGATAATGAGAGAGAGGGGGAGGAGGAAAGAGGGACAGAGTGACTCTGATACAAGCTGAAGCAGCGACTAAATGAGGTTTGACTGAGCTTCAGTCAGCCATAATGATAATTCGATTTACTCCAATACATTGACAAGCTCTTGTTCTCCAAACTCCCCACCACCACTCCCTTTAGCCACCACCATGCTCACATTCTTCTGCTACTCGTAGCTATGTCTTCATTCCGTTTTTGCCTTTGCCTCTCTGACTACACAATTAAAGTCATATGTTGAGATAATCCATTTAGCCGTCTTGGCTTTCACTTACCAACGGCGAATAGAAGGCGGAGCTGTCTACGCCAATGCTCTGATAGGGATTCTGATCCGTCGATGGATATGGGGAGCCATAGACCCCGACACTGGCCGCCGGCAGCCGAGAGTAGCTCGAGAGGGCAAGACGTGCCGTATCATATTGACAGGAGCAGACTGTCTGTCCCGAGACTGGATCCGTCATAATGGGACGACCGTTTTCACAGCAGGAGCTGCCCGTCGTAGGCGTCGTGCCCACGGCGCTGCTGTCCAGGGAGCCGCCGCCACCGCCGGGGATTGCATCTGCACCGGCAACAGCTCCAACTGAACCCGTGGCCGCGTTTGAATTCTGCGAAAGCGCGTCTGGACTTAACGCGCCTGTCGAAGCATCGCCAGCACCACCGACAGCACCTCCGGTAGGCGCAGTGGTACCAGACCCCGCACTACCGTTACCGCCTCCTCCAGACGCTTGTTGACTCGCCTGGCAGTCGACACCACCCGTGGGGCTCAATGCCGGCACGTTTGTCATCACCAATGAAGATGCGTTAACATTCGACGAGACGTCCTCAGGTGTCTGCGTCGCATTCGGTGGTAAAAGCTGCAAGAAAAAGAACCACAAAAAGATTCAGTTAATTCAACATTATCTTTACATCATTTAATCTTTAAGTAAACCATTCAGAAGCCCATTCAACCTGACAATGACTTTGTTTAATGTGGAAAATTTGTCACCCTTGAGTTTATTCCAAAAACTGATAAACTGATTAAACATATAAATAAAGATACATAACTAAGTATGTATTTTATTTATTTATCAGCCTTTGGTTTACATAATTAATTCATGTTTATCAACAATTCGATTTATATTTAATTTTAAATTCCAAAAACACCCAAAAATGGAAATTTCATCGTGATAAGCTGAACACACTCGCTCTTCAAAGCACTTCAAATGAGATCTCAAAATGAAGATAGCTTTTACAACTAACTTAACAATCGATATATCATTTTGAAGACAATCCCTAGTCGCTGCTATATTTGATTTACTTTTATAAAAAAAATACTATAAACTTGAAGAAATACTTGTCGCAAGTGTGATACTACGAGTATTTTGGAGATTAGATAAGAAAATAAACGATTGACATTTTTATAATTTATAGGTTGCGGAAATTAAGAATATTATCTAATAATATCAAAACGGAGCCTTAGGATTATATCAAAGTTGTTAAATTTAATAATACTACAATATCGAGCCCTTCCCGCGAAAATAACGTAAACGACATATTTGTTATTTATTAAACAATGGCTGGGTGAAATTTGTTAAAACTTCAAATATATGTAGTCCATCTTAGGTCTCCTATAATTATAAAATATTTTATTATGTTGAATTTTTGCAACTTGTTCATAAAATAATCGTTCAATCAATTGAACTTACATATTTCGGTCTGAGATTTCTGAACCTGATCTATTCCTCTTTTGTAAACTTTTATATTTCTTCTTAAATTATTAAAAACTGTCATAAGTTATTAAGCCACAACTTTAAGATTCATTCGAACCGTAAACTGTACAATCAAGAACTCGATTTGCTAGATGTTCCTCTGCTAGAAGTTCATCTGCTATGTTAAAAGGATTCCGAGTAGTGAGAATTAACTAGATTTCTTAGAACATTTAATCAATGCAGCCTTCGAGCTTACTTCAACTGATCTATCGTCAAAGTTCATAAATATTGATATGAGTCTGATGATCGTCGTCATTCAGAGAGGCTTCCACATTTCTGACGAAAACGTGGCCATTACTCCTTCTCTCAGTCAAGAAAGAGTAGTAGCAAGTTTAATTTAAGCAAGTGAGTAGATAATAGTTAAGATTACTCGACTAAAAGATACCATATAGGCACTCTTCCTAAAACAGCTGCTGTAGATGGGATAGAATTTGTTTATAACGAAAACAAGTTTGCACTTGGGAGGAGAGGGTTATACAAAATAAAATGGGATGAGTATTTGTGAAACTAAATCCCAAATTTCAGTTATATACAAATTTTAATCTTTGAGATTGTTGGATTAATTTGACTAATGGAATCTTTTCAGAGATGCTTTCATGTCTATTATACCTCATTTACAATCGGCTATAGGGTATTGAAAAAATGCCAGAGTGCCCATTACACGATGGTACGATAACATGTAAGCGAATATGGTGTTAACACACAATCATCGCCTGCGGCTTCAATGGAGTACAGAAGCCGCTTGTCCCCATAATCCTGCACCGATTAATCGCTCCGCCATATTTTCAACATCGATGGCTCCCCGTTGACGAATTGCTGTAACTTCTCGTCGTCGTCGTCGTCGTCGTCGTTGCGTTGTTGTCGTCGGCTACATCAATTACCCCCGACGAAATCGATTTAAAGTGCAGCAGGAGAAGGAGTAGGAGAGGGAAGAAGAAGAGGCAGCTGGAGCTAAAGTGAGGTGAAATTCAGTTGATGTCCTCCATCTTACAGGGTTTTTGCCAATAGCATGCGCCACACTCAGCCACATTCAGGTTGCGCTGCGTTGCGACCACGTCAATTAATATGCAAAGTGCGGCAAGACCAAGACCAATACCAAGACCAAGTCCCATCCCATCCTCAGTCTCGTCGCCAGTTGCAACTAGGCCTCGAGACGGTGTTGCAAGATGCCTGAAATCAAATGAGGGTGTGGCAGGCAACGCTTGCAGGTCGATGAAGCAAGCATCTTTTGGATTCGTCCAGCCAAAGAACATGCAATCGAATGCTTCTGAAAATTGCCGCGGGACAATCTGCGAAACGAGTCCGTCCTACCGCCAGTCCGTCCGTTTCCACCCGTCTGTCGTCTGTCGTCTGTCTGTCCGCTTTAATTTCAGAGTGCTGCCTTGGTTGCCTTTTCGCGAAAATATCGATAAACCTATAATTAAGTTGAATACTTTTGCTGATGGACAGCTACAAATTGATCGAATGCCGTCGTGCCCCAAAGGTCATATCTACATGCCTCGTGCAACAATTTTTCCTTTACGGTTACAGCTCCCGTCTGAGTCGCCGTCTGAGTCTTGAGTCTGTGCGTAGTTTAAATTTTTACCACAAACTCATAATTATCTCGAATCATTAACATAATCTGTCGATTGAAGCTGCACCCAAAAACGATGTCCAACCGCATGTTTCTTAATTTCTGCACAAACATCGTAGTTACCCAAGTGAATACACTCAGTAGGTATTCACTCGACTCTAGTCCAAAGGCAGTTTAAATAGCCTTGTGAAGAGATGAAACAGCAATCTTCAATGTGAATAGAATAGGACTTTTAATGACTCATAGAATTGAGGATCAGAAACTGTTTATATTTGTACAGTCATTGTAGAAACACAAGTGAATATATTCACTAATTCACTACTCAACCCGGAGTTTATCCAGTCTATTCTCCAGTCAATAAAAACAGTACTTTAATTAATTAACTTTAAAATTCTTCCTGTCTTTTAAAGATGTGATTGAATTTTGAATTTCTCCCAAAGCTTTTAAGATTTTTCATATTTTATATTAAAATTCAAAATCATTTTTTAATATAATAATAAATTTTGTTTAAAAAAGATCTAATGTCAAAATTAAATAATTTAAAATAAATAGCCTTGTGAAAAAGAAAAGAGATTGATCTCAAAGTTAAATTGAATAGAATTTTTGATGTTGACTTCAATGATGATGACTCAGGAATAGAATGAGAATTTCGAGGCCGCGATACGACAACCATTTATCAAATTTCCAACAAATGATTGATTCAATTTTTTTTTTCGCGTG
Source organism: Drosophila neotestacea (assembly GCA_035044365.1). Classification (NCBI taxonomy): domain Eukaryota; kingdom Metazoa; phylum Arthropoda; class Insecta; order Diptera; family Drosophilidae; genus Drosophila; species Drosophila neotestacea. Next base: position 3,823,148 of record JAWNMD010000157.1, on the reverse strand, counting down.
TAGCGCTTTTTTAATTAGTGAAAAATAAATATATGTATGTATACATAAAAAGAGAGGCAGCGAGAAGAGAAAAACAAGAGACAATAAAGGACCTCAGCCAATCCACTTGGCGTTCCCATGGAGGCCCCGTCAAGACCTCTCTCACACAATATGAGAATTATGACAAGTGATCTGATAGGCGACACCATATAGGGAGTTCTATGCGAATGGCAGATTCCGCCGGCACCGTGCACAAATGCATTATTCATGAATGCATTCACAGTAGAAAGGAAGCTGCAGTCGCAGTCGCAGTCAAAGTCGAAGTTGAAGTCGAAGGAAGCGCCAGCATGGCCATGTGAAATCATGGACATGGCTTGAACTGAGACTGAGACTCGGACTTGGACTTGGAATTGGACTGCGGCTGGAAGGACAGCGTACAAGCCAGACGAAGGCCTGATAAGATCACTGCGGCCTTGCTGGCCATGTGTGCACTACCAATTTCTTTTGAATCGCAAAAGCGCAGAGCACATTGATCTAATCTCGACTTGCATCTGCGTTGCGCAAAGAAGCGAGGCCAGTGCAAAAACCAGCAAAGGTTGCCTCCCTCCCTCTCCTCTTCCTCCTCCTCCTTCACTTCCGCTGCGACTGTGGGCAGATAACCAAGTTGATAGTGGAACTGCAAGCGCCACATGAGGAGTAGCCACAGTAGCCACGAGTCTGAGGCCAGCATTGAGAATGGGAACGGGAACGGGAATGCTGTGCAATGTAAAGTAGATCACATCAGGTTGGGCAGCTTGTCGCCGAGTTCTACATTTTTGCTCTGTCTTCAACGGTCTTGGGTCGCTGATGTTGGACCTCCTCCAGTAGCCGCCACTGATTTCACTATCGGTGTGGCAGCATCAGAGTGCTCTGTACCTCTGTCCCTCGAGTTCCTCTGTTCCTCGGTTGCTTGGTTCCTCTTTCATTGATCGCCTGCTCACGTAGCTCGTGAGCGCATGCGCAACTCGCATTCCCAGAGCTTGCTCTGAGCTGTCACTTTACGGTTATAATTTTATGATTTACGATCGTTGCAATTGAATTTTATTGATTTTTCAACAGTTTCGCATGCTCAACTCCTGCAACGACTCCTTCAATTCTCGCCAACTCTGTTAGCATCTTCGTCTGCTTTTACACAATTCTTGTTATCTCTGTTGATTCCAATTAGTTATACGAAAGATCTGTGAAAACATTTCATAATGGCGTACATCTCGATACTTGAAGAAAACGTATCTTAACATGGACATGGGCTGTTTATGAGTAAGTGTTCAATAAAGTTGATGATTTCATCGTGTGAGCAAATTGCACTGACTAGTAGATAAAACTGCTTGCATCTAGGCTATCAATTTGCAAGCAGTGTAATTTATGCACTGCTTTTTTTAGTTCTGATTGGACTTGTTGTCTATTATCCATTTGATTAGTGTTTAATATATAAACAGGCAGACGAATAGAACTGCTGACTATAATCTACTTTAAATACAAATTTAAAGAGTACATAGTATTATATAGAATTATTAAGGGAAAATACTGAATGCATATGAGTGTAAATATTCAAAAAGATGCTTGATTTGTTCTGTACTTAGCGAGTTTTAAAGTAATTTGTCAAAGTTCTGTGCAGTTGAGAGAAACAACTGCTTATAATACATGAAGTAATAATAACTCTTAAAATGTGTATATTAATATAAATATTCCTAAGTAAATCTTTTTTGGACAGTCGAAAATGGAGCTACTGATCTCTTGATCTTGATCTTTATATTTAATATTCAAATTCATTCAATAGATCGTTTTGACCTACCTGCGATGCCGACGGGAATCCGCCATATCCAAATTGTGTATATGCGGCCATTGCCAGTTAATTAAGCTTGTGTTTTTTATTTAAAGTTGTATTTAACTTTTTTTGTTAATTGAATATTTATGATAATGCAGCAGCAAAAATCCAATACGAAGTTCAGAGGAGTCTGCTTAAATGAAGACAACCTCTTTAAGTTTATGCCCAAACGGTTTTTAAACACACGTATTCAAAGCGAAGCGAATTGAATTGAAATACTCGTAACTTGGGGTTGTCCTATGTGACAATTTCACCGTTGGGGAACACGCGTAAACAGAATTCTAAACACGAGCTCAGTTCACAATCACCGACCGACCGACAAACCAGAATCAACATTGGGATTATTGAGCGTAGCAGCGACTGACGACAACAATACCGACATAAACATAACCATAACAATTGCAACGCTTATCGCCACACAGACAGAAACAGATACAGACGCAGATACAGCTACAGCTACAGCTAAAGATACAGATGCAGATACAAATACAGATTTACAAAGATGTACACGCAAACGCAAACGAAACGTCGGCGACGGCGACGGACGACGGTAGCGCGCTCCAGATGTTCACCTATGTACGTTCGAACACGAACTGGTTGCGGATGAATACTCACAACCGGCACGAGAGCTAATACGAATGCCGTTGCTCTGGCCTCACCGACACACGCATTCCGTTGCACTCGGCGTGCAGGGCGAGAGCGAGACAACGCTACAGCTACAGCTCAGTTGCACACTCCAACTAGAATGGAAATGCTCCCACTGACTTGACTCACGCTGGAAGTGCTGTGATGGCTACGCCCTCTCGAATTGAATTGAAATTGTGCTACTGGTGGTGGTGTCGTTCCAACGCACACATATGCGCTCTCTCAGTGACTGTTCTCCGCCTAAGCAAGGAGAAAACAGACAAAACAGACGGCTGCCTGGAAATGCTCGAGCTTAGCACCAATCAGAATGTCTCGTTCGATTCGTGTGACGTTGTTACTTCTGTTCTTCATTGCTTCCTTCGTTTCTTCGTTCTCGCCGTCTCGCCCTATTGTCTGCATTGACAGGTGCGACTTTTATTAGTACAAGAGTACCATAATGCCATTTGAGCCAAACAAAAGAAAGCAAAAACGAAATGGAAATACGACCATTAATTACTTCTTATTTTCACGCTTCCCGCGGCAGGGGTAGAGTTTTGATTTGGTAACGCCCATTTGTTTTGTTTGGTTAGTTGCATGTTTGTTTACTTTTCGGCCGACCGACTTTATTCCGAATTCAACTTAACGCAAAACGATCGTAACAACCTGGAAATACTCGTTACTTATATACAACAAAAACAAAACAATAGCTTGGCCTATATTCTCATATTAACGATGATTACAATAGAAAAGTGGGGAAATACTTACGAACAAAATGTCATATTTGCCTATAGCTCATCACTTTTCCTCTTATTTATGTGGAATTACTTAAATAAATTGTATATTCTACACAAAGATAATGTATCACCCAGTATTTGCATATATTCTTTTTATTAAAAAATTGTATTATAAATCAAATGGTGATGAAATAAAAATATATAAATGTAATATATGTGAACATAAATTAAACGGTTTCTGCTTTCTTGTTTTCTAGAAAGAAAGACAGCTTTGCTTAAGTTAAACTATTCCTTCTTTTCATAACCTTTGCCTTACAATAGTAGAAAAAGTCACGATAATTACAATAATAGAATTTTATTCCCATTTCATTTTTAAATGTACTTATGCTCATCTCAGGCTCTCGTTTTAGTAAATTGACATGCAGTTAAAATTTAAATAAGATAATTATATTTATGGTGGGCCGACAAAAGAAGTAATCTCTGATACTCCAACTAACATGCATATTTTGCCCGGATTTAGTAATGATCTTTTAAACTAGGTATTTACGTAGTTATATGCAAACTAGAACCTAAGGTTTAAATCCACGTAAACCTAAAAAGGTCAATATGGTGGAAATATGTTTGCTACATCAACATAGATGTAACTAATGTTTCTGTTATAGTTGTTATTATCGAAATTTGCTTTTATTTGTAATCTATCAATATATGTACATATTTTTGTTCTCTCGGGGCTCAAGTCGTAAGATGAAATGCTGAAAGCTCATATATGGATATGTATTAAGAACTTTTTAATTTTTCGAGCTATTTTAACCAAACTTACAGATTATTTACTTGTCAGATACGTCCTGAACAAATTTGACCAATATCATATAGCTGTCAAAGGAACCCTCGGATGCAAATAAACCTTTAATCTAAAAAACTTTATGTATTTTAAGATATCTTTACTACACCCACATATTGTCTTGTACACACTAAATCTGGAATTTTCCCTCAAAATTTGAATTTTTCCCATTAATCTGGCTTGATTCTGACTAAATCAGATGGTTTTTATTTGTAAAATGAGCCAATAAATTCTCAAATTTTTCTTGTGAGTTTGTAATCTGCTTGTCAGTTGTCCTGAAGCTGAGAAGGTAATATTGGGATTCAAACACAAAAAAAAATTTACTTTGTTTTACATAATTCATTAGAGGAATACCCTCTGATTCTCATGCAATTCAGAATTATGTTAAATGGATGATAAATGATCAAATTATCAAGAATATATGTATAGTTATATTTAACTTTTCTGCTACGGCTATTTCTGATACACATTATGTGATTTTTAAGTACAGAGTCTGCTTATATAAATGTAATTGAGAAAAAGATATTTACAATTTTTCAGTTCAATAACAAATTAAATTTTCTAAATTAGAATATTTGTAGATATAGCGTTTCCAGTTCTTAAATTATTGCTATAAATTATATTTTTATCTACCTAACGAAAAAGATTGAACTTTAGGCGTGTTAGAGATTCTTACAGTTTTTTATTAATTTTAAAAAATCTTGCACTTAAACATGTGTGAGTAGTGCTCTAGAACATATTCGGAATATTATTTTACGAGCTGTTTTTTATAGCGCGTCACGCCGAGAACTAATATAATATACAGAGGGAACCATGAGAGTGTTTGAATCCATGTCTGTGAGGTCCACTGTTGGATCGTTGAGGTGAAGCTGAAACCTTGTTGCCAAACTTGTTGTATGTGTGTTGCTGTTGTTGTTTACTTTTTATGATAATGTAATAAAAGCGAATTAACCTATAAAACTGGAAAAAGTGTGCCTTACATGATGGAATTGTGCCATAAGGTTTGGGCGTGTCCTTGCCTGAGCGAAAGATATATGAGGACAGGCAACACCCATAAGCCATAGAGAGATGGAAACGAGAGCAGATCCAGGAAAGGGAGCGGGAACAGGAGCAACAACGTGTTTGTTGACTTTAAGCAACAAATGACCGAAGCATCAACGAATTTAAAGGGGGAGTGCGAAAGAAGTCGCGATGAGAAAAAGAGAGAGAGCGAGAGAAGGGAGAGACTCGAAGTGTCCCTCTGGGTGTTAAGTGCAATATTTGCTCTGTTGGCGCGTTTTACGAGCTGCGTTTTTTATACCCAGTACTCCAAGGTTAGAAGAGTATTATAGCATAGTGGCAATGAATGTTGCCGGTAGTAACCGAGTTCATATACAAATATGTATATTTTAAATTGGTTGAAATTAGGCTGAAATTTAAAATGTTTATAAAAACAGTAGAAGAGTGATTATCTTAACTATTTGACGAAAAAGTGAGAGAGATAAAACTTGAAGATAAACTTTTTTAATTTAATGAAACATTTTCTAATGACGCGACACAAAAAACATTCTTCGATTTCGTTATTAAATGCTATATTTTCAAATGATGTGCCTCCAAGATTATTATAAAGACTCCAAGATTTTATATACAGTTTAATAAGCCAAAAATAGAAGTTAAAACCGTAGACAAGTGATGCCTTATGTAACTACTTGACGATAAAGTGAGGGAAAGAAAATTGGAATAAATTACTTAAAATTATACAACTCAATGATTTTTTTAAATGATGCTACTCAATAAAATCTTCTTATAATATATATTTCACAATTTGACGTGCAAAGCATATTTTTAAATCAAATTAGAATTGTATTATTATAAGTATTCATTTGTACTGGACCTGAAAATTAAACAGTAAGCAAGTGATTACCTGATCAACTTGACAATAAAGTGATGGAATCAAAAATTAAATAAATTATTTTATATTAAATGATTCACTATTATCTTTTGAATTTTAAATGATTTGTATTTTATGACTATGTATTTATTATTAATATAAACGGTTGCTGAATGCATATCTGAATGTCGAGCACACTCGACTTTAGAGCTCTTACTTATTTTTTCTGCAATCGGCGGACAGGCGCTGAGTCAAATGCAATCAATCAATGGGTCAGCATGACGGTACAACAACAACAACAACAACAGCAAAAACAAAAACAATAACAACGGCAACAAATGTGAGTGCCACAACCACATGGGGCGTTTCCATTTGCGGTCGCCACATTTGACCACCCTCTGAGTCAGAGCCAGGGTATCAGCGTCTCCAACAACTCAATGGGCATCTTCTAGAGAGAGTTGTGTTCATTCGAACTTCACTTACAAATCAGTTGCTGCCACTTAAACCTATTTTGACAATTGAGCTGTCGGTCGGACAGACGACAGACGACAGAAGACAGAACGACAGGCAGACCTTCACTCTGACAGCGTTCACTTTTCGCGCCACTCACATAAATGTCATGCAGATGCTCACAGGGTGAGTCCTCCTCCCCGTTCTCGTCCCCTTTCTCGTCCTCGCCTCGTCCTATCAGCCATTAGCCGTGGGCTGAGGGACGCGGCATTTTATGCCGTTTTAATTGCAACATCTGTCACTGCGGTTTATGCATATATCAATTTCAAAATAGCCGGCAAATGGCAACGCCAATGATTTCATAGTCCTAGTCGAAAATCAAACGCAAACGCAATTCCAAACCCAAACCCAAACCCAAACTCAAACCCAGAACCGAAAAATAAATGTAAATAGCACCACCATGAAAAATGAATTATTTCATTTTTATTTTTATTATTCGCCTGCAAAACTGTCACAACACTCACTACTGACACGAACTGCCAGCCTGTGCCCAGGACAACGTCGATGATGAAGACGAGGGCAGAGCGACAGCAAGAGAGAGGGGATAAGGGGAATGGCAGTGAAACAGGAGCAAAGCCTGGCAAAGGGAAAGGGAACGGAGGTATTAACAATAGAGGACGGGACACGCACTATACGAGCATTGTTTTTGATATTGGCTGCAGTTGTTGTTGTACTTGTTGTTGTTGCTCTTGTCATTGTCAGCGGGCACGACTTTAATGGATGTCACAAAACATAAAAATTGTCAAATGGAAGCATCGTCGGCACTGTTACATAATTGATTTCCATTATAACATTTAAAATGTTTGTAAAGTGCTGCAAGTACTTTAATAGATATCTATGAAAATTATATACATTTTATGCCATCAATCTGATTTTTGATCAAATTGTGCAGTCGATTTAAATTCTTCATTTAGCTTGATGGGTGGAACACCAAATTCCTTTTAAACACTTATATGGTACCACTAAAAATATTTTATAATACTAAATATTCAAAATAAATTAATTGACATAACAAGAACCGATCAAATTTATCTTTCATGAATGAGTTCTACTTTTTTAATACATATAGAACCACTCAAAACAATTTTCTACGATAGAACATTTTTTACAGGATTTTGGAAAATTAAACGTTTTTTATAGAGTTTTTAGAAGTTAGCTTGCATTTTCCCTCATTTCTCTATAATGTATTGAACGATGTATAAACCCAGTATATTTTCTATTATTTATTAAAGTTATAAATTAAACTTCTTATCATTCACAAACAGTTTTATATTTATATCAATAGTTTTAAAAATACCTACGTTTGTTTGACTTTAAAATTCAAGGGAAATTCGATAGTAGGTCTATTTAAACAAAAATGTATAGTAAATACAAAATTTTGAGCAATTTGGGCTAAAATATCTGAGAATAATGTTTAAACTGATGTTCGCAATTGTCGAATAAATTGTATATCTGGAGTTCGTGGAATAATTTGAATGATCAGCATTTATTAAATGATCCAATACTACTTATATGCATGTATTTTGTATAAAAAAATTAACGTGTTTTTTCTCGTCTGCGGCGCACTTACATATGTATTAGAAAATGTTAATGTGGTAAACGTTAATAAAAGTAAATCTAATATATTAATTAGTGCTATCTTATAAATATTTCTTATTACATTCTTGACAGCCAAAAGAGAGTAACATGTCCCTCATTCATTCTGAATAATTGAAATAAATAGAATGAATGTTTTCTCAATCAGGAAATCAATATCCTGATGGTGTTGATATCCACTTCAACCCCAAAGACAATGCGCTAAACAGTTGCAAGTGCAAATACATTAAATGTAAACGTATTTGTTTGCTCTTTGCTTTCAAATACTCGAATATACATAGGTGTAATTGGGAAATCCTGCAAAGCGCTTAACAAACAATACCTTCCAACGAAAGCAGGACGAGAGTTGAGTGGAGAATTACCAAATGAGTTTGTCAATCAAAATGCAAATGTCAGATGAGGAAAGTGACATAATCCCACTTGGGAGCTGAGGCTAAGCCGAGCGAAACGAGCCGAAATCCCGGGGAGAGTTAAAGCATTTGACCGCAGCCGCTACTCCCTGGCATCTGAATGAATTCCCGGGCTGCTTTCGGGTTTTGGATAAGGATGTGAGGCAGGCAGCGGAAATAGCAACATATGACGATGGACATTTGATGTGTGAGAGTCCCGCTCTGACATCCTGAGGAGGGAAGGAAAGTGTTCGGAGCGGGGGTGTTAAATTGCAATAATCGGCTCTTGAGCTCAGCAAACGCAACGACAACGTTTATGTTTTATGTGCTCATTTATAATGCGCACTGCTCATTTGGTAATGGTTCGATAATGATGGCAGGGAGTACTTAAAGGACTATGTCAACCCCAAGTCCTGTGAGGAAAGCCAGACAGCTGCTGTACCAGAGTCCATGAAACAAGTCTCAGCCAACACTTTGGTTAAATCGTTTGACTTTCTTGATCACTCACAGGGCATAATAAATCTCGACAACGATTTGGGAAAAACCTTAAGTTTGTAACAGCTGGACGGGATCGGGAAAAAATCAAATGTCGGTAAGCTCGCATGTAACTTTAGGCGCCACTCGCCGGGGGTCAACGAGGGATCCATTTGGAAAACGACAGAAAACTAAGGAGAAAAAAATAAGAATGTCTCAAGTGGGAATGAAAAGAGGAAACATTCAAACAACAGCCACGACTTCGATGTGACTGAAATAGATAGACCTAGACGCTAGTCAGTTAGAAAGAGAAAACCAACAAAAAGAAAAAGAGTCATAAAAGTGAATAAGCCCATTCCCAATTGCCAATTATACTTCAGCAGCCCCGCCATAACAAGACAAACGTTCCAGCTATCGACGATCGGAGCTCTTGTTGTCAACAGTCGGAATAGACGCCAAACGCCAAGAGACGAAGGCCAAGGCAGAGACAGACCATGGTTTTCAGACCAGGAGAATGACGGGGGCACTGGCTGGAAGGAAAGGACAGTCACAGGAGCTTCACGACGGATTCCATTGCTCGCCCTCACCAGTTGCGGCATAGAGTCTGTTGTTGCAGGCCTCCATCGAGTTGGCCAGCCAACGTTCACATTCTCTGTGAATCGTGGCATTTGGCACAGAGAGAACGCCTCGCAGTGTTGCTTTATAAAATATATTTCATTTAATTTGTGGCGCTTATCAGGCGCCACCTCTTGGAACAATCGTCGAAAATTGCTCAATCATGCTACAAATGAATGCCAACTAACGTGCAACAGCTAACACCAAAGACACTTTAGCAACACATCAACAGATTCGAAATTAAACATGGTCAAGTTTTTATAATGAAATAATATGCACTTTAATTTAAAATTCCAACTTGTTTAACGTGAATAAATTACTTATTTCAACGAAAATTGCAAATTAATATGCATAAAAAATAGTATAAAGCATGAAAGTAAAAAGATTATAAATATTTAAAAGAATCGAAAATTCTCATATCAACATGGTTAATTTTCTAATTTTTTTATGAAAACAAAAGGAACGTTTTCAGCAAAAAATGGCTGAAGTTGAACAATTTTCTACAAAAAAAAGACCGACTAAAAATGAGTTCAGAATATTGTTGGTCAGTTCAACAAGAAACTGATAAGACCAACTAAAAAAAACAAGTTGAACAAATTTTTATTTTTTTTAAGTGGTTAGAAATTTTATTTTTTAACAAAATTTGTAACATAAAAAGTGTAATATCTTGATCAATTACTATCCGATTTTTAAAATTAAACCTGGGTAATACTCAGAATTAAACAGTCTTTCTAAAACATTCCATAAGTAGTATGGTGTTTATAGAAAATAGTGCATAAAACCATTGTCAAAGTTGAAAAATGTTGAAAAAAGTGAAAAGCAAATGTGTTTGGAAGGCAATTACGCATAGATGTCTCAAGTTTGGTCAAACAATATATACACAAGTCAAAATGTCTATTTTTCTTCTATTTAAATCGGCTACGATATTTAAAATTGATGTAAAATTCACTAAGTTACAAGCTGTTAAGTACCCATACATAGCAAAACTCAGTTTTTTAGCGGTAAATGCAGATTTTGGGGGTGTCCCCAAAATTCCAAGTATGCAGGTTTGATATACTCGATAAGCCCTACCAGAAAATCACTATCATTTCCCAGGGTTTTCAACATCATTCCAATTTGTAACACAGTGTAATTGTTCCAATTGTTTTGAAAAGACCAGTACATATTTTAATTCATTAATTTAAAATATGTGTAAGCAAAATCAAGAGAAAATCGTATTTTAATTTTAAAAACAACAGCATAAAATATATCAAAAGCTTCTAAAAATAATTTGTTTTGTTTTTTATATTGAAAAGTGTATTTCAAAAAATCTAAAAATGAAACGGATTGATTTTCCCATACCGGGAATTGAACCCGGGCCTCCCGGGTGAGAGCCGGGTATCCTAACCACTAGACAATATGGGAGATATAATCATCATGAACTTAAAACGTAATTTGGAGCCAAAAAGATAACATACGAAATATAAATAGAATAAAGGAAAACTACTGACAGACTAAAAAATATAAAAATAACAATATATTGAAATATTAAAGAAATATTTTATATTTTAATTTAGTTTTAACCCAACCTTCTGCATGTGACTTAACAGAAAATTATACAGTTGGTAATTGCAAAATGCAAATGTAAGCTCGCCTGTCGTCTGTCGTCTGAACCTGGACATGGGCATGGTTAAAGGGACATTGGGTGGGCGCAGGCAGACAACAAAACAATTTGACATTTGAAACTTGAAATGTAAGTGAAAGATACAATCCCAATCTGTGTAACCACATAAGCCATTGTCGTATTTTCGTTCTCATCGACGTCGTCAGAGCCAGATACATTGGGCCCAGACAACATCCACAACAGGCTAAAACTTGAACGAAGCTTAGGCTTCTGTGACTGTGACTGTGGCCTGTCAGGCAAGAATCTACTGCTCGCATGTGCAGATGATAAATGGCAACCTTTCGGCAATTTCCATTGCAATCACATTTGCCAAATCGAAAATGAAATTAACACTTTTCTCATATGGTATCCAGTACACTCACCATTATAACTCACAGACTTAACTTTCCACCCACAGAACAAAGCGTTTGGATGCTTAATCTTATTGCCTGATTGCGACAGTATCTTTGCGCATATCGTTTGTGGTCAAGTTGCTAAATTTAAGCAATTTGTATGTCTTTGTCAGTTATAAACTGTTTATTTGTACATGCCCATGGGAAAGCGGTATCAAATTTAACATGTAGCAATAGAAATGTAAGAAACATATGTACATATTTTCCTTTTCATATGGAAATATAAGAAATCACCTTCAAAATCCATCCTTATTTTATATTTTTTTAATAATTATATGCCTATGATATATGTATTTTACTATACTGAATATTGAATAAAGTAATTTTCTACAAATTCACTTCAAAAAAAAACTCGGTTTCTATGGAATGCAACTATATTATAGAGGAAATACTTACATCAAAAAATTCAACAAAAACACACAAGCCGTAGAAGCATATATTTATTTAAATATTAAAACCAAATACTGTACGAAAATTTAAATACATTTATGCATAGCAATAAAAAATATTATAAATAGAATTTATAAATAAATATTTTTTATTACCTTTTTATGCCGCCGAAAAAGTGTTAACGCGCATAGCATCGAGCTTTTTTCCATGAGGCGCCAGGGTAGATACTCGTGTTGTGCGCTGCTAGTCAGCTGTCGCTTACTGCTTGGTAGCCCTGGTGACGGTATATTTGTTTAGGTTTTGTGCAACTAAAGTGTTTACTATTATTTTGTGTACAATAAGCGGTGAATTGTGTAAAAATGAGTGCAATAGATAATACGAAACAGCTATCGATTGTGGATATACGCAATTACATGCTGCAGAACGACGGCAAGGTGACAAACCACGCACTTGTCAAGCACTTTAAGAAATATCTAACACATACGCAAAGTGAGTCAGAGTTCAGAAATATTTATGATTGTATGTTTGTACAAAGATGTTAATAACTACCTGTTGATGTCACAATGCAATAGTAACTAAAAGCAATGGAATATGTTTTCAGATGAAGCGGAGGCACGAAAGCGATTCAAAACATATGTGACGCTATTGTCAACGATTAAAAACGAAAACAATCAAAAGTATTTGATACTGCGTAAAAAGTATATTAATGAGTGTCCATCGGAGGATGTTGTGGAACGTGCCGTGGAAGCCGCTGGCAATGCATCGGTTCCCTCCAGCCCGGGAGCAGGTTCAATTGTATCTGTATCTGAAAGTGGTGCCTCTCCTCTGAGACAACCACCGCCATACAAAGCGCCTCCTGAGGTCCAACAATCTCCATTGGCAGCTCCAATAGCTGCCAACCCAGGCCTTGTGGTGCATCAGGATCAAGTTGAAAGTTATCGTGAGTGCGTCAACGAATTCACAGCTGCCATACAACGCATTGATCCAGCGCGCCTAGAACTCCAACCATCACCTGAAGCAGAAGTGTCGAAGAACAACGAACCCAACACCAGTACTAAAGCCAGTGCAAAGTCCATCTCACGTGCCAATTCCGTGGATGAAACCGCTAACAAGGAGAACATTCCACGATTTTCCTTTTCCTCGGGCGCCTCAACTGATAGCTCTGCCACCGAGAAGGTCTCCGGCACAGAGGCAGATGTTGCTGAGAATCCCATCAGCGTTAAAGAAGCTACGCGCAAGTTCAACCGGATGGCATCCGAAGAAGAGGCTAAAATAATCTCACCACCGGCTAAAAAGAAACCAGAGAAGGTAGGTTTTCTTCTATGCTTGCTTCCAAAACCGGTTGCGACTGTCTCAACATAAAATGCGGGTGTGGGTGCCTGTCTTTCTACAAAGCAATCGGTCTCGCATCGTTTGCTGCCCGCCCAGCACATCCAAGTATTTGGTGTGTGTCTCTCTACTTATTCCCAACTTTTTATGGGAAGTGGATACATTGGGAATCTGTCAGCACTTTTTGACGGAGAACTTTAACTATTCCTTTATAAAAAGTTTAAAGTTTTTGTGTAAATGAAAGTACATCCGAAAATTTTTAAAAAATGATTAAGAAATAACTAGCTGCAAATGTATTATCTCGATGCGATCGTAAAACTGAAGGAACACAGATGTCGAAGATTAATTCTTTAAACTATTTTGCAACCTATGTTAGTATGAGGGTCTGTTCTCAGTTATGGAGTAACCCCAACACTTTTATGTTACTCAAGTGGAACTGCTGGCTTGTCCAGCGGCCCAACATCAGAGACTTGCCACCAGCACATTTGAATGAAGTAAATCCATTAACTTTATTCGAAAACATAAAATCGTCGGATTCATAAAATGACCAACACCCGCCTGCAAAGCCCAAAAGTCTAGCTTTTCAACTTTTGTTATTTGCTGTGCTCATTTTCTCCGTTAGCTGAATATACTGGACAATGTAAATCAGACATGTCTACGCTGACAATTGAACATTATAAGAACTACACCTTGTAGGTTATATTATAGCAACAACTAAATATCTTATACGCTGTGTAAAGGCAGCACTATTTCAACAACTTTCTATACAAACCAAATATTTTCTGCGTTATTATCCGATCGTTTTGAAATTTGTAGATTGAGTTCTATAAGCAATATTTCCAGTATTGTACCTGTAATTCTTGAACATGTAATATGTACATATCTCTGTACTTTGTTTGCGTTTCTAAAAGATTATATATATTTTGAATAATTAGCTAAGCAGGTTCTTAGAATTTATAAAATTAGGAAATGAAAATCGAAAGGAGGATGTGTCTACAAATATGTATGTGTATATGTATATGGACAATACAGATGTCTGGCAATAAAAGACGACAACATGTTAAAATTTGTCAAGCGTTACGAGAAAATCGCTTGGAAGGAAATGTTTCCGAGCTAGAGATGCCGGCAATTACAATTGGGTTGAATTGTCAAACAACTGTCATCCACTCAGAGCTGTCAATCAAAGGTTTCGGGTTTAGGTATATGATATAGGCGAGCGTATAAATCATCAGAGAAGAACGTCGACCAGAAGTGTGTATCTTTACTCCGCACAAACATCCATAATACTCAGTTCGTCGACAGGCGCATCAGATTGTCAACATCACGTCAAGCGCTATAAAAACTTACTAAAACACTAAGGAAAAGACTTAAGTGCCTATTTGTGAAGAGAAGAGATACACATAATTTTACACTCTACAAGTATGTCATATGATTGTGCCTAGATACATATATGGAAACATATTCCAATGAGCAAGAATCACAGTGTTTATCTTGAGTTTCTCACGTTTTCCATGTTTCCGGATTAATGTTGCCCAATTACATGCGTCAATTATTCTATTGCTTCTCGAATCGGCCACAATTTGAAAATAACGAAATGGGAGTATTTTCTTTTTAAGATTTTTCTTTGGTCCTCGGCCAAATTTTGCTTTTTGTCACAATAAGCATATAAATGAAAGATTAAATATATCGACTTTAAACATTTTTCTTAAATATACTTTTTTTTAATGAATCGAAAACTTTGCAGCTTCCGAGAACTAATGAATATATCTACTAGTGATCAACACAATTTTTTTAATCTAAATCAATAGTTTAACAAATATATATATTTTTTTAAATTAAGAAAATTTCTTTTTTTGGTTTTTTTTTACGAGTTTTTGACTTTAGAATTCAAAGAAAATTTAAAAACAAAATGAGTACCCTTGTTTTTTAAAACTCAGGCTCCGTTTAAGATATTACTCATTGAAATCGTAGGTAAGAAAGCGAAGTAACAGCATTTTATAGGTAGGTAATAATAATTAATTATTTAGCACAAAATCAAAAATTTTCATTAATAAAATGTTTGCGAAATGAGCAATTTTTTGTTAACCCTATCAACCCCAATTTCCCTATTATCATTATCTAATGAGTAAGAAACCACTTAGATTGTTGTATTTGCTTTAAGGTTACAAGTTAACCAAACATATTCTTCTTTCATCAAGAAGGCAGCCCAATTGTAATATTGCCAATCATTGTACACGTATAACCTGCAAACTATGAAAATTGTTAACAAATCTGTTCGCTAACAAGATAATTTAACATAAAATATAAAAAAAAAGAAAAATTAAAAACATAGACGGCGCCAACGATCTTTATCGCATCGCAGCGACCAAACGAATTTCTTGACGGATTTTGTTTAATCAAAAAATATAAAATTATTAATCACCCAAAAAACAAAACAAGCGAAAGGAAAGTGCCAAATCATTCATGAAAGAGTTTTGAAATGGGATCTCGATCATCTCCCCAATGCATACTGAGTCTCTGTTTTCCCGCGATCCCAGTCTGACGTATCCATCAGATCCATCAAAATGAACCGTGAAATTTTGGCGCCGCAACTGTAATGATTGTAATGGGTTCAGGCTGATCTGGCGATCTAGCTGATCAATTAAATTCGATTCGAGCGTTTTTAATTAGCCCGATGAGTTGGCATTTTGTGCATTTAGTCAGCACCCACTGTACAGGTTAGATAATGATTAATGTATGTCGTTAGATAGACAAGCTAAACCTGATCTGTGGCAGCTGTCCAAACTTTTCGTTAACTTAGTTAGCTTAACTTAACCAATATAAAAGCGGAATGTTAATTTGTTAATGTTAATTTTCCGTCTTTAAATTAATATTGTATCAAATCTTATACTAGGCAGGAATACATTTTTTCAAAAATTTTAGATGAATTTCATACTTTTTTATAATCTTTCAACAACTTATTACAAAAAGCTAACCGATATCGATGAACAATGCCATTTTCATCATTGTTTGAACTAAATTGCCAATTTGATGTATTTAGAATATTTAAATATTTTCAAAAATGTTAAATTTGATTTTCATACAGTGTTATAGTTTTTTAAAAACGTTGTCAAATCATTTGCAACCTCCAATTGATATTCATTTGATGAAAGCTAAATTTAATTTTTGTAAATTTTTTACACTCTTCTTTTTGGTAATTTCTGTTGTGGATAATAATAAAATAGCCTTTAACTTTCTGTTTTCAATGAAATTAAAAATGTTGAGCTGGGGAAACTTTAAGGATAACGAAATGAAGACTGACTGCAGCATCAAACAAACCACATATATTTTTATTAACCCAGAAGGTACTTTGGTGGCCAGATCCATGTCCCAATATGCATATTAAAACCCCAACCGAGGGCGTTGGACACAGAGTGGAAGAAAGAGTGGGAGAAGGATAGAGAAACCCTTTTGCATAAAAACAAGTTGGTGAAACATGTTAACATAGCCAATAAGCAGCAATAGAAATTAGTTAGGCAAAGCTATTCTCATCACGGGCAGGCCAACCACAAAGGACCCAATTAAAAATGTAAGGAAACAAACCAAAAGTTGTTATTGCTGTTAAACAACAACGCAGTGTGTCCCGAAGCGGTTAAATTTACAACAGCAACAACGTCGACCCGTTGGACGACAACAACGTCGACGCAACGATGACGACGACGACGACGGCGATGGTGCCGCCTCCACCCGGCATTGGCATTGGGAACACATTGTGCTCCTGAACGGACAATGGCAAACATGACCATTTTGTGGCTTCATCCGCTTTAAGGGAGCCAAAGGTAAGTTTCGGGAGGCAAACGCAAACAGAAAGGACACAGCACAGGACATGGTCTGGTCTGGCATGGCGTGGTCTGCAGTGTGATATAATATCTTGCATAAAGGGACACACAGGACATAAGAAAGCCAGCCAACAAACAAGCGATTGGGGAGAAATGAGCAAATAGACAACGTTCCAGGCAAACTCGCTTTGCTACCCACTCTTCTACATCTTTTTATACCCTTGTAGTGGATAGTATAATTTTGTCACGAATTATGTGACATATTAAAAGGAGGTTGTTGCAGAACCTATAAACTATGTATACTCTTGATTAGGACGAAGTTTGTCTATCTGCAACAAAGTCTTCAAGCTCTATGGATGAGACTTACTTCGTCAAATAATAATAATATGTCGATACTGACCGGATCGAATGGAAACCATCAGTCAACAATCAATCAGCAGCATGGACAACCTTATTTTTTTTGAGATTTTTAACAGAACACACTAATTATATATAAATACACACAAATTTTTGGACTACTTATTTTATCGTATAACCGACACAGAAACAAACGGTCCAAAATCAAAGTTTGTTGTAAAAAACGTTGATGCTTTTTAATAGATATTATTGTCTTTCTCATACCAACTCAATTAACTTTAACATATGTAACCAAATTAAATAGATAAATCTTTTTAGAAGGAAGCAACAGAATGAAATTATAGCTTAGATATGGTACTATGTTTCACATCTTTATTTAATTTAAGATAATCAATTTAAAAACTGTTTCCTTTTAGAAAAAGGATACAGAATGTTGAATTCCAAATTGTTTTAAAATGGGACACTGGTCTGCTAGAGAATCCAATCTTCGGCAATTCGAATATAATTCTTCTTTCATTTTTTTCTTCTCCGTAAAAGGCAACATATATCCGTTGCAATGAGGATTGGGGGAGTGTTGGACTGTGGGCGGGTCCGTTCTTTTGTTTAGCATTGACATGGCCACTTTGCCTGGGGCCTTACTTTTCAATGTTTGTCCTGTTATGTTGCTGTTGCTCTTGCTGTTCTGTTCTGTTCTGTTTTCTGTAACGTACCCGCTCACCTTGTCATGCTACTCGGGATTTCCCCGCATTCGTTTATTCCCGTATTCGGCATTTTGCAAATGGCGGCATTTCTACCTGTGTCTGGGGTGGCAAACAAGGACCAAACTCCGCACAGCGAATAATTGGAAAAATGTGATGCGGAGAGCACTTGGCAAAGTCAAGTGGCGTGTAAATATGAAGAAGAATCGCGGCACACGCACTGCACACATCCTGCGGCTAAACGGCGTATCCTTGCATATGTATCTTTCGCGTTATGAAAAATAACACAAAGGGAATTGTTGGAGTACAGGTAAACAGTGAGCATTTATTCTGTTCTTCTTCTGCTTCTGCTTCTTCTTCTTTAGCATCCTTGTTAGCATCGCGAACATTATGCGAATGGATAATTAGTTGCCGAAAATGTTTTCCGCGCTCGTAAATATAAGGCACACATGTTTTGCCTGTTGTTGTTCCCCCTTTCTGTTGTTGTTGTTATTATTGTTGCTGTTGTTGTTGCTGGCACATGTGTGTGCCCCTCGCTCATTAGAGTGCTCATTATCAGTAGGAATGCGTCTCCCACACCCAAATCGCAGTTCCAGAAATGTGTAAATCACCGACAAAAAAAAGCGAGAAGAGAGAAACAACTTACGCCCGGGTTACGCTTGAGGTTGGGAGAAAATTCTACAGTTCTATTTCATTTAAAAGAAAACCCGTCGCACAATCTGCCTAAAGCACGCGCCTAATAAATAAAAATTATTACCTTCATAATTATGGGAAGAACATGACGACGGCGCCGTCGAATGCGTGCGGATAATTATGCTAGCTTTTACACACACACACCCCCAACTCAAACCCCAACCCTCGGATGTGGATGCCACAAAGATTGGAGTGAACATTAGAAAACATATACACACATGTGTGTGCAAGTGGTATGTGTGTGTGTGTGTTCGGTGGAAACATGGATTCTAAGACGCAACGAATGTGTTGGCGTTAATGCTTTCAATGGGCTTTCTATGTTTTATTCCCGTTGTTGGTTTTTTTTTTACCAATTCACACCCCCTTCTATTCGTAAAAGCTGTGGCTGTAACATGTATAATTAATTTATGCCCGATGGTTCCGCTTTTTATGTCTTTTTCACAGCAATTAATTGAGGAAAAGGATTCACCGGAGGTTACACTTGCGCATCCCAAGGCAAAGGAATGGATCGTCGCTATGGCCAAAGCTAATTATCAGGAGTTGGCCAAGTTAGCTAACGATGATCCAGTACTGGTTAAACTACAAGTAAGTGAACGTTTTATATAAATGAATAATCTCTTAAATGGATGGATTATTGGCCACAAGTTCCATTATAATTTTATCTTCGTATAAATGGAATACGAATGTCAATTCAAAAATACGTAGAAAATCTTTTCGATAGTATTATGTACATATGTGCATCAATAAACACAATATTAAATACGTTAATATTAGATGATAAATTATTCAAGTTCTTATGCACATTTTATATTATCTTAAATCAATATAATGTGCTAACTTATTATAGTAGCTAAGATAAAGATAAACTAGAAAACACAAGAAGAAAGCTTTCTATATATTTTGTATCAAAACAATCTATTATTGAACTCATTACCTTACCTTAAGTCTATCTGAGACTTATCCCAAATAGAGTATCGGCTAATTCGAGGCAAAGATCAAGCGAGAATTTGCCTGAAATTTGCTCTAACAAATAAAGACAAGTACAAACTATTCATAAGCATTAATTACGACAAATTAAGCAGCAACGCGTTGTTTTTGCCATGTCGAACAACTTTTAAAAATGCGAGAAAAATACATATACATATCTATATGTATGTATGTATGTTTGTACACATACATATATACTTATACTTATAATGACAGCTTGGGAAGGGGAACGTGCAACAAGGCATAGCACGGATCGGCGGCACAGTTGCTGTGACAATTAATTGTGAAATATGTTTTCAGAATTTTTAGCACTTGTAGTGCATGTTTCTGAAGTGGGCGTCGTTCTCGTAGCTCTCGCGTGGGCCTTAAACACGCTCCAATCGCCATTAGACAAGGCGGCACTTGGTTACCCCTGCAAGTGGGATAGTTGACCAAAAAAAAAAAAAGAAAAACTAGAAATAAATGTATAAAGAAAGGAATAGCTCATAGTACATGTAATTTCCATTTCGGGGACAGACAACTGAGTACAAGCATTTGACAGAACAAACACGTGTTTATATTTGTTCTCCCATCAAAATGATTTCAAGCAATGCTATTCTCTTCTCTCTCTCCTCTCTTTTTTACTCCCATTCGGCGGGACAATTGTCGCTAAAAACACATGTTTAACTAAGTTGATAGTGTAGATACTTTGCATATACAATTTGTATATTGAAAAGTCGCCCACAATTTGAATTGAGGTGCTTCATAAATGTCAGAAATTGTTAAGAATTTACTTGAAAAATAGATGCATTGTGACAGCATTGAGGGGTAATTCTTGTGGTAACTTATTGTTGTATATAAATGTCATATTAAATGGCTATAAATTACGTAACACCAAAAAATTATGAACAACTTCTATTCCTCCTTTTTTTTGACAACACTCAAAACTGAAGAATTGTAGGGGAAGAAATAGAGAACTGTTCTTCAGATTCTTACGGGTGGGCGATCTGAGTGTGTGTGTATGAGACAAACTCTATGTCTTTCCAAAAATATGTGCTAAAAGAGGCGAGAATCTGTTTTGGAACTCACATGCTGGTGTCTCTCAATTAGAGGAAATTTTCGGTTACATGAGTACGAGTATTTTTGTGTCCCATGTCCCCAGTCCCCTGACCCATGCCCCCTGCCCCTGGCGTCGGCACAAACGGAAGATGATTTATGCCAGCCGCAAGCGAACATGGTTCCATTGGGTCCAACTGCGGTGGCAACATGGAGATTCCCAAGTATAAACGAGCATTATGCTCCAACTTATGCGAACTAATTGCCGTACAAATGCAATGTTCCCGGAAATAATGGATTCCGCACCGCCTTACCGCCTTAGTATGCAAATCTTGAGAGCCATAAGTGCAATCAATTAATAAGCGCGCCAGCCTCAATCTTATCCACATGCACATCCCAATCCTCATCATCGTCATCATCCAGCATCCTCGTATCCAGCAAGTGCGAATAAATGGCAGGGGCAGCTCATTAGCGGCGCTTGCAATTCCTCGAATCACTGAAATCGCAACGAGACGGAAATAGCCATAAATCAGACCGCAATTGTCATTTAACCTAATGTCTCAACTTCATGGCAACCACTCGATTCCAGTGATTCCATATTTTATGGCCATCAGTGAATGGTTTACTCACGAAAATGAAAATGAGTAAGTTATCATCGTGTGCAGACCAAACTTAACTTCAAATCTGTATTTCCTAAGAATCTGTATCGTGAGGCCTTAAGCTATTGATATTAAATTACTAGAAAACACACGTTTAAACTTAAAATTTGTTTTATTTTTAAGATCATTTTATGTAATTTGTGCGTTAATACAGTGTTGGACATTTAGGCACTGACACAGACGCGGATGTGACTTATTTTCCC